>JBAJHW010000002.1:34815221-35415221 GCA_037013535.1 Intellagama lesueurii | reverse complement strand
ACCCTGGTATCTTTATAGTGTTGTGCTATATATGCCTGACCCTGACTTATGAACACATGAAGTTGACATGTCAAGTCAGACCTTTGTTCATTTAGCACATCTACATTCACTAGCAACAGCTTGGTTTCATAGTTTGGTCTCTCCCACCCTTTGTAAATGTGCTGGGGTTGGACCGGGGATTTTCTGCATGCATGTATATACTCTACTATTGACCTACAGCCCTTCCTAGCACGTGTCTTGCTTTCGTCACTGCTCCCAACCACTCAACAGAATCTTGTTGCCTTGGTGTCTGGAGGAAGAAGCTGAACACGGATAAGGCACCTAAACAAAACCCTCAATAGCTGGCCTGATTTCATCTCCTTTCCTATCAAACCCACAGATCTTCTATGCAACCATCAAGATGATCTCTTGGTGGACGTATTAAGGAAACTGTTAAGTGGGCTGTCTCTTTAGGTAACTTATGAATGGTTTTGATATCAAGGGCGAAAGGTCTCCAGGAACAACCATTAGTATTTTGTTGTATGCTAATTCTAAAAAATCCATAGATATTCAGATTAAATTGGAAAGGCTGAATTAACATTTCATAGGAGTAAATAACTGTAAGCATAGATGGAAATAGGGTGACTGAAGAATGATATAAACTAGAAGACACATTGCACATCAACAGAAACGTATGAAGAGTTTAGAAGTAAATATCTGTAGCAGAAAGGCCTTGTTTCATGACATGTTTATGTTAACCAATATGAAATCTTCATCTTTAAAAACACACTTTCAAAGATACACAATTCCTAGCTCCCAAAATAACATTCTATTTTTAAAAGTCAACATACCATCTCAATAACTTCTACATTTCTCACAGAAGGGTCAGGTGCAATTTCTGGCCAATTAGACAACTCCAGATAGCCATTGGCTTTCATGTTCAGCGTATGAGACAAAGTACCAAGCTGGAAGTGCTCCCTATCTATTGGGGAAGTGGGGAAGGAACGAGGTGAGAAATACAGACATGAGCTCCATATCACCAAAAGCAATCTTAATCAGGACTAAAGGTAATTGGCGTCACATTATTTCAAATGTCATAGAATAAATACAAACTAGGAAACTCTTCACAGGTCAAAAAACTGATTCCAGTCCATGGATTACAATAATCTCTCCCATAATGGTCAATAAAAAAGCTAATCAGTCAGTGTGTTTAGAGGTGTTGCTCTGAAATGTAGCTTCTCTAAAAATTACTTTACTGTGAATATTAAGAATGACAGCACAGTTAAATAATCCATATACATGTCTTGGCACAAACACATCCAGAATTTTAATAGTTTTTCCTTGAGAAGGATTGCTGCTTTCAGAGTTTAAAGCAGGATGAAAATGCCCAAGTATGGAAAAATTCAAAAAGCACATAATTAACAATAAAATTACAAATCAGAGTAACAGCATTCTTCAAAAAGTAGCAAGACAGGAATAGAGGCACTGCTCAGCAGTCCTTTGAAATTGCTTAGAGGAAAAATACTAGTTATCCTGATGTGCTAACATAAACTGAATCTGGAAGAAACTTCAATGTTCTCAATCAAAGCGACAATTAAAGGTCATTCGTTAAATGAAAAAAAATGTAAGTGGCTAAAAGTCTTTCTATATGCAGTATGCCTACTACAAAATATGGGGTCTTATTATTCACATGAATCTGTAGTATAACAAGCAAGGCATTTATACCACTGTGGTTCATCAAGTTTATAAACAAATGTCATACTAGGAAAAGACCTTCAATTCTGATCAATCTCTCAAGAGTCTAAAAAAACTAAAATCATATACCTCAAATAGGAATTTACAAGCTGATTATTTCTCAACATGAGTTGTGGTAACCTAAACACAGATCTGTACATCCTCAATGCAGTCTTGGAAGAGAACGTAACTGACATACCTTTAAAAGGAGATTCAAGCAGTGGAGCAGGCTTTTGTGCCAGAAATATTTTTTTGGCATACTTGCTTAAAGCTCCACTCTTCTCGTTTGGAACAATGAGCTGCCTAATAAATCTTGTACGGTCTCTGATGTCGTAGCTTTGATCATACTTGCCGAGATTTAATATGTACTGGGTAAGCAATTTTGTCTGTGAAAAACAGACAAGAAGAGAATACAAGTTATTTATGATTATTGATAACTCTGGATAAACATATTTAAAGAGGTAATAAAAATGAATGGTTATGTCAAACAAATGTTGTTCCATAGGGAATATGCATTTCTAAAGCAGTAAATGGAATGTTGAAGCCAAAGCACACGTCCTCTTCTGTACTGGGGAGGTGAATGCTGAGTACTGAGAAGCAGCCATGTGCTAGATTATTAAACTGCTGAAGTGGAAAGAAAGGCATCATTAAAAAAATAATCATATATGGCAAACCCGCTGAAGGGCCTACGTGAGAATAATGAATGTGGAAATACAACTAAAAACATGGCACTCAAAACTTAATCGGAAAAATATGCAGGACATCAAAACATCAGAGGGTATTAGGAGGCTGGCAAACTGCTTCTGCTGAGGTGTGTTTTATGAAGAGATACTGTCCCTGGCATAAGCAGTGTCTGCACTCTGACTGCACTCAGTTACTTTACTCTGAATTATGACCCATTAAAGCAGACACATGAATCACTGAACTGGATTACTGCAAATTATTTGCAGTGCATTTAGCTGTTACTTTTTCATAAAAGCAAGCTGCTGATGCCCTCTAAAAACCAGGATAAAAGACTTCTTCCATTTTTCTCCTCACATCTTAAAGCTTCCGGTAATATTGGTCATTTATTTATATATGTAAAAGCAAGTTATATTACTAAGCCTTTTTAAAGCATGACTAGATTCTCTAATTTGATGTGTAGGAATATTAATTAAAATTATTCGGTGAACATAATGTTTGCAAAGCAAAAAATAAAATTGGAAATATAGTGAGTATATCTGCTGAGTACCCTGTTTCCCCGAAAATAAGACCTAACCTGAAAATAGTACGATTTTTCAGGCTGCTCGTAATATAAGCCCTACCCCAAAAATAAGCCCTAGTTAAGTGAAACCCCGCCCTCCACCACTGTGCAGCAACCAGAAGATGACATGACTGTAAAATAAAACATCCCATGAAAATAAGCCCTAATGCGTTTTTTTGGAGCAAAAATTCATATAAGACCCTGTCTTATTTTCGGGGAAACACGGTATATTTTATACTCTGTTCAGAAAATGCACAGAAAAAATAAAATCAATATAAAGATCAAGATGTTGCATCATTTAAATATACAGTATGCAAATGATTATATTTCTTCAGCTCAAGCAAAGCTACAAGTATTATTTGAGCTGGAAAGCTTCATAAAAACACATTATTCTGGTGTACAAAATAAAACTCTTAAGAGTAAGCGTATTATTTTTCACTCCAATTGTACTCAAAAGGAATAACCTACTTGTATGACTGTTGCGATGAAATCTATACTTCTATTATATCATAACTATGCCTAAAGAATGATGAGAGATATATACACTATAAATTGATAATGATCAGTCTTTGAAGATAACCAATAGTTGTGGCAAACTATTACCCTTTTGATTGATGAACACTTCTTTATTAGAAATACCATAATAAAACAGGTGATACTGTAATTTTCTAGAGAGTGCATGGTAATTTTGAATGATCCCTTTTAACCATAATATAGTGAGACCAGTGGAACAGGATTGTTGCTGCTAGTGATTATGGAATATCATCTGTGATTGCTACAGCTATTGATGCCACATACTTGGTCTCTGTTTGTAGCTGTGTTTGTCTACTCCTCCGTGTCTTAATCTCTCTCAATAAGACAGCAGCCCCCAAACATTTTGACATCATGCCTCCTTTTTTATTTCTGAGAAATGATTATTTTGTTTCTCCATCTCCCATTTACCATAATCAAATCCCCTTTTAACACAAGGTTCAACTTGTAATTTAAAATAAAAAAATTAATTCAAAACCTTAGTAATGATTATTTTAAATAATAATTTAACAAAATTAATTATTGGAAATAAACCATTCTTCTCTGCACCGAACGCTAATGAAATGTAACTTGCCTTAATAGCAGAATAAAAACAAATTTAAATACGAAAAAGGAAGAAAGCTCTTATGGTCTTGTGGCCTCTACTAAAATTTCTGCATGGTATTTCAGAATCACCATGCTATGTGTCCTCTTCCAAACAGTGGTACATGTACCACCAGGGGGAACAGAGATGTAGTCTGGGTGGGAAATAAGACTTTAACAATAATTACCAAGGATTCACTCTGCATCAATTGCCATATCCTCCCACAACTATGATACACTGCTCTTCTCTTGTCTTACAGTTATTAGCACAACACACACTCAACCGAATCATTACAATTTTCAGCTACAGATAAAAATTACTAAAGGTTTGCTCCCCACACTAATACTGAAAAAAGTTTTGTCCCTAAAGTTTACCACAAAAATATGAATATAGTAACAGTATGTCTATAATTGGTCTGTTTCTGTAATGGAGGGATCCAGTCACTGCTAGGACATAAGATGTGAAAAGGTGAGAATCGCTGCTCTCATTGAATATGGTCTTCTACTACTATCCATGAAACTCTGTTTTGATTTCATATGCAGCAAATGTCACAAAAGTGAAAATACACTCAAAATTGAAATCAGATATTGTTATTAAAACAAAGTAGAAATGTCTCTTATGCTTACTGAAAGCATATCCCAAGGCCCGGGTGGCTTCAATACACACACTATACAGTATATGCAAAATAATGCTCTCCTTCAAGCACTGTACCAAAGAGGACATAGATACACCTTTTGCACATCTTTAAATTCTTAAATGTCACAAACAGTAATTTGATGGCTCTGTCTATAATCAAACTGTGAACATTATAGATTATCAAGTGTATGCCAATCCTTCTCCCAGGGCTAGATGCTGGATTGAGACGGAAGGAACAACCTGGAAAATGTTACTATTCCTCCATAATTTAGCTGCTGAACAAAGCCAAGTTATATTTTGATCTAAATGTGTATCTGGAAAAAAAAAATTCTAGGCACTGAATTATGGTGATCATTTACGAAACTCTCAGTTTCTTATCAGATGTGTCAGTTTTGCCATAAAAAAGATTTTGTCTTTCATGAAGCTGTACAACAATATTTGGTTCTTCCAAATAAAAATCTTGATGGACACATTACTTGCTACCTTTTCAAGTAGTCACAACAGCCACAAGGAAGGCCACTTTGTTTACAATAGTAGAGATCCATTAAAAAAATTTCTGGAACACTGAAGTATTCTGAAACTGGCTTCTTTGTGTTTATGTCAGATTTGTATCCATTTACTGTTTTGCACAGAGACTGTGAGGTTTGCCCTATAGAGAATGCAGATGGTGCTGCTGGCAAAAGATGACATATATGACATTAGAGGGTAAACAAGCGAAGAAACTTGTGAAGTTGGGGCTGACATGATTGTACTGTCAGTCTTATCTAGGGATAAGAGGGAACAATTGGCATCTAGGTTTGGGGCAGGGTCTCCTTCCTTTGTCCATGTGGTATTGCCTGTTTATGTGTCAATGGTTATTTAAAGTTTGTATGGGTGTATGTCGGCAAGTATCAACCCCACCCCACCCCACCCCAAATCTGGGAGGGAAGTATTTGTTGTCCAGAATGAGCATGCCACTGATAAAATGTCTCAGTGATCTCAGTTTTGAAAAGGCTTGAGTGGGTATAGTTCAACAATTTTGCATTTGAAAGCCTCTCTCACCATAGTCACCCATTTCATCTGTCTGAGAATACTGATTCACCCTTTCCCAGATGGAAAACATCAAGACTTGACTTTTCATCTTGTGCCTCCAATATTAACCTTTTCCCACTGGTGATTGGGTCCATAGTGGTGAACCGTGTTGTGCCCTTTTCCTCTCCTTTAGTGCACTTATAGATGTGTCCTGCTGTGACTCAAGACTACATTGCAACCTTAAGACAGACGTTATTCTGTGTCAGAGAGGCATTCCATATCAATACATAATACAGATGTGTTGCACCTTTTGGCCTTTGATTGTGGACAAGACTGTGCAGATTGTCCTTGACAGTCAAGCAAACATGTGGTAAATCAGCAAAACAGTGAGGAACATGGTCTTGCTTACATCTAGCTGTAGCTGTGGGGCAGATCCCTAAGCCACTGTGTCACTCTGTCTTCCACTTTCTAGGAGATCAGAGCATTGTCACTGACTCACTCAGTTAAATGTGTTCCGATTCACATGTGCGGCATTAAAGCCTGACTTAGAGATGGAAAAGAATTTCATACTGTTTGACAGTCTTGATGAAATTATTGTTTGTGTTTCCCAAGACTGTTTGTGAGAAGAAGCAGCTTGTGAGTAGAATTTGAAAATTGTTTAAGGCTCACAAAGCATTTCTGAGAAGTACAGCAAAACAATGTATATATTTTAAAATTATATCGGTAAAATTTATATAATTAAAAGAATACTCAAGCACACAGTCAGTGAAGAAAAGTTGTATAAATTAGATAAAATGCACAAATAAATGGTCACATTAGAATAAATGTATGCAAAGAAATCACTGTTTTGCAATGTGATAGGAAACAAAATCATGAAAAAAAGGGATTCACAATGAAATTGAAACAGATTTTCACATCCTTAAACCCATCCTTGTTGTCAGGATGTTCAAATGCGTAACAAACTAGCTAGCGTACTCTTCACTTTACAAGAGCTCCTTGGTGGCACATTGAGTCCTGGTTCATCCCTTGTCTGAACCCTTGTGGCACAACTTTTTTTTTTTTAACCTTCCAATGCTTTCGGATACTCTTATGAGAACTGCAGATACAGAGCCTTTCACCTAGCTGTACAGAAATCCAATAACACCTGGCAAAAATGCCCATTCACATATTTTGAGTGGATGTTCTGAATTAGATACTGTGTGCAAGCCACTTTACTCTTATTGGAATAAGTATTTGCCTTTGTGATGTTTTATGGCCATTTATGGTTTTGATCTTGATATCTGTATGATCCAAGAATTCTGACTTCTCTCTTGTGGTTAAAGATTTGTCCTTTTTGGTTCTTAAGGTACACCTGACAGCAGCATAAGCTGTTGTTTCTCCTCCTGAGGGCTACATTGTTTTATCCCATTTATTTAGGAGTTTTTTTGCATGGATCGCTCAGCCAATAACCACCTGTTCTGAAGGTCATGTGATTATGGAGTTAGTGTCTTGTCATAGCTCCTTCTCCTGCTATTCTGTCCCTGGCTGCCACCAACATCAGGCTGCCACCTATGTCAGGCTGCCTACCATGAAATGGCAGGTTACTCACCTGTAATTGTAGTTCTTCGAGTGGACCTCTGTGATTCACACTGTGGGTGATCCGCACCTGTGCGGAGCCTCTTCGGAATATTCTAGAGCTTCTGCGGTAGCAAAAAACACATTAGAATAGACCCCTCCCCCTCGGTATAAGTACCTTGGTGCCAGAACTCTCCCTTCAGTTGTGTCAACCGCCGCAAGGAAAAAAATATTGTATGGCGTGACAGAGGGGAGGTTGGGTGGGATGTGTGAATCACAGAGGTCCACTCGAAGAACTACAATTACAGGTGAGTAACCTGCCGTTCTTCTTTGTGGCCTCTGTGAATCACACTGTGGGTGACTAGCAAGCTGTCTTACCCGGAGGCAGGGTGTTACGCCAAGGCAGAAGCCAAAACAGCACGTCCGAATGCTGCATCAGACTTCTGTCGAACATCTAGTCTATAATGTCGGACGAAGGTAGATGGTTGTGCCCACGTAGCTGAGGCGCAGATGTTGGGGAGAGGCACACCACGTATGAATGCTGTAGAGGCCGCCAATGCCCTGGTGGAATGAGGGCAAATAGCTTGAGGGATCGGCTGTTGAGCAAGCTGGTATGCAAGCCGAATAGTAGAGGCAACTCAGTGAGAAATCGTCTGGGAGGTGACTTGTAGGCCTTTGTTAGGAAGTTGATGACTGACAAAAAGGCGTGGGGAACATTGAAAGGGTTGCGTACGCAACAAATAAAAGGAGAGGGCCCTCCTGATGTCCAAAGTATGAAGAAGTCATTCATGGGTTGTGGATGGTGACGGAAAGAAAGATGGGAAGACCAGTGATTGAGAGAGATGAAACTGAGACACTGCTTTAGGGAGGAAGGAGACATTGAGGAACAGCTTTACTTTATCAGGATAGAATTGTATATAAGGGTAATCATGGCATAGGGCCGCAAGGTCGCTTGCTCGGCGAGCTGAAGTAATTGCAACGAGAAAGGCCATTTTGAAGGAAAGTAGACGGAGATCCGCTGAGGCTAGTGGTTCGAACAGAGGTTTAGTGAGTTGTCGCAAGACTAAGGTCAAGGACCATTGTGGAGAGGGCAGGTGAATGTCTGGGTAAGCGTGTGACAATCCCTTAAGAAAGCACTTGAGCGTGAGATGTCTGAAAAATCGAGCCGCTGGAAAGGTCGGTGGTTGGTACGAGACGATTGCCAAGAGATAGACTCTAATAGACGAGAGAGAAAGACCAGAAGATTTGAGATGGAGCAAGTATCGGAGAACCGTGGAGAGAGACAGGTTGATGGTAGGAAGGGAAAGAACTGTAGTAAAAGATTGAATTTTTTTCCATTTATACAGGTAAGCTTTTCTAGTTAAGGGTTTCTTTGCTT
The DNA here is from genome assembly GCA_037013535.1 of Intellagama lesueurii. Taxonomy (NCBI): domain Eukaryota; kingdom Metazoa; phylum Chordata; class Lepidosauria; order Squamata; family Agamidae; genus Intellagama; species Intellagama lesueurii. Next base: position 35,406,572 of record JBAJHW010000002.1, on the reverse strand, counting down.
GACGGAGAACATCCATCAAGGAGGGAGAATCCTTCACGCTGCCAGGTGCAGAGGAGGCAAGTCGGGATGAAGGATCCGGGAGTTGTTCTGCGTGAGGAGGTGTGGTAGGTGGGGGAGGTGATAGACGTCGGAGGACAGGTGGTGTAGCACTGGGAACCAGGGCTGTCTCGGCCACCAAGGAGCAATGAGGATGGCGTTGGGTTTGTCCTGTTGTATTCGGGCAATTACCCTGTGGAGGAGCAGGAATGGTGGGAAGAGGTATGTGAGGGTCTTGGGCCAGCGGCCAATGAACGCGTCTCCTTGGGAGTGTTTGCCGATCCCGGCACGGGAGCAATAGCGCTTGCATTTCCGATTCTTGCAGGAGGCAAAAAGGTCTAGAGCCGGTTTTCCCCATCTTTTGCACAGGTGGAGGAAAATTGTTTGATCTACTTCCCACTCGTGGGGTTGTGAGTTTGTGCAGCTGAGAGAGTCGGCTAGGTCGTTGTCCTGGCCTGCGATGTGCAGAGCTGTGAGGCATATGTGGTGCGAGAGGCACCATTCCCATAGGTCGACCGCCAAATAGAGGAGGCTTGGGGAGTGTGTGCCTCCTTGTTTTAGAATATAGTACATGGCTGTGGTGTTGTCAGTGGCAATCTGGACCACCTTGCCAGCTAGAATGTTTCTGAACGCTTTGCATGCCTTTATTACCGCTAATAGTTCTAACTCGTTGATGTGGAGTGAACGTTCTCTGCGGGACCAATTGGCGTGTATTTTGAGAGAGCCGCAATGTGCTCCCCAGCCGGTAAGGCTGGCGTCAGTTGTGACCTGTATTTGAGGATGTGGTTGCTGGAAAGGGCGTCCCATAGAGAGATTTGGGACGAAGCGCCACCATTGGAGTTGTGAGGCGAGTTCGGGAGTAACTCTTAAAAGAGTGTTGAGAGGATCTGTCAGTGGGTCGAAAAGTGCGAGAAACCACAATTATAGAGACTTCATCTTCAGGCGTACGTGTTGTACGACTGAGGTCATGGAGGCCATGGTGCCTAGTACACATTGGACGAGGATGGCAGGAACCAAGGCGTGGGGGGTGAAACCTTGGAGGAGGGAGATGAAGTTTTGTTGTTTGTCGAGCGGGAGGAATGCGCGAGCTCAGGTGGAGTCTATGGAAGCCCCGATATAATGAATAATCCTTGTAGGGCTCATTTTGGATTTTTGCATGTTGACTGTGAGACCGAGATCGCGAAGGAGGGATAAGGTGAAAAGGGTGTCTCAGCGAGCTTTGTGGCGGGAACGAGCTACAAGGAGCCAGTCGTCTATGTATGGGAAGACGAGGGTCTTTTGAAGTCTGAGAAAGGCAGCCACTGGGGCCATGCACTTGGTGAAGACTCTGGGAGCTGTTGCAAGTCCGAAAGGAAGTCTTTTGAATTGGTAGGCTTGGGGCCCGAGTTGGAATCGAAGAAACTGTCTGTGGGAGGAGTGGATGGAGATGTGGAAGTATGCATCTCGTAGATCTATGACTGTGAACCAGTCATTTTTTTCGAGAAGAGGTAGAACGGATTCGAGGGTTATCATACGGAATTTTGTGGTGATGACATATTGATTGAGTTCTCTGAGGTCTAGAATAGGTCGTGAACCTCCGTCCTTTTTGGGGACGGTGAAATAACGAGAGAGAAAACCGTTGTTGTTTTGTTGTATAGGTTCTATTGCATCCTTGATGAGTAAATTTTTTATCTCTTCTTGTAGAGTTTGGGACGGTGGAGTGATGATGTGATGCGACGGAGGGAGTTGATGGAAATGGATGCGGTATCCGTTTTGGACAATGGAAAGAACCCAGGTGTTGGTGGTGATGGATTGCCAGGCAGGTAAGTGTTTCCAGAGGAAAGGGGGTTGATTTGCGATCTTGGTCAGGAAAAAGTCAAACATGATGTTTGGGTTTGCGGTCATTGCGCCTTTGGATAGGTTGCTGGTGTGGTTTTTGTTTGTATTGTTGTTGTTTGAAGTACTGTATGGTGTGTAGAAGTTCTGACATTGGGGTTCATGTTGGAACCTCTGGTAGGAATTGTAAGGTCACCTCCATTGATTGCATTGGGGGCGCTGTTGATAAGTGGGATAGACGCCCCATCTTTTGGCAGCGGAACATTTCTTCTGAACGTTTTCTAAGATGTCATCAGTTTCAGCATTAAAGAGACCGGTGCCATCAAATGGGGGGTCTTCAATACATGCTCGGGCATCTTCCGCAAGGCCGGCTGTTCTTAGCCAGGAGAAACATCTGAGCACGACAGAGGTAGCCATGGATTTAGCCATGGCGTCTACCGTGTGTTTGGCAGAGAACATTTGCTGTTTGGTGACAGAGAGACCCTCCTGTTGGAAGGTTTGTGCTAATACTTTTTTGTCTTCTGGTAACGAGTCAAGAAAAGTGGCCATGTTATCCCAAAGGAAGCATTGATATGCCCCCATAGTTCCTTGGTAGTTAGCTACCTTCATAGTAAAAGCCGCTGATGAGTAAAGCCACCTGCCCATAGAGTCGATTCTTCGACTGTCTTTGTTAGGTGGAATAAGGGACTGTCGGTGTCAAGATCGCGATTGTGAGGCCTCGACAAATATCGAATTTGGGGCCAGCTGTTTCTGGAGAAAAAGTGCTCCAGCGTCGTGTATCCGATAGAGATTATCGATTCTTTTCGAGACTGAGTGAGAGGAGGCTGGTTTAGTCCAAGATCGCTGAGCAGTGCTAAGAAGAGATGGTAGCATGGAGATATGGACTGGGGTAGTTGTGTCCTTAGAAATAGGATCATAAAGGTAATCCGCCGGTTCGGTTGTGGGGCGATGGATTTGAAGACTTAGCCATGCGGATCATGAGTTGAGCGTAAGTTTGGAAATTCTCTGCTGGTGATGGATGATCTACATCTGCGAGGTCGGAATCTGGCGATGTGAGAAGCACAGATGGAGTTTGTGGTCGAGAACCATGTTCTGAGACCTCGGGATTGAGCCTGGAGTCGATGGAACGTCGATCGACCTCGGTGTTGAGAGGATGTTGATCATAGTAATGTTGACGGTGGTCTGCCACTGAAGAGTGTGGCATGTCCATGAACATTTGTCGACGTCGAGAGTTGTCGACCGGTATCGATGTCGAAGGTGCGTCCATGGACGGAGGTAAACCAGATGGGATCTTGGTGTCGAAGTCTGCGTCTCGATATTGACGGACTGCGTGTCTAGGTTGGTGCCGTTGTTGAGGGCTAGCAACTGAGAAAGATCAAAGTGGGGAGTCCATGGACCAGGATGGATACCGAGGGTCGTCGATATCGGAACCAGTGTCTCTATGGTGTCGAAAAGGCGGCTGAGGCCGATTCGGTGGACGCATAGGTAGGTCTGTAGAGTAAATCGAGGCTGGGGATGCCGAGCGAGAGGAGTGATTTCCATCATTTTGAGCTGGAAAATATGTAGTCACAGGGGCTGCGAATGCTTCGCGGGTGGAAGCGTGTTTCTCGACTGCCCTGATTTTCGCCGGTGGTTGATGAAGAGTCATATGATGGCTGTGTGCCTCTGAGTAATAAGGCCTCTTCGACACAGAAGGTTGTCGAGATGGAGTTTTTTGGCGCGATGCTAATACCAGACCGGAGGAAGCAGCCGGTCGAGCATCTGCAGCCGGCAGGTTAGAGAAGCACTGATCGGGGCAAATGTCTACCCGATGAGCGTGCTGTGCGCGGGATTGATCGACCCGCGCTTGTGGAATTGCCTCATATGCTGGATGCGCCTGATAGCACGCCGGTGGCCGTGGAGGCTGGCCCAATGGCATAGAATAGGGCACTGTGTCCGGCTGAGGCTCAGGTTCCTCTCTCTCTGGGGAGGCATCAGTGGACGGATTAGGAGAAGAGATAGAATGCTGGGGACTATTAGGCGAGGAAGTAAGACGGTCTACTCACTCATCCCATGTCGGTGACTGAGAAGCCTGTTGATGAGATGGAAGTCCTTCATCATCAGAGGGTGAACCTCCAGAAATTAAATCGCTGGGTTTGGAAACCTGCTGTGGAGGGACTGCCGGGGTCTTTGATTTGGTTTGTTTAGATCGTTTCGGTTGCGGGGGACCTGGAACTGGATCGGGAGGACGCTTTCGCTTTCTGGAAGGCTTCGATGTCAAAGTTTTCGATGTCGGCTGTTTAGATCTGTGCGTCTTAGAAGTTTTCGATGAAGTGGAAGGCGCATCAGAGTGAGATGGAGTAGCGGAGGAACGATGTTTCGATGATTCTGCAATGGCTTTTTCCATGACTTTAGCTTGTGAGGTGGTTTTACACATAGTTTGAGCCATAGGTTTTGCCGGTTGCAAAGACTGTTCCCAGAGGCGGAGTTTGAGCCGAGATAGGCGAGAACAGAGGACTCCTCGTTTGAAATTTTTACAATGAGGGCACGAGGAGGTTTGATGCGCCTCGCCTAAACAAAAAAGGCACTTTGCGTGACCATCCGATAGCGGGATCTTGTTATCGCAAATCACGCAGTGCTTGAACGGGCCCAAAGGGGCCATGAACAATAAAGAGAAGAAAAAGAAAAATCGGAGCGAGGGGGGGGGTGCGACGGCCGGAGGCCAAGGCACGGAGAAGAAAACTAAAAACAGTTCGTATATGTATCTTTGATTAGTAATAAAGAGAAAAAAATTGTTAAGTTCAGCAGTAAAAAAGACTTGTTTCACTTTCAGACTCACAGAAGATAGACGTACGAGGCTCTTCAACACGGCAGTTGAAAGAAACTGAAGGGAGAGTCCTGGCGCCAAGGTACTTATACCGAGGGGGAGGGGTCTATTCTAATGTGTTTTTTGCTACTGCAGAAGCTCTAGAATATTCCGAAGAGGCACCGCAGAGGCGCGGATCACCCACAGTGTGATTCACAGAGGCCACAAAGAAGAAAGGGGAATTACAAAAGTAAACAGTGGTAACTGGCTACATAGACAGGTTCCTGTGCACCTCTAACAGCCTAAACAGAGATCACACTCTAGTTTGGCTTCAATACCATAACCATGGATCTGCATATTGGTACTTGTTGTCATGTACTATCAAGTCACATTCAACTTATGGAAACCTTAATAAGCTTTTCAATGGACATGAGATATTCAAGAAGTGGTTTACCATTAACACATCCCAGTTAGTTTCCCTAGACAAGTGCAGATTTTAATTTAGGTTCCCCCTGAAACTCTATTCACTAAACCACATCAACACTCACATACTGATACACTGTTTTTATAGGCTGCACTGAAAATCTTGCTGCCTATAGAGGTCCATATATTGGGCATACAGAATAAATAATTCTGCTGTGTCACACCCAAATTTTAGAACAAACTCCTTTAGAGTTGCAACTGTACTCTGTACTCAGGAAGCTGGTCAAGGTTTATACAATGAGGCTTCAAAAAGAATCTTAGAGCCTTTATTGTGTTATTGTTTTCATATAGCTATTCACTGAATTTTTGTACTGCTTTGTGGGTTTCAGAAAAGCAGTATGGAAAAAAACCTTGCAAATAATAAACATAAATTCACTGAACTGTCAAAATAACATGCTTGTACATTTATACATAATGCACACATGTCTCCACTTTCCTTTGATTAATTTCTTTAGGTTTTCAGTCATGTCTTAGGGTTTGACCTTTTTATCTTTGACAGTTTTATTATGTAGTATATATCACTTATTTCAATATTACAATACTAGTAGACATTACTCATGAAATAAATTTGCAAACAATGGAAGGAGCACGTTCTTCACTGAGCAGAGCTCTAACTACCTTGGGTATTCTGATGAATTTCTGAGTCAAGAAAAGTAGAGAAGGGAGAAGCAAAGGCTGTTAATTAGGCATGACTAACTTTCAAACACAATGTCTTTTCATTTTCAGTCACTCAAAATGCCTAAGCAAACTGGTGGTTTAGTCTTCTTCAGCCTTACCTGTTTTGAGTTGGTTAAATATAATTTTGCTCCAAGATTTAAAATCTGCAGCTTTACAAGGTCATCTTCAGCAGTGAAGCTCTTGGCCATTTTTCTTAGAACATCAGGGGCTATTTTTGGAACTCGTTCACAGTATTCTCCAATAAGCCAAAGAATGCTGGCCCTTGCCACAGGAACCTGCAGCAAAAATGAGTTAAAACAATGACTTATAGACCTGTGCAATGCATTTCTTACTTTTTTAATACTTTGCAAAAACCTGAGAAACTTGAAACAGAACTTTTGCATACACAAATCAGTATCTACCAAATACATTATTAGAGCTGGCATGGAGACTCAAGACTCTAAGAGCCTAAACAGAGATCACACTATAGTCTTAGAGATTCCACTTTTAGAGAAGCCACATAAGGAAACCTTTTTGAAAAGAACCCTAAATTATAAGTGGTAGATGCAAGGGGTTAAGTTACTGAATAGTTAGATGAGTCCTGTTGGTGAGAACAGACCAAAGACAGAAGTTCATCCACATTTCAGAAGAGAATATTTTCTAATATCATCATTCATTATTATACCCATGTTAAAGCACTTGTTGTTAAATGATAGGTAAGAAGCTGCTGATTTCATGTCAAAACTTTAGTTACCTCAACCGTTTCTGGCAGTGAGGCCTTCATGAGGGGCTGGGAACGGAAAACTGTTAATTTCAAGTCAAAGATTAACTAAGATTAACTCCCTGATTTAGGGGAAAACATACTATTCTTAGCAGACTATTAATCTCCAGCACTGGACCAGCTACAAATGGAACACAAATTTATATTTTTGTTTGCCAATTACATGTCAAGCTACAAAACATGGCATTCCCACATCCAAATACTCCAGCAGAAAACACTTATTTCAGTAAACACTTCTGAAGAGGACAGTAATGTGGGTGTCTTTGTTGGTGGGCTGTCGTGCTCCAGTCCAGGGCCCAACGCACCTACCAAGCTACCGTTTGAATCCACAGAGAGAACCAGAGGGTAGGAAGGTGGACATGGAGAAGGAGGAGAGGTCTTACTCACATGACAGCGGGTCCCAAACTGAGGCTCTGCTTATGGAGATAGTGGTGGACACCCCAGGAGAAGAAAGACGATCCCTAGAGGGGAAGAAGGAGGTTGCTTGCCCCAGTGCCTGGGGGATATAAAAGCTGCCTTGCCACAGGCAGAGTCTGAACCACCTAGCAGAGAAAACTTGGCAGGAGATAGGCTGCCAAACCAAGGAGGAAGAAGAAGCGAGTCCTGGCTCCCCCACCAGAAAGGAGGAGGACCTTTGAGAAAGGGACCTGAGGAGATGCTAAGGAGCAACTTTCAGAGACCTATTGGACTGAGGAGTCCATGGAGAAAGAGCCAGAGCTGCAGGGGGAATGGGACTGAATCTTTAAGGAAGACCCCTGGAGAGGGGTCTTGGTGCAATTATGGAGGCCTAAAGAGGAGGGGGGAAAGCACCAAAACTCTCAACTGCCATACTGGCCATTAAATTGGAGGGAGAGTATTCATCACCTGGAGAGGCAGAAGATGACAGAAAGTAATCCTGGGGAGTGGATAGCCACCCAGATCGGACACTGGCAGAGAAAAAACAAATGGGAATACCAGTGCTGGAACAGGAGGAAGAAGATTGGGCTGGAAGAATCAAGGACCTCTGGGGAGAGACCACTCACCTACTTGCCATCACTGCAGGCATACCAGCCCTCACTGCTAGGTACAGCTTACTACTAACCAAGTCCCAGGGCTGAGTTAAGGACTGACAAGCAATCAGCTTCCTTCATGATGACAACAGAGATTATTGAGAAGAACATAAACCTCATGGTGAAGGGAAGCCAGACACTAGGCCAGTGGACTTAACTAGGTCTGAGGACTCTGTGTTACAGATCCATTGACTGTTTCCCCCCTCCCAGTTCCAACAAACCCATTTGTGTTTGAACTTTCTTCTCCGGAGTTTATGGACAAGTTAATGGAGGAGGGATGCCCACCATTAAGAATGGGATCACAAAAATTTATACTCAAGTACCCATACCCAAATCCAAAATGTTCTGTTTGATCATGAGAAAACTTAACAAAATCATGTTCACACAATGAGAATTTCCTCCCATCAACACCACAGCCCTATGTTCCCAAAAGCTATTTCTTTGAAATAGCAAGAGATAAGGTATGGAGAAGAGGTTGTAGGAGGGAAGATTGGAATCAGAGAATTTCTGTAGGATGACATTTTGATGCCTGTTCCCCAAAAGATAGGGAAGTAAAAAGCTCTTTTAACATACCCTAGGAAACTGACATCTCTAGTTGAGTCCAGAAAAGATCACACTTTGAAAGTAAGTAAAATTCAACAGAAGGAATTTCAACCATGTTTGGCAGAAACATCCTGAGGTCTAATAAAAATTAATAAGCAACAGTATTTGCTACTGTCTCCTTCACGGATTGCTGCCTTGTTGTGGCGAAGGGGCTTGAGTAATTCAGAGAAGCTATGGGCTATGCCGTGCAGGGACACCCAAGACGGACAGGTCATAGTGGAGAGTTCTGACTAAACGCGATCCACCTGGAGCAGGAACTGGCAAGCCACTCCAGTATCTTTGCCAAGAAAACTCCATGGACAGAAACAAAAGGCTAAAAGATATGACGCTGGAAGATGAGCCCCTCAGGTCGGAAGGCGTCCAACATGCTACTGAGGAAGAGTGGAGGACAAGTACAACTAGCTCCAGAGCTAATGAAGTGGTTGGGCCAAAGCCGAAAGGACGCTCAGCTGCGGACGCGCCTGGAAGTGAAAGGAAAGTCCGATGCTGCAAAGAAAAATACTGCATAGGAACCTGGAATGTAAGATCTATGAACCTTGGTAACCTGGATGTGGTCAAACAGGAGATGGCAAGAATAAACATTGACATCCTGGGCGTCAATGAATTAAAATGGACGGGAATGGGCGAATTCAATTCAGACGATTATCATATCCACTATTGTGGGCAAGAATCCCGTAGAAGAAATGGAGTAGCCCTCATAGTCAACAAAAGAGTAGGAAAACCTGTACTGGGATATAATCTCAAAAAATGATAGAATGATTTCAATACGAATCCAAGGCAGACCTTTCAACATCACAGTAATCCAAGTTTATGCACCAACCACCGATGCTGAAGAGGCTGAAACTGACCAATTCTATGAAGACTTACAACACCTTCTAGAACTGACACCAAAGAAAGATGTTCTTCTCATTATAGGGGATTGGAATGCTAAAGTAGGGAGTCAAGAGATAAAAGGAACAACGGAGCAGGTGAGATAGAGGATGTTGTCCACTATTTACTCAACTGTCAGCTCTATCAAAACGCCAGAGAAAAGTTCCTGGGTAACATTTTGGCTGCTCTACAAGAGGAAAGCCCTCAGATAAAGGTGGTCAGGTTACTTTTGGACTGTGACCCATATGTTACAAACAGAACAGCGCTGTTTGCAAAAGCGGACAGAAATATCCGTGCTAATTTCCTGAAAGCCATCGCGATCAATTGTGCGGGAGACTCCCAGATATGAAGGGTCTCTTATTATTTTATATGTCTGTGATTTTATCATGATTTTATTTGATCATATTTGTATTTTAAACAATTGTGACGGCTTTTAGCTAATACAATAAACTTGAACTTGAACTTGATAAAAGGAACAACAGGTAAGTTTGGCCTTGGAGTTCAAAACGAAGCAGGGCAAAGGCTAATAAGAGTTTTGTCAAGAGAACAAGCTGGTCATCACAAACACTCTTTTCCAACAACACAAGAAGTGACTCTACACATGGACATCACCAGATGGGCAATACCAAAATCAGATTCATTATGTTCTCTGCAGCCAAAGATGGAGAAGCTCTATACAGTCAGCAAAAACAAAACCTGGAGCTGATTGTGGCTCTGATCATCAGCTTCTTATAGCAAAACTCAAGCTTAAACTGAAGAAAGTAGGAAAAACCACTGGGCTAGTCAGGTATAATCTAAACCAAATCCCTTATGAATACACAGTGGAAGTGAAGAACAGATTTAAGGAACTCGATTTGGTGGACAGAGTGCCTGAAGAACTATGGATGGAGGCCCGTAACATTGTACAGGAGGCAGCAACAAAAACCATCCCAAAGAAAAGGAAATGCAAGAAAGCAAAGTGGCTGTCCAACGAGGCCTTACAAATAGCTGAGAAGAGAAGGGAAACAAAATGCAAGGGAGATAGGGAAAGTTACAGAAAGTTGAATGCAGACTTCCAAAGAATAGCAAGGAGAGACAAGAGGGCCTTATTAAATGAACAGTGCAAAGAAATAGAGGAAAATAATAGAAAGGGAAAAACCAGAGATCTGTTCAAGAAAATTGGAGATATTAAAGCAACATTTTGTGCAAGGATGGACATGATAAAGGACAAAAATGGTAGGGACTTCACAGAAGCAGAAGACATCAAGAAGAGGTGGCAAGAATACACAGAGGAATTATACCAGAAAGATCTGGATGTCCTGGACAACCCAGACAGTGTGGCTGCTGACCTTGAGCCAGACATCCTGGAGAGTGAAGTCAAGTGGGCCTTAGAAAGCATGGCTAACAACAAGGTCAGTGGAGGTGATGGCATTCCAGTGGAACTATTTAAAATCTTAAAAGATGATGCTGTTAAGGTGCTACACTCAATATGCCAGCAAGTTTGGAAAACTCAGCAGTGGCCAGAGGATTGGAAAAGATCAGTCTACATCCCAATCCCAAAGAAGGGCAGTGCCAAAGAATGCTCCGACTACCGTACAATCGCACTCATTTCACACACTAGCAAGGTTATGCTCAAAATCCTACAAGGTAGGCTTCAGCAGTATGTGGACCGAGAACTCCCAGAAGTACAAGCTGGATTTCGAAGGGGCAAAGGAACTAGGGACCAAATTGCTAACATGCGCTGGATTATGGAGAAAGCCAGAGAGTTCCAGAAAAACATCTACTTCTGCTTCATTGACTATGCAAAAGCCTTTGACTGTGTGGACCACAGCAAACTATGGCAAGTTCTTAAAGAAATGGGAGTGCCTGACCACCTTATCTATCTCCTCAGAAATCTAGATACGATTAGCTACAGTTAGAACTGGATATGGAACAACTGATTGGTTCAAAATTGGGAAAGGAGTACAACAAGGCTGTATATTGTCTCCCTGCTTATTTAATTTATATGCAGAATACATCATGCGAAAGGCAGGACTGGAGGAATCCCAAGACGGAATTAAGATTGCCGGAAGAAATATCAACAACCTCAGATATGCAGATGATACCACTCTGATGGCAGAAAGTGAGGAGGAATTAAAGAACCTCTTAATGAGGGTGAAAGAGGAGAGCGCAAAAATGATCTGAAGCTCAACATAAAAAAAAAACTAAGATCATGGCCACTGGCCCCATCACCTCCTGGCAAAGAGAAGGGGAAGATATGGAGGCAGTGACAGATTTTACCTTCTTGGGCTCCACAATCACTGCAGATGGTGACAGCAGCCACGAAATTAAAAGACACCTGCTACTTGGGAGGAGAGCGATAACAAACCTAGACAGCATCTTAAAAAGCAGAGACATCACCTTGCCGACAAAGGACCGCATAGTCAAAGCTATGGTTTTTCCAGTAGCGATGTATGGAAGTGAGAGCTGGACCATAAAGAAGGCTGACCGCCGAAGAATTGATGTTTTTGAACTGTGGTACTAGAGGAGACTCTTGAGAGTGCCCTGGACTGCAAAGAGAACAAACCTATCCATTCTGAAGGAAATCAATCCTGAGTGCTCACTGGAAGGACAGATCCTGAAGCTGAGGCTCCAATACTTTGGCCATCTCATGAGAAGAGAAGACTCCCTGGAAAAGACCCTGACGTTGGGAAACTGTGAGGGCAAGAGGAGAAGGGGACGACAGAGGACGAGATGGATGGATGGTGTCATCGAAGCTACCAACATGAATTTGACCAAACTCCGGGAGGCAGTGGAAGACAGGAGGGCCTGGCGTGCTCTGGTCCATGGGCTCACGAAGAGTCTTATTTTATTTTATTTATTTATTTATTATATTTATATCCCGCCCATCTAGTCGTTCGACTACTCTGGGCGGCGTACAGCATACAAAATAAACAATTAAAATATCATCATTATCAAGATTAAGAAGTAATTCAAGATGGGAAAAAATAAATAAGTAAAGAAGATAGATCAAATAGTGCCCGGAGGGAAGGCCTGCCTGAATAGCCAAGTTTTTAATTGGCTTTTAAAAATACCCAGCGAAGGGGCCATACGGATCTCTGGAGGTAGATTATTCCATAACCGAGGAGCGACTGCCGAGAAGGCCCGGTTTCTTGTTTTTTCCTTTCGGGCCTCTCTCGGCGTTAAGCTCCTCAGTCGCACCTCCTGGCTAGATCGAGTGATACGGGTAGATTTTGGTGGGAGAAGGCGTTCCGTCAGATAGCGAGGTCCTAAACCGTTTAGGGCTTTATATGTGATCATTAAAACTTTGAAATCGACGCGGAAGTGCACGGGCAGCCAATGCAATGCGGCCAGAGTGGGAGAGATATGATGGTGTTTCCTCACCCCAGTAAGAAGTCTGGCCGCCGCATTCTGCACCATTTGAAGCTTCCGCATCAGTCTCAAAGGTAGCCCCACGTAGAGTGCATTACAGTGGTCTAATCTCGAGATTACAAGCGCATGCACTAAAGTGGTGAGCGCCCCAACATCAAGATAGGGACGCAGCTGGGCAATCCGCCAAAGGTGGAAGTAGGCGGATCGGACCACTGACGCCACCTGGGTTTCCATGGTGAGCGCCGGGTCCAGATGTATCCCCAAGCTACAAACCTCACTCTTCACGGTGAGAGTCACCCCCCCAAAAGAGAGGGAGTTCCCAAACCGCTGATGGTGGGGCCACCCACCCTCAGGACCTCCGTCTTGTCCGGGTTCAGCCTCAACCCATTTTCCTGCATCCATTGCAGAACAGTCTCCAAGCAGCGCTGAAGAGTCGGACATGACTTAACGACTAAACAACAACAATTTGCTACTGTTTCTTTAAAAAAGAAAGGTTACTTACCTGTAACCATGGTTCTTCAAGTGGACCTCTGTGAATTCACACAATAGGGTTTTGACAGCGCCTGCGCTGGTCCTCTCGGAATCTTCTAGAGCTTTTGGAAAAAGTAACAAAGTTTAGAGTTGCCCCTATCGCGCATGCTCCGCCCGCCTCAGCCTTCAATTCCATTTATCCACCACAATAGCCTGAGCTTATCCTAGACATAATCAGTGACGGACAGTGGGGAGGCTGGGCGGGATGTGTGAATTCACAGAGGTCCACTTGAAGAACCATGGTTACAGGTAAGTAACCTTTCTTTCTTCATCGTGGCCTCTGTGAATGCACACAATAGGGTGACTAGCAAGCTCACTTACTGGAAGGAGGGCCGTCACTGTAGAAGAGATTTCAGCACTGCTCTCCCGAAACTCGTCTCCTTCTTGGCCCGAAGGTCCAGCCTGTAATGTGTCACAAAGGTTGACACGTTGGACCAAGTGGCTGCTCTGCAGATGTCAGGCACATCGACACCACGTAGTAGGGCCGTAGATGTTGCAACAGCTCTGGTTGAGTGTGCTTTGAGGCCTTCAGGAGCAGTTTTGCCTTGTAATTCATAGGCAAGTGAAATAGTGGAGACCAGCCATCTGGAGAGAGTAGAAGAGGAAGCGGGAGAGCCTTTACGTTGTCCATGGAAACATAAGAAGAGCCTTTGAGCTGCACGAAAGTCTTTAGTACGTGACACATAATATGCTAAGGCTCTTTTGACATCCAATGAGTGGAGCATGCGTTCGACGTCCGATGTAGGATTAGAAAATAGAGTAGGCAATACAAGGGGTTGATTAAGGTGAAAATCAGAGACAACCTTAGGCAGGAATGAAATGTCCGGGTACAGAGTAACCTTGTCGTTGAAAAATTGAAGGTAAGGTGGATCAGAACGCAGGGCAGCCAATTCGCTTGCCCTCCTTGCAGATGTAATCGCAACTAAGAACAATGTCTTGAATGACAGCAAGCGAATGTCACAAGAGGCCAAAGGTTTGAATGGGTGGCGCGTCAGCGCATGTAAAACAACCTGAAGAGACCACTGAGGTATCGGAGGCTTGGTAGGTGGTCGAATATTGGATAGGCCTCTCAGAAAGGACTTGAGAATAGGATTGGAGAAAAATCTTGCAGAATCCGAATTACGAGGTTGGAAAGAAACAATTGCGGAGATATAAACTTTAAGGGTGGATAGTGACAAACCAGAGTCAAACAGGTACCGAAGGTATTGGAGTAAGGTGGATAGAGAGACCGGACAAGCCTGTAAGTGATTTGATTGGGCAAATTTCAAAAAGTTTTTCCATTTGTACTTGTAAAGGAGATTGGTCGACGGTTTTCTAGCCTTATCTAAGACCTCCTTGATTGATGGGTTATCATCCAGGCTGTCAAATGTAGTGACTCGAGGTCCGGATGAAAAACTTGGCCCAAGTCCTGTGTTAACAGATGAGGGATGTTCGGTAGCTTCATCACATCTACTGCCATCGTCCGGAGGGTGGAAAACCACGGTTGACGAGGCCACCATGGTGCAATGAAAATTGCATTGGACTTCAGTTGTCGAGCCCTCACCAGCGTCCTCTGGATGAGTGGTATCGGTGGGAAAAGGTAGAGTAGATCTCTTCCCCATGGGATCATGAAAGCATCCCCCAGCGAGTGTCTGCCTCTTCCCGCACGAGAGGCATATCTCCTGCACTTCATGTTGGTTTGGGACGCAAACATGTCTATGACAGGAGTGCCCCATCTGACACATAGTAGACGGAAGATCTCCTCGTCCAATTCCCATTCGTGAGTTTGGGCTTGAAGGCGGCTCAATCTGTCTGCCAGTTCGTTGTCTGTAGTCGAGATATGAAGTGCCACTGGGAATATGTGATGCTGGTAGCACCATTCCCACAGGTGTATGGAGAGAAAGAGAAGGGACATGGAGCGTGTCCCTCCCTGTTTGTTGATGTAGTACATGGTCGTGGTGTTGTCTGTTATCACTTGTACACCACGACCCTGTACCAAGAGAAGGAACGCCCTGAGCGCTTTTATGACTGCAAGCATTTCCAGAAGGTTGATGTGTAGGTGCTTGTCGTGCCTGGACCACAGTGCATGAATCCGATGAGACCCACAGTGAGCTCCCCATCCTGTTGGGCTCGCATCTGTAGTGACTTGGACTGTCAATTGTAGAGGTCGAAAAGGTCGGCCGACCATGAGGTTCAGTAAGAATGTCCACCATTGCAGTTGATTCGCTAATTCTGCTGTGACAAGCAGTCGTTTCCGTGGAGCATCTTGGATGGGATTGAAAAGTGTCAAGAACCACGCCTGGAGAGACCGCATCTTCAAGCGGGCGTGAGCTACTGCCGATGTCGTGGAAGCCATAAGGCCCAGCAGATGCTGTGCGTGCCTTGCTGATACTGTGGAATGCGGTCGAAATTTGTGAATGGCCTTCTTGATTTTCCTCACACGATCCGGAGGTAGGAATATCCGTGCCTTGAGAGAATCTAACCTCCCGCCTATGTAGTCGACCACTCGTGATGGTAGAAGATGGGACTTCTCGTGGTTGACCGATAGGCCGAGGTCGTGGAGTGTGTGGAGGACAAATTTGGTGTCCTGAAGTGCCTTTTGCCTGGATGGAGACACCACCAGCCAGTCGTCGATGTAAGGAAATATCTGTATGCCGTGAAGACGAAGGTAGGCTGCCACCGGGGCCATGCACTTCGTGAACGTCCGTGGAGCAGTGGACAGTCCGAATGGAAGAGCACGGAATTGATAAATGGAGTTCTGAAAATTGAACCGAAGGTATTTTCTGTGATGTGGGTGAATGGTCACATGAAAGTAAGCATCCTTGAGATCGATCACTACGAACCAGTCGTTCTTCCTTAGTAGGTGAAGGATGGAGTCTAGTGTGACCATCCGGAAGCGTCGAGGGTGAAGGTAGCTGTTTAGTTCTCTTAAGTCCAGAATGGGCCTGATTCCACCGTCCTTTTTTGGCACGGCGAAGTAGCGGGAGTAGAACCCGTTTGCCAAATCCCGAATAGGAACTTCTTGAATGGCATGTTTTTGTAGAAGGGTGAGAATCTCTTCTTCTAGAACAGGATCGAAGGATGTAGGTTTGATTTGTCCTAGAGGAGGAAATTCTATAAATTCCAGACGGTAACCGAATTGAATAATGCTTAGGACCCAGGTGTCGTTTGTAATTCTTGTCCAGTTGTGAAGGTATGGTGCAAGTCGAGTGATCTGATCGTGACCGGGAAGTTGTAAGTCAAAAATACTGTTTGGATTTTTTTGCAGGTGGTTTGTAAGACTGGCGGCGTTGTGAACCAGACTGTGGTCGAAAGTTGGAAGTATTGGATGATGCTTGTGAGGATCTAGGTTGGTTCTGGTTTTTAAAAGGACGGTATGATTGTGAAGCCGGTTGTTGATAGTGCTGTGGGTACTGTTTACGCCACTGATACTTATTTCTAGGTTGCTGTTGAATAGTGTATGATTTAGCAGTCTTCTTTATCTTATGCAGATTTTCCAAGTTGTCATCTGTCTTTTCGTTAAAAAGTCCTTTGGCATCAAAGGGCAAGTCTTCAATGCGAGTCTTAACATCTTCTATGATGCCTGAAAACCTAAGCCAAGCGTGCCGCCTTAATGTGACAGCAGACATTAGTGTTCTTGCAGCTGCATCAGCCGAATGATGGGAAGCCAAACGTTGGTGTTTTGACACGGTCAGTGCTTCCGCATAAGTATTCAGGAGACTCTGTCTGGTGTCTTCTGGAGCTGCTTGAAGCGCAGGGAGAACTCTCGACCAAAGTTGTCTTTGATAAGCTCCCATCGCTGTTTGATAGTTGGCTACACATAGCAAAAAGGTAGTAAGGGAATAAATCTTTCTCCCCAGAACGTCCAGTTTACGGCCCTCTCTATTAGTGGGCGTAACATGAGATCTTGCAGATGATCTAGAAGAGCTAGATTCAACAATTAGAGAGTTCGGGACAGGATGCTTCGTAAGGAAAGTTGTATCCTCACCATGAATCCGATAAAGATTTTCTGTTCTGCGGGATACAGGGGCAGATGTGGATGGCTGGTTCCAGCATTCTTTAATGAGGTCCATCAGAGCTGAAATAAACCCCAAACTGAGTGGAGGGGTTCTTTCCTGATTAATATCTCCAAAGATGAGATCATCAGACGGAGTGGGTGGTTGTACAGTTTGCATTTTTAAAGTGTTTGCCATCCTTGAAATCATCTGAACATATGAAGAAAAATCTTCTGACGGAGAAGATGGGTGAGGGTCGCCCGCATCTGACTCCAATGGGTCGCCCTCTACAGGAGTCCCTCCAGAGGCGTCAGAGGGTTCACGTCCTTGGCAGGAATCGTCAGATGAAATGGCCTCATCTTCATCCGTATCAGAAAGTAAATGTGACTTTCCTTTGCGTTTCCTGTTGTCATACTCAGGGTTTTGAAGCATCGACGTCGAGTGGGTTCTAGCCTGTGTGCTCTTCGACGTCGAATGAGAAGCCTTCGTGGCTGTTTCTGTGCTCTTCCCTGAATGTTTAGGGCGTTGAGCGGTGTCGACGTCGACCTGTTTTCGGTGTCGACGTCGAGGAGGAGAGAAGGAGGAAGAGGAAGAAGAAGAAGACGAAGAAACGTAGATGTATCTAACTTTCTTCCTTCTTCTATAGCCATCTTCGCTTGACGTCGTGCCAGTATCGGAGTCGTCTCGACGATGTCGACGGCGTGATTTCTTACGATCGACGTCGATATAGTCTCGATCATCATACTTAGACTTATGTCGATGTCGAGAAGGACAAGGTAGAACAATCACCTCCCTTTGAGACTTTCGGCGTCGATCAGGTGATATGTGTTTGGTCTTGGCCGCCTTCTTACGAGGTGGAGAAGGCTCTCTCGACGATGGAGAAGACGACGCCGGCGTCGAGCGTGCCGGAGATGCCCGCCCGGTCGAAACAGGGCTTAGAGGGGCAATAGCCGGGCTAGTAATGGTGTGGACTAGCTGGCTCGGGGTCGGAGATTGACCAAACTGCTAGAGACCGGCAGGGGAGGTATGCACCTGCCTAGGTGGAAGGGAAGCAGCGGCTTCCGATAGGGATTCTCTATCCCTAGACGAGTCTTCAAGAAGTGGAGACGGCAGGGACATCGAGACTGGAGGTAAGTGTTTCCTAAGGTCTTTGGACTTTTCTTTTTTGCTAGATGTTTTCGTCTTTTTTGGAGGTTTCGACAACGAGGTCGACATGGACTTCGACGTCGTGGTGAGTTTTTTTGTCAATGTGGACTTTTTTACAGGTTTTTCCACGGGTTTAGCCGTTGAAGCCGGAGGTGGAGAAACAATTCGAACCTCCGAACGCGGAGTAGCTGAAGCTGTGGAGGCAGTTTCCATATCTGAAGGCCTAGACGCCGACAACGTTTTGTCCCAAAGGAAGATTTTTAAGCGTTGTTGACGTGCCTTAAGGGCGGCCTTTGTGAATTTTTTACAATGCCTACAAGACTGCGGTTGATGAGAGTCCCCCAGGCAAAAGAGGCAGTGGTCGTGACCGTCGGAGAATGGTAATTTTCGGGAACACGCCACGCATCTACTAAAGGGGCCGGATCGGGACATAAAGTAGAAGGAAGACTGAAATATCACTCACGGAAGCCTTTGACAGGAGAACAGTTCGATTGAAAAAGGCGGGAACGAAAACATTCCGAAGCAAACCAAGCCAAATCGTAAAGTGGGAAGCGTCAGGAAGTCCGATTGTCGGGGGCAACAGAGAAAAGGAGTATCCGAAGACAAAGCCGAGTCAAATCCGTAAATCCGTCAATAAATGAATTATTTCAATCGCTCTAGGATCGAGAGGTTCCTAACCACAAGGCGGTAAAATGGAACTGAAGGCTGAGGCGGGCGGAGCATGCGTGATAGGGGCAACTCTAAACTTTGTTACTTTTTCCAAAAGCTCTAGAAGATTCCGAGAGGACCAGCGCAGGCGCTGTCAAAACCCTATTGTGTGCATTCACAGAGGCCACGATGAAGAATCCACAGATTTAAATTATTGATTCTTTTCATAACTTCACTAAAGTTGAGGTAATCACTACTCACAGGGCATCTGAAGAATCCCTATTTTATGAGTAATAACCAAAACTTTCTCTTTCTAGAAAACAGTCTCTGTTACACTGCATATAATGTGCTCGGCTACTAAAGCCCTGGTTCCCAACAGATCCCCATTACAACAAAGACAGAAATCATCTGATGTTTCATTCGGTGAGTCATGCAGCTACAGATACAAAGCATTCTATTGTAGGGATGCCAGATTTTTAAAATGCAAGCAGACTATAACAAAGAATTATGCAAAACTGAATATCGGTCTAATTCAAATTGCAACAAGAGTAACATTTCAGTGACAGCATTTTGAAACAGTTTTGAAACCTACAGTAACAAAGCCAGAAGATGCACTGAAGATCTATTATGCAAGAAAAGTTTTAAATGCTTGAGTACTTTTGTTAAATGAAATGTGGTAGAGTGATGACATTCGGATGTACTGGGAAAGAGGTTATTTCTAACGTTCCAAAGGTTACACTGCATTAAGACTTTACTCCCAAACTATCATTCCAGATTGGGCTAAAGGATAGTAATTGAGTGGTACATTAAATTTTCAAGTACAGAAGTTCAAGCTGCCCAGAACTGACAGATAATTCTAAATAAGAACATATGGGTAACTTAAAATTTCATTTACAATGAATTTTCTCAAGAAACGTATTATGCACTGTTATTTAAATGTTAGTTTTATACCGTTCATTTTATTGAAAATCATGCTTTATTTTCCAATTCCTTGTCACTAACAATCTTGCCACTGTCAATAAATTTAAAATCAATTCCTTCATTGCTCAGTTCCATTGCTCCTTACCAAATATTGACAAAAGCACAATTTTAGGACATACTTCTACATTTGACTTATTTCATTTGTCTCCTTAAAAAAAACTACTGCCAAAATTTCAGTATATTTTCACATTCCCATCACATATGAAAATAAGTACCTGTTTTCTGACATCCAACACAGCTTAGTGTAATTTGCATCTATCTGACAGTCTTACCAGAGTTAATACCATCTCCAGACTAACTTGTAGAAATTTTCCTATATCCTTGTATACATAAATTTCAAAATTCTTGTGTCCCATATATTATTCCGAATTTCAATACTTACTTCTTCTCCCAAAACATATCCCTATGTTTCAAGAAGATCTTGTTAGTCCTCTGCTTCTATTAATATTTTTTAAGTTTTACTTATTATCCCTTTCATTATCTTATTTTCATCTACATTTTCCTTCTGTAATACCATCTCTTCAAATCTCACGAGAACTCTACATTTACCATTTTTTATCTAATCTTCAGTCCACTGTTCCAACTAAATGAGATTGAACATTAACCAAGATATTCTCTCCATTCCTAATACGTACTTCTTTTACTTGTTCTTTATTCCCTATCTTTTACAAACAAGCTTTTATCCTGATAACTTTTACTTCTTAATAATTTCTCGATATTTCATTTCAAATTTCCTAGAAATTTCTCCAAATTTACCACTTGATGTAATGGAGAAATTAATGGAATACTTTTCCAAATTAAAAGCATATTTTTTTAAAAAGGGGTTTTAATTTTTTTTATCCTCTATTTTCCAGTCACTTGGGCTGTGTGATAATCTGCTCCACAGTGTTTCTAGAACATAATTTCAGCCAATAGGAGGACCCTCTAACCAGAGGGATGCTCCTGCTGGCAGAAGCAAAGTCTGGATTCAAATCATGATACCCAAGCTGTTGAACATAAAAACATTTGCATATAATCTTGGAATCCTTGGTGTCATTGTATTTAAATAATTTACACACTACTAAGAAGACACAAAGGTACATTAAGGCCTTCACCGCCTTCTGCAGTACTGTAAAAAAAATGAGATGTTGTATTTACAAGAACAGAGGAAATAACACATTCATTATACAACTCTGCTTTGCATTACCCTCAAAGGCCAAGCAGGACTATAAATTGCATTGTTTGATATTTTATATTATACACAGCTTGAGCAAGTGGTTAAGTGCACTTTTCAAGCCTTTGTATTAGGAAGCAGTTTTTGCTGCTACTGGAATCCATTAACTTGTCTGGAAGAACAAGCAAAACAATGAAGCCTTATAGATTCTCAGAGCAGTTAAAAAGAGACATCTAGAAATACTTTATAGATCACTCTGTAAGTGTCTCTGAAAGCAGCTGAGTTTCAATAGCTCATCTTCTTTCATGATGCACACCTCTAAAGTACACTCAATTTTATTTAAATTTTCAAGAAGGAAACCAGGCATCTAAAAAAGTAGCAAATAAAATCTAGTTTTTGCCACACGAGCTATACAAGATTCTTTAGCTGGAAAACTATGGTGACAGCAAAGAACCTCAAGTTAAAAAATGACACGAACATGATACATTTGATGACTTATTTGCTAAAGAAAACTGTCTGTTTCAGGATAAAGCCCTAAACTCCTAAATCATCCCACCATGTCAACCTGACTCACTTTTAAAAAATGCAATATATCAATGCCGAAAAGCATTTTTACACCCAGCAAACCTAAATCCACAACCCTCCTAGAATGTGGTTAAGACATATTCAAAGAGCAGAACTACAACAGCTAAGAGTAGATGGAATTAACTGTGTACATTTACACCAAAATGTATATATCCATTTCAAAAAGTTTTCTAACACAGCTTGTCTAAAACTATTTGATGAGACAAAACTTTACTCCACAATCAATCCAAAAAAGTCTTCAGGACATATTTTATTTCAAAAGCATATATCTAACATTTTCCTCTCAAATCTAGACCCCACCAAAATATAATTTGTAAGAGGAAAAGTTTTGTAAATACTCACAGTAATATTGTCCAAGAGCGTAGCCATACGTTTAATTATTTCACCATGATGCGCTGGCTGTGTCTGAAGCAGTTTCTTAATGACTACAACACTTTCAGCAACTACTATTTCTGGTAAAGAGAAAAAGAATTCACAATTTTAAATGTTACACTGTCATAAAAGTTATGCTTTGTGCTAATCTGATATCATTTTCAAACACACCTAGCAAAATTAATAGACTATCATTTTTAGTTTCAGATGGAGATCAGTTTCCAAATTTTTGATATGTCCCATTAAGAAAAATATAGGAGCCACAGAAAAGGAAAGAGGCTTGGCCCTGAAAATTTTTAAAATTCTATCCCATAGAAACAATTTATTTCTTTTGAAATCTCTGCTAAATTGGAAAGTCTGACAGTACCAAACGTTGAAACATGCAAAGCAATAACCATAATTATAGTTTGGTAATCAGTTGTGAAATTGCAAGACCTTTGAAAAACTAAATCATATTGATTTATGCTAGCTGTGTTCTGAAAATTGGTATCAATAACACAGAATCAAATTGCTTAGTATCCTTTCCTCTAGTTCTAAAAAATAAGCACACAGATCAGTAAAGTATACTAATGATCAGGGGGATCAACCAAATAAATTGACTGTTCAGGGATTTAACCCATGTTGTACAAAGCACTTAATTACTGTAATAAAAAATATAGTGCTTGACCAAGCTAAAAAACAAGATGCTCCATCAGTTGTGCATGAGCATGCACAGGGAATTTTTATTTTATTTATTCAAAATATTTTTACCCCGCCTTTCTTCTAAAAAAGGCCCCAAGCCAGTTTACATAATTAAAAACAATATTGAAAGCTAAAATGCAGCTGCCAGGCTGGTGTCAAATGTGAATAAATTTAATCACATTTCCCCAGTCCTAGCTAGCCTGGCTGCCTGTGTCATTCTGCGCCAGGTTTGTTATATTATTTGATATCTACTTTACTTTGGATGTAAACCACCCAGAGTAGTGGCCAACACTAAACAGGTGGTATACAAGCTTATGAAAGGAAGGAAGGAAGCTGGCTGAAGAAGATAGCTTACTAAAGCTTAATGTGTTTTACTAGATAGATTTCTAGCAATCGGAAGGAAGCTCTCACTGCACAGAGCTGTTGGGTTCATGCAATGTTGAATTCCACTCACTATTTCTGCATGTAATTCATCAAATTAATTGTGGAGATATTTTATATTTGTACACTTCAAAAAACTACCAACTCTAAATATCAATTCAGATCTTTATTTCTACCACTGGAGAGAAGGTGCATGATGCTCACCTAGTCTGCTCTCTTGTTTGAAAATTTACATGTTTAAGCATTTCCCTATGAGGAAAGATCGAAAGAACTGGGCATGTTTATCCTTGAGAAAAAAAGACTGAGGAGAGATATGATAGCACTTTTCAAATACTTGAAAGGTTGTCATATAGAGAAGGGGCAGGATATGTTCTCAATCATCCCAGAGTGCAGGACACATGATAACAGGCTCAAATTACAAGAAGCCAGATTTAGGCTGAATATCAAGAAAAACATCTTAACTGTTAAAGTACTACAACAGCAGTGCCAATTACTCCATGAGTTGGTGAGCACTCCAATGCTGGGGGCATTCAAGAAAAAACTGGACAACCATCTGTCAGATCTACTTTGATTTGGATTCTTCCACTGATCAGGAGGCTGGCCCCTTCCAACTCAATTATTCTATGATTCGATAATCACCCCTTGAAATTTTCATTTCTTTTAGAGTTGTGCCATGAGATTGAAGAACTGTGAGGATACATTAAGCCAGGGGTCTCAAACATGCGGCCCGGGGGCCATTTGCGGCCCACCGGATGATAGTTTGTGGCCCCCGCCTTGCCTGCCCCCCCTGAAGCGCCCACGCGTCCTCTGCTGTCAAGAGTAAAAAAAAAGCCTTGTGTCGCTCGCCGGCTGTCTCACAAGACAGCGCCTCTTGCACCCTCCATCCGGAACTGCAGCCTGCCAGCCAGCCCGCCTGTCTGCTGGCTGGCAGGCTGCAGTTCCGGATGGAGGGTGCAAGAGGCGCTGTCTTGGGGGAGAGCCAGCGAGCGAGGCGCGCTGCTGGCCCTTTTCCCTGAGCGCCCAAGCCGCCGCCGAGCGATGCCTGAGCGGAGCTCGCTCCCGGCCCGTCCTCGAAGAGCGCCTCCAAGCTGCCAACAGCAGCTACCGCCACCACCGCCTCTTCCAGGGAAGCGGCTCTCTGGCTCTCTTTCTCTCTCGGCACCCCCAGCACCAGCCCGGCCAGCGGCTGCCTCAGCGCCCGGCGGTGCTTCCTCCTCCTCGTCCTGCTTCAGCCGCCTCGGCTCTGGAGGCTGCCTGGACTTGCCTTGCAAAGTTTGCTCCTCTGTTGTGGTGGGGGTAGCTGCTGCTGCTGAGTACGCCTTTTTTTGAGGGGGGCCCTCAGAGGAAGGTTGCTGGACCTCCGTGTGTGTGTGTGCGTGCGCATGCGTGCAAGCGTGTGCGTGCACGTACCTGTGGGGCCCCCACCCCATTCTGTTTAATTTCGCGGGTACCAATGGGGGCTTTTCTCCTTTGGCAAGGCGATTCTGTGAGGGTTTTTTTAAAAAAATTATGTCGTGCCCTCCTCCCCCCCGCTAGGCGGTCGCTGGCGCTCCCTCCCTTCTCCGCTTCTTCGTCCTGCTGGTGGTGGTGGTGGTGGAAGTGAAGAAGGAGCCGGAGGGGGTCCTGGCTGGGCGACGAGGGCTCGCGCGCCCCTCCTCCTCCTCCTCCTCGGAGCCCCAGCCGGGCTAAGGAAACTCCTGGGCGGCTTCCTCGGGCTCTTGCTCCACTTGGCGGAAAATCTGATGCGGCCCAGCCTCACCCAGACTCTGCCTCCAGCGGCCCCCAGGTAAATTGAGTTTGAGACCCCTGCATTAAGCTAATTTTAACAACACATGTATATTTCCCTTAGTAATTGTCTTTCTCCACCAAACCTTTGTTATTCTCACTTAACCCTGCATCCAGAAGCCAGTACAAAACAAGGCAGAAATGTAATCACAGCCTCATTTAGTGCAGCTACAAACAAGTCTCAGTTTCACATCCACCAACTATGCAAGAAAAAAAAAGCTATTTGGGAAAAAATAATTTCTTACAACAAGGCCATCTCCCCTCCAAATAGAGATATATGAAAACACAATAAAAAGTATTTCCAGATATTGTACCTTTTCAGGTATGTTGTGCAGTCATCACTAATCCATCCAGATGACCCATAAAGCACTAGACCAGCGATGGCGAACCTATGGCATGCATGCCACAGCTGGCACGCGGAGCCCTTTCTGCCGGCACGCGAGCCATAAGTCGCCAGATCACTGCTCCCCCCCGCCCGCAGCCAAACCTGAGCAGGCGGCTGCAACCGCGGTGCTGGTGCCCGGACAGGCAGCGGGTCAGGATCCGGAGCAGCTGGTGCTGGCGGCGGATCCGGAGTGGGGTCTCGAGGCACCTCCGTGCCCGGGATTCCCCCTTCCGCCGCCACTTCCGGTTCCGCCGCCGTGGCGGAACCCCACCCCCTGGGTTTTTTCCCCCAGTTTGGGCACGCGAGCCCAAAAAGGTTCGCCACCACTGCACTAGACTAATTGGCCACTATAAAGACTGTTCTAATTTAATTGTGAGTTGTCAAGTCAGTTCTGGCTTATGCAACCCTTTACAGGGTTTTCTAGGTAGAGACTACTTAGAAATGGTTTACCATTTTCTTCATTTGGGGGCATTGTAGGACTGTGCAGCTTGCCCAGGACCACAAAGGCTGGCTTTTCTGAAATGAACAGTGGGGAACTGAACTCCCAACCTCTGCCTCTAATGCACTGAGCTATCCAGCCAGTTAAAATATTCTACCTTCCTTGAAAACACACTTCATCATACTCAGGTGTTACACCACCATGTTTGAAATAAATCATCCTTTTCCTACCTTTGTGTAACCATTCCAAAAGACTGGGTTTTGCTTTTTACAGGGGTGTCCAGTGTTTCCAAAGACAAAGATTTAATTGGCAGCTTAAACCCACGCTGTACAGACTAATAAATTATCTTTGTATTGGTCATAAAAAGAAACACCTCATTTTTTAAAATGCTAGGACAGAAGGTAAAAGATAGCTCCACCTTGTGTTGGAAACTGGCCACCGTTTCTCCTTCGCAATGGAACATGAGAAGGCACTGATCTTCTGGAGGTAGAATGCTTAATCTTAGCTCTTCCTTGCATTGTCTCTGCAACTCCCTTTCCACTATCTGCTTGTCCCACAATCTATACTACATTTGCAGGGAAGATGTGGTAGGTGGCAGCAGAGTTCAGAGCTTCTCCTTCCTAGCATTGTTCTTCCACTGAAAAGCTTCCCTTCCTGAAACTGACATAGTAGAGCAGAACAGCTGGGCATAGGCCAGGGTTGTAAAGTGTGGCCCAAGGACTGCATGTGGCATCTCAAGCCACCCTATGGAAATAGTAGAAAAAATGGAAGGCAGCGTTTTCCCACTCCTGGGTGCCCCAGGAGAGGAAGATTTTGCTGTTGAGTAGTGGTAGAAATTATCCACCCCTACCCCCAAAATTAAAACTGCAAGTGGCTATTTGGACACATTCATCCCTTGTTACTTTGGTGTAACCTGTGGCAGCCTGCAGACAGTGAAAATCTGTCCAATAAGTCAGCCCAAATTTCCAACCTTGATTTAGTGATAAGGACCCACTGGAATGTGCAGTTTTGCAAGAACTACAAAAGATATGAATGCTACACTAACATTAGTAATCATATGAATGCATTCACGGTATGTGAATTAATTTTCAAGTAAAGCCAAGCACCTGTCAAATCAACATCAATATACCAGGAAAGTTTTAACACATAAAGTATTTGTTTAATATAAAACCAAGGATCAAGACTTTGGGGGCACCTGACAAACTTATAAACAAATTTGATCATCACATTTTCTCCTTATGTAGTTTTTAACTACATAATCTATACAAATGATTTTAGAAAGAGTTACATAATAATGGGTTTTACAATATTTGTCCCATAACTACTTATTATATTTTATAGCCATCTATAGTTTTTCTATTTTAATATCAAAACAGAGAAAAATTGCTATGAAACTTGCATAGGTTTATTGATGAAGATCTAAACTGCTTAATATGCTTTCTTATTTAGCCAGTTGCACACATAAAGCCCCCACATTTCACTGCTTGTAGCACCCTCTGCAGTACAGCAACTTAAATGCAACAGGGGAAAAATCTATGTTGTATATGAAGCTACAGTATTTTACAGCACAGCATTCTACCAACTGCCTTTCAATAAATTTTAGGTATTGGTATTAAATGTACATTGAAGTAATCCATGCTAATTACAGAAAAATATAGTTAACTTTAAAGCACTATAAACAGGAATTATTTTAAAAAGCCACCATTTACCCAGAAGACACATCTTCTAAGACAATATTACTTTGATCCGTTACTACCTGGGAATGCTACCAGAAAATACAACCTATCATTCACTCAAGACAGACAATGAAACAATTAACTTACCATCCTTGTTGGACAGTAAACACACTAGGCCATTAAGGCATGTGTCAGTCACTTCTGAGATGTTGGTTGCACATCTGCCTATTGCCTGAATTGTAGCTGCCGCAAACTGTTTATCTTGGCTTTTCACATAGGTCTGAAGAAAACAGCAATTCCAATAATCAAAACATTGGTTTCATCAGTTGAAAAGAGTCAGAAGGCCCTTCCAAAATTATTCTCAGTCTTTTGAATTGGCGGGTGTGTGAATAAGGTATCTGGAAATAGTATAGTATGCAAGTTAAGTTAGTTAAATCCATATGGGAATTTACTTCCATAAATACTAGAAGAGAGTGATAATTCAAAATAATTGGTCTGAAGGCAAGATCAGTAGATTCTAGAAAGTATTTTCAGAAAGATCCAAGGCCATTTAGCCAGCAGAATCGTACTTAAGATAAGTCTGCTAAAGAAAAACAGGGTGTTTACTTTTCCAGAACACCAATTATTGAGCTAGAGATACTAAATTAATTATTATATTTGAGGAAAACCACTGTACTGCATTTGGAACACTGGAGACATGCATGGCATATATCACTACATCCTGAAACTACTGTAAGTCAAAATTAGTGTGTGTTAACAAAGAAATGTAAATCTTCTAGTATACTCATTACAGGGAGTAATATGTCAATCAGTTTTGTTTATATACAACTCTGATTAGCATCAGACTGGTTTACAACAGAGCCATACTTTCTATCTATGGGTTCAGGTTTCAAACCCTTTAAAGGAATACTGGTTTCCCTAAGTGGGATCATCCAATGACATTTCATAACAGTGACATGCAATAAGAATAAGAATAATGAGCAAACCTGAAATTCTCTGAGAAGTGTTGATATGTTGGCTTCATTAGCTAAGTTAGTTAAGATTTCAAGCTGGGTGAAAGAGCAGGAGAAAAACTCTTTAAAGTTTTAGAATCATTACTTCATCACTCCTCCCGATACTGAGCAAATCAAAGGTAGAATCAAAAAACACCATCAGTTTTTAATGATTTAAGGCAGTCGTTTCCAACCTTGGGTCCCCAGATACTATTGGACTAAAACTCCCACAAACCTTCACCACTAGCTGTGCTGGCCAGGATTTCTGGGAGTTGTAGTCTAAAAACACTTGGGGACATAAGGTTGGGAACCACTGATTTAAGGCAACAACTGTCTCCAAACTTAATGGAATCAGCATTCAAAGCAAAACATTGCCCATCCTCTCTATTTATTGATTGTAAGAAATCCCAGCATGCTCTATATACCATAAAAGCAATCCTCATTGACATTTTTACCTCAGTCATGTACAAAATCCCTCTATCTAAACCTGAGCCTATTGGAGAATGTAAGGGGGGAGAAGCAACATGCCTATGTTGTGCCATATACTATACAGCAAAAGGTTTCTTCTGCATAGTTATCTAGTCCAGTGGTTCTCAAGCTGGAGTCCCCAGGTGTTCTTGGACTGCAATTCCCAGAAGCCTTCGACACTTGCTGTGCTGGCTAGGATTTCTGAGAGTTGCAATCCAAGAACATCTGCGGACCCAAGTTTGAGAACAACTGGTCTAGCCACTGCATCTCAAAAAAGATATTTTAGAACTAGAAACAATATAGAAAAAAGCAACATAAAAACCTGAAATAATAGTAACAACAACACTTAGAACTGCACTGAATCCAAGGCTTCCTCCATCTATCAGATAAAGCCAATATAGGTGGCAAATGCTACTAACCTATCTGGAACAGAGCCTCTGTCCCTTCTCCTACTCTAAATACAAACGGCTGGGCAGCAGCAACTATTTTCTCATCCCCACCTGAAACTCCAGGTTTAGAAATGGAGATAGGAATATATTTTCTTCTGATTCTGGCTGTATTTCAGCAGAAAATCTGTTCCTCTCTCCAGGTAACAGCAAAAGTTTGATATGTCAGCAAAGCCACACCAAATTTGTCAACTAATGCATGTTTACATCCATAAAACATGTAGAAATTTTCTTTTATCAACAGACAGACTCTTAAACAATAAATGCCACAGGAATGCTATATTTATTAAACTGCTTGATCCCACTGACAAAAAAAACCCCACTGTTGTACAGCTTTCTGCTTTTTAAAAAAATGTTTAAGATAAGGTGTCTCCCTGACATAAACAGAACAGCAGATTATTTTGCCAGCGAAGCGTGTTTACTGTCTGGAAAGTGAGCTAAAATACTGTTCTGCCAGAGGATCATTTAATTTAGCACACATGTGAAACTCGATTTATTTCTATCGTTTCTGCATATGTGCACCCCTCTGTTGCTGCAAATAGCACCTTTGGGTAACCAGTGGAGGTGGTAGGAGAGGCTGCAGGAAGGAAGGAGGAATGGATGGGCACAGGAGAGGGAGGGTCTGCTCTCAAAGCTGCTTGTTCCTTTAGGAAGCATGGCTGCTTCTGTCCCTTTAATAATGTTCCAGTTGTTTCCTGGGAGGAGGAGAGAAGAGGACCATGCGGCCAGTCAAGCAGATTGTGTGTGCAAAGTTAAAAATGAGCAGAGAGAATCCAGGAGAAACCAGTGCAGCTTGCTTGAGAAACTGAGCAGCTGACAGCTGCTTCAACCTTCTTAAAGGGACAGAAGCAGCCAAGTTTTCTAAAAGGACAAGCAGCTTTCCCAGCAGACCCTCTCCCTTTTCCTCACCACAGCAGGAGAAGCAAGTGGCCAGCATGAGGGCAGGGCGTAAGTGTAGCCCCCTCAACTGAGATATAACACAGTTTAAAAATGAATTAAAAGCTTTCCCAAGGGGACACACACATTGACCCAAATACCATGTGACACCGTGTGGTCCCTAAATCAATTTTATTTAGAACAGACCTTATTGCGAGGCAAACGTAAATGTAAACAAGTCCTTAGAGATTTTTAAATGTTTTTTAAAATGTTTTAAAAGATAGCTCAGTGATTTAGGTATCTAGTTGCAGAGCCAGAGGTTGGGAGTTTGTTTTCCTACTGTACATTCCAGAAGAGCCAGCTTGTGTGCCCTTGGGCAAGCTGTACAGTCCCAGGGCATCCTAGAAGAAGGGATGCTCCACTTTTGAGTACTCTCTACCTGGAAAAACCTGAAAAGGGTCACCATAAGTCAGAACTGACTTGATAGCACATGATTATTATTATTTAATTTTGATATATGTTCAATTTTTTAAATGTGGCATTTAATATGGCATTTAGAGCTGTGATTTTTGTACTGCTTTTAATTGTTGTGACCTGCCTTGGGTCTCCCATGGGGAGAAAGTCAACATATAAACAATATAAATAAAATTAAGACAAAGCAGAATTAGTGAGAATACCTCACTCTCTGCTCCATCTATAATCACACATTCAAATTTATTATGGCAGAAGACTAACACATAGAAGTTCATATTATCTAAAACTAAATTATCTAAAACTATAATCCTTATTTCCAAATACTACATATACCAAAAAATTATTTTCTCCTTTGTCTTGCTGCCGTATCCTTCCTATCTGTCTATTCTTTAAGTATTTAAACATATAAAGTATAATAGCTGCTCAGTTCCAGCTTTTGTCCTCTTTGACATTAGGAGGAGTAAATTAAAGTTATTTTTATTAACTGCTTACTATAATTTGAACTGAGGTCCTGTATTCTCAGCTAGTTTTGTTTCATTTAAGACATTCAGCCAGTCCTAACTATATTTCCTAGGGAGCACATCCTAGTGAACGGATGATTTACCTTTGAATAAACATGCACAAGACTTAGTATCAGAGTTTAAATTATTCACAACAGACAGTACAGCCATGTTGTTGTTGGAATCTTGACAGTCTTGCTTTTTTGTATACATAAGCAAAATAGTATGCCCAGGCCAATGTTGAAGGAGCACAATTGTTCATTCTATTTTAATAGAACAATAAATCCATTTTACATAGTACAGATACCTTTAGTGTCTTGATCATAGTTGGATCAGTTGACCTAACATAGAAACTCTTCAAATGAGGGTCAAACATGCCCTAAGGAAGGAAATGTACAGCAGCAAATCAACACCAGCAGCTGAATTAAAGTTAAAATAATAATTATGATTTTAGATATTCAATATGTCAAACCTTGCGCTGGATTGACATCGTTGCGATGTTCTGGAGAACAATGTATTGTACCTCCCTAAAAGTCAATGTAACATAATTAAAATTTATCTTTCTCAAGTGTCTTTCCACAAGGAAAATATAATCAAATATTTGATTACACTTATGAAAATTCCTATATTGCTCTTAGAAGAAATTTTGTTCCATGTTTACAGGGCTTGAATTCATAAACATGACTCATGCATACAATTAATTTTATGAACAATGTCAATTATGTAAACAATATTTTTGTTACAGATAATAAGCTAAATCCAATGTCAATCCTACCTATTGAAATCAGTCGGATTCAGTCTATTAGCAGTGAATTTTAATAAAGTACACACCAGAATGTTAACAGTGGTGTGCTCTTTTATATTTTTGGACTCTAGCCTCCCAAATTCTCCAAGAATTCCCCCGGTTGGAATTCTGGGAGTTTTAGTTGGCAGGAGTGGTTGATCTCCTGGGTGCAGAGAATGCTCTGGGTAATAGTCTCACATCCAGAAGACTCTTTCATCAAGGATGAGCCAAACCCTCTGAACTTGGTAAGTGGAAGGAACTGCTGGATGCTGCACACCCTGAAGGCTGCACTCCCAGAAGAAGGTAGCTGTGCTCCTTGTGGGCTTGAATGCAGCTGAGCCTAATGAAAATGCCAGGCTGCTTTCAAGCCTACAAGAATGTCACAGTATCACCCACTGAGAAACCCACAGGTGAAGTACTCAACTTCAGGGTAAATATTTTCAGAAGAAAAGGCCTCCTCAAGACTGGCAGGTTTCCCTGAGTCAAAACTTTTCTTTCAGAGAGATCAACAGGCCAAATCCTGCATGTAGATTTCTTCAGCTGGCAAGCTGCCTACAGCTTAGCTCTGGGTGGGTCCAATCTCAACCTTAAACTGGGACTGGGACTTTACTGAAGAGAACTCCTATACTCGTACTTGCTCCAGACTCTGTCTGCCATGTATGCTGATCTTTGCTACTGGCTCCCTACCTGTTCCAAACTCATTTTTGCACTGCTCATGGACTTTGGTTTCAGATCTCCCTTTGTTTTGATAACCTGACTCACCAATAGGACTCTGTTAGATCTCTGCCTATTGCTACAGGTGCCCTGCACAGACTTTGCTCCATAGTCAACTTGCTTAGGAGCAGGGCACTGTGTGACTGGACCTGGACATCAGCAAAATGTTTATTTAATGAGAATAACAGTACTGTACATAATGATTTTCATTAATCTTCATAAAAATAGAAACAAAATTACTAACTTTAGTAAACATCCATTTATGAACAATTGTATGAATTTATGAATAGGTTAAATCCAAGTATGGATTATCATATCCATGTATGAACAATGAAAACATAAATCACTTTTACTACAAAAAAAATAGTAAATTAAATTTTATCTCTTTGTAACAAACAGTTGGATGACTTACTTCCACAGGTACATATCCACCACTATTGGAAGAAAAGATGTACTTGTTAGTTGATTTACCTGTTACTGCGAAGTAAACGTACTAATGACTTGGCAACAATGCTGACTTCAGACTTGGGTGCCACATGCCAATAAAGCTGTGCAACTGCCATTACTACCTGGGGAAAAAAAGCACACTACCTTCACTGGACTTGCTGTACCATGGAGCAGTAGACAGAAAACTTTAGTTTATTATGTTTTGTCACAGCAAAGAAATACAATGAAAGACATCTGGTATTATTTCTTTTCTTAAAAGAAAAGAATTATAAACAATGGTCTTTTCAGATGGTAAAGCATACAGACATGATAGATACATAACCCCATATGTGGGGTCTCTCACATATGTGACAAAACCATTTTTTTACAACTACAGTAAGTGCACAGCTTTTTTCTATTCACTATGGAAGGTCTCTCAATTAAGCAGTAGTAATGTTTGCTTTCGCCTAATTTAAGGTGCACTGGAGGCCAGTGACTTCAATTGTTAAGGGGTTAATAGCTTAAAACAAAAAGTTGGGCTTACTTTAAAGTGTCTTACGGGTTAGTGGAGAGTAGAGCCAACAACAAAGTGTTAACTACTTCTTCCTTTATAAGGCTGAGTCAAAACAAACACACACACACACCCTTTCTAGCTCTCACTATGGAAGAGGAAATCCCTCTTTGGTTGCAGAACCAGACTTCAGCACCAGAAGAAACACAAGAAATCTCCACTGACTAAGAATACTATACTTCCATACAAACTTTATATATACCTGGAGCAGCAGTAATAGTATTAACTACTGACATTTCAGCACACATTAGCTAAGATATTTTAGAGTACCTACACAGGCATAAATGGCAAAGATGCCATTAGCCAGTGACATTACTCTAATGTAATGTCACGTAATGCAATTTAAAGTTTCCTATCTCCCTGCCCACTGCAAAATTACAAGGCTCCCTAAGAATCCCTTTTGACCTGAGAAAAGCTTTGGGAGGCTCAAAACAGGGGATGGGCAACCTTTAGTATCTGAAAATCACTGCCAGATCGCTAGTGGCAGTCTCAATCCCAGCAACTGCAATCCAGCCATGATTTTCAGGGATAGGAAAATTTAAATTAAATTACATTAAAGAGTAACATCATGAGCTGATGATGTAGTTATGCCAACAGGATTCCAGGCTTTTTTCCCTTCATGTTAATAGCAGGTACTAACAATCATTACTGATATAAATGAGATATTTATTTTGGGAATCTATTCAAAGATTTAGTTGGGTTGGATCAAGATTGCATATCTCTCTCTC
Source organism: Intellagama lesueurii (assembly GCA_037013535.1). NCBI lineage: Eukaryota > Metazoa > Chordata > Lepidosauria > Squamata > Agamidae > Intellagama > Intellagama lesueurii. The sequence continues at coordinate 35,372,426 of JBAJHW010000002.1, read as the reverse complement.
TTCCCCTTAGCAGCTCTCACAGCCTCCTAAAAATTATCCAAAGGTCAGGGGTCCCATTGAATAGGGTAGGCTATGAAAAAAACAGACTGCTTTGTGTAATGTTTTTTCTTCAACTAGACATTTATGCATTCATAGAATCACAGAATCATAGAAAAGTGAAGGGGCCTACAAGGCCATCAAGTCCAACCCCCTGCTCAATGCAGGAATACAATCAAAGCATATCTGCCAGGTGATTATCTAAGTTTTTCTTGAATGCCTCCAGTGTTGGAACACTCACCAACTCCCAAGGTAACTGGTTCCACTGTCATACAGGTCTAAGAGTTAGGAAGTTTTTCCTGATATTCAACCAAAATCTGGCTTCCTTTAACTTGAGCCCATTGTTGCGTGTCCTGCACTCTGGGATGATCGAGAACAGATCTTGCCCCTCCTCTGTATGACAGCCTTTCAAATATTCACATCAATGGGTCTGCACTTGTGCAAATCTTCTTTCAGAACTTTCTAGACAGAGCTTTGACCATTGCCATGCCCCCTGTCCTTACCATGCATGTTCCAGCATGCCTTCTCCTCAGTTTATAAATCCAGACAACGGAGTAGCAGAGATCAGTTAATCAGTGTCAAAAACGGGAGCAGCATGTATCACATGAATGTACAGATAACCATTCAAAAAATAAAGTTTACAAGAAGCTATCTGGGTTTTGCTTCTTTTTTTGTAATCTCTATGCCTTCATACCAAAGGATGAAGACTAGACAGTTCACACCCGAAACGTGTGCAGAGGTAGACAGACTAGCACTTGCACTTACTGGAGCACTGCAATGAGAACAGCCCTTCTGAAAGAAGGAACCTCTGAGAACTGGTACCTAGGTGGTAGTGCTAGATAAAAGGGGAAATATGAGACCATGTTGCAGCACTATATAATTCAGGTAAAGAAATCCCTGTTAAAATATCAGTGGAGGTGGCTACTGCCTGATGGAACAGCTTCGATTTCACAAACCTTTAAGCAAAAATGGCCTGTTCTTTCTTAAGTCCAGAATATGCTAAGAAAAGTGAAAGAGACCATCTTCTAGACATAAAAGGCCAACATTCTTCTCACATTCAACATATTTTCTATGCTGTTCCCCAAGTAAAGCTCTTAAATATATGGAATCATGAACAAAGTATATAATTTGTCAACAGGGCAATTAATGCTACTAAGTAAACTTTTATGGAAAGAAATGGTTAAACCATCATCCATTAACATAAGCAAAAACTGTAGAACATGGTAAATTAAACATGGGTCATGGTCAAACACATCTTTTGCAGATCTGCAAAAAGTCTACCATTTACAGGCATATTATCCACAAGTCAAGGGCATCCTCACATTTTCTATTGTGTCCATTATCCTGCCCCAGGTTAGATGCTCCATGCCATAAAGTTTAAAAGTGTCCACATCAGGATGAAGAATTGACCCTGACTCTCTTGAGACAACATCCAGTTAAGGTGGAACCTTCCAGAAAACCTAACAACTGATTTACCATCTACCATGGAGCTATCAGTATGCCATGTGGCCATTCTCAACAAAGCTTTGTTATTATTCTGGTAGAAATAGGTAAAGCCTCTTCCCACTCTATAATTATAACAGGGCATCCTTTGGGGAATTTCTGCTTTGCTAAAATATAACAGAAACTTCCTGTTGGTCCCACAATTGAATGTGTTGATACAGAATTGATGCCACATTCAAAACAGTCTCTTGAGGAGGAGCAGATGGAGTTCTCTCTCATGACCTTCTCAATAGGTCCAGAAGGTGATTTGTTTCCCTTGGAATGTGCACCATGATGAGAAAGATGTTGTGGCAAAGGTGCCAATTCCAGAGGCACAGCATGAGGTCCATGAGTTTCTTGGACTGGCATCACTCTCTTTGTCTGTACACTATGCTGTAGTGGAGTCGGCAGTGGTGGTCTAAACAATGGTGTCAGTAAGCAGTAGTCAAAAAGCCTTGCACTCTTCAAACGTAGCAAGGAGTTTTTAAAAACTGATGTAACAATGAGCCTCCATGTCTGCCCCTTGGTCTTAGGTATGAGATTGAAGGCAAAGACTTTCTCAAACCTTTTTGGAAGCATCTACTGTTAATACAAGACACAGGTGTGGTGGCCCAAATATCATTCGTAGAACAAGTTTGTTGACTTGGCTCACTATCAAAGAATGAGCAAAACTTTCAATGGTATTGCCTCATTCTTTTCAAAGGTAGGATGGTAGTGCTCTATAAGGCAAGACTGCAAAGGCCTCAAAAACAGTCTGGTAAAACAGAGAACAGAAACAGTGGAGACCATAAGGCCAAGCAATTTTGGATTCTACAGGCTGGGCCCACAGGATGGACAATGATGTCTTGAGACATAGCCATGATGCAGTGAGCCTTCTATTTATGAACCCCAGCCTGTACAGATAGCAATCTGGTTCCAAAAAATATGATGTCTTGTGTTGAAATTAAATCCCTCCATATTGATACACATCTCAATGTTCTTAAAAAGAGCCAAGATAATATCCAAGTGGTATTGTAGATTTGACATACTGTGGAGAATAACCAGCCAATCATCAAAATAGAGAAAGATGACAATACTGTGTCTTCTTACATAAGCTGTCACCTCACTACTGTGAAAATGGCAACCGGAAGAGGATGGTACTGACAGCATGCCTTTCCTGATGCAAACTAAAGGTACTTCCAATATGAAGGATTAATGATCACAAGAAAGTAAGTATCCTGCAGATCTATTATTGCAAACCAGTCATCTTCCCTGAGTAGAGGAAGACAATTGGCCATTGTCCCCACACAGAAATGTTTTGCAGTGATGAATACATCGACATTTTAAAGGTCTATAACAGGTAGGAAAACTGCATCTTTTTTCTGTACCATCAAACACTGGAACTGGGAATACATGCAACTGAGATGTTGAAAGGCAGTCTCAATGGTTCCTTTGCTGAGGATACTATTGATCTCCTGTAGGAAGACTTCTGAAAGTTGTGCTGAACAGAATGCTTTCAATGGTGTAAGGTTACTGAATTCTATTTGACAGCTCCACTTTGATACAACTGGGTTATCAACTAATAATGATGTTGATCCAAGTTCAAAGACATTAAGCTAGCCTGGCACTGAAGATGATGGGTTTGCTATCAATATAGGATGTGTGACAGTATTGAACACGGCTGGTATCGTGGATGGATCATACAGGAATAGCTGAAGTGACAAAATGGACATGACGGCCAAAACCTTTGCTTTCACTCTGCAGTCTCTATTTGGAAATGAGAGGTGAAGATTACATCGGTTGCTATATGGAAAGAAGGTAATTTCAGGAAGACTGCTGGGGTCTGGTAAAGATGGGATGATCAGGATACTGATGGTAAGCCTGGAATTTGCTCCAGGTTCACTCTTTGTTGTGGGAGGTGAATAGAAGGTCTTCCATGGTCTGTGTCCAATTTCTCATCTGCTTTAGATGAAAGAAGACCCTGGTGGTCAAATGGCACATAGGCAACCTTGTCTCTATGACCTTGTGACAGACTGGTGCATCACAGCCCAGTATAAGACAACCGCTCCTGCCAAAATCTTTCCAGAACAGGCAACTGCCTGTTGAGCAGAATTCATTTGCTGTCAAGATAAGTTTGCAGCCTCCTCAATAAATAATACTGCTCCTGCTTCACATCATTTGGCAGATGATCCATGACAGTGGTTACCTTGTTCCACAGGAACATCTGATATTGCCCCAAGAAACCCTGCTGATTTGCAATTTTTGTCACAAAGGCTGCCTTAGAATAAGCCTCCCATCCCACTTTCTCAAGGTAATTGATGTTATTTTCTTGCCTATTGCTAAAGCTACTATAACGAAATTTGGTACATGACACAGCCTTCTTCTTGCATCCTGTATAAATTATCAAGGTGATTACGTGGAGATAAGCACCAATGACAACTTCTCATAAATCCTCTTTACAAATTTTAACAGTAAGGAGAGCAAAGACAAGGTGACTGGACACTGAGATGAGGTTATCTTCAGGGATCTCCTCTCTGTACAAACATCTGCTGGGACCTTTGCCAATCTGATGAGTATGTCAGAGTGCACTGAGAAGTTCTCTGATGGCAAAGGAGGATCATTTGCTTTGACCAATGTATCTGGTAACAATAACTGTTGTGCTTCCATCCAGACAGAGCAACAGGACTCATGCTCAGAGTTGATGTCTGATCCCTTGTGCTGTAATAGTGGTTGGTGTACTAACTTCTCTATCCTTTCCTCGTGAACTTCTAGGGTGGAGATACCAAACATGTGCGTCTAACCAATGTCTCAGGAGCCACTTGTGTAAGAGGCAGTCAAATCACTGTGAGTACCAGTACCTGGAATTACAGAAGGCACTGAAGTGAAAGAAATAGAAAAAGTAGTCAATATAGTTTTGCAGTTAAAGTCAGTGGTTGCAGAGTCAATGTCAATAATGTACTAACTGTTGATTCATGGACAATATCAAGATAGGAGGTGGATGGTAAGCACCTCTCTTGTCTATAAAGGACATAAACATGCAAAGATTGACTCAGCAAACATCAGTAATGCCCACAATACAAAGAGAATAATAAAAATACTCACTGAGGAAGGTGAGTGAAGCCCCTGTCAACACTCCCATCCATCAACCCTCAAGATACACAGTAGAAAAACAGTATTCTGGAGGGCAAACATGATAACCAGTGTGTTTTATCAACTGTAATGCCAAGACCAAGCCACCATGCTCAGACATGCATGACTGGGTTGGCAACACTGTTTGGCTCTCTTCTTGTACTTCTCCCTCTGATGCATCAGTTAAAGGAAGTTAAAGGAAGTGACAGGATTTCTTCCAGGAGCTCAAAAATTACCTGCACCTCCTCACTGTCCAATCCATGTGGACTGACATGTTTAATGTTCTTCATTTTAGGTTGGTCCAATGACTCAGTGGCCTTAGACTTGCCCACTTTGTGCTTAGATATCAACATGGTTGGTACCAATGAGGCCTTTTTCTGGGATAACACCAACATTATGGGCAATGGAAGTGAGGCCGAGATCTGTTGTGTCAGTTCACACAATGATGCTGTAGAGGTAGCTGCTATGTCAGATGATACCAGAAGTTATCAGAACATTTAGGACTCTTCGTGATTTACAGAATGACTCCATTTTTCCTGATGTGGCAGCTCATGGTGTTTCACTGTTGCTGACATCACTCTGTCTAAGATTTTAACCTCATGCTTCTATTTCATTGTGTCTGAGCATAAAAGTCCAAGCAAATTTTACAGGAAGAGGTCTTATGGACTTCTCCTAAGCAAAATATCCATTTTTGTGGGGTCTGAAAGGGGACTCTTTCTCCAACATTCCATGTACTATCTGAAAAAATTCCTGGGGTCGTAAGTCCTGATGGCAATTATTGCCACATAATCATTTTTTTAAAATCAAGCAGAAACACAAGAGGTATCAACTATCTAAGATGAAAACCCAATAAAGTCTATTAAACAGTAACAATGGTCTAAATCAAATGAAGCTCCCAGAGCAGTTCTATTTGGGTATTGTCACTGTCGCAGACATGACAGACCTGAGGAGAAGAGGCACTTGAAGCATCACTATGGGGGAGGGCATGGCAACAGTAAAAGCTCTGTCTAGAAGGTTCTTAAAGATGCAGACCCATTAGACTGAATGCAAAGAGAACACAATGAAAAACAGTGTGGCTTAGGAAAAGAACATATCCCGAAAACTCAGAAAGAGAGAACTTTAGGGAGATTGCTGATTGTAGAAATTGAGCCACTGATTTTGAAAGATACATCTTTCTGCCTTCTGAACCACAGCCCATCCTATTTTGCAGAGTTCCCCAAAGCTCATGGGAGGCTGGGAAAGCTGCATTGGAAGACGTGAGAGGGAAAGTCAGTTTCCATAATCTATACTCTACACCTTTAACTCCAGATCTTATACTATGGTTAACACAAAAAAGAAGACATGTTATGAAGAGAATGTGTCATACAGCTGCATTCCGGCTTTGTAACAAAGGCTTTGTATTGCGTATCAGTAATCTGTGGTCTGGGTCCATGGAATAAGGCTTGTGAATTTTCTGATTTTTCTCTTCATGCTCCTCATCAGAGTCATAGAAATTTCTTTCAGTATACTCTTCCAGAACACCATCCTATAAACAGACAGCAGAATTTAAAAAAAATATTTGAAAAATTAATTTAAATAAATATTTTTTTACTGCCAAGGGACATCAAAATTATAGATTTCAGATATCATCTTCTAAATTTAACTTTTTTGAATTCAACTACAGCTTAAATTTCTCAAGAGATTATTGACAATTTAAACACAAGAAATCTGTTTCTTTCTCAGAAACTGATGGAAAGATCTATTGGCTGCCTTGGCCTCTGAAATTCAGCTGACCAAGCAGGACCTTAATAACTATTATGTCTATACACAGCACAGTAATAGATCCATAAATCAAAACACAGAAATACATCTTGTAGGAAATACAGCATGAAACCTTTTTTATTCTAGCGACAAAATCTAATCCCAATAATAGATTAACCTTTAAAATATATTTAAGCATCCATTTTCCAAAGACCATCACAAAACAGCATGAGAATAAGATGATAGTCCAACTCTTTTGAAAGCAACATTTGGCATATTTTAAAAGGTATAAACTATGTTTCACATTTTCCCTCTTCAAACATTATAGATAATCCAGAGACAAACATTTAAAAGGACTTAATTCATGTACAAAATTATTGGCTGAAATCCTGTTGCGCAGCTCCATGTGTGCAAAATGGCAGAAGAGGCAACAAATCACTGCTGATTAAAGGCTTCTGTCTTTGGGGATGCTGAGATGAATACGACTTTGTTGCATCATGTATAGTCACACAGACTCTGAAATTGCCTTTAATCGGTGGCATTTTGCCTTTAATAAATGGCAATTTGCTGATGATTATGTCAGCCTGTTGTGCATGCGGAGCCATGCAACAGGATTTCAGCCAGTGTGTCCATGTTTTCTGTTAAAGTTCTAAAAATACCTATAGGCCTAAATCTAAACGTTAACCCAAACCAGAACAGGCCACTGAATCAGCTGCTGAATAGGAAGTTAACAGTTAAAAAATCCCATTCATTTAATGAGTCTACTACAGTTGGGACTAGTAATTGGACTTTGAACATAAAGAATAAAAGACAATAAAATATTCCACAAAGAGCCCGACAAATATATGGACATCTTTTTAGCCAGCACATCTCTTTATAACTATCAGCCTCTGAAAAAGAACACACCCAGATATGTCCAGTCAATCTTCAATTACTACCATACCTCATGCTGATTATCTTTTTTCCAAATACCTGTGAAAGCAGGTTTAACACAGACTTACATTAAATACATACATGTATGAATCATTTGGAAGATTCCCAACTTCATTTCAGGCTTGGTCAAGTCTGAATTTCCCTCTGTCCACCCAAACCCCTGGAATATTTTTATATGCCAAGAGGGATACCATGGGGAAGAGAGAGAGGGAAATTCAGCTTTCCCCAAAAAAATCTTAGCTGAAATCCTGATGCTTAAACTTATGCCACATAAAGCTGATGACATCATCAGCCACTACAATTTTTTTGAAATTTAAATTTTTCAGTTCCCACTGAAGGTCCAAAAGATCCCTGAAATCCCTTTCATCATGTGAAAGCCACTGGGGGGCCCTTTAATTTCTGAAAATTACCACTGCCAGGATGATCCCACTACAAAAGGAATCCCAAGACAGCTTTAAGACCTTTGGGGTGGGGGTAATCAGAAATTCTTAATTTCTGAAATATCACTGCAGCGACCCTCCTTCTCTAAAAATCCTCCTCTATCTTCCAGTGGTTGGCAAAGAGACAAGGCAAGTCACATTCTGGAGTCCCAGACACCTTCCAACCAACTGGCAAGCTGCTCTAGTGAGCTAAGTAATTTCTGTATTTTTCTCTGGTTGATCCTTTAACAAATATATTCAGCCTACAACTAGAATAAATTATTTCTTTTGCTTTGTCTAATTGTTAGCCATGTCTATGCACCTGATTGCTTGGCAAACAGACAGAATAGGTTTTCAGGAAGTCTGAAAAAAACTTTTTAAAAAAGGGCTTTTCCTTCTCCATAAGAATATAAACCTGTCTTCTGAAGTGTACAGACTAAGAATTACTACTACATATTTGAGTGATGGCAGGCTTACATCTCAAATACAGAAAAAAGGGGAATTTTGCAACTTACATTGCTTTGAGCACATTAAAATACATAGTCCAATTTTTCCTCCATAGCTCTGAACAGATATAAGCAACCTTATTATCACTGAAGAGGTGTTGGGGAGGGGGAGAGACTCCAAAGGTTGCAATGAAAGTTGTTTATTCGTTGTTTTACAAGGCAGCAGCAAAAACCTCCTTGGACAAAAGCTCAAAAGTTCTTGCCTTGCCTTTCTCATACCTTACTTACAGAGGGACAGCCACAGCCAAGCTATTGTTCCAATAGGCCTATTGCATAATGTAGTCTTGAGACTTCTACAAGCAAGAAGCATAGCAAGAACTCTTTACTTACTTCCTTATCTCTTCCTTGCTACAAGTATGCAGACTTACAAAATGGCAAACAGCAACTGCTAGGTACTTGCTTTCCCACAATAGTTTTGGGCTAAGTGTAGACAACAAAAATACTCTTATGGACATAATGCAACATACAGCTAGTCCCAAAAAGCATGCACAAGATGGAAAGAGGAAGTGGAGAGTAATAGTACAGGGGCCTACATTGCACTAATGCAATATAACCGTACAACGCACTAATGTTCACACAGAAACACCCTCCTCAGTCAATACAGATGGGACTTTGAGTTTTAATGCAAGAAAAAAAAGATGCTTTTTTGTTTCTGTTTTTCACAGAAAAGACAGCCTCTAAAACACAAATATATTAACAAGAAGGGAATATGAACATTTCATTTTATTTTGTGTTTCCCTCTTTTAAGTTTCTTTCACCTTTTGTCTTTCAAATTGCCCAGGAAATCCTCCATCCAATAGCATCACAAGGCTGCCATCAAGAGTAGAAATGGGAGCTTCCATGTCTAATTAAGAGTCAATCAGAACTTATGGGGGGACAAGAATTTTGAATCTGTAAAAGAGTGTGTATTGGTTGAAATGCAGTAGGAGTACTCGTTCCTTGTTTCACTTGCCTCTTGTAGGTGTGCAAGCTCCTGGCTCCCTCCATTTTTTGCTGCCTGCCTGCCTACCTTCTTGGACCTTTTTCTTTTTCCTTGATTTTGGGGCATCTTTTCCGCATTTCTTTGTATTATTTTTGCTGCTGCCACAAAGCAGACTGTCTGTTGCCAGAGTGTATACCTAGAGGTTTTTTTACTAATTGATTTCTTTGGGAATTCCTCCCACACTTCGATCCTTCTCTTTCTCAGATTATTTTTGCTGCCTGCCTGCTGCTGCATTGGACTGAAGAAAAGACACCAAGTAGTGTGGGAGAGAAATCTCCCAATATTCTAATTTTTCTGGTTTGGGGGATGATTGTATTTTTTGCCTTTTTTCTTCTTCCTTGCTTTTCTCGGCTTTTGGGAAAGGGATCTGTGTGTACATTTTATTTTGTTATTTCTTTCCCTGTGTGTGGATATTGTACTGTTGCCTGCTTTTGAAGTTGATTGATCTTTGTTCCTTTGTCTCTGCATTTTTGGAGTAGTTTTTAACTGGTTTTTAAGGCTTGTTTGTTTGTTTGTGTTTGCTTTTTTTGGACTAGAAAAACATGAATGGGGAAAAACAAAACAACCCAGAAGAGGCAAACCTTTTTGTAATAAATAAAGGATTGGTGTAGGAAAAATGGGAAGAGGCACCCCATGAAAGAACCCAAAATGAAACAAAAACAGAAGTTTTCACGTACATGAACATCACACAAAACTCTCCATTCCTGTAGTTCAAGTTGTAGATTAATAAAAGCTGGATCTGTGACTTATTCAAATCAATAATTCGAAAGACAAATGATATTTATGATTTGCTTAATTTCACATATGCAAGTTATTCTAGTTATTAAAAAAATACTGTCAAAATTACCTTGCATGACTATCATCACCATCCCTTCTGGCCAGTTCCTAAAATGTCACTAAATATTCTACACTCAATTTTCAAACTTACATTAGTAATATTTATTTATATAAAGGCATCTTGCATAATGCATTTTTAAAGCAAATGCACCAAGATGAAAATTCCTCTACTCCAAAGAATTTATGGCCCCTATTAACTGATAGACAACAGTACTATATAGAAAAGGAGGGCGGAAAGCTCAGATGACTGTGGTGGAGCAGCACAGAATGCTAAAAACTTTTTCTTTTCTACTTAAATCAGTTCCTCAACCAGTATCAGATTGTGTAAATGTGCAACATGACTTCAGTGACAGAAACACAGCTATGACCACAACTTTAGTTAGCACTCATCTAAAAATGCATAACTTTTATAACCTGTATAAAAGACTAAATAATCTGTCACATATCTCTTTCTGTTATGTAATATAAGTGATATACAACCATTTCAGTCCAAGGCCCACATATAGTATCAGCTAGTGGGCACAACCAAAATCTTAGCACTCACCTAGAAAAATATTTTGATGCATGCCCATTTTCAAGCAATCCCACTGAAATTGCTATTTATATACCACTACTACTAGCAGCAGGCAACTACTGACCATGGAAATCAGGTGTGACAATGAGCCCTCTAACAGCCACTTCTTATTTGCCTAAGAGCCCCTATGTCCCAATTTATTTCTCTTCTTCACAACCCAGCCCATGGCCTCTAACAGAAATAAGAAAATTCAACCAAAGGACAGGGCTGTGTAGTTTCTATGCTATATCAATGTGTGGCTGGAATCCAGTAGTTCCCCTGACCATAAAATGTGTGGAGTCTTGTCTGGCTCCATGGGTTGCATGGGATGCAACAAAGGCCACAAGACCACATATTAAATTGTTCAAAATCTTTTCATTGTTATTATGGTTGTATAGAATTCATTAAATCTTGAATCTTGTAGCACTAAAATGGAAAAGAAGAACATACTACAGTATTCTAAAAATAAGGACAAACTATCTGTACACAGATGGTCAAGCTTTCCAATTATATTATAAAAGAACTCCAGATATTATCTTCCAGATGTGTTGGACTACAAATTCCATTCTCCTCCAGTCAAGTCATCCAGGTTCAAAATGTTGGAAGCTGTCGTTAAACACAGCAGTAAAGCATGGGGGAGGGAAGCTATCACATGAAAAACGTCTCATTCTAAAAAGAACACCTCAGTAAGCTAAACACTGACCTGGAAACCTTTACAAATAAGGGACCTGATAATCCATGATACAGGCAATTTTGAGTCTGGCTAACAAGGAAGTTATCTTGGAAGCAAACTTTATTTCTTCTGGGTGTTCATTACGACAGACAGAAGGACAAGAGCAAAAATGGTTTCCTATTAATTCTCTGGTGACTAATTAATAAACTACTCAGCCTGGACTCAAAGGAGTCTACTGTTTTTCAACGAACAGAAATCAGAATTCAACTTGTCTACATGGTCACATATTGTAAGGGCAATCATGTAGACATTCCCCACCTCCAGCAGGTTGCCCTTAACCCCACCAGTTGTGAACTTATTGTGAGATGGGACACACAGGCAGCTGTGTGAAGGATAACTTGTTTTACATAAATTCCTTGTTTTGTTCCTCCACCTCACAGCACTACAGTGGTGCCTCGACTTACGAACGTCCCTACTTACAACCATTTCAAGTTACGACCAGCTCCAGCCGCAAAATTTTGCTTCTACTTGTGACCGGAGCTTCCACTTATGAACAGAAAAAGGCAGGGGGAAAAGGCGGGAAATTCAAATTGCTAACTGTAGGTGGCGACGAGGCTGCTTCTTTGTAGCTCTTTTGCCCCAGCAGTTAGAGAGTGTGCGTTGGAGGAGGCTTGGGACTGCCTCGCTTCTGCTTCTGAGTGAGCGTGTGTGTGTGTGTTTGCAGGGAGGCTTCAGGCTGCCTGGAAAGGTAAGGTGCTGTTTTCTGCTTTTTTAAAACTGTTCTGGGTGTTTTTGCAGTGTGGTTTTGAGCTGGGGGGGGTTATGTTTCTGTGCTGTGATGGGTCTTGGGGTTTTTTGTTTTTTTTTTGGTTTTTTTCCCCCCATTTCCTATGGGTCTTGGGGTTTTTTGTTGCTTTTTGGAGTGTTTTTTCCCATTTCCGATGGGTCTTGGGGGGTTTGTTTGTTTTTTGTTTTTTTTCCCCATTTCTGATGGGTCTTGGGTGGTTTGGTTGCTTTTTGGGGTTTTCCCCCCATTTCCGATGGGTCTTGGGGGGTTGGTTGGTTTTTTGGCTTTTTTCCCCCATTTCCGATGGGTCTTGGGGAGTTGGTTGCTTTTTGGGGGGGTTCCCCATTTCCGATGGGTCTTGGGGGGTTTGGTTGCTTTTTGGGGGGGTTCCCCATTTCCAATGGGTCCTGCATGCTTCCCTTGCTTTTTCCTTTGTTTTCTTTGCATTTCCGACCTGCCCCCTTTGTTCTCTGTGCATTTCCAATGGGTCTTGCACGCTTGATTGCTTTTCTCCCCCCCCCCTTCGGCCGGAAGGGATTAATCGTGTTTCCAATGAGTCTTGCAGTGATTTTTTTTTTTTTTTTTTGGTGATTTTTTTCTTCAGCCGGAACGGATTAATTGCATTTCAATGCATTCCTATGGGAAATGGTGCTTCGACTTACGACCATTTCGAGTTACGTCCATCTTCTGGAACGGATTATGGTCGTAAATCGAGGCACCGCTGTACTTCCTACACTGTTCTGGAGTACACTCCAATTTGCTGGAGCAGATTTTCAAAGGTTACAAAGGGGAGGTAGAATTTGCCAAAATTACATTTTTGTAAACACTATTTCAGCTATAAAAATAGGGAAGCATCTTGCAAGCAGCAGTTATATAGAAATGTTTTCAGGCTAAGCTGCCTGTCACTGCTCCCAGATATTCTATAAAATGTTAATAAAAATCCAGCCTCATTTTATAACATTTACAAAGTTACATTAAATCTTAATATTTAATGTAACTGTTAAAAGCAGAATACAGTGGTGCCTCGCTAGACAATGTTAATCCGTTCCACGAGGATCGCTGTCTAGCGAAAACATCGTCTAGCGAAGCACGTTTTCCCATTGGAATGCATTGAAATCGCTTCAATGCGTTCCAAGGGAAAATGCAGTCGTCTAGCGAAAATTTCCCATAGGGAAACCTCGTCTAGCGAGTGCGGGTCCCCATAGGAATGCACTGACAGCTGCACTGACAGCTTTTCACCACTAGTCAGCGCACTCCTATGGGGAAACCTCATCGTCTAGCGAAAATCGCCATAGGGAAACATCGTTTTGCGAAGCGCAGTAGCGATCGCAAAAAGGCATCGTCTAGCGATTTCCTCGTCCTGCGAGGCAATCGTCTAGCGAGGCACCACTGTACCTGTCTTGTAGGTACACAAATGCTATCATATAAATGAATACAAATGAATGAAATCATATAAATGACTAAAAAGCAACATCTTAATACACCTAATAGAACTGAACTTGAGAAGCAGTCATATTATAAGAATGGAAACAAAAGAAACTTTGAGTATAACAGGGATATGTAAAGTCAATTTCATTCAACAGGTAACACCATGCTAGCAAGAAAGAATCCAGGTGAATTCCAATGACCACCACAAAAGGGATATTCTGGTATACTCTGTTGGAATTCTGGACAATTGCTAAAATGGGTCGAGCTTCAGATATTTTGCAGCAAAGCATGATTCAAAGTAGTAGATGCAGATCCCAATACATCTGTCTACAGCAGTGGTTCTCAACTTTGGGTCCCAAGATGTTCTTGGACTACAACTCCCAGAAATCCTGGCCAGACCAGCTAGTGGTGAAGACTTCTGGGAGTTTTAGTCCAAGGACATCTGGGGACACAGGATTGGGAACCACTGGTCTACAGTAACAATGCCTGAAATCCTGTTGCTCAATGCAGTAAGTTCCACGAGAGTAGGCCTACTGAATCAGTGGGGAATAAATAAGCCAACTGCTCTATAAATTCTGTTGATTCAAATGACCATACTCCAGTTACAACTTACTTTAGCATAGTAAAGTACAACTAGAGTAAGAGTTTTTGAATCAATGGAACTTACAGAAGAGTTGACTCACCAACACTTTATTGATTCAGTGGGACTACTCAAGGCAACTTACTATGCTAAGCAACAGGATTGTGGCCAATGATTCTGCATAGCTCACAATTTAAAGCCAAACTGCTAATGAACTGTTGACTCCTGATGAAAAGCTATTTTGACAAATTCATTTGTATGAAACGTTACATTTCAGTATGTACCATCACAAAATCACAATATAGATAAAAATGTTCATTCTCTCATAGGAGTGCAGGCTTACATTTCTGTCTTTCTCTCCCTTTTACTCATGGATTTCTTTACTATTGGGGCACAAAAAATTATTCAAAATCACTAATTCTTAGAGCACTGCATATTTAAGAGCAAGGGTAAAAAATCTGCTACTTTGAAAGGAAGGTAAATTTAGAAAATAAAAATGCAAATATGCATTTTACCATTCTTGAATGTATTAATCTAAAAGGTTTAATTTCCATTTTCCTGCATCAGCTTTATTTATAAAATGTCATGCCCTATAAATATGCTGTTATTTTCTATAGTCAAGCACCCCCTTAACAAATCTTCTCATTAATATGTAAATTTAAAGTCAATCGGTCTTCTCCCTGACAGCACCATGAATTCCTAGTGCACTGTATAATCGGTTTTGACTTGGCAACCACTATTTATCAAAGATGTCAGTTAGAAAAATTATGGAAAATGCATCGCAATTGATATGACTGCAATATACTTTGTCAACACTTAATTGTTCCTCAAATCATACATTTACATATAAACAGTCTAAATACTGATCTATAATGATGCAAATAAACTAAATTAAAAATCTGTTCTACTACACAAGAAGTCTTGTTATGTGTTTATTTAAGAAACTATTGAAAAAAGCATGAAGACCTCCTGATACCAAAGAGGTTTTCCTTCTGCTATTTTGGCGATTAAATTAGTAAGAAACCAATTTGGTATCTGTACTTCTCTGCCCTGTACAAACAAAATACTGCCAGTCATGGTTAAAAATCTCAGAGGGGGCCACGTGTTCACACATACCACTTCCTTTCCTTGTCCAGGATTACATCTGCACTGGTATTAATCTGGTTATTATGGTCTACCAATGCTAGACCATAATTCTTGGAGAAACAGAAGCATCATGCAAAAACCATGGTCCACTTCCAAACTCACAACCATAATTAAGAGACTAGCAGAACTGTGCTTTGAACTGAGCCTCTATCCTGCATTTATGAGAGGTTAGCTAAAGACATGTCATGCTCCTAAGAACTGTAACAACCTCTCAAAAATGTGGCATAAGTTGTTAAAAATATGCCAATACCAACAAAGAACCGTACACAAGGAAATAATGGTTTGAATTAAAGATGAAAACATCTACAGTGACTTTTTTTTTTTCAAAATCTATCCAACATGCAAATGTATTTGTAGCAGCCACAACAACAGTAAGAACAAAAAGACTTGGATGAATTGTGGAAATGTTTTCATAGTTGTAAAGAAAAGATTGTTCACCATTAACTGATTTTTTTGAGGGACCATCTGTGAATTCACACCTGTGGGTCTTATTGCACTTGTGCAGATCATTCCAGAATTCTCCAGAGGTGAGCTACCAAGTTTTGGAGAGAGCCTTACCCACCCTAGAGGGACGTGGTGGCGCTGCGGGTTAAACCGCAGAAGCCTCTGTGCTGTAAGGTCTATAGATCTGCAGCTGTAAGATCGAATCCACGTGACGGAGTGAGCGCCCGTCGCTTGTCCCAGCTCCCGCCAACCTAGCGGTTCGAAAGCATGCAAATGCGAGTAGATAAATAGGGACCACCTCGGTGGGAAGGTAACAGCGTTCCGTGTCTAAGTCGCACTGGCCATGTGACCACGGAAGATTGTCTTCGGACAAACGCTGGCTCTATGGCTTGGAAACGGGGATGAGCACCGCCCCCTAGAGTCGAACACGACTGGACAAATTGTCAAGGGGAACCTTTACTTTTACCCACCCTACCACACGTTTGCAGCAATTCCCTCAGTTCCCCATCAACCACAGTTTAAAATAAACCACCAACCAGTACATCCAAATGAAGGGAAGAGGATGAATGTTGTGAGTTCAGAGATTATCACAGTGACAGACAAACACCTTGCCCTTTATAAAGGACAGTGATACAGGTACAGCTCTTGTAGAGTGACTCTTTACAGACATGGATACCAGATGTTTTGCCAACTAGAGATGACCCATTTAGAACATATTTGAGGAGAAACTGTTTTTTAGGGTGACCAGAGCACACAATAAGCTTGGGGACTTGAAGAAGGCAGCTATTTTAGAACCATAGAAAGCTAATACTCATCGCATGTCCAGGGTACACGATGTGGTTTCCAGCGGTGTTGAAGGCGCTTGGTGTAAGACAGGAAAAATACCGGTCTTGAGAAACATGAAAAGATGAAACTTTTGATAAGAATAAAATATCAGGTTTCAACATGATCTTTTCTTTATGAAAAAGAAGGGAGGGAGGGTTGACCCACAGAGTGCATAGTTCACCAGCTCAACAAAGACAGGATACTGCTACCCAGAATGCTGCCTTCATTGACAGTAGCCTAAAATCTACTGTTGCCAGAGATTCAATGATTTTTCATAAACTGAGAAAAGGAAGAATACAGAGAAAAGAAAGGCAGGGAGAAAATGATAACTTCTCCATCTGAGGATGACTGAACCATGTAGAGTGATCATGAAAGGACATATGAGCTATAATAGAGGCTAGGCAAACCTTGAGTGATGCCACAGAAATGCTTTTTGGTACAGCAGGAAATGGGGAATATGGGACGCGGCAAGCTTAGGAAACCTTGGCGTCTTGTAAAAGCTTCACAAAGGTTGACCATTTGGCTTCATAAACCTACCAGGCACAAGTTTTTTGGCATCCCTCAACATCTATCTGATCTCTGTTAATAAAGAGGACGTGTGCTCCATGCCTTTAATCAGAGTGACTGCAATTCCATTTGCACAGATATTCTGCTTACTGTCAAAATTTGAATTGCTGGTACTTTGATGGCAGAAGAGGTACAGCTGACATAACCACCATGGCACAATCAATATGCAGTTGACATTGTCACAGTGGATCTTCAAAATGACTCTTGGAATCAAAAGAAAAGGAGGGAAAGCATTCATCTTTATACCCTTGGAAATGCATCCCTCAACAAACTATCCTGGCTGTTCAATCCAGTACAAAACTCTACGCATTGGATGTTTTGGCAAAAGGCAGAAAGATCCAGCTTTGGTACATCAGTAATGAAATAACAGACATTAGAGCTTCTGGATGAATGTGTTACTCATGTATCAACAAGGCAATGCAGCTGGGAGAACCAACTAGCACATTTTCTTCTCCTGGAATGTGGTTTGCCATTAGCCAGATAGTCCCAGATATGGGACGTGGTGGCGCTGTGGGTTAAACCGCAGAAGCCTCTGTGCTGCAGGGTCAGAAGACCAGCAGTCGTAAGATTGAATCCACGCGACGGAGTGAGCTCCCGTCGCTTGTCCCAGCTCCTGCCAACCTAGCAGTTCGAAAGCATGCAAATGCAAGTAGATAAATAGGTACCACCTCGGTAGGAAGGTAACGGCGTTCCGTGTCTAGTCGTGCTGGCCACGTGACCACGGAAACTGTCTTCGGACGAAATGCTGGCTCTATGGCTTGGAAACAGGGATGAGCACCGCCCCCTAGAGTCGGACATGACTGGACTAAATGTCAAGGGGAACCTTTACCTTTACCTAGATATGCCACTTCAGACATTAATGCCAAAAGGAGAGGACAAGTGATACCATGCAGTGTGATTTTGAGATTTTTCCTCATTGTAACTTTTGAGATCTGTGTTTTATAATTTAGCAATTATTATTGTGTGCTCTGGTCAACTTCAAAACCTGTTTCTCCTCAAAGATGTTCTAAATGGGTCATCTCTGGTATTATCTTCATTAATAAGTTGGCAATGTACCTTATAGTTAGTTTAACCAATAGCTAGTTAAATGTATTATAACAGCCATTCCCAGGGCTTGCAAAATTTTAGAATGTCTCACCAGTCAGTCAAAAATTTCACCAGTCAGCATGACCGGACTATAGCCTTGCAATTTATTGGGATTGGGAATCACTGATTTATACCCTCAGACTTGGGTTGCTTTATTACCTGCGTGCTCGTGGGGTCATGAAGCTTGTATTTTGAATGCCTTTCTTTTGAATGTCTCCAGCAAAAATAAAACTGAAAGCAAAAGCGCCCGGCCTCTTAAGGAGCCATGGTTCCCTCCTCGTTCGGTTGAAATTGGGAGCAGGGAATCTCCATATTCTCCAGCACTACTCTACCTGCTCCTGCAGAGCTATATCTCTATGTGCCGCTCGAACTCTCTTCTCGTGAGAAGAGGGCTGTTTTCCTTTTCCAATGGGAGGGGGGAGGGGAGGACTGCAGGATTAGAAAGGGAGAGAGATGGGCGGAGGGTAAGGAGGCAGGGAGGGAGGGAGCTGTGGCTCGTCAAGCAGCATTTTTCACCTGGACGAGTGCATTTCTCAAGCCCTGGCCATTCCTTACAAAGCATGAAGACACGTAGGAATAAGAAGTCTTTGAATACAAGTGACACAGATAATCCTATCCTTTAAATAAAACAGGATAAAGGACACAGATAAACCTTATCCATCATTTTCATTTTGGACAAGCCAGATAAGGTACTTCAAAAAAAGAAACTTGAAAGGGATACTCATTACATATTTTCTCCACCCAGTGCCACCTTCCCCCTCAGGACTAAGTTCCAATACTTAAATTTTACAATTAATATCTCCCAATATCTCTCCAGAAATACACTGATTCTTCTCCTGGTGTATACCCCTTCCCTTTCCTCAAGACATATTCCAGAAATGCATTCCATATTTCTCTTAAGTCATTATTTTTTGGAATTCCTCTTCTGATTTTCATATCACGTCAATTTATCATTAATTGTCATATTCCACATTTCTCTCTACCATTCCTCCATATTAATATGATTTTCACTTTTCCAATTATTTGCAGTTATTAACCTTGCTACAGTTACCATTGTGGTAATTAACTCTTCTTCTTCCCTCTTCACTTGTTTTTCATTAACAATATTCAATAAAGCAATCATTGGAGATATTTGTATATCTACCCCAATTATTTCCCTTATTTCCTTAAAAATAATCTTCAATTCTTTCCTTCCTATTTTGCAGAACCACAACATATGCAAATATATCCCTTTATCTTTCTCAGACATCCAACACAAATAGAATTTTGTTTACTGTGTTTAGCTTAACCGGTGTTAAATACCATTTCTATACTACCTTACAGCAGTTTAATTTTTATTGACATATTTTTCATTAAACTTTTATTCCACATCTTGCTCCATTCTTCCCCTTTGATTTCTTTACCCAAACTCTCCTGTCACTAATCTTTAATTATGTGTGTTTCATATTCTGCCTATACCAGTAGTTTATATATTTCATTTACAATACCTTTTCTATTTTTTATTATTTCCCCTTTCTGTCTTTTTTCTATATTCTTCTTAAACTTTGTCAATTTTCTTCATATTCCTTCCTTCCTTTTCCAATCCTGTGTCCATTTTTCTAGTTGAAGTATATTTAACCATGAAATCCCCTCTTATTGGGGGATTTCTTGTTATCTATTCCATCCAATCCTTAATCCTTATAATACAATTTTAAACCTGGCTGATAGCATTAGATGAATTTATATATTCAGATCAAATCCCTCTAAACTAGTTAATAAAATACTGATTTCTTATTTCCATAACAATACTGCAACAAAGGTGTACAATCTCTGATGACATTCAAGAACTTTAATAAAATTAAGAGGACTTTTTTTTTGTTCTCTATTGTCTCTTGCTTGGTTGCATAAAATTATTCCTTTGTTTTAATCACGAAATATTAACTAGAACCACTGAATTTTAAACTTGAAATAGACCTTGGAAATTAGTCAGCCTATCCCCTCTATCAGTCTAAGAATCAAACATGGATCTCATTGATTACAATGATAACAAATGACTGCTTACAACCACTAATTAGGAATACCTGTGTTTGTTTGTTTGTTGTATCCCACCTTTCTCCCCAAAAGGACCCGAGGCGGCTTACATCATTAAAATAGTATTTAAACGCTAAAAACAGTAAGTATACAAATATTTTAAAAGAATTAAACATTTATTATATTAAAACGGTAACTAAGATGAATATTAAAGCACATTTAAACAACAGAGCACAACGATCCATTTAAAACTCCTCTCAGACTACCAGTCATTAAAGAAAAGCCTGCCTGAAGAGAAAGGTCTTTGCCTGCCTGTGGAAGGACAGCAAAGATGAGGCCAGCCTACTTCCTGTGGGAGAAAGTTCCAGGGTCTGGGAGCAGCAACAGAGAAGGCTCTCTCACATGTCCCCACTAAGTCCACCTGTGAAGGTGGTGGGACCACGAGAAAAGCCTCCTCTGATTATCTTAATGCCAGGGTAGACTCATAGAGGGAGATGAAGTCTTTTAGATCAGAGGTCCCCAACCCCCGGTCCGTGGCCTGAGCCGGACCGGGCCGCCGAGACAGACCTACCGCCCCACCTCCCCACACGCACTCACCCCCGCACAGCCCGCGCGCGCTCCAGCATTCAGGAGAACTATCAACTCTTAGTAGTAGCAGCAGTGAGAGATGTGAGACTGCTTTCTTAACAGTTCTATTCTCTACCAACTTCAAAGCATTAAATAGACATATATATTACTGATCCAAAGTTACTAGTGTACATTCCAGAAAATTTTAGAAAACCTGTTTCTAGAAATACTGAAACACACACAAAAAATTTTTCAAAAAAATTACTCACCTCTTTCCAAGGACTCACAAATTGTGTACGTGCGTATCGAGTCAACATGTGGATAATGACAACCTGGCCCCATTCTTCCACATCAACCAACAGATTACAGAGCTTTCGGTAGTTGTTGTGAATCAAATCTATTCTTTCTGGACACACTTCTTCAAATGCCATCACAACACTTCCTGCTACAAGCTAGAAAACAAGAATTTAAATGAACGAGCATCAGTAATTATTCTAGGGATCTTGGAATCTGAAGCTGCAAAATATGACAGGTTCCAGGAGGAAAGAAGCAGGAACACAGGAAGGGAAATTACAACTTCTGATTGGGAAGCATGTAATTTCTGCAAACTTGAGCATTTTTCATAACATGTAATAGTTTCTTTGAAGAAGCTTCTACTTTTATATATTTTTACTTTTAAAAACTCTGATATTTTAAGAAATATACGCCCTGCTATTTGACTGTACTTTGTGACAGGGCAAGTTTGGAAGCTACATTTTTGGTGAGTCAGGCAGGAACAAGTAAATAACTTATACCTTGATACCCGAATGAACTTTGATATGGTTGACAAAGGTTATCTGATTTCACTCTGTAACAATGTTCCCAATAAGGTGCGTGCGCACAGAGCTCCATCAGCGCCGTGCAGTGGCAGCTGGTGCCAATGCCTGTTTACTTCTGGGTTTCGAATTAAACCCTGCCCCCCACCCGCACAGACGGCGAGACTCCTGCAAAGCGGAGATGAAAATTAGAGGGAATGGTGCTCTATAATTAACACGTTCAGGGATAAACATCAGCTGCAATGGACCACCACAGACTCAAACTACCAAAGAATGTTATAAAGTTTATAGCACTCAGAACTCGTTGTTCAGGTGTCATACTTTTGACACTGACACCGTGAATAAAACTAATATTTGAATAATACATACACCTGTGTACTTTGCTCTGCTTGTTGATAAAATAATGAAAGAAACCTAGGAAGGTGGTTTTCAGTGTAAGAGTGGTTTTTGAGTGTAAGAGTGTTACAGATGGTTTGTAATACTTTTCATGGCAATGGATTGTATGCAACACTGCATGGTAGAAAATATTGTTAAACACAAGACTGCTGAAGACATTTCTTTCCTGCAATTTATTTCAAGCAGGAACGAACCTGACTCCTCAATATTTCAAAACCTTTTGATTTTATTTTGCTGCTGTACTGACTTTTGTTTGTTCAGAGTCTTTCAGGATGCTACATCTATCAAGCATGTAAGAACTACTAAAATACTATACATGCAGTTGTCTCTGTAATCTTTCATTTGCAAATATGACATAGGTCAGTATGTTGCTGGATTTACCATCTGTGTCATGGCAATTGTGCAAGTGGTCTCCACTATTTGTGCTGTGTCTATAACACACTCATTGACAAAATCAGGGCACCACATGCTGCATGCTAGATAGCTTGCAAAAAGGCAAAAACTTCTGGAGAAACTGCCATTAGTAAATTCAACAGGATACTAGTCATAATCACTATGGATTACCTATTACTCTTTTTCAACTGCTTTAATTAAATGTTGTTTTGTTTGGAATCACATGCAATGCAAAATGGGTACTCTAATGAGGTTTCTATATGAAGCAACCGATTTGTATGCAGTTAAGGAAGTTTCTGAAGCTAGTTTCTAGTAGCAAATTAATGTCACATTCTAGCAGAGCACTGGAGATCTGCATTTCAACCTCTAAAATTTCCCCAATGATTTAAAGTAAGCAATTAAATAGAAACACAATTTACTGAAATGGCACTTTTGGAAAAATACTAAATACAATGATATTCGTATGTTAAGAGTTTTTCTGTTTTGGTTGACATTTGGTTTATTAGTATGCACCCACCATCACAACTGAAAGAAAACAGCTCAGAATATAGTTGTGCTATTATGCAAAACAACTTTCAAGTCCTGTGGGGATTTTATAAATTACCAATAACTATAAACGTGACATCGCATTTATTGTCTTCAGCCCTGCTATATACTGGTACCTGCTGGTCCCAGCATATATACAACTCATTCCATGAAGAAGAGAATTGATTATTTGTAAAGCACTAAAGAAAATGCATTACGCTTACATTTATTTTCTATCACATCATATGTAGGAAAAAGCATTTCTATTATTGCCATCTGTGTTATCTTTTCCCTCTATCTACAACTGTTATTAATACTTCTTACCTTAGTTATCAATGTTACCAGTTAGTTAACTATCAGGATTACCACAGCATACATGAAAGTATGCATTTAAAATTTCAACAGTCACTTGAAACAACAAACTATGAATTGTACATACTTTCAAAAACTTTCCTTTTTTCAAAGTCTAGTACCATCATTGGTATGAAAGGCAACATGATTCTTTAACTGTTTTAGCTATGGGTGTTACTTCTCCAGAAAACATTAAGAAGGAGAGTGGTTATTAATAACTCATCTGCTGATCAATTACTTAAATTTTGTATTACTTAAAAATTAAGGCTCAGTTAGAAGACATTGCAGTGTTGCATTTTAATACATAATTACCAGTTACACCAAAATGAATGTTTCTAGGAATGCTATAAACAATCATCTTAATATTCATCATTTTAGAAATGCAGTGCTGGAAAGAATCTTATGGATCACCCAGTCCAGCCCCTGGGAACAGCACTCCCAGTCTCTGGCTCCCCAACCAGATACTTAAACCACTGAACTATCCAGCAGCAACTTAAAGCTACAATCAACACACACTTTGCTAGGAAAACTCAGTGACATTCTGAGCAGACATGTAGAAGTTTGCACAGGAAGATACTGTTTTATCCACACACTATGGAAGATATTTTGCCAATAAAATAAAATAAAATAACCAAACAAGGGGCAACATTTATTTACAAGCTTAAATTGTAATACAGAAATAGAATCTATTTTCAGAATCCAGTTGTAACAGAAAGTTATAAAGTTTACAGGCCTTCTTCATGCACACATTCTCTGCAAGGATATCATCAATAAGTTACTTCAAGTGGATAATCAAGCTATAATTGTGTAATTATAATTTTAGATTTCCTTGTAGATGTGGAAATAAGGCAGGAACATCTCTCAAACTCCCTAGCATTTTTTTTTGCTATAATAGGACCTTTTCCATATCTAAATATCTAAGAAACAGCTGATGATGTTAGTTTATTAAATGTTCAATATTCCATAAAAACACTGAGAATTAAAATAAAATGATCCAATCAGAATGTAAAACAAAAAACAAAACAATTTACAAAACGGTGTCACTGACATAGTGAGATGAGAATTAAACAGTAGCTTTTTTGTACAAGAAAAAATAAATCATTCCTGGAAAACTAGCAATGAGCTCATCAAATTCAAATATAGTTTTCTATTTATGTATTTTTTATATTAAAGCAATAAACATGGTTCATTTGTCTTTCACTGGTTGCCACGTTTTCCTGTGCTGTTGCTATGAACTTCAGCCATTAGCTGCGCTCCAAGGTAAACTACATGAACCATCAACAAAAGTGACACCCAATCTATGGAGTTCATATTTTCTCCAGATTATCTATGCTAGTTGACAAGCTGGTAATGAAAAAAATCACACTAAGCAAATGGTTCCTCTAATAACAATAAATTTTCTATAAAATTATGAAGGGTACAGAACGTTTCCTTGCATCTATTTTGTCATGAATTCTAATTAACGCAGCAAAAACCTGAGAGTGCTGGGTCATCATAAGAAGTGTATCGAGGGTTGATTGATAATATGGTGCAAGTTGGCCTGTGCTGCCAACATTTCTTTCTCTTAAATTAATGGCCATCCCACCTGCCCTAATCATACAGCCCAAATGATATTCCCCTTCTTATTTCAATTTTCTGGAAGCATGGAAGCTGGTAAAGATCAGTCATTTATCTTCTAATAGCTGGATAATAGATCTATCACAATACAGTGTGTGCACAAATTCAGTTATTTTCCTCCCACAACAGTAAATCCTTTACCAACACTGTATCAATAATTTTGGAAAACACCAGGTTACTCACATGTTTGCACTCTGAACAACACACATTACTTTAACTTCATATCTATTAAATATGTTAAACAATGCTTTGCTCTATTCTCTTATTTTGCTCTATTCTCCCAAAGGCAATATTCTAGTTTAGAACACATCAGTAATCTCATCACAAAGCCATCACCAATTCTTCAGCTCATTTTTAACAAGCAAATTATTTGGCCTCCCAAGAGTCAGCTGCTATAGATAATCCTGTCTAGTCTTGATAGGCACATGGACACTCTATTTGTTTTAAAAGAAAAATGTATTTACATCCACAGCTGGAGACCTCAAAAGCCCTTTGAGCATCGATGAACCCAGAATCTACCATCAAACAAGCAGTGAGATATCCTGTTTT
Organism: Intellagama lesueurii; assembly: GCA_037013535.1. Lineage (NCBI taxonomy): Eukaryota > Metazoa > Chordata > Lepidosauria > Squamata > Agamidae > Intellagama > Intellagama lesueurii. The sequence goes on along the minus strand of JBAJHW010000002.1, from coordinate 35,347,071 downwards.
CTATCACATCTTCAGTGAAACAATAGCACTTTGCTTCTATTTGAGGTTCACAGAAGTCAAAATGCAATAGCCTATCAAATGCAACTGGCAGGACCAGCTGTTTATTTTCAGTCTAAAATCATTCCTTATTTTCATCTAGATCTTCACAATGAAACACTACCTAAGGGCATTTTTATCAAAGTCCAACAAATAATACACAAGGTGTATTAACAATGAGGATACTTTACCCATGAAACTGCTACTTAATGCTATTTGAAAGCCACACTTGACACAGAATATGTCAATTCAGCTACTGGAACAAGTGAACCAAACAATCTGTCATGTTGTAGATAGCCAATAAAGCCTTAACTGGCCAAGAATCTCATGACTGAGGTATCTGGTGCAATCTCAACAGAGATCTCTTGACCATGCACAAATATGAACAATGGGCCATCTCAGTATTATCTGCAGATTTAGACTGGACAATATAAAAGAGATGTTGTAATTCTTGTAATGGTAAATCTTGTGATCCAGAAGAGGCCTGCAGATTCAGAATACTTTATAACTTGAATCATTTCTTGCTCTCGTTCCTTTTGGATGAGTCAGATTAGAAATCGTAAGAAATAACTATATAGTACAAAAGAGCCATGTACCCACAATGTCAATCTGATGGGGTTTTTTTTGTTTTTCAGTAAATCAACAGTATTTTCACTCTACAGAATCACAAATGCTACATATAAAGCCTATCCTGCCTAGCCATTATCTGTTCAGATTGAATATTAAATAGGACTTAGAAAACTACACAGGCAAAGCTCCCACTGGGCTGTTTCCATGCACAGTAGTGCAATCACAGAAGTTGGGATGCATAACTGAGCATACAACTAGATATAAATTGGCACTTTGTTTCTTATCTGCATTTAGCCTTCACATATTCTGCAACTACACTATCACACGCACAAAAGAACACAATGATTTTGGCCATAAAATATTACAGTTCTGATGATATCATAATGTAGCTATATCTGGATTACTTACTGTGCTCTTGTCTTTCAGAAGCTTCTCTATCACTTCAATTAACAATTCTTTTTGCTCGGGATCAAGGCTAAAAATTGAACAAAATGAACCAGATTATTTGGTTTTAAGATATTCCACAACTTTTGTACCAAGCATGCATTCCCATATGAAAATGCTAAAGAGACAGACTACTTGAAAGAGGCTACCTTGGGTTGTACAAGAAACCTTGCTAAAGCTGTGGAAGTCCTGTTGACAACTCTTTGGATCCTGCCTATGAAGACACAGGATGAAAACTCTATTTTAACAAACTGAGTAGTTTGTCAAACTGCAAACTAAGTAGGTAGACATAAGTAATTACTATGAGTATGACTAAGTTTGGATCCAATCTGATTTCTTTGCTTTGCTGGATAGATACTAGTCTTACTGAAGCTGCTGTCCTCCAGATGTGGTGAAATACATAATGTTAATCATCCTTCACTAGGTAAGACACTGGCTTATGGGCTAAGATTGTACACAGCACATCTGGAGAGAACTAAACTAGGGAGATTTACTGCCTACAAAGGAAGTATGAGATAGAAATAACTAAAACTAATTTTATTTAAACTGCCTAGTGAAATAACTGATCAAATTCACACAACCTTTCACATATAGTTTTGACTGCTTTCCAACTACCGTGTTTCCCCGAAAATAAGACAAGGTCTTATATGAATTTTTGCTCCATAAAACACATTAGGGCTTATTTTCAGGGGATGTTTTATTTTACAGTCATGTCATCTTCTGGTTGCCGCACAATGCTGCGCAATGGTGGAGGGTGGGGTTTCACTTAACTAGGGCTTATTTTTGGGGTAGGGCTTATATTACAAGCATCCTGAAAAATCATACTAGGGCTTATTTTCAGGTTAGGTCTTATTTTCGGGGAAACAGGGTATGTTAACACAGACCCTTTAGTCAATGTCATTTTGCTAACTTTATATCCATTAGCAGAAAGCTGTTATTATACGCTGTAGCTAAACTTCATTATAACACACTCTACTGAGCATTAAATACACCTCTTCCATATTTATAGCTGGAGCGAACATACCTGTAAAGCTTTTGGATTGCATGGGCGGCATTTTTTCTAACATAAGGTGATAAATCAGCTGATGCTTCTTTGATAGCAAGCATCATAATTGGAACAATAATTGGAACTCTGATACTAGATAAAACTCTCAAAGCACTTGCACGGATTAACTGATTAGGATCCTAGAAGGAAAAAAAATAGTAGTAATTTTCAGAAAAATGTGTTACATATGTTAAAGAAAACACATTTGCATTCTTTCCAAATGTGTACCCCACTTACTAGTTTGTGATATGCTTTCTCTCAGGGGAAAAGAACTAAAAAAGGACAATCTAGCCCAGTCCCTTACTCTGCTACAGATAATCTACATCTAACAACACACATAAAAGAAGTGCAAAAGCTTTGAAGTACATAAAATCCTCCATTAGAGAGAATGGAAGGTCAGCTAATTATCTAAGATCTGCCTTAACCAATGTAATGCCCTCCAAATGTGTCAGTCTACTAGCTAGGAATTATGGGTATTGTATACTAACAAAACTAAAAAAGGGCACTAAGTTAGGAAATGTTTAGCTAGATAGTGAAATGCATGTTTGTATTAAGTATGCTATGGTATGTTTAGAACATTTTCATCATATTATAATGTCTATAATGTATAAACAGTACTAATTTCTCTGTTTGAATATTCAATTATAACCAAGAACATCTGACAATAAGAATATTTTCTAATTCAATATCTGTTACAAAAATAGCACCTCCAGTGCACTACTACATACTAATGCAAATACTTAACAATCATCTATCACAACTCCAATTTTCCTATGAAGGGAATCATTATCAGCTCTTTTTCAAATGAGGACAACAAGACTTAATTTGCCAACACAAATATGTCCAAGGTAAGAAGAGAAACCAGCAAGGTAGCATTCAGAATCCAGGTCCAGCTACCTAGACATTGAATAGCATTACTCCAAAAGCAGCATGGTTGAATCGTTACAACATTTGGTACTAAAGACATGGAAAAGTTAGGCAATGAAAGAAGCTGACAAGAAAAATATCAAATCATTTGAAATGTGGTGTTGAAGGAGTTTTACAAATGCCATGGACTGCCAAAAATACTAATAAGCCACTTCCAGATCAAATAAAACTCTCACTGTAAGTTAAATGACTAAACTGAGGCTATCACATGAGGAGACAAGATTTAACTGGAAAAGGCAATAATGCTAGAAACAGCTGAAGTCAGTAGGAAAAAAAAAAGGAGACAGAACAGGAGATAGATTGACACAATAAATGAAGCCATATTTTCTGAGAGCAGGGCTGTTAATGGTAGGACCTTTTAGAGATCATTAATTCATAAGGTTGCCTTAAGTCAGAAGCAACTTAATGACCCAAACCACACACACAAGTATGTGAAAACAAAAATTCCAGATGGATTAACTACAGTTGAAACAGATGCATACAGACACTATATTGTAGCATGTTACTTAGTCAACCCAGGATGATACACCATCAACGACATTTAAATTGAACTGACAGAGGCAAAAATATTATCTCCATTTTTAAAGGCACTGTGCAGTTACAACTGGTCCTTTTTTCCTCACACAAAAAGAAGACAACATTTTTAAGGTCAAGTGCTCAACACTCTTGCTCTGACCAACCCAATGAAACAGTTATTAAGTATAGTTAAATTATTTGTTACTGTACTTAAAATATCTAGGTCTGATCACAGTACTCAAGAACTCATGCATATGGCACCCAATTTATGCCTTACATAACTGCTTATATCCACCAGCAACACCTATACTTTAATTGCCAACCAGACCACTTAAAAAACCTGAACCATGAGGAACAGACAAGGCCTTGTATCATTCTATTTGTAGCAACTTAGGCTCCTGCTTCCCCTTCCTCATCTGGGGATAAATTCCTTTCTAGTAATTTATGCAGGTTCTTGTAAAACATGGGAACACAAACAATACCATTTCAGGCAACATTTTGATGTAGCAGTGAAATAGCATAAAATAGGAAAATAAAGGATTATTCAGTTTGAGTGTCAGTATGAAACACTGCTCAGGAACTTCAAAGTTAATTGCTTACCATTCCAAAGAAAGACACTAGTTTCATAATTCCAAAATCAAAAAGAAAGATAAGAAACAAACAAAAGATAAAGGTGATTCTTGGCAGATTATCTTATAAGCAGTGCTGATTCCCAAAATTGAGTTTGGGACACTGTATTATGTTAGTGAAACAGGCTACCACAATTCCAAGATATGATGGCCAGAAACTGATTGGTACAGGAGGGCAATCACGGTAATGGTTCATGCTACACTGCAGGATATCTCTCACATTTGTTCACGTAAGTGTGTGCATGGTCAGTTGATGAAGAGGCCGCAAAATACCAAAACTGCCTGCGTGATTATCATTAACTCTGTGGTAAAATCAAAAAGGATTCTGGCTAATGACAATTAGATGTCAGATACGTGTTTTTTTTCCTAAAGGTGATTTACATTTTTGTAATGGTGAACAACTTCACAGGAATCACTGATGATGCTGTTTACTCACTTTCAGAGCACGTTGAAAGGTGCTAATTGATAACAGTGCCAGGTCCTGTTGTTCCTCTGCATAACGCATCAGGTAAACGTATACAAGTTTTTTAATCTGAAAAAAAAAGGGCTCATTTAGATTTTAATATTATGATTTAGCAATATTCAGAAGTTGTTTTTAAACATTTGTACATGAAGAATTTTGCATTCCAAGCTATCTGTAGCCCATGTATTTCTAAAAAGGTAGTATCATGATAAATGATAATTTCACAATCCCTTGGACAACAGATATACACTGACATTAAGTCCATTGGCATAAATCTTACCAGCAAATTGTTACTGGTGAAAAAGATGGCATAGGCATTTGGTGTTGCACACCACTTGCATGAAATCACAGGACAACTAATGTCTATACTGACTTCTTAACTAGCAACGATTCACACAGAAATTTATGTCGATGGATTTACACTGGCATATTTCTTCAACTACATTCCAGCTTGCAGCTTCCTAACACTGAAATAATGTCTTATTAACTTTGTCTTATAGGAATTATGTTTTATTGTTAAATTCTTAACAAGATCTTCATGTTAAATTAAGCACAGACAAAAAAACATTCTGACTGACCTAAGGGTTTAAAACGAAAACTCTGAAAACCCTTTAACTACAGCTGTGCTATAATTATTGTCACTATCTGAAGAATGATTTTTCTGCCCACTCTGGCAAAAAGCAAGATATTAAGTCACAGAAGGTTACGAGGCAGTAAATTATTTGTTGTTCTACTATGAACAAGCAGCAATCAACATTGACAACAAGAAGCCTGTATAGTGAATAACTGCAGGTGTGCAGAGAAAGCCTCCTTTCTCTGAAACCACTCTGAGACTAGAGGCAGGAGTACTTCAGTTTCGTGACTGCACCATTCTTTTATCATTTACCTTCACTCAATGTTACAGCACTCCTCCTTTTAAAACTAATAATAACAGAGCCACATTAAGAGTTGAGGAACAGAAGCAGATCTGTTTAATTAATTTATCAATACAAGTATATCAAACTTCATGAGTTATTGACTAAACCTTTGATTATTTCTGTTCTAGCCCACCAATGGCTTTCTAGGTCACTTTTCTGCATCTTTCGACTCAAGGCATATAACGAAGCCGAGGGCAATGTTCTCTTATGAAATGAAATTTGCAAGACTTCGTAACAAAATGTCCTTCACTACTTTTGAAATCCTTCCTAGTACTATCACATCCCTAGCAAATGAATCCAGTCCTACAAGCAATTCTAACATATACTCCATAGAATATATGGAGGAAGCATGTTCAAATTTTTATCTTAATATTATGTTGCCCCAGAAATGGAGCTACTAGACAAATCCCCAAAATGTCAGTTTAACCACCAAGTAAACTATGCCCTAGATTGTGGCATGTATATGAAGCAATTCTACCACTGAAGCTGAGCCTGTCTGGTCCTGCATGCAGGATGGGGGTGTCTGAGAAGCATATCTAAAAGAAAGACAGATATGTAACTAAACCAAGTACTGTAGCATTTTTTAAAAATTAGGTTGATATCTTAGCTTTCTCCCCAAAAAAATTAGACTCAAGGAGGCTTCCTACCAATTAGGGCATACCTAGAGGGTCTAACTCATCTGTCAAACAGATTTAAGTTGCTATAGGTCCCAATCAGTTTTAGGTTGTTGATGTGTCTTCTTAAACTATAGCAAGAAGTCCAAAGCCTACAAAATGCCACGAAAATCCCAAGCCAGCACATATAATCAGCAGCTTCACATGATTTAGCTGATGCACCACATCAGACTGCATGTCTGAATGGCCTTGCACACAAAAATCTCCTTGTGATGATTCTGGTGCCTATCTGTCAATTTGTTTGTAAATAATGCATGTATACCTACCAGACTGCCCCTACCTATATGAGCCCTTGAGCCAACTGAGGACATCTGGAACCGCCCTTCCAAAGGCACCAACTGTTAGTTCTTTGGCTTAATATGTCAGGAAAAGATTTTTTGTGTTGGTGTCACTATGCTTTGACATGGACTCTCTTCCTGAGTCCCTGTGAAGTATGACATCCCTGCAGGGATTCAGGAGGGAATATAAGGCGGAAGTGTCCCAGCAAGCCTCTGGATGTTATTAAATTGCTATTTCATGACTTACATGATTAAGCATTATGTGGTAATACATATAAAATTAAATTGGTGGGCTTTTTGCTTGTTAGTGATTTCTATTTACATTTTTAACATTTATGCAAACTATTTCACTGTTTGATTGTTATGTCTGTTATGTAGGTAATGTTTGTTCAAACTGTGAAATATTCTGTGTTTTTGCACAGAAGAATGGCATAAAAATGAAGATAACAATGACAACAGTTACAATGATTGTTTGCTTGCTACAATGGATGGGTTCAATGACATAAGAATGGTGGATGAGTGCCAGGTAAGAGCGTTATGACTATTAAGGGCGAAGGAAAATGCTTCTATAGAATCCTATTTTCACTGGTTGTTTTCCCTAGTCCTGAAGGGTAGAATATATATAAGAATATGTAGATATTCAGGAGAGAAAGACAGGGAGAGAGATAGAGTTAAACTTAGATAAGTTTGGATATAGGTTGAGAAGACAGGACTAGGACTGCTGTTACGTACCGTCAAGTCCAAACTGACTTATAGAGACCCTAATAGGTAATAGGTATAGAGACCCTTCAAGGTAAGTGTAGTATTTAAAGAATGGTTCCACCACACAGTGAATTTCCTTGGCAGAGCTGGGGAATTAAACCCAGGTCTCTTGTATCCTAGAATCATGAAGTTGGAAGAGGCCTATGAAGCCACCGAGTCCAACCCCCTGCTCAATGCAGGAATACAAATCAAAGGATATCTGCCAGATGGTTGTCTAAATTTTTCTTGAACGCCTCCAGTGTTGGAGTGCTCACCACTTCTCAAGGTAATTGGTTCCACTGCGGTACTGCTCTAACAGTTAGGAAGCTTTTCCTGATATTCAACTGAAATCCGGCTTCCTGTAACTTGAGCCCATTGTTGCATGTCCTGCACTCTGGGATGATCAAAAACAGATCCTGCCCCTCCTCTGAATGACAGCCTCATGTATTTGAAAAGTGCGATCATATATCTCCTCAAGTCTTCTTTTCTCAAGAATAAACATGCCCAGTTCTTTCAGTCTTTCCTCATGGAGCTTGGTTTCCAGCCCTCTGATCATCCTTGTTCCCCCCTCCTCTGAACTTGCTCCAATTTGTCAGCATCCTTCTTGAAGTGTGGTGTCCAGAACTGGGCACAATACTTAAGATGAGGCCTAAGCAGTGCTGAATAGAGGGGAACCAGTACCTCGTGGGATTTGGAGACTATCCTTCTGTTAATGCAGCCTAAAATAGCATTTGCCTTTTTTGTAGCCACATCAAACTGTTGGCTGATGGTTCAGCTTGTGATCTATGACGACTCCAAGATGGTTCTAGCTTGTAGTATTGCTGTGCCAGGTATCCCCCATCTTGTAACTGTGAGCTTGGTTTCTTTTTCTGAGATGCAGTACTTTGCACTAATCCCTGTTAAAATTTCATTCTGTTGTTTTCAGCCCAGTGCTCCATCCTATCAAGATCATTTTGAATTTTGTTTCTTTCTTCCAGGATATTAGCTATTCCACCCAATTTTGTGTCATCTGCAAATTTGATTAGCATTCCCTCCCCCCCCCCCCCCGATCATATGAAATAGAACTAAGGACCTTTTACATTTTTCTCCTCCTTGCAGTTTTAATCATCTTTACCCCTTTAAAAAATATTATCATGTTTTTGCGATTTAGACTTTTACAACAGAAAAATGCCTCTTGTTCTTTATTTTATCTTATCAGCTATGACAACATCTATGCTGGTTCCTTAGCTCCACTCAAAGATGGAAAAAGAAAAATATATGTCTTAAAAGGTTTCTGGTATAAGAACCAATCCTGGAAGCACTGTCAAATGGTTTGAGTTTCAACAAAATATTTTAATAAGGATGGAAGTTGTCTGGTAACAGTACAGTAGCTTAGCAGTCACTCACTCACATTGTCACAACTGAGTAGAAGAATTGGCTGGAAGAAGGGGGCCAATTTCCCAAGTGTGTGGAAACAAAAATGTGAAGGAGCACACATCGGCTATCTGATTGCATAGCAGTAGGGCCAGCTTCAAGGGCAGGATCCATGCTTCTACATATGCTAGTATAAACTGAAAACCCAGCTGAGAAACTGGATGTATGTTTAAAATTCCAGGAGCACACGAACAGGGATTCAGAAGTGGTCTAAAATATTGGGCTTACTGTTTTAGGTATCTTCACAGCTCAGTACTACATAAAATATGTGATCCCTATCTATGTGAAGAGTACTTGACTTTCCTTAAGACACAGGAACACACGCAGCTGGTTTATACTGAGTCAGATGCTTAGCCTAGTATTGTCAAATCTGACTGGCAGTGCCTATCTATGGTTTCAGACAGGATTCTTCTCTAGTCCTACCTAAAGATAACTGATATTCCCTACTGGGTCTTCCACCCAAGAACTACATACACACAACCCTGATAAGCTTCTGAAATCAGAAGAGACTGGGTGTGTTTAGGGTGGTATGCTAGAAGAGAGGATGACTCATAATGGATTATTCACTTGGCTTGACCTAAAATGAATATAAAACAATGGTCTATTGCTCCATATAAGCAAGTGGAAACATGGGATCTGCCATAAAAATCCACCCATCAGACCAAAGTCTTCTTCTAGTTCAGCACCACAAGAGACTATTTATGTTCATGTTCTTAGGATCAAACTGTACACCTTAGAAAGAAGTTCAGTTCATATCCCACATACTGTTTACTCAGCTAACATGTTTCTCCACCTTCTAATTCACAAACATTTTCAACAATATCTCACCATATGAAGCCTTCTATTTCAGCACACTTCACTATTTCTGTAAGTGTCTAACTGGAATTAAACTGTAATGAACTCTGATGAAAAGCAATTTCAAGGATAGAGCCGGAAGATTTAAAAATTGTATTTACAAATAACTATGCCAACAATTTCATATTTGCACCATACCTCAATATTTTTACTTGCTACATTCTTCACTACAGCAGGAAACAATTCCGATGCATTTTTCCCTCTGGCAATCATCTTAAAACAGAATGAAACATATCTTTATTATAACACACTATTTTCAAGTAAAATCATTATATCATCACAGATACTATGCCATTACTATGGTATTTCAATTTTCAAATTATTTAAGCCACTGAGTATGCTAAAACACTGGAGACATGCTAAAGAAATGTGATATTGTATGATTTTGTACAACAGTATCTTTTAATTTACAGAAACTTTACAGAACCATTGGGCAGATATGTAATATTCACAGAAATAAAGTCAAACAGAACAATATTGATTTTCCACTCAAAACTCCTGGTCACAGTCTGTGTCCTTTTCAGGTTATCACCCTGAAAAGCAATGGGAAAACTAAGTATACTGTGGAACGTTGCTCAGATACCTAGGCAACTATCCATATTTATACAGGCCTTCCCTCCAGTCAATACCTGATCTTTTTATCTTTTCTATTTATCTTTATTTTTTGTTTTATAATTGTTATGGAAATTGTTTTTGTAATAATTTTGTGATTTTATCTGTTGTTTTATGTTGTTTGGAAGCCGCCTAGAGTGGTCGCAAGACCAGATAGGCGGGGTATAAATGAAATAAATAATAATAATAATAATATTTAACATATCTGCCTTCATTTATCTGAAGATATGGGATGAAGTCCATGAAAGCTTATGACAAACAAAACCTTTTAGTTTTTAACTTGCCAAAAGACTTTTTTTTCTGATTTAAGGAAATTTGAGGTTGAAAAACAAACTACTTGCTGAGATGACAAATTGCTACTACTGATTCTATTATGTTGTTGAATTCAATACTATAATATAGGGGGAAAATTCAGGCATGCTTCTCACTATTATTACAATACTAGATATTCAGAACATCACTAAATTTAAAATGTATCATGGAAATTCACATGTGTATCTTGCACTATTTAACTGACCACCATAATAGCTGCAGTGTACCATGTAAATATGTATTTAGGATCTTTTAAAAGTGTATTTTGTCTCATTAAGTCATAATGATCAGCGTAAATCCTTCTTTGTTCATGGCTCATTAGTCCAAGAGAACATAATAGGTCTTTCAAAGACTAAGATATCATTTCAATTTAGAAGCTTTAAACAGCCCATGTGTTAAAAGCACCAGTCCTCTACACTGAACAGAGGGAAAAGTAATGCTTTTGAGTGTACACACATTTCTTTGCTAACTTGTTGAAAATTAACAACATGGCATAATGTCAGCTACCACGTAGTCAGAGCTTTCACAGATTACCTTTCACAAGCTGAAGCACAGCCACTTAACCTAGCTGTTGGGATTTCAGTGCAGATTTTTTACTGGTAATTTAGCTTTAACTTTGTCCCATTATAAAGCTATAAACCCTCACTACAACAATAAGCTTTTTCTCCACTAGTTTCTTTACACACATGAACTCACACTTGATGCTTCAGGATCCAGCAAGACATGTTGATTTGAATGAAACAGATTTAAATCGTACATACAAACACACCAAAAACAGAAAGGACTGAAATTATTTAACTGAAATTAAATGAATGTTATACTTTCAAAACAAAGTGAGACTTTCTTATTATGTGTCTAAAACTGAACCAAAGCAAGGGATGGTACCAGTGGCAAAATAGTGTCTCTCTACAATGGTGTGGGCAGCTTCCTGAGGTATCTATATTTGACACTCTGGGATCAACTGCACCATTACCAGAGTAGCAGCCAACATTTGGCAGCTGGCACCACATTTACCACTACTAGATTTTAGCACCAGTTACAGTATCTTCTATGATGCTCTCTATAGGAGAAGAAATTCTGGAAGGAAGAAAATGAGTGGGGATAAGAGAGGAAGAAGAAAGCAAAAGACAAGTTGCAGGAATGAGGTTCTACCAGGGGATGAGGGCTACATGTGACAGTTTTGACTGCAGTGGCAACACTAATTCTAGCACTGTAGTTCTGGCAGCTGTGGCAGCACCACAAACAGATCTGAACAAGAACAGAGACAAGGCTTGATAGCACGAAGATCACTCTTGGTGGCAGATGCAAGAACAGTATGTTTCTAAAGCTAGATTTAAATGTGAGATCAAGGATCTGAAAATTTCTTCACACTCAATGCACAGAACTCAGTCGGTCTGATGTTTTATGCCTTTACCCATGCTAGTCTATCCCCAATACCCAAAAGAATGAGAACAAGAGTCCCATCCAATCACAGAAGCACAATAATCAGGAAACATTCTAATTGTGCTTAACATCCAGAGTATCAGGCTCCAGAGGCATATGCCCATCCAATCTCCTACTTGCTTCTTGACCAATATATCCATTGTGTGAAATATATTGTATCTGTAAAGCGTACACAACACATATTTAGCAGTTTTACGGAATTACCCTGTTTCCCCGAAAATAAGACCTAACCTGAAAATAAGCCCTAGTATGATTTTTCTGGATGCTTGTAATATAAGCCCTACCCCAAAAACAAGCCTCAGTTAAGTGAAACCCCACCCTCCACCATGGTGCAGCAACCAGAAGATGACATGACTGTATTTGAATAAATGTAGATTGTTGTACATGAAAAAAATAAAACAACTTTAGGGGAAACACGGTAACACTGACACAATAATAAGCAAGACATTCTCAAGCTAACTTTTAAAAAACTACTACTTTCAGTGTAAACCTTGGAAGCTTGAGTATATTCAGAATGTAAAACAGATTCAGAGCCGCCATCATTAATTTTAAAAAATTAACATACCCCAACAATCCTCTTCATTGCCTCTAGTTTGGCAGAATCTTTGTTGCTTTCCAACATTTGCTTGAGATCTTCATTTCTATAAAAGGAAGAAAAAACTATATTGTAAATAATTTGTATAAGAACATTATCATGAACTACTGAGTGCCCCAACATGACCCCTTATCTTTTAAAAAGAGTAATTTAGTGACAAACTAATATTGAAATCTAATCATTACAGGTGTTGTAAATAAGCATTACACATTTCAACCATGCTCACTTTCCGAATACCATCATTTAACAGAATATGATTATGATAACTCAGCACAACAAGTAACAATACACCAAAATATGTTTTTGTTGGAGACTTAACTGTAGCTTAACACGTATCCAGGTGAAAACTGACTTGATTATTACAATGGCCAAATTTTGTTGCTTAATGTGATAAACTGCATTAGAGTTGGTCCACTGAGTCAATGGTGATTTACTGAGTCAACTCCTCCTTAAGTTCTATTGATTCAAATGGGCCTACTCTAACTGCATACTAAAGTAAATCACAACTACCATGTTTCCCCGAAAATAAGACAGGGTCTTATATGAATTTTTGTTCCAAAAAACACATTAGGGCTTATTTTCAGGGGATGTTTTATTTTACAGTCATGTCATCTTCTGGTTGCTGCACAATGCTGCACAATGGTGGAGGGCGGGGTTTCAATTAACTAGGGTTTATTTTTGAGGTAGGGCTTATATTACGAGCATCCTGAAAAATCATACTAGGGCTTATTTTCAGGTTAGGTCTTATTTTCGGGGAAACAGGGTAGAGCAGACCCATTTGAATCAGTGAAACTTACAGAGGAGTTGGCTCACCACATCCTCATCCAGTGTGCGATTTACTATACTAAGCAACAAGATTTTGGCCAAGGTTTCCTAAGAAAATTAAAAAGAGGATGAATCATCTCATTGTGGTAATCATCCAAGTTATTGAGGTAAAATTGTAGCAGTTTACACACAACAGTATTTGAGGAGCACTTTGTTTCCAGTAACAGAAATGCTGAAGGCACTTCCTGCTCTTCAGGTGAATGAATACAGAAAGGCTTATCAATGTACATTCACACATTAATGCAAAAGAGAAATCACACAAGGGGGATAAGCAGAGAAAGTGACAAAAGAATATCAAAACCTTCTGAGGAGAAAAAAAGGCCACTCCCCTCTCAGAAGATGATTATATTTTTGTTAACTAATTCAGGCCATGATCCAAAAATGTTGCACTTCCATAAACACATACACATGAAAGAAAATTCCAGTTTACTTAATGAAACTTACTTCTATCTTTCACTGTATGTGAGTGTGTGTGTGGTTCCAGAAGTTTTTATCTAAGCTTTTCCCACCAGGTGGACGCAAAGCAGTTCAGAAAACAAACATCTTCAAAAGAACATTATATGAAAAAAATTAAAGTCCAAATAAAAACAGTATGAGAAAACCATAAGGGAACAGTATTACGTACATATCAAACAGAAAATATATTTTAATTGCATTTTAATTGTTTTGTCTTTTTATTGTATTTTAAATGTTGTAAGCCGCCCAGAGACCTTTGGGTAGTGTGGGCGGCATATAAGTTAAATAATTAAATAAATAAATAAAATAAAATATTTTATTTCATGAACAATCCTGTTTTAGGGTAACATCTGAAAGAACAGAATTTTGGAATGTAACAGATCTCTGTTGGAGGGGCTTTATGTGTGGATGCCATCACTGAAAAGTCTCTCTAAAGGAGTGAGTAAATAACAACCATCTCATCACCAAATGTTGAGAAATCTAGCATAAGACCACCCATACTGACTAGAGCAAGCAAAGAAAATACAGGGAAGAAGGTAGTCTTTAAAATATCCAGATCCCATTCTGGTGTGTTGTAGGACAAAGAAACAACAACAAAAACTATGCAATAGAATTGAAGAAAAATCACTGATACACCACAGTCCAAGCAGAGGTTAGAGTTCCTCATCCTACTACTGTTAGTTGAGTTAACCCTTTTGCTTGGAGAACAAATGGCCAATAAGCATAACCCTTTCTGATCTCAGAAAGTTCTTGTCACCTTAAATCTAAGGGAAACACAGTTATGCTGACAAAAATTTAGTCAACCCACACAGTGAAACACCTATAGAAGTGAGGGTCCCACCCCACCCCTGTCCCCCATTGGCTAACAGATCCATGACCCTGGAGTGCTACCCAGTACTCTGATGAAGTGTAGGATTGCATAAGGATACAGGGTACAGTAAAATAAAAGGAAATTGCTCATCAGTTTCTTAAACCCTGACCTTTCACTCACCAACACAGAACTTAAATCTCTGGGAAAACTTTGGGCATATTGAGAAATTTACAAGAGACTGTTCTTTAGTGCTGGAATTCACTTCCCCTTAATTTAATTGTTATTTTTCTTTTGTTCTGTGATCACATTTTTTCTAGGACCTTTTGAATCTGTTTGCATTTTTTGTATCTCTTCCAAGAAAAGAAGACAATTCTTGCTTTGGTCATGCCTCTTCAATTTCTAAAGCTGCTAGTCAAATGCCCAGTTGCCCTCTTATTGCAGGCATCATATACATAACAATGGCTCCATTTGCCAAATCTAGGAATGTCTCACAAAGCAGTTTCATGCAGACATTGAACAACACAAGGGACAAGATGGGGTCCTGTAGACCCTTACAAATCACAAGTGAGAGGGAAGTAAGGGTAATTTTCCAGCACTACTTTCAGGATCCTCCCTTTGAACAGGCAAAAACTATTAAGATAGTTACCCCCCCAACATTCCTTCTACACCATGTTGGGCATGCAGCACTGCACTGGGGCCATGTAGCCGAGCCAACCACCCATTTGCTTCCGGTCACAGTCAGAACCCCCATGTGTGCAGGGCGGCGCTCCTGCTCAGTGCTCCAGAAAGGGAAGGGAAGTTGGTTCCCCTTATACAGTGGACCCTCGACTTACAGACAGCTCGACCTGCAGACTTTTCGAGTTACAGACTTCTCTGGCCGCAAAATTTAGGTTCGACTTGCGGCCGGAGAATCGACCTACAGACCGGAAAATCAAACAAAATGGACCAAAAACGGCCGGTTACGGATTAATCGGTTTTCAATGCATTGTAGGTCAATGGAGCCTCGACCTACAGACTTTTCGACCTGCAGCCACCGTTCCAATACGGATTAATTCCGTAAGTAGAGGGTCCACTGTACTCATTCCTACAAGGTGGTCCAAAATTATACCACAGTTGATGATAATGAATTTCACTGAGAGATCCAGGAGAATTAACAAGATCATACTATCCACACCATTTCCTAGTATAGATCATATACCATGACAAGCAGACACAATTTCCATGCCAAACCCAGGCCAAAAGAGAGACTGGGGGGAAAAAAACCCACTGATGGACCGTCCTCTTAAAAGCAAAACCTTTGATGGACTGGTCTTTTAAAAACAAAGGTCAGTATCCCTTTGTGGACTTCAACATGCACAACTAGCGTTGTGCAAGCTGTGGTGCTATTATGGTAGTTAACATGCATAGGGTAGAACTTGTGGGCTTCCAGATATTGTGAGATTACAACGCTCATCAGCCCTAACCAGCATAACCAATGGTGAAAAATGAAAGAAACTGAAACACATTATCTTGAGAGTCACAAGTTCCTTACAGAAACAAATCTTAATCAGCAACTTCTTGCTCTAGTATTTCTTGTTAAATGACTACAGCATTATATGTTAAATTGCTCTTGTAGCCAGTGGAAGCCTTCCCAGCCCTGCTGCCTATCATTCACAGTAAAATACTCATAAGTGAATCTGAATCTCAGTTATACAGAAAACAGCCATTTAGAAAGAGGAGAACAACTGCATGTTCACTATCAGTAATAGTACTTACAAGATAAGATTTTCTTCACATGGGTCAGCAGAAGGACAAGTAATCCTGCTCTCTTCTATATTAAGCTCTGATTTTAGGGTAACCTGGAGGGTATCTGCTTTTTCAAGAATTCTGTAAGCAGCCCCACTGAATTTACCCAACAAAGAAGACTCTTGTTCCATTATTCCACATTTAGGAAAAAAAGAAGTCAATACTTTGGTAACCAAACCTACTTATCAGCATCAAGACTGCAGCATGGTTCTAACCTTGTGATGTAACCGGATAGCCACTCCCTTTACTTGGAGAAAATGTGTACTATATCAAAGGTCATTTCCTTACAGAAACACATCTAACCAGCCAACTTCAACAAACACTGATATATGGGAATTTTTTACTCTTTATTTTACTGCCAGCTTGCTTTAGCTTGTCATCAAGAAACATTAAGAAACATACCAGGAATTCAGTATACTTATAAAAACAAAACACATAGAACAGACCTCTCGATGTTTACAACACATTCTAAAACCTCACTTAAATTACAGGATCTTCCCCTCAGTTTAATTATTTTGTTTTGAACTAATAATTTACAGAAACAGCAAATCTAAAGGAAAAGCATCCATACAACTTTGGAAAGTGTTTTACTTTCTAGAGAGATGCTGTAGAAGTGCTGTAGAAGATAAAGAAAAAACAAAGTATGAAGCTAAAATCAGGGTATATTCCAACTTAAAATATGCTGATGCCAGAACAGAATTACCGTATTTTTCCATGTAAAAGATGATACTTTTTCCTAAAACCATTGGAGGAAAAATTGAGGGTCGTCTTTTACACAGAAGTAAGCCGAGGAGAAAATCGCACGGTAGCAAAACTGCCTACCCTATGCTCATCAGTGGAGTCTTGGAGGCACCTCCGTGCCGGGACCCACCCCCTCCGTTTCTGCTTCTGCTGCTGCTTCACAGATCTGAAGCAGCGGGCGCTGTTCCTCCTCACCTGCAAGAGGATCCGGAGTGGGGTGTGCATGCACACCGCAGGGCTTAGGAAATGGAAGGGTAAAGCAGCAATGAAAGGGCTGCAGGATCGCAGCCCTTTGACCCTGCAGCCCTTTCATCGCTGCTTTACCCCTCCATTTCCTAAGCCCCGAATTGAGGGGTAAAGCAGCAATGAAAGGGCTGCAGGATCAAAGGGCTGCGATCCTGCAGCCCTTTGATCGCTGCTTTACCCCTCCACTTCCTAAGATCGCTGCTTTCCCCCCTCCACTTCCGCAGCCCTTTGATCCTGCTTTCACGGGGCTTAGGAAGTGGAGGGGGAAAGCAGCAATCAAATTTTCTTATTTGGGGTTGAAAAAGTGGGGGTCGTCTTATACACTGGGTCGTTTTATACACAGAAAAATGCGGTAACGGACATGCAAATCATGAACAGGTACCTTGCTCCCATCTACTCAGTCCATGAGGGCTAATCTCCTGCAAGTGGCTTTGGAGTGGATCAGTATAAACAAGTCAAACTTTAATCCAGACAATATGGAGATATTGTGGGATGGGAAAAATAAATCTATCTGAATTACAGTTTGCAATTGGACTTGGATACAGTTTCATTTCACTGAAAAACCAGGTCAGCTCCTGGAATCTATCACCGTACAGATGCTGATGGTGGCCAGAAGTACCCTTTTTTTCTATGTAGGCTGGCATGACAATTGTGACTCCAGCTAGAAAATTCAAAATCTGTCCTCAGTTACTCATCCCCATGTGATATTCAAGTTAGAATGCTGTAATATAACCATATGCAGCTGTTACATAGTTCAGAAGCTTCAACTGGCACAATCACCACACAAATATTTGTGTGGCAGGTTGGATCGGGTATATTGGACCAGTTATATTGATTCCTGTTGTGTTTCTGGGTCCAATTCAAAGTGCTGTTATCTATCTTTAAAATCCTAAATTTTAGGGACTAAACTAATTCTTAATGATTTAGGACCATGTTATTCACCTGTATTAATCTGCTTGTCTTGATTAGAGAGGGGGGGTTCTTATTTGTATATGAATACAAAGCCCGCTGACACAGGTGGCTGGTTTGATGAACAGCCACCCCCAGACCCTGCCAGAACTTACTGCGCAGTGTGCATGGCCAGCGTCATCTTCTGTGCCCCAATCACAGCAGTAGCTCAGCTGCTGCAGCCTCACCTCCCTGCTCACCCAGCCACTCCAGTAAGGGGGTGGGAGGATAAGTCTCCCTGCTCAGCCACAGAGTAGCTGGGCAAGAAAGGAGGCAAGGCTGCGGCAGCTACTGCTACAACTGGAGCGCAAAAGATGACGTGCACCACATGCATTGTGCAGTAAGCGGGCCGGCGGGGTCTGGGGGTGGGTGTTCATCAAGCCGGCCACCTGTGCCAGCAGGCTTCGTATTCTTATACAAATATAAAGCCCCCATCTCTAGTCACAATTATCATGCCAGCCTACATAGAAAAATAGAGTACTCCTGGCCAGCATCAGCATCTCGATACTAGGTTTTGAGGTTGTGGTTATGTGCAACTATGTTGGCAGCCATGAGAGAAAAGGCCTTCTTGGAAGCCTCAGTTTACTGGACTCTATTCAAAGTAACTTGCACATAAAGCATCTTTTCAGACCTATAAAACAGTATTATAGACGAACTTGTTTCAAATCACATTTTCTTTAAAATATGTTTAGCTGCTAATATCTGGGTAATTGGATATCAGCAGCTAAACATATTTTAAAGAAAAAGTGATTTGAAACAAGTTTGTCTATAATACTGTTCTATTATGCCTACAGTTATCCCTACTGCTATCTTTACAGTGATACTGGCTTGTTTCTTTATATTGTTTATTTATTTAAGCCTTTTGAAACGATCTTGTAAGAACAAAGTTCTTTAAAAATCCTAAAAATAACTTAAATAAATCTAGGCTTCAAAGTAATTTTTGTTTATTTAATATATATTTATAAATATTAAACATATACTACACTTTCCCATAAAAAGAAGTTGAATTCCTGTCCCTCCCTGACTTTCTCCAAAATCAGGGGCAAGACCACTCCAGTTCAGATGCAATACTGCTGATCTCCTAACTACAGTGGTGCCTCGACTTAAAAACGCCCCTACCTACGAACATTTCGACTTACGAACAGCTCCAGTCACAAAATTTTGCTTCGACTTGCGAACGGAGCTTCAACGTACGAACAGAAAAAAAATGCGGAGAAAGCGGGAAATTTGAACTTTCAGTTAACCCTTGGCCAGCGAAGAGGCTGCTTGTCTGCTACCTCGCTCACCCCAGCAGTTAGAGAGTGTGGATACAGAGAGAGACTTCAGACTGCCTGGTACTGCCTGGTACTGTACTGTACGTACTGTATTTTTTTTTTGGCTTTTTTTTTAATTTTCGATTTTTGGATTTGGGCTAGGTGGGGGGGGTATGTTTCTGTGCTCTGATGGGTCTTGCAGACCCTTTCTGCAAGGGTCTGTGCTGGCTGATGTGCTCTAAAATGGATTTTAGTCTTTTGGTTTTAAAATCAGAAAATTTTTTTGCAAGGGTCTGTGCTGGCTGGTGTGCTCTAAAATGGAGTTTAGACTCAAGTCTCTCCCCCCCCCCCCCATTGTCTTCTCTCTCTATGCTCTCTTTTTGTGCTGAGGGGGTCTGTTTGCTGGAATAATGGTTGCTGGATTCTGTGGCTCCTAGGGTTTGTGTACTGTGGTGTGCTGAACAGTACTCATGGCTCCAAAGAAATGTGTTTTGTTTAAAAGTTGCTTGGATTGGTTTAAAATGTATTTTGTTTAAAAGTTGCTTGGTTTGGTTTTATTGCAAATATCTAGTTTCTTATTATGAGCCTCCTGATCAAGCATCTATTTAACTGCGATGTTATTGATTTGTGATGTTACTTTAACATCTTGGAAGTTTAAAAGGTTTCTAAACAATTGAAAACATATACATTCATAGCAGGCCTTTTTCATAAGTATTAGGCAGGAGAGAAATACTTTGTTTTTATAGAAAACATAATGACTTCAGGTTAAGCTAACATTTCCAGCAGTCAGCTGAACTTAAGTGCATTGCAGAAGACATGCTTAATTACTAATGTTAAAACATACATTTCAATCACAATTTTAATCTCATACTTCAGCTATGTTATCAAAGACTAGGTGATGAATTCCTGTACAATGACACACATTCTGGAAAATTGCCTGATATGAGAACATGAGAGCTTTGCACACACAAAAAGTTTTTTGACAAATTTGTACACTATACAAAAATCAACCAGAGGATGGAGGAGTTTCTCGACTTAACCTCGGCTCTTCTTTAAAATTATCTTTGCTGAAGAGATAACATGTTCATATTTAATTGTTTTGCTCTTTTCTGCAATATCCTTGGCCCTGGATTCTTCAGCTAATCGATGCAGAAACAGTAAGAAGTTCAAATGTACCAGAAGGTCGGTGTTTGCGCTCAAACGGAGGTGAGGTTTATGCTTTTTAATCAAACCCCTCAAGGTACTGCGCGGCACCGTGCTCTTCATCACGAGCCTCCTCTTCCTCCTCCTCAGAGCCAACGCAAACCCCGAAGCGTGAACCCTCCCAATGAAAGCGTTCACAGACCAGACTGGTTTGGTTTAAAATGTGTTGGTGTAAAATGTGTGGATTTAAAATGTGTGGGTTTAGCATGTGTGGGTTTAAAATGTATTTTAGACTCCAAACTCTCTCCCCCCCCATTGTCTTCTCTCTCTCTCTGTCTTCTCTTTTTGTGCTTTTAAGCACAAACCTTTGTCTAAGGGGTCTGTGTGCCCCAGTGATGACCTTCTTTCTTTCCTCTTTTCCCCATCGTTCCCTCCCTCCCTCCTTTCCTGCCCTTTTTTTAACCTAAGCCATCTTAGGTTTAAAAAAAAAATCTCCCCCTAGTGGTAGAGGATGGATTAACCGGTTTTGCATTAGTTCCTATGGAAACTAATGCTTCGACTTACAACCGGCGCCTCTACATACAACCAAAAAACAGCCAGAACGGATTAATCGGGTTTCAATGCATTTCAATGGGAAATGCTGATTCAACTTACGAACATCTTCTGGGACGGATTAAGTTCGTAAGTCAAGGCACCACTGTATAATTAAGAGAAAAAAGAAGCTGTGGATTTTTCTCCTTCCTTTTTTTCCATTCTCAATTGTAGTTTAATTTATACATGTACAAATCAAATTGCTTGTTTTAACTGATACTAGTCAAAATCTCACCCCCAAATTCAAACCTTGTTTGCAAAACATGGCTCCAATGGAATCCTATAACCATGATCAGTAACAATCTCCATTAACTATAATTAGATGACTGATAACCTTATATCTATACCAGGTCTTACTGATCCCAATCCTACAGCTACTTCCTATGTCACAGTAGGCTATTTGAACTGCAAACAAGGAGTACAGTCCAGCACAGGAACACATAACTCCACTGAAACTAAGTTTCTAAGCATGTTAAAGAACTTCATAACAGCACAGGGTTTATTCCCAGTGACAGCACTACAGCAGCAGAATCAAATCCACTGTACATACTATACTGAAGATACTGTCCTACAATCTTAATATTATTTGACATTTCATTAATACATTTTATTTTTATCTAAAAGTACAGTTTTGTTACAAGGTCATTTTATAATATTAAAACGGTTCTTTTTTGTCTTGCAGTATGCTGCAGGATGCACATGTTCACAGTCTATTCAGAAATTGTATAAAACACTGAAAGCCTTAAAACTTGGTTTATGTCATCATTTACACTAGAGCTGTTTGAGTGACACCTTGTGGTATTGTTCCGCATTACTGCATCACATATCAACCATACATTCAAATTCAATACAGTTTATTTTATTTACCACAAACCTACAAATACTAAACTGAAGAACACACAAATGTGAAGAGCAAAGCAGAAAGAACAGTTAAAAGCAGCAGCACGTCCTTTGGAATAAGAGTCTCCAAATCTTGCTGAAATAAAACTGTATTAGGCATACCTTTCTAAGGAGACTCTTCCAAATATCTAGGTCCTACAATCAAAAACTCTTCATCCATGGTACCCATGAGCCAAGATGAATGGTAGAAAGATATCCTTGAAGCGGAACAGAGTTCTTAGGCAGTTTCATACAGAAGACAATAGTTCTTAAGATGCAATCCTAGACCATTTAAAATTTAAAAATCAAAGCCAGCACCTTTAATTGCTCCAGGAAGTGACCTAAGGAGCAGTGAAGCTAACCAACAACTGGTGTAATGCAGTGGTTCTTAACCTTTTCTTTACCACAGACCCCCTTTAAAAATATCTTTTGTTGCCACGGACCACCAAGACTTATCTCAAGATTTAAAACCCTAAAGTGCATCAAGTATTTATTTAAAGTTTCTCATGATGGGTCTTATCGACAGATATTCCTTGCTATAATAGCAACACTATTTAAGACTGGAAGAAGCTTCATTTTGCTTTAAACAGAATGCACCCTCATCAACAGCATCAGTTCTTTTACATTTCAAATTCAGCCAGCGATCCATTCTGAGGTTCAGCCAAAATGTATTGTTACGAAATTCACTGTGAAAATATTGAAAAGTCACTACCCAACAACCAAATGGTTTTATTAGCATAAATCAAAGGGGAAAAAAACCATAATGAAGTCTGTCCGAACACTCACTCACACTGACACTGACTGATTCCAACTCTCTCTTCCTGCGGCTTCTGTCTGCACAGTAACAAGAAATGTCACATGCTGTCTTTTAGCATAATTCACTTGCATGTTCTCACAGTTTGGAGAAATATTAAAGTTAATTGCTATATTCTTTTATATTCTTTTGCTGCTCTCCGATAAGGTTTCTTACATTACTAGTAAAGTGGCCAAATACTACACTGCCGCAATAGCTTGCTGCAGTCTTCTGATCACATACGTTCTTCGAGTGTCCCCGTCCTTGTTAGAGATGTTTTGTTTAACTTACTTTCTAGGAGAGCTGAGGTGGCATACTGATGGTTATATGTATCTCCTAATCTCATCCTATATCATGTGACTGCTGTGATGTTTTAAAAGCTATTATATCCTTCAATGCTCTTCAAAAGAGCCAGATGGTGTCATGTCATGACCAATGTCTCTGATATTATGTGATTTTATCTAAATAATGTATTTCTATCTTCCTCATCACTAATAATAAATTATTATTATTATTATTAGCTATTAAACAATTATTTTCATAACCAGTTTTTACTTTTGTTTTTAATGGAGGCAGTACGTTAGAAAAGCCAAGTTTTACACCAACAAGCAAGAGAAATTAAGATTTATTTATTTCTGTTTTAACTGCAAAATATCATAACATTCCTTCAAACATTGGTAGACCCCCTGTGAGGACATCACGGCCTCCATTTTTTAAAAAGATAATTGTTGCATAAAATCTATTAGTAACAATGACTGGAAATACAGTATTAGGCAAGTTTGGTTGTCTCAACAGCACCTGAGTTTGAAAGGTCACCTTATCTTCTTAAGCAAGACTTAAGTCAGAACCAAAATTAGTTGTACTGTAGCTGTTATGAAATTTATGTTTTCCAAAAGATTAGTTCTGAATGTGTATGAGACAACACACACACACCGACATAATCCCAATCTATACAAAGTTATAAATTTGCCTTCTATCTGTTCAAGTTAAATCAAAACCGAAACATGCCGATTTTTATTTCCCTTTTAACAAGCATACAGATTAGTGCCCCATTTCTTTTCTTGAACTTGGCAAGCTTTTCACTACAACCCTGTGACCTACCTGCTACATCACAGTGGCTCTCCAGTTAAGACTATGGTGCATTTTAGATGTAGAAGGCAAGAATGCACACCTTTGAAAATCACTGCAAATTAAGTAAAGCTTAAAGAGTGATTATTAGCTGGAAGTCACATTGTAAGCCTCATAGGTAAGAGAGGATATGAACCCAGGTCTTTCCAGTTTTAATTCTAGTCTGCCACTCTGACTACCGTATCAAATGTTTTAGTTCAAATACTGTTAAAACTTCTAAACAATTATGTTTAATAGTATGTCAAACAAACATGCTAAATACAACTGGAGTATGTAGAGCTCTGTGGGGGAAATTTGGAAAATCCACATTCAATGAGCAGAGTAAAGAATTTAGTTGTCCTCCAGATGTCATCCCTCATACTTAGCAATTAATTTATGCCAGTATATAAATCCTCAACATGACTCTCCCCACTGAGATTCAAACATCAGATGAAGTTGTACCTAATAATCTCATACTGTACTTATTTTCAAATAGGTATTTGGTTAGTCTGTTTCATCATACATTAAAAAAAACAGAAACAGGTTGTAACTCTTTAAAAACTAACAGTTGTATTTCAGTGTGAGCTTTCATTATTATTATTTATTACACTTATACCCCACCTTTCCACTAAAAATAGCACTAAAGGAGGCTTAAAATATTTTTAAAATAAAACCAGATAAAATCAAACATTTAGCTAAAGCCTTAACATAATCATATAGGACACCCCACTGTAAAGTCATAAAAATCAAGTGAAGTACATTAAAATTATTAAAATTACTAAAAACACAGCGGACAGGTTAAACATCAAAGGACAGCAGAAAACAACTTTTTATTCCCTTCTTAAAAGCAGTCAGTTTTATTTTAATGGATTATAATCTACCTCTGCCAATATGCAGTATGTCTAAATTGCAATCCCCAAATATGAATAAAAAGAGCATCCTAGAAGCAAAATCAGCAAATTTAAGTTACTATTTCCTATATAGAAGGCTTTTCCCCCAGAGATCAGCTAGTTGTGTGGCAAGGGACAGCCAACATATTCTTTACAGTTAATGGCACAGTGCAGGTTAGGGACTACTATCAGAGACATTCTTCATCATTAGGATGAAAAGTTGTTATACTCTATTATTGGCAATCATTCAGCTAATTAACATGTTGACAGGTAATAATAAGTTACCAACAACACTTGCATAGAACAAAGTGTTAAAGATAGCCAACTTAATAATACATCTACTGTGATCATCTACTACTGAAAAAGAAGAAACAATTCCAAAGTTTGCCAAAAGTATTTTTGATAAAAACAGTTAATGCAAGGCACAGGTTCTGGTTCTTCATTCTGTAATACTACTAGAATTTCCAGCAACTATTTTTAAAGCTATTATTCAAAATAGTTCCTCATTATCTTTAGGAAAACAGAATTTGCCAATGTTAGTTTCTGTTTTTATCCATTAACACAGGAAGATTTAAATATATTGTCTCCAGAAATGACCAAATGTAATAAATTAGCCGAATACTGTCCAACAGGAGGCTTTGTTGTACTCAGTGTAATTCCTCCCCCAGAACCTACTGCACCATTATCAGGCCTAGGAATCTGTTATCCTTGATAAAACATCAAGGATACCAGACCAGGTAACAATCAAATTCTGGTTTCTGTCAAATTAGTAGCAAAAGAATGTAGTAAGTATAGTAGAGAAGAGTACACTGGAAAAATGAAGAGTTTAGTTTGCTTGTACTTGCAGTCAATAAAAAACTGTATGAAATGGATGAGGTGGAGCGGGATGTCTGAATTACAGGGATTTTAAGCATGGTTTTGATACACAAGAAGGTGCATGTGAGATTGGGCCTAAATTTGGGGGAGGGGTGCTGGGAACTACAAATGAATGCTCTGATGGTAATAAAGAGGTCTGAAATGGCTTGCATCTAAATGAGGAGTTGGATTTTCTTCTACTCCTTTAAGATTAGGAACACAACGCTTTTTAAAAATCCAGCCCTTCTTCTTATCTCACAGTCAAATTCACAGCAGTCCATTTTCTAGTGTTAGATGCCAATGAGTTGATTTGGAGAATCCCAGGAGAAACCTCTGGAGACTGATTCTTTTAATGCAAGTATACACAGGCTTTTTAAGGCAGTGTTTAATTAACTGAATGCACAAAGACTTTTCATGCCTATAGAAATACATTCATGTGTTGTCACTTGTACACTTGATGGCTCTGAATACTGACATGTCAAAATGCACCAGGTTTTGAAAACAACTAACATCATTTCCTAGCATCCTGACATGTGATTCTTCCATATGTAGGTATAGGCACAATCTACATGCGTGTTTCTCAAATTTTTCAAAAGATGACAGTCTGATCATATCTATGCTAAATTCATGCATGTACACTCCATTAAAATATGGATATCAATAGACAGAAGCAATTCCAATAAATCAGTGCAATAGACCAGGTGTGGGGAAGCTCTGACTCACATTTTCATTGCAATTCCTGTCCTCAATTACCATTAATCATATGGTGACAGAAATCTATTTATTTGTTTGTTTGTTTGTTTGTTTTTACCCTGCCTTTCTCCTTGAAAAGGACCCAAGGTGGCTTACAACAATGAAAGACAATGTTTAAAGTTGAAAACAATGAGTATACAACAGTGGTTAACATCATTAAAAAATAATATTTAAAACTAGAAACAATGAGTAAAGAGGCATCTTACATCATTAACAGGCAATATTAAAGCAAAGATCAATAAGTATACAAATATTTTTTTTAAATGCCACTCTGAGAAATGGAAAACACAAGTCATAGTAAAAATCTAATCAAAACAGTAATGCATAGCAATCTATCTAAAAATCACACACAAGTAGCTAGTAATTGAAAGAGATGGGAGTTGTTGTAGATTTTTTAGGCTGTTTGGCCCTGTTCTGGAGGTTTTTCTTCTTAACGTTTCACCGGTCTCTGTGGCCGGCATCTTCAGAGGACAGGAGATAGAATTCTGCCTGTGTTCTGGTGTAGTGTGTGGGAAAGCCTTCGAGAATACACAGATGGGAGTTAGTTAATAACATCTGGAGGGTCATAGATTCGCCTCTCCTACACTTGATTTTCCTTATCTGAACCACATCTTTGGGTTTTTTCCCCTACAAGTCAAAATATTACAGGCAAGCATTTGCCACTGATTTGGTGCTATCTGTTGACATTGTGCCATGGTGTGAATCTGAAATTACACCATGTGGATGTATTAGCTCAAAATTCATTAAGGACTTATTTTATAGGATACTCCATCCAAACCATTCATCTTTTCTGGCTCATACACCTAATCAAATTGGCATGCCACTCCAGTAGGAAGGCACAGTGCCACTCTAACAGATGGCCCTAACATGCCAATGATCCAGTGTATGCATCAAATTTAAATATCAGGGTCTGACTACTCTGCTAGAAGCTCACCTGTTCATCTCTGCACCATTCCATGACTTAAGCAGGAGGTGTTCTGTGAACACTAAATTAATTGAACAATTCTAAAACCTGCATAGCAGCCAAGGTAAGTTTTTATATGAACCCAGAGTAGTGTCCTTCACAGAAAATCCAAGAAGCTATATTGTAGTAAAATCTAGCAGTTCTCAGAAAAAGAGCCATTTGCAAAACCCAACAATGATACTCTGTTACTCAACTACATTTCCTAGCAAAACAAATATGCACTGCTAAATAAAAAGGTTCCACTAAATTACAAACTTTTTTTGCATTAACCTATTCAAAAGATGCAAATTTGTAAAGTTGAAAATTACATTTTTAAATCCTGCCATCTGTTCAAATGCTCATATACTCTGCCTAACCATAAGCACTTATCTTTTCCATATGATCTGCTTTCAAAAATGTTGACATGTGATTACAGAGTTCATTAACAGTTTTACTGCTGACTGATAATATGCAGTTTCCAAAGGTAAGGCGCATAAAAGTTTTATGGAACGCAGACATGTAAAATGTGTCTGAGCTTGGAAAGCATGTTTATTTGAAATCAACATAGCCATCTGCTCGTTTCAGCAGCAGCTTATAAGGAAGATACTATCTTTGTTTTAGTATAAAAAAATTACAATCCTACACTAGCAAAATTCTACTAATACCTATGAAATCAAACAATAGATTCTGCCCCCAAGAAACATCAATATTATATAGATTTCTTCCTATAAATATTCCAGATAAATAACCTTTAGGCGAAAGATCAGTTTGGGTCAGTTGTAATGATATCAGTGTATTTTATAAAGGCTGTGGTCCTGGGTTTAGATAAGTGACCAGATTACGTTTTGATTAGGGAACGCCTATCAATACTACACACTCATTAAACCAATTTTCCATTCCATCAAGACATCTGAACCATTACTTTCTCATCACATCATTCTACCCTCAGATGAACAAGCCCTGTTATTCACCTCTGTGTTTTTGATATGGTTGGATTGATTCTGGCAATGAAAAGATTTGTTAGAAGCAATGCATACTGAATAGTTTGATGATGTTCTTCAACTCTGGTCAAAATTATTGTAATACAGAAGACTGGTATGGAGGCACTTCACTTTTCCAATGGAATCCAATTTAAAATGCTCTTTACTTAAACTCAAGGAAGCAGGGCATGCAATTATTTCCATAGACTGCATGCACACACACTCACTTTTATTATACAAGCACAGAATGTGCTTCTCAAATTAGTTTATCTAATTCCCCATGTGAATATGTCTTATTAACAGTTAACTATTACATGCTCTTAACTCAGAACCAATTTCTAGTGACCCTAATAAAGGTTCCCAGGTAAGTGAAATATTTAAAGAGTGAGCTTCCATTGCCAAGCAGGGATTCAAGCTCATGTCTCCACAGTCCTAGTCCATTCCTTTATCCAGTATACTATACAGAGTGTCAGTTACATACCACAATTTTAGAAACAGCTACCAATTGGGCCAGTTCAGATATGAAGTTAGAGTGCTTGCTTATGGATTCAGTTCCATGTGACTGCTGTCTGAATCTTGCATTTGGTAACCACCTCAAAACAATAAATCCCATGGACCACCAGGGCTGTCAAAAATGTGTCACATTCAGTATAACCAGTTCTTGTGAGAAGTGAAATCCAGATTTGACTAAATAATACAAATTATTTTCAGCATCAGCCGTACCACTCTAGTAATGTTTTAAACCAATCTACTGTTCTGCCAATTAAAAAACTTAAAAATTGGTCCAAACATGATTCTGAATTTTGATGGACTAAATTCTATTAGTAAAAAAAAGAAGAGAATGCAGCAAATTTTAAGCAGGTAGTAGTACACCTGGGAATTCTGTCAGTAATCATTCCACTTCAGATCTAGAAACCAGACATGAAATCTACTGCATTTAATACAAAACTGTCCCAAGTGCAATGAAGACACATCCATGTAGAAAACTGAACCTCACATCCACCATCTACTGTATTACGTGAAGCATCCTTCCTTCTGTTTTTGACACTACATGCTTGTAGCCTTCAATGATGTACTGGAAAACATTTAATATACAGAACCTGTGGCTTCATCCAGATTTCTCTTTCTAGAAAACCACTACACTACCCATAACACCAACATACTTTCAGACCTGCATAAATTACTCAAGTACTTTTCTCATAACGAGGGGGGGGCGGGAGTCAGTTGCATTCACAGAACCAGCTAAAAGAAAGGAAGAAAGCACAGAACTAAATATGACAAGCGTTTCTTTAAGAGAAAACCAGCAGAAGTAGGGTATGTGGATAAAAGCATTGAAGACTTCCAACATCCAGCAAGCCATATGCACACCATATGTGACAGATGGAAATCCTTCTCATCTTAACCCTGAATTTAGCTTTATTCATAAACATCATTTCATAAAATACCCTACAAAATTAAAAATTGAAAGAATTAACTATCAGTAGGAATGGGCCACCAAAACCACCTCAATTAGAACAGGATTTTGGTATTGCCCAAGCATGCTTAAGTGTTGTCTAATTTTGTACGAAATCCCACAGCAATGATTCTACATATACCCAATGTTCTGATATGATGAACAGATACGTGCAGAGGTCAACTAGGGCACTCATATCGAAAAATTACTAGATATATAAAAAAAATAAATCATGTACACTATCTAGGATACAGTTCTGCCATGGCACTAATCTGTATTATATGCAAGCTCCATTACAGAGTAACTACTAGGAGCAAGTTTGCAACTAAGTAAATTCATCACTTAGCAAAAGTATATAAATCCTCAGTTTATGTTAAGAGTTCTTTGGAATGTAACAACCTGCAATCCATAAAGTAGTACGAGATGGTAGAATACTGGAGGACAATACTTAATACTTAACAATTCCTTTATCTGAAAGTACTAGCACTTACATTTTGTTAACAGGAAATCTGCGTGTAATAATCCTCTAGAACTTCATCAGATTGCTGAAGCCATCTTCTAACATACTTTAAAAATAATTAGTATATTTTGAAATCCTGTCTGTCATCAAAGAACCTGAGATTTAGTCATTACAATTTCAAAATTAATATGTTTACAATAAGAATTCCTATTTTCAGTGGTTCACAGTATAACACAAAATTGTCCTAAATTCTGGACCTCAGATGCAGTTTCCTCATTTCTGCAAAACTGAAGTATCAACCATCTGGGACCCCTTCCCAAATTAGGTGTGCATGTGTACAAGGGAAACTTAACTGGCTGAATAGCATGGCCCATTAAAACAGAAAGTATTTCCCCTAAATTACTTCTAATGAGATACTGAAACAAGAATGTTTATGAAATTAAATTCTTTTGAAATTCAATTTGAAAACTAAGGCATCTTGCTATATATTCTCTACTGGTTTTATTATAAATGAGCTGCACTATCATGGAAGAAGACTCTCAACTAAAACCTTTGTGAAGCCATTTTTTTAATGATTCAGGAGGCCAGGGTAACCATCCACACAAGCACATGCAAGTACTACGCAAATTATTTATTTGACAATAATCTGTATAATTAAGTGTGTGGCACTTCTTTCTAAAACTATTATTTGATAAATTAAGTGATTATTTCCTTGCAAGCCCACTGAAAGAAAACACATACAGTACATGAAATGCTCAGGCAAGCAAAAATCTTAGTATTAAAAACAATGCCTAAAGTTCTCTGAATGAGGCACAAAACCCTATTCAAGACCCTGCTGGAAGGGACTACCTCTTATTTTAATCAAATCCCCCTCCCAGATAAACTATGAAAACAGCAAGAAAGGGCATACTGTGTCCCAAATCCAATTTGCTGTATCAGTCATAAGGAATAATTGCTCCATACCCCCCAAAACACAAATCAATACGGTTCCTGACTGGCCAACTCAAAAATGTTTTTTTTTTTAAATCACTTGATTCCACCATTACTGCCATAACAACTTTAGTGACAGCACTTCTTCATGTTAAATCTTTCTAACTGAAAGTACCATTGACATGAATGTTGACACAAACAGAAATCCTATGGACTTGAACAGAATGTAGTTCCTAGCAAGGGTGTTTATGATTGATGCTTGAAGTAGGTAACTGAAAGGAAGACTCTTGGGTAGATTTCTTAAGACTCTTTTCAATAGGCACTTATGCCATTACGTTTTAGCACGATCTCGCATATACAGCCTACAAATAAACTTTTTCACAGGGTCTTTTTCGAAATCGGCAGCCGGCTTTCGTAGTGGGTGGTAAGGACGAACGATCACAAGCAACCAATACCCATTTAAAGTATTTCTCCCACATTAATATGAGAAATCCAGACCTCGGGTTCTTCCGTGAGCGTACAAGCTAAATAAGAATCTGAGGACTGGATTTCTCAAACTCACGACGACGGTCTATTAGGAACCAAAAAAATAAATAAAAAACGGAGAAACTACTGGGCAACGACTGGACTAAAACGAAACGAAATGTCGTAGAGCCACGCAGTACTTTGTGACATTTTAATTGGTTCTAATGAAGACATTCTCCATTCTGCCATTGGATAGGTTTGCGTCGCATTATCAGGAAAGGCGCCTCAGGAGCCGAAAGTTACTAACAGGACGGGGGTAAGAGAGAAGGCGAAGTGGTTATTGAGTTACCGGTACTTGGTCTCTCCCAAGGCCTGGAAAGTTCCTCAGGAGGGAAAAACAACAACGAAGCCCTGCCTCCAGCCTTTCAGGGCGGCCTCCTCACTCCCCTTTTGGCCGCTCTTTACTTACTTCTTCACGTCGCTACTGAAGAGTCCGAAGGCCACCGGAGCAGAGGGAGTGGTGGTGGTGGTGGGCGCCACTTCCTGGCCCACCTCGGGCTGAGTATCCCCACCCTGCTCGTTGTAACCGACATTGTTGGTCGACATGCTGCTGCACCGTTACCACCGCTACGGTCGCTCCTCCTGCTGCTGCTGCCGCCCTACCTGGACCTTCCTTCCTCCTCCGGCTCCCTGACTAGCCCGCCCTCCCGCGGTTCCTCTCACAATCCGGCGGGTCCCGGAAGCTGACGGCAAACGGCGCGAGGAGGCGGCTCACGTGACCGCCGCGCGAGGGGTGGGAAAGAGCGGCTCAGCGAACTTGCTCTGGCCGCCTCCCCGTGACACCGTTGCTGAGGCAACGCAAGGCTTCCGTAAACCCCCCCCCACACACACACCGCTTTTTAACCCGTTGCCGTGCGCAAAAAGGGTTCGCCCACCATCACGAGGAACTCTTCTTCTCATAACTGACCGGAAGGCATCGTAGCCACGGGAGCACGGAATGACATTTCGAGGAGTGAACGAACGGGGTGCTGACGCGCATATTCTTGCAGCCACGTATACGAAAGTGCTCTCTGGTTTTGTGAACTATCCCATACGATTAACCAGTTTTGTGGTTTTATGAACCAGCGTTCCGACCCAGCCTGCAAAATTCTGTTACTTTTCGTTTGACCAGACGTGGAAATCCTCAACTCTCCCCGTTTGGTCTTGGGGACTGGTTTTGTTCTCTCTCTAAAGAGCCCTTTGAGTGCGAGGCAGGTTAGGAACTATAGATTTTGTTTTGGAAAAGGTAGCCGTGTTAGTCTGCGCATGCATATCAACTTTTTATTCTGTTTCCATATGTGTGACTAAGTGGATGTGTCCACGAAAGCTCACATTAAAACATCTTTAAGATTTTACATGCTTTTTGTCTTGTTTTGTTTTGTTTCTTTAGATTTTGACAGATTTTGTTATTTATTCCTTTTTTTGTGTGGAAGCACAGGATTTTAAAAAAAAATTATTTGTTCATACAATACAAAGTCAACATTAACACGTGTAATTTAATTACATATTTGGATGTGTAACCTTACAATCTTGTTTAAGAGATAGCTTTTACAGTTTACATAAAGTTAGGGGATAAAAACATCCCTAAGTAATGTCTGGCATGCTATCCACTTGCTATGGTCTTTCTTCTTTTCTTTTTTAAAAATCCTTTCTTTTTCTGAAACACAGGCACTAACTCCTGAAACCGAAAAACTGAATTGAGTTTTCTGTGCCTTGCGCTTTTTGGTCTTTTCGCTTTGGCACCATTGTATTAAGAGTGCCATTAGCACAATCATGTTGATAAATCACAGAATTGTTACAGAATCGAATTGGAAGGTACCATAAGGGTCACCAAGGCCCAGCCAATACAGGAAACTTGCAGCTAGAATTTTCCTGTCAAATCTAACATCTGCTTAATCATCTCCAACTAAGGAATGTCCATCACCTTCTGAGGAAGTTAATTCCACTGTGTAACAGCTATTACAAGCAGGAAGTTCTTCCTGATGTTTACATAAAATCATATTTCAACATCATTTTAGAACCGCAGAACTAGAAGGGACCCTACGGATCATGGAGTCCAGCCGCTGTCAAGGAAGCCCAGTGGGAAATCGAACTCCCAAACTCTGGCTCTGCAGCCAGAGACCTAAGCCACTTAGTGTCCATTTCCTATTTATTTATTTTATTTATTTATTTAACTTATATGCCGCCCACACTACCCAAAGGTCTCTGGCGGCTTACAACAATTTGAATTCAATAAAAAGATAAAAACAATTAAAATACAGTTAAAAATACAATGCTCTAAAAATTGCCATCAGGACCCAGAGCTGATATTATTTCAATTAAAAACCTTCTGGAACAGGAAGGTTTTGACCTGGCACTGAAACGTCATCAACGTAAGCGCCAGACGAATCTCCCTTGGGATGGCATTCCATAGTCTGGGGGCAGCTGTCGAAAAGGCCCTTTGTCTACAAGCCATCCCTCTTACCTCCTTGAGGAATGGCTTTTCAGGAGGGCCCCCTGGCTAGACCTTAATTGCCTGGTAGGTTCATATGGAAGGAGGCGGTCCTTCAGGTATCCAGGGTCCGAGCTGTTTAGGGCTGTATAAGTCAAAACAAGCACTTTGAATTGGGCCTGGGCAGCGACTGGTAGCCAAAGTAATTTGAACAGAATCGGCCTGATGTGTTCCCTAGCGGCCCCACCACTCACCAGCCGCGCAGCTCGATTCTGAACCAGTTGCAGTTGCCGGACCGTCTTCAAAGGCAGCCCCACGTACAACGCATTGGGGTAATCTATACGGGATGTTACCAGTGCATGCGTAACTATCATGAGACTCTGCTCGTCCAGGTAGGGCCGTAGCTGGTATAATTTCCGCAGCTGAAGGAAGGCGCTTCTGGCCACCGAGTCCACCTGGGCTTCCAGAGTTAGGCCAGGGTCCAGGAGCACCCCCAGGCTGCGGACCCTGTCCCTCAGGGGGAGTGCAACCCCATCCAGGGCAGGGAAACGGCCCTCTAGCCTGTCCGGCGAATCACCCACTAACAGCACTTCCGTCTTGTCTGGATTAAGCTTCAATTTATTAACCCTCATCTAGTCCATTATCAGGTCCAGACACGAGTTCAGCACAGAAACCTCCTCACCTGGATTGGTGGAAAACGAGAGGTAGAGTTGAGTGTTGTCAGCATATTGCTGACTCCTCAGCCCAAGCCTCCTGATGACCTCTCCCAGCGGTTCCATTTAGATGTTAAACAGCATGGGGGACAGTATCGAGCCCTGAGGAACCCCATGGCATAAACGCCATGGGGGCAGAGCAACGGTCCGCCAGCATCACCTTCTGGACATGGTCAGTCAGGAAGGAGCGGAACCACCGTATAGCGGTGCCCCCCAACTCCCAACCCAGCCAGTCTATCTAGAAGGACACCATGGTTGACGGTGTCGAAAGCCGCTGAGAAGTCCAGGAGTATCAACAGGGTCACACTCCCCCTGTCTCTCTCCCAGCAAAGGTCATCGTACAGGGCGACCAAGGCAGTCTCCGTGCCAAAGCCCGGCCTGAAACCCGATTGAAATGGATCCAGAAAATATTTTTCTTCCAGCAGCGCCTGGAGTTGCCCAGCCACAACCCGCTCCAACACCTTGCCCAAATAAGGGAGGTTTGCCACTGGTCGGTAGTTAACCATCAGCCCTGGGTCCAGGTTAGGCTTTTTAAGGAGTGGCCGAATTACCACCTCTTTCAAGGCGGTAGGGACCACTCTCTCTCTCAAAGAGGCGTTCATGGCCTCCTGGACCCAGGTGCGAACCCCCCCTGGCATATCTTCCAATTAGCCAAGATGGGCAAGGGTCGAGCGGAGTGGTGGTAGAACGGACTGATCCAGGCACCCTGTCCACATCCTCAGTTCTCAACAATTGAAACTCGATATCTGGCAGAGCGCCTTCTCCCACCCAGCTCTGCCAGAGTCACTCGTTCCAGCCAGGCCGGGCAGCTGAGGGGCCTAACGCTGAGGGAGGTCCGGAAAGAGAGAACGAGGAACAGGGCCTTCTCGGCAGTGGCCCCTCGCCTTTGGATCAACTTGCCAGTGGAGATCCGCCTGGCTCCCTCTCTGGGTGTTTTCAGGAATAAACTTAAAACCTGGCTATTTGGGCAGGCCTTCCCTCCTGCCATATCTTAATTTCTTATACTTCGCCATCTTGGACCTATAATATATGTTTTTAGTTTTATTGTTTTTAAATTTGTAAACCGCCCAGAGTAGACCTTTGGTCTAGATGGGCGGGATAGAAATCCAATAAATAAATAAAATAAATAAATCCATTAATACTTGACCTAAGCACGGCATACTGGACACATCCTCTGATTCTGCACTAATGGTGGAATCCAACCTTACCGCCTTAAAAGAGGCGGTTATTCGACCACTCCTTAAAAAGCCTAATCTGGACCCAGGGCCAGTGGCTAACTATCAGCTGGTGGCGAATCTCCCTTATTTGGGCAAGGTGTTGGAGCTGGTGGTGGCCGGGCAACTCCAGGCGCTGCTGGATGAAACAGATTTTCTGGATCCATTTCAATCGGGTTTCCACGGAGACTGCCTTGGTCACCCTGTATGATGACTTTTGCCGGGAGAGAGACAGGGGGGAGTGTGACCCTCTTGATACTCCTGGACCTCTCAGCGGCGTTCGACACCATCAACCATGGTGTCCTTCTGGATAGATTAACTGGGTTGGGAGCTGGGGGCACCGTTTTACGGTGGTTCCGCTACTTTCTGGCTGACCGTGTCCAGAAGGTGATGCTGGGGGACAATGCCTAGGCCCCATGGCGGTTATGCCATGGGGTTCCTCAGGGCTCAATATTGTCCCCCATGCTGTTCAACATCTACATGAAACCGTTGGGAGAGGTCATCAGCAGGTTTGGGCTGAGGAGTCAGCGATATGCTGACGACACTCAGCTCTACCTCTCTTTTTCCACCAATCCAGGTGAGGCAGTCTCTAAACTGAACTCGTGTCTGGACCTGATAATGGACTGGATGAGGGTTAATAAATTGAAGCTTAATCCAGACAAGACGGGTCTGTTAGTGGGTGGTTAGTCGGACAGGTTAAGTGCAACCCCATCCAGAGCAGGGTCCGCAGTGTGGGGGTGCTCCTGGACCCTGGTCTGGCCCTAGAGGCCCAGGTGGACTCGGTGGCGAAAGGTGCCTTCCAGCAACTGCGGAAACTGTTCCAGCTGCAGCCCTACCTGGACGAATGGTGCCTCATGACAGTGACACATACACTGGTAACAACCCATTTAGACTACTGCAATACGCTTTACGTGGGGCTGCCTTTGAAGACGATCCGGCGACTACAACTGGTTCAGAATCGAGCTGCACGACTGGTGAGTGGAGGAGCTGCGAGAGAACATACTCAGCCCATTCTGGCCAGGTTACACTGGCTACCAGTTGCTGCCCGGGCCCAATTCAAAGAGCTTGTTTTGACATATAAAGCCCTAAACAGCTTGGGCCCTGGATACCTGAAGGACCGCCTCCTTCCATACATACCTACCCAGGAACTGAGATCTAGCCAGAAGACCCTCCTGAAAGAGCCGTCCCTCAGTGAGGTGAGAGGGATGGCCTGTAGGCGGAGGGCCTTTTTGGCAGCTGCCCCCGGTCTTTGGAATGTCCTCCAAAACGACATCCGACTGGTGCCGACGTTAGTGACATTTTGGCACCAGGTTAAAACCTTCCTGTTTCGGAAGTTATTTAATTGAAGGTTTTAATTGAAGGTTTTAATTTTAATGAATAAGTCATTGATCTAGATTGTTTTTGTAGATTGTTTTTGCTTTTGTAGAGTGGATGTGGCCATATTGGTTTTTAGTGTCTGTTTTTAACTGAACTGTTTTAATTGATGTTGGAAGCTGCCTGGAGACTCTTGCAAACTGTGGGCGGCATACAAGTCAAATAAATAAATAAATAAATAGCGAATCTGAGCGATTTTTCCCTCAAAATGAATGGCAAACTCATCACAGCGAGCTGATGAGGAGTCCGGGACCTCCACTGGATTTCCCGGTTGAAGAAGATCCCAGACCACCCGAAACAGCTCTGCTGGACGACATTCTAAAGAAGCAATACAGACTGCGAAATATTGCCATTTCGCCAGCCGTATTGCCACAAAATAGGCCTGATAATGGGCTCTAAGTCATGTTCAATCGGACTCCCAGCGGGATTTCCTCCACCTGCGCTCCAGCCGTCTCCCCTCTCGCTTCATCACCCACAGTTCAGATATATACCAAGGAGCTGTCTGGGCTCTGCATACAGGGAGAGGGCGCTTAGGCGCAATCGTGTCAACCGCCCAGGTCATCTTATTCCATAGGGTGACCTGAGCTTCGACAGGAGCTCTGACCATATCAGACGGATAATCCCCCAGAGCATTCAGGAAACCATCCAGATCCATTAGTCTCCGAGGGCGGATCATCTTAATAGATCCCCCACCCTTGCAGAGGAGAGAAGAAGCTAATAGACTAAACTTGACCAG
The DNA here is from genome assembly GCA_037013535.1 of Intellagama lesueurii. Lineage (NCBI taxonomy): Eukaryota > Metazoa > Chordata > Lepidosauria > Squamata > Agamidae > Intellagama > Intellagama lesueurii. The sequence continues at coordinate 35,308,787 of JBAJHW010000002.1, read as the reverse complement.
GAAGTGGTCTGACTATGACAATGGGGTCACAACCAGCCCCTCCACATCCAAACCACCATTTTCCAGTCCCATTGAGAAAACCAGATCCAAAGTATGGCCCTTCTCATATGTCAGGCCGATGACACATTGAGACAGCCCCACGGTTGTCATGGCAGCCATGAAGTCCTGAGCCGCCCCAGTCAAAGCAGCCTCGTCACGGATGTTGAGGTCCCCCAGCACCAACAGCCTGGGAGTCCTCAACACCAGGTCCGAGACTACCTCCGTCAGCTCAGGCAGGGAGACTGTTGGTACGCAGCGGGGTGGGCGGTACACCAACAGAATCCCCAATCTGTCTCGTAAGCCCAACACACTATACAGCCCCTCAAGACCTCCTCTCAAAGGGATAGGAAGCCTGGTCAAAGAGATAGAACTCCTATAGACTATAGCAACTCCCCCTCCCTGACCCTCTCAGCGACACTGGTGCTGGACCAAGTACCCAGGCGGACACAGTTGGGAGAGGGGAACACCACCCTCCTCTCCCACCCAGGTCTCAGTAATACATGCCAGGTCAGCACCCCCATCCAGAATTACATCATGGATGAGGGCAGTCTTATTTTGTACCGACCTGGCGTTCATCAACAGCACTGTGTGGCTCGAGGGTTTGCTGCTATGGTCACCTGATACCATCTGGTTGGGGGTAGGACTAAAAGAGGGGATAGATGTAAGATATCTAACCTCTCTTCTCCTACATGGGCATGTTCTACCCCCATCGCCATTCCTTCCCCTACCCAGCACCACCTCAATGGCTGCCCCCTCCAATGCCCTCCACACTTCCTGTTCCCTCAGATCCACTGTGGGTCTCTACTTACTCAGCCTGATGGCAACTGACAACCCAATCACAATAAAACCCCTTCTAAAGCCCCTTCTCCCCCTGAGCCAGGTGACTGGTGTTGAGGAGGGGGTGGAGCAGCCAGAAGAAGCGAGGGCCCAGTCCTGCAAGGCAGTAGGAGTCCAAGCCAAGCTCTCCCAGGAAGGCTGGCAGCCAGCAGCAGCACAGCCACACTGTCTCTCACCCAGTGCCTGTGGGGCGGCAGATGATGGTGACTCCCCCGAAGCAGGAATGTTGGTCCAACAGGGCCCTGGCAAAAACTCTGGCTTATAAAGCCCCTTCTCCCCCTCAGCCAGGTGGCTGGTGTTGAGGAGGGGGTGGAGCAGCCAGAAGAAGCAAGGGCCCAGTCCTATAACTGCAGTCCGTTGATTGGTGTCCTACCCTCTGGAGCAGCTGAAAATAAGCTTACTCCATCATCCATAGCAGCAGTCCCCAACCTTTTTGGGACCGCGGACCGGCTGAGCCTCTGAGGAAGGCGGGGCACCCCCATGCTCATGTGCGTGTGTGCAGGCGTGCGCGTGCTCTCTCAGGCGCATGCGCAAAGCAGTGGGGGAGCATGCACGCGTGTGCCGGCGCTGGCATGAGCGCTCCCCCCACCCCTTCACGCATGCGCAGGAGCGCCTGCATGCCCTCGCGCGCACCTGCCCACCCCTTCGTGTGGGCGCATGCATGAAGGGGTGGGGAGCGCTCACGCTGGCTTTGGCACGCAAAGCAGCTGTGGGGAGGGGAGTGCGGGGGGGCAGGAGGTCTTCTCCGCGGCCCGGTCCGGCTCAGGCCACGGACCGGCACCGGGCCGCGGACCGGGGGTTAATGACCTCTGATCCATAGGATAGCTAATAAGTTATTTAACAAAGGTTATCATACCACTTCCTAATTTTCCTTTCTTCATTATAAGTATATCCACCTTCCTCAGCCTTTCCTCAAAGGGTTTGATGCCCAAAATTTTTGCAGCTATCTATTCTGAGCATTTTGTTCAACTTTCCTTGCAACCATGATAGCAGTGCTGTATGCCAATGTCCGCACAATGCAAGGCTGAAACTAGTGTCACCAGTAGGGATCGGCCATTAATGTTTAAACAAAAGACACCAACGAGGAAAAAAGCTCTCTTTCATGTACGGTAATTTGCGTTCTTTGGGCAATTGCTGAAACATAACCACTCTAATAAAAAGGATTCATGTTTACAAAAGAGGGCTATACAAATGTTTCCTTCCTATATATTCCTTCTTTTACATAGCTTTTCAGTGCCCTTTCTATGTCACCTTGCCTGAGAAATGTTTCATCCAATAGTGTCACAAGGGCTGCTCTCAGCAGCCAATTAGAATATGCAGGTGGGGCAGGCATTTTGAATCTATCAAATGGCCTGGAATCCAGTGAGGAGTACCCTCTGCTTTGTTGTTCCTTGTAGGATTACAGTATTCTGGACTTCTAATCCTCTTAATCTCTTGCCTGCCTACATCACTGTTTTGGATTCTTTCCCTTTTTGCTTATTATTTGCTTGTTTGGTTTTATTGGTTTGGGGAAAAGGAAGATGTATGTGTGCTTTTTAATTTTTGCTATTTTCTTCCCAATATGTGAGTGCATGCTTCCCCTTGTTAATTAGCTTTTACAAATTGGTATTTGGTTCATGTGTATTTTAAATGTGTCTGTTGTGGTGGGGTTTTTGGCAGTGTCATTTGCAGTACAGTAACGGTTGGAGTGGTGAGGGGGTTGGGCTTCCAGTACCAAGCAAGCAAAGCAGTAGTTCTGCTATGATTATTGACGATGATGATTAATTAATAAATATTATAATATAAACTAGTGTCTGTGTTTGTATGGACCTAGAGGAAGCCTGGCCTGGTAGGCCTCATGGCCCATGATAGGCCAAGCTAGGGCCTAGTTTGCTACAGGAAAATAAAACTGCCTCCAGGTAAACATAGTTTCGGTGTCTGGCAGATGGACTCCCAAAATTGAAATTTTTAGGATTTAGAGTCCAGATAGAAATGAATGGACATGCGTAGTACTGGCATAGATCTGGTGATTATTTTTCTTTCTCATGTACTGTTGACTGCATTTGAAGTACAGTAGATCAGTTTTCTTTTGCATTGCCTTTGCTTTTTGGAGTAGTTTTTAAGGGTTGTTAAGGGCTTCTGGAATGTCAGAAGACATGAATAAGGAAACACAAAACAAATTACCTGAAATAAGCTTTTTCTTTCATCTACAAATGAAAGGACCAGTATGCTAAAATTATGAAAACCCAAATTATGCTGCTTTACTACAATTTATTCCATTGCACAGTCTTGTCATGGGGACCCCAGAACCATATTGAGGTGAACTAATCCTTGCACTGTGGGTGGATCTCATTTGATGATGTTTTCTTATGGGCATGTTTTTACTGATAAATCTCCAAACCTTCTTGCCCCTCCTGTTTAGTTTTCTTGTGATATCAGCTATTCCTGAATTATCCTCTTTTTTAGGTTATCCCTTTTCCTCTATAGCACAAAAGTAAACACAAAAAGTATAAAATATTAAAACTGTAAAGCATTGCATTAAGGTTTGAAAATGGTGGGTGGGTAAAACAAGAAAGGAAGGGAAGAGAGAGTGAAGTCGGTGAGGAGAGGGTGGAGGGGGTAGGCAAAAGGGGATGGCAGTCTGTGTTACTCAATGATGTAAGCCGCCTTGGGTCCTTTTTAAGGAGAAAGGCAGGACAAAAGTATGTATCAATCAATCAATCAATCTCAGGGAGCAATTCCAGATGTGTGTCAGCAGGCTGTGCCAGGATAATCAAGTGCATCCCAGTATCTCCAGCAACAAATACCTTACTTATGTCTGAACACCAACATCTGGACAATCTATTAAAATCTGCAAGAAAAAATACTGATTACCAAAGTAATTCCAGAACAGCCAGCACCAGCACCACATGGTAGATGAGCCCTTTGTTTCTTTACTTTGCACATGTTTCAGCTTGCCAGTGTACACTATCATCCCAGAACAGAAGTCCAGGTGAAGTCTCATAAAATCAAATTAGAGTGCTGTAATTTTAATCCTTTAGACAATAAACATATTTTTTGCTGCGTTACTTCATCAGTTACTCATGTTTAATTTGTAGCTGCTTAAGAAACCAGATCTTTTCAAACATACCCCTACTAAGCCAGTTGCCTTTAATTCTCAGTTGAAATGCATTGCTTTGGCTTAGTTTTCCAACCTGTTAAGGCCATCTTGAATCCAGGCAGTGTCTCTGGAGTATTAATTATCCCTCCCATTTTTGTGTCATACATAAATTTGGTGAGCATCCCCTCTACTCATTAATCCAGGTCATCTATAAAGAAGCTGAACTGCCCTAGGTCCAAGATAAAACCCTACAGCACTCTACTTGTCATTTAAAAATGCAAAGGTTATTACCGTCAACAGGGTAGAAAATAAATAAACAATCATATTTTTACAAAACAGTAGGGATCTGATATGAAAATTTATTAATACAGTCCTCTTCCCTGAGGGACCCTCCACCAGCACCAACCATATGTCCTCACTCCCATTGCAATGGATAAAAATCAAACCACAGCTAGTAATACTGTTGGGTCCATAGCTTGCCAAAAAATAAAAGTGTAGAACTCGGCAATTCTGCCAGGTACAGTGATCAGTAAAAGAGCAAATGTTGCCTGCCAAACTTTAGCATATAGGCTAGAAAACAAAAGAACAAACTCCAACAATTCTACCTTTGGTTGTTATATATGTAGATCCTTGCAGAAGAGAAATAACAGCCACCTTATTGCGAAGTCAAAATGTTTTAAAGGTACAGGTAAAGTGGTATATAGCTAAGAACAGATTATTCACATGGGGTCTGCCTGAAAAGGAATTTCGTAGGGGACTCCTATGAATGAATTGAGCAGGTCACACTTGTGGAAGCAAAAGCTCCTGAAATGAGCTTCTTGGCCTTTTAGCTCAATTCAAATGTAATATTACTAGTCATTTCTCTTAAGGATAATGAGGAATCATCAGTGAATGCTCTTGGATTTGATCCATCGATCATCTACAAATTCATCTAACAGTGGCATCTACTAGCACACATTTTACAAACCTATATGTAAGAATTTCATGGGGAACTTTGCCAAAAGACTTGCTGAAATCAAGATATACTACATCCATAGCATTACCCTGATCTATGAAGCTTGCAATATGAGAGAATATTAGTTTGGCATCATTTGTTTTTGAGAAACCCATGCTGGTTCTTATAACCACATTGCTAAGCACTCAACAAGCTGACTGTTTAAATATCTGTTCCCACCTTCAGTATGGTATTCATCTAAGCTTTTAAAAATTTGCTGCAAATAATTGCCAAGATGTCAGGGCATGTCACAGTCACATGCTTGATGACATGCCTGATTGCACAACCAAGATGCACCCCAGCACCTCATCAATAGACATGATACGTTATGCAAACCTTATGCAAACACCAATAGGATTGCAACCAATAAATAAAATAGTGTCTTTCTGAGGCTGATGGTTGAGGGCTCCTCCTCCTACTTGCCAAACGTGGACATAGTTAATCTTTGTCCCTAGTTGTTTTTCTTCTTTATGGAAGTGTCTATGACTTATGTGTGGCACTTGTGCTCTAAGACTTCTTCTTCAAAGACAGAAGAAGCACACTAAGCAATACAGATTCAACCAAAATAAGACATAACCTTTTAAAACTGACACCAGACTATAGGGAGGATGTGTAACGGAATAAGGTAGAATTTCTAAAATAACACTGAAAACAACAAAGAGACTCATTGAAATAAAAAACAAATACAAAGAGTAATAAAGGTTAAGGATGGATCTGGAGAGAACTAGAAAAGGATAATTGAATGTTGGGTACTCACATAATAAATGAAGGAGAGAAACAAGGTACAGTAAACATAAAACTACTACCGTAGGCATCCTTCAGTCTCGAGAGACTATGGTAACGTGCTCTGAATAGAGGTCTTGGAACAGCGTCTAGTGTGGCTGATAAAACTACTACCAAACTCCAACAACAACAAAAAAGTTATTTCAGAAACTGTTATCAGAAGCTGCTGGTAAGTTTCTTTTCCAGTCCAGACTGAAAGCTAGAAGAAGATAAATTCATGCAGAATTACCAGATTACTCCTCAAACAAACAACAAGAAAGGCTAAAAGAACATAAGGTTAATCGAATTACTAAGAAAAAGAGATGGAAGTGAAGAGGCATACTCAGACTAATTAAGACAATCAACAACAACCACAATACTCTACTTTCAACAGTTAAAGGTAAGCAAAAGAAGGCAGAAGTGCATAAGAGAAGGGAATAAGTAACTTCTGGGAATCCCATAGTCCCTCCCTGCAACCACTGTGTTTAAACAGTGTTGGTGAATTTCTTGTCTTGAGATTTCCAAAGAAGCAGTAGAGTGTCAGTCTGTCTCAGCATGCTGACAAAATTAAAGGGGGAAAAGAACAAGAGAAAGAGAGAGAGAGGCAAAATATTGTGGAACTTTAAAGACGAATAGATATAACAGATAAATGTATATGTTAATCTTTACAGTGCTACAATACTTTGCCTTTTTTGTCATTTTGTTGCTTTCCCCCCTGTGATCATACTATCATGATCTGAGATGGCAAACTACTGCGGTCAAAGAGCAAAGTCCAGCTCCTCTCCCTACCCCATCACCCTGGTAGTTTCCTTCTACAGTGCTGTTTTGCAAGAATTTGGAGACAAACTGTCTAGCTTTATTTTAGTGTCTGAATTGGTCCAAATCAATTTAGATCCAATTTGGACTGATCTGATCCGCTTCAGATCTGATCTGAATCAGTCAATATCCCACTTGTTTGGGATACAGGATTCAGCCAAGTGGGTTTGGTTGCCATTATATATATCAGTTGTCTAAACACTGGGACTACGTTATGACCCTTCTCCAGGTATCTCGTTGAAAGCAAAGTAGGTGGCACCCGGAAAGAGAATTTTTTCCAAACATATGCTGTGGTGCCTTGCCTTTGTAATGGTGTTCTAACAGATAACTAGGATAATTTCTCACGATGTCAGTGTGATGCCAGCTAAGACTTTTTTATTCTTCCAAGGTTTTTAATTCTTTTACTTTAAAGATTTATATTCCACTTTAAAAAAACAATTCAATGTCTAACAACGCAACAAACCAAGAAAAGCTAATACCAATAGTAACAATAATAATAAAAATAACACAATTAAAAACAGGAGCTGACCACATATGGTAATTAATAATTACAAATCATAAACTAGATTTAAAAAATAAAACCTAGAACAGGAGGAACACATATCATAAAAAGTCAGATTCACATTCTATTAAAGTCCAATGAGATGTTGGACTGTACCTAAAAGATAGCAAGAAAAGTGCCATCTGCTTCCGTTTATAAAGTGAGTTCTGTAGTCTGGGTGCCACCACCAAGAAGGCCCCTTCTCCAGCAGCACTCCACCAATCAAGAGTATATTGGGAGTTTTTCAGTGGGGCGGGGCTGAGAGGTATGCTAGCATAATTCATGACATTACTATATAATGCATGCCACCACAAGACTTTCCATCTGTTTGTGCACTGTTAAAAAAAAGGATTCCAGGAACAAACAACCCCACCCTTGCAATTATTCATGCTATCAGTACCTAAATTCAGGAGTCAGATGTACCTAGTAAAAGGCTTCTAATTGAGAATGTAATTGCTTACAAACTTCTGGGGAAAAGCAGTCCTTCAGGCACTCAGATTATTAATGACTTTGAAGGCCACAGCTAGTAACTGAACTGAGCTGGAAACAGATTAGTAGCCACACACAACTGAAAAACTGGCATAATGTGCTCATGGTGCCAGATTCCTCCTAACAGACTGGCTGCTGCATTCTAAACCGTGCGAAATACCTCCAGTGTTTTCTCTCAAAGTAGAAAAAAAACCTGCAGGAAGTGCAATTCTGCTTTCAAAAATGGCTGTCACACACACACACTGCTTTGTTTTTAAACAAATACACAGTAACCATTTTGCTGATCAAGGGAGTTGGAAGAGACAGACAATGGAGCAAAGAGCACATATAGCCTGCTGACCAAGTGCTGTTCACCCTAGCATTGCACCTAGCCTGGACATTACTGAGGCATGCGTAACTGTAGCTACCTCTTTCCAAGAAGAGATGCTGCTACACCAGCTAAAATTGGTGAAACTGACATACTGATGCCACTTGCTCCTTAAGTAACAAAGCTAGACCAAGAGGCATCCCCTAAGCAAAAGTCCATCACTGACTTAATGCACTATTTAAGCCACTGTGAAAGATTTTTTCTGTACTTCCTTTGCCATGTTTATTTACAGTTTTATAGTACTGTACTGTTTTATTGTGATTGTTTTTATAGTTTTACAGCAAACCGCATTGCTAGAAGCTGTGTTCTATGCTGAAAGCTAATGTAATGAAGATGAGAACAACAGCATCATCTTAATTCAAATATTATTAATTTTTGCATTATTAGATACCATTGTGTTCTGCAGTGTGAACAGACAACCACTGCATATTTGTTTGGTGCCCTCTTGTGGTCCAGTTTATGAATTACAAAATTAAACTAGGTTTTTATATTTGTGTTCATTGCCCTGAAGTCAACACCAATTTACTGGGCTTTCAAGGTGCAGCACTAGGACAAATTAAAAAATTAGGGAATGGCTTTAGCAGTGCCACATTGGTAAGTTTCTATGGCAAAGCAGGGATTTGAACCCAGTCTTCCAAGTCCTTGTCCATCACTCTATCCACTACATTAGTGGTTCCCAATCTTGACTAACCCAGGTATTCTAGGACTGCAATTCCCAGAAACCTTCTAAATCAGATGTTCTGGTGGGGCTTTCTGGTGTTTGCAGTCCAAGAACACCTCAGTTACCCAAGGATAGGAACCACTGCACTACACCACAATGAATATCCAGCTTTATATATTACCAGGTATAAATGTTTACATGTAAGGAAACACTTCATTCATTTAAACTGATCTTACATGTGTACAAGAGTGCATACACATACACGGTATTATTATTTTTATCAACACACACACCTTTTCAATCAATCAAGTATATAATCTTTATTTCCTCTCAGTTACTTTGTGCAGCAAAACTGGGCTACTCCCAGTCCTGATGAGTAGCCAGCTATATGAATCTTGTCTGTGATACTTAATGGATTTTCATACCAGCCATGCACATTGCAGTGTTCCCTAATTTAATAGGTTTAACTCACAGTTAGTAAAAAGCCCAACTTTGTTAACTAGAACATTTAGTGTTACCCTTGACACCACAGTGCTGCATTTATAAATTCTACAGAATGGCATTAAATACTAAGCAACTGTATTTGGAATAAGGCACTGTTCTCTTTTATTTGAGGTAGACGTGGTGGCGCTGCGGGTTAAACCACAGAAGCCTCTGTGCTGCAAGGTCAGAAGACCTGCAGTTGTAAGATCGAATCCACGCGACGGAGTGAGCTCCCGTCGCTTGTCCCAGCTCCCGCCAACCTAGCAGTTCGAAAGCGTGCAAATGCAAGTAGATAAATAGGTACCACCACGGTGGGAAGGTAACGGTGTTCCGTGTCTAGTCGCACTGACCACGTGACCATGGAAGATTGTCTTCGGACAAACGCTAGCTCTATGGGTTGGAAACGGAGATGAGCACCACCCCCTAGAGTCGGACATGACTGGACAAATTGTCAAGGGGAACCTTTACCTTTACCTTACTCTTTTATTTGAGTATGTGTCTAATTCATTTCTAATTAATGTCATACTTTCCTAATCTGGACTATGATCAGAACTCTTATTGGCACAGCAGTTAGGATCAGAGGCTAGAAACTAAGATTCTAGTCCCTGTGAAACTCATTGAGTGAACTTGGGCTAGTGAGCCTTACTCTCGTCACAGGGTTGTTGTGAAGGTAAAGTAGGGAGGGGGGGGAGCATAGACAGAAACAATGCTCATTGGAGAAAAGGCATGGTATAAATGAGTAAACAAACAGAAAATTGGTTGTCAAGCAGTTCAGCTAGCCAGCTTGTCTTGGGAATAGAGAAGACAGAGTGAATGTGCATTTTGAAAAACAAATGCATGCATCTTTGTTCCTTCATTCTTTAAAAAGCAAAAGTGTCCTACTCCTGGCTATTAATACTGGATACATGCCTACATCCTGATACTTCTAATAAATATTTACAGATAAACCATTGCCTTTGATTTCTCTAAAACAAAGAGCATGTATTTTTGCATTGAGCAGGGGGTTGGACCCGATGGCCTCATATGCCCCTTCCAACTTCATGATTCTATGGGTCTATTAAAATGTAGAAAAGAATAAAGAGGTGGAATAAATTGCTTGGATCAACAATTAAAACAATAAAGAGCCTCAGGACACCATAAAGATTAAATTTGTAAGACTTTAAACAAGACTAGGGCCCGTGTCCATCCCCTTCAAATGTTGTTGTGCTACCATTCCTCACTACTGATTAGGTTGATACAGCTTCAGTCTAACCTCTGTGATGGACTACAAGTTCCATTATCCCCAACCAGTTGCACTCTAACACATTGAGGAACCATAATGAACCAAATATGACATAACAATGAAACAGAATGAACATAAACTGCATGCAAATATTTACAGTATCTGATAAATCATTCGAAAAGTATTATTCCTAGGAATTACACCTGAAAGAGAGAGAGAAAAAGTATTTATAGCAGAAATGTCTGTTCACTGATCAGTTATGTAACCTTTCCAGATAATGGAAACACTCTGTAACAGCACAGAACACATTTAATATATTTTTTTACTCATAGTGCCTTGTATTGCAAAACAAACACAAGCACGATTCACCAGCTGATCCTATGTGACAGAGTCAGACACCTCTAAAGGCACTGATTTTAATGGGCTTCCAGCTGCCTAACTTGACACAGGATGGGCTGTCAGTAGGCTGTCACATCAAGTACACTGAGCCTCTAAGGAAATAGCAATGCACAAAAGGAACATAGGTCGAGAGTTTGACAGCAGCATAGATTCATAATGGCTTTTACTTGTTTATTATGCAGTGCAATTATGGTGTGATTTGCCTCTTGTGAAATTCTTACTCAGAAGGAAATTATGTATAAGATTTTACTGCATTAATAAAGAGTAGCATTCATTTGGTTAAGATTGGACAATTAAAAAGACAACAATAGGCAATGCCTGCAAAAGAACAAAATATGTCATCCTTATGGGGACAAGGCTTGTCTGGTTTGGAAATAAGCCGAGAATTTGTTGGCATGTTTGAAGAATCCAAAATGACTAGACATTTATCCACCATTGTTTCATATTTACTGTTTCTGCTTTGATTCAACATTAACCTAGATCTTATAACCCAAATCAAAAGTGTCATCATATATGACCTAGTTCACATAACCCAGATAAAAAAATTGTCATCATATATCTGCACGAGTGAGAAAGGTTTAGCTCCATCCGAGTCAAGTTTAGAGAATGAACACTAGCTTTCAGACAGAGGAATACGATGCAACATCTGCTTGCTTAAACTACTGTCCTGTGCTCCGTCTTCCTACCTGAACAGTCAACTAGCCTTTAGAGCACTTTCTTGCAGAAAAGGACACAGGAGACTTGAGGTTTCCATGTAATTATCAATTTATTTACAAATGGACAAATATGCAGTGTTTACATGTATACTTTCTTTATCATAGATAAAGGTTTGACAAAGAATGTTCATTGTATGAAATGCTGATTTCCATTCGTATCCTAACAAACCAACTGTGCAAATGAACTGTGCAAACCAACTATTTTTGCTCAGTCTCACATTACATTCTAGAATATGTGATTTCGTAACAGCAAAGAATTATCATGGCTATATGACTGTTTTAAGCACTACTTTCATGTAACAGTTGTTACGATTGCTATTCAATGTGTTTGAAGGTCAGTTGTTGTTTTCCTCTGAATTTATTTCTGAAATGCTGCATGAAAATATAGTTGTTGGTTACAAATTACAAATGAATATGTACAAGCATTCAACCCCAGATGCATTGGAAGTTCTATCATCAACTAGGCCCCTAGCATCCAATCCACATTCAAGAAAAAAAGGAAGAACGCTGTTCAAGCACGTGGCTGCAGTCTTGTGCCTGTTTGTTGGAGAGTGACTGATTGAACCCAATGGGACACGCTTCCAAAAAAGCATGTCAAGGAATGGGTTATCACAAAGCAGTGGCAACCCATTCAAGATTGTCCAGCTAACAAAGCCAAATTATTTAGCGGAAGTCCCACAATACTCATGGAACACTAAATAGACTGCAATGGTAAAAAACTTTATTGACAGAACACTTCTGCTTGTGAAAATCATTAATTAATTCATTTATTCATTCATTCATACTTACTTACTTACTTACTTACTTACTTACTTACTTACTTACTTACTTACTTACTGTATATGCCACTTAGATCTCATCATTTCAAACTGGTATACAAAAGTAATAAAACAGACATCCGTGTATAATAAACTATTCAAAAATTAAAATACAATATTTATCTTGTCTGTGAAATAGATGGTGGGCTAGATTATGGAGGGAAGACATGCACAAATAGGTATGTTTTCACCATATAGCTAAAAGTAAAACATTGTTGATGCATGTTGAATTTAAGATGGAAGACTATTGCAGGCAGTAGGTTCCACAACACTAAACACCCTGTTCTGAGTTACTGTAGAACAGACCTTAGGAAGAGGGCCTCTCCAGTTGGCCTCAAGAATCAAACAGATCTATGATAAAGAAAGATGTAGAAGATAAGCAATTCTAAACTTTGCAGGGCTTTTAAAGTAGCAGGAAAACTTTAAACCTCCCCTACTAGTGTAACCCCTATGGAGTATTTGTTTAAGCCCAATGTATGGGGAAGTCCTAGGAAGGTGCTGTGATTCAGGATCTGATTAGAAAGAGTAGGAGAGGTAGAAGATGCTCTTCCCATGCAGGAGGATAAGGCCCCTACCACCTTGATTTAGGTAGTAGAATTTCAACATGTTTGTGCACGAGGGGCACTGGAAGAGTGAATCCACATAGTGATCTTACATATTTGCATTTGTATTTGCATTTTATTTTAGGGTTTTAGAGACTGCATATTTGGAGCCGTTTCCTTAACATTGTGGATGCCCCACCTCAGTGAATAGATATATCTGGGACTGTCCTTATTTGGCTTCAGAGACATTTGATTTCTTTATTTCTCCAAGCAACTCCTGCTCTGGAGCTGGTGAAAAGAATTCAGTGTGTACAAATGGTAGCATCCAGTTTTGTTATATCACTATTATTGTTTTGTTATGTGTATATGTAAACATTTTGGTAAACTTTGTGTTTGCAATACTCATTTAGATAGACAGACAGAACCAGAGAGTGACAGAAAAACGAAGTTACAGTGACTCTAATAGGGCTCTCAAGATGAGTGAGATATTTAAGGAGTGGTTTTACCAGTTCCACTCCCCCAAATAGTTTCCATGGCCAAGCAGGGGTGCAAACCCTGTTCTCCAGATTCCTAGTCCATCACTCTATCTGCTACACCATACTGGGACTCAGTTAAAACTGTTAAAAACACCTTTAAAACAGATTTTAACATAGGTACATAAAATGATAATCTGCAGTATCCAAAATTCTTTATTTATTCATATAGGAGTCCTGCACAATTCAAAATTATGGGCATATATGTAACATAGGTAAAGCCAAAAACAAATTAAAACCTCAGGACTAGGCCACCCTTGACTAGAAGCAGACTACCTCAACAATGTGCCTTTGTTGGCTTCCTGTCAGTTTCTGTGCTCAATTGAAGGTGCTGGTTATGACCTATAAAGCCCTTAATGACGTAGGACCTCGATACTTGTAGGAATGTCTCTCTCATAAATCAGCTATCCATTCCACCTGCTCCTTTCAATCCATGCTGTTAAAAATGGCCACACCAAGGAAGACCAAAAAAGTGAATACAAGGAAGCATGTCTTTTCAGCTGTGGCCCCTCGGTTTTGGGACAAAATGCTGACACAGATACACCAGGCTCCTTCCCTCCTTATCTTTAGGAAACTGGTAAAGACTGGGTTATTTAAAGCTGCCCTTAATAACTGAATCTCCTGCATACAGTGCTGTCAAATGTTTATTTTTTACTGGTTCTATATTTTAGAGGGTTATTTCTATTTGTTATTTAATTACTATCTGTGTATCGTATTGTTTTTGAATGTATTTTTTGTTATTGTGGGGTTTTGAGGATTAAAGTTTAAACTGCACAGAGTAGTGCTAGCACTAATGGGGCAGTATATAAATCAATCAATCAGTCAATCAAATAAATCTCTTCATTGCCAATTATTTATTAAAAGCTTGCCTGAAAAGTAACACGAGTCTAGCCTCATGACTCCATTGCTCTCAGCTTCCCCAACACACTCAAATCCCAAGACCACATTAATGTGTGCATCCAAGAGAGAGAGAGAGAGACAGCCTAAGGCATTACATATTTGGCTAGATAGAACAAATGCAAGCATCATTACTATGAGTATTATAATTAATACAGCATGAACACTATGCTTGTTTGCTGGGTAGGCAGTCATAATCAGTCTGCAAAGGGATTTTATCCACGTCAGGCTGGCAGCTTGTTTTCATTTCCAAGCGATGACAACAACCCTATTAAGTTAAGGAACTGTGTGGATCCCATACACATTGAGGATAGTGTGTTAGCTCTGCCCCTTTGATCAACATGTGGGACATAGAACCTCCTCTGAAAGTGGGGGGGGGGAGGGGAAGGCTGCTCTGTCAAGGGAATGTCTTCTCATGAAGCAGAACCCCTATCTGGGAAGGGTTAGTTCACACAGAGATTCTACCCGAGTACAGTAACTCTGCCTCTTCAGACAATTGCACTGTGATATTAAGGACAACAACAAAGTGATGCATAACCACCCCTCAGTGCATGTGGACTACACATACTTCCTTATGGACTGAGGAGAATTACTGTGTTAAAAATTCTTCTTGTACCTACCTGAAAGTTATAGGCCATCAGCCCTCTATTTGTTTACATTTGTCCCATTGCAAATTTAGAAACAGTCACAATAGATGGTTTTCAGTTGTAATCAAGGGAAATTGCTGTACGGCCTCAGTGAAGAGGAAAGGGAAGAGGAAAGGAGACAGTCCAGAAACCAGTGACATTTTACTAAGAGTTAAACATTTAACTTATTTGCCCTAGTGTAAAATCTTTTCTAATATTTGATAATTTATAAATGGTTTCTGGGCGGAATATAACAAATTGTCTGAGAATCAGATCTGTAAGCATTTGCTACACTCAAGTGCACTTGTATATGAAGGAGGTGAAAAGGCCAATAAATTATTTTCTTGGCAGATCAAGGATGAGGAATTTGAAAGATCTATTTTGGAAACAACACTAGATACACAGATGGTAATTTCAGACTAGCAGAAAATTAATCAGGCTTTTTTTGTCACAGACTGTTCTCGTGGTTTGCCTCATTCGGTGTCTATATAGCAGTCAGCTGTGAGAGGCTGAAGCTTATTCTGTCCCTTTGCATCCACTCTAAAATGGTGATTTCTCCCTGCTATAAGGCCAATTATTCAAAGCTGCTTCATTCACAATTTGGTCAAAAAAGTTTCCCTCTTTTTCTGACCTATAAAAGATGCAAGAAAAAAGAGAGAATAGACTAACATCAAACAACATCACAGGAAAAGTATCATGTGCGATCCGCCACTATTTCTAACCTTTTAAAATATAGATAGTATATCAATACAAAGAGGTTTTGATGAATCCTCTATACAATGTGATTCTGAAACATTCTGTATGACTTATGATTAGAGATGGGGACGATTCAAAAAAATGGCGATTCGTTTTGATTCGTTATTCATCAAGGTTAACGAATCAATGAATACGAATATACGAATATTCTTCGACTTGTCGATTTGTCTGCACTTTAAACAGCTATAACACTGGCCCCCGATGACCTAGAGACACCAGATTTGCAGGGAAGCTTCCTCAGATGCTTTTCTACAAATCTTGAAAGTTTCGTGAACATTGGAGTACAGACCCCCAAGTTATATAGTCACAAAGAGGACCCCCCAGGAAAGCTCCCCCGGGTACTTAGAGACTCCAGAATCACAACGGAGCTTTCTATGTCTTTCCCCAACATGCCTGCCAACTTTGGTGAAGATTGGATATCGGACATCCGAGTTATTCACCCACAAATTGGGTCCCCCCAGGAGAGTTTACCACATGGCACAGAAGCCCATGGCATTGAGGGAGTTATATTTTTGGCCCCAGCAGAATGAGAGGTCTTCTTTGGCACTGAGAGGCATGCATGAGGCATTCAGTTTGTCTTCAGCAACATTACATTTGCCAGTGAAGTAGAGTTTGCCCTCAGGAGGACTGGAGGCAAGGAGGTATTTGGCAGCACAGCAGGCTTTTTGGCTCTGTCGGGCACTGAGGAAGTTGGCAGCAGGAAAACAGGCTCTTTTGGCCCCATCGGGCACTGAGGGAAAAGGCGGCAGGAAAGCAGGCTTTTTTGGCCCCATCGGGCACTGAGGTAGTTGGCAGCAGCAAAGTACCGTGTCTTGCCCCATCGGGGCACTGAGGCAAAAGGCAGCAGCAAAGTGGCGTGTGTTGCCCCATCGGGCACTGAGGACGTTGGCAGCAGGAAAACAGGCTGTCGGAAACAGATCAGCTCTGCAATCTGAAGCCGGCCGATGGGGCAATGGGGTGATGCCTGGACAGGCTTGGATGGGGCAGAGCCCAGCTTTGGGTGTGCCAACATGGCTGGACAAAGGAAAGGTTTTTGCCCCCAGGAGGTAACTGAGGTTGCTTGCAACTTCCAACACCACCAGCAGCACCATCACATGAACAGGGTCGGTGCTACTAACAGCGGTCAATCCGCGGAGCCGCGGGGCTGTCGGAAACAGATCAGCTCAGCTCTGCAATCTGAAGCTTTGCGATGGGGCGACACCCGGACAGGCTTTGGGTGGGTCTGAGACAGGACAGGCCTGGGAAACTCACCTGTCACAGTCACCAACATCTAACCAGACTTTCTGACAACCTTCAAACAAACAAAGATGCTCGTTTAGAAGAACTAGAAAGCTGGGGATTGCTTGCAACTTGGCTGCTGAGACCGCCCGGATATGATAAAGATAGCCCTTGGAGGTTTGGGGGGGCTCATAAGGCCGGCCCCCTTGGCACGGGTTGAAAACCAGATGAGCTCGGCCATCTGAAGCCGGGCGATGGGGCGATGGGGTGACGCCTGGACAAGCTTTGGGTGGGGCAGAGCAGACAGACCTTTTGGAATGTAGCCCAAGTGGAAAGAGCTGCAGGATTAGGAAATTGTTCAAATGGCCAGCAAGCAACGTCGTTGACTTTTTGCCCCATCAGGCACTGAGGAAGTTTGCAGCTGGAAAGCAGGCTTTTGGGCCCCATCGGGGCACTGAGGCAAAAGGCAGCCGCAGGAGACTCTGGTCTTCTTCTTCTGCAACATCACATTTGCAAAGTTACTTAAGTTTGTCCCCAGGAGGCAACTGAGGTGTCAGCAGCAGCAACAGCAGGAGAATAGGGTCCGACTGCAAGGTGCTACTAACGGTGGTTAATCAGGGTGGCAGCGGAAGATCAGCAGTTCGAATCCATGCAATGGGGTGACCTGAGCTCTTGTCCCTTATTCCTGCTTCTGCCTACCTACTGAGTTAAACTGCTGCTGCTGAGCCACTAGGCTTGTTGATCGGATTCGGAAGGTCTGCCAACCTACTCAAGCCGGGTGATGGGGTGACGCCTGGACAGGCTTGGGGGAGCAGAGGAAAAGGAAGAGGCAGAGGCAAAATGAAGGAAGCAAAAGGAAAGAAGACTCTTGTCTTCTTCAGCGCAAAGGTAGTTCAGTTTGCCCCCAGGAGGCAACTGAGGTTGCACAACTGCAGCAACATCAGCAGATGAATAGGGTCCAAGGTGCTACTAACATAACGGCGGTTAATCCACAGGGCCGCTGGTGAGCTGAGCTCTCGTAGTTTGTTCCAAGTTCTGCCTACCTACTGAGGCTGTAGAATAGCTAGGAAGCTGGAATGAACAGCCTGCCAGTTTTGAGTGGGCCTGTCTCTTTGGCACAGGGGACGCCCAGACAGGCTTGGGGGGGGCTTGAGACAGGCCTGGTTGGTGCTTGGATGCCCAGACAGGCTTGAAAGCAGACTCTTGCCTTCTTTGGGAACATCACATTTGCCTGCATAGTTAAGTTTGCCCCCAGGAGGCAACTGAGGTTGCACAACAACAGCAACAACAGATGAATAGGGTGGTGGTGCTACTACTGTAATGGTGGTTAATCCACGGGGCTGCTGGGCTTCTCGAGCGGAAGATCAAATCCATGCAACGGGGTGAGCTGAGTTCCTGTAGTTTGTTCCAGGTTCTGCCTACCTGAGGCAGTTGGAAGCTGGTATGAACAGCCAGGAATTAGGAATGAAGCCCAAGTGGACTTTGGAGCACTAATGTAGCCCTTTGAATAAGCAGGCAGGCAGGCAGGCCGACCAGAAAGAACTTGGCCCGATGAGGCATCTTCACCAAGTCAAGATTTGGAAGGCCTTTGGCCCAATTCTTGGCACAGAATCAGCAGCAGGCAAGCCCAAGGCAGCTGGAGATGGATGCAGGATTTGGGGCCAACATGGCCCAAGGAGGCTGGAATTGATGCCCGGTGAGGTGGGGGGGGGGGACGCCCGCACAGGTTGCACATAGCAGCAACATAGACTGTGGCACTGCGGGTTAAACTGCTGAGCCACTGGGCTAGTCCATCAGAAGATCAGCACTGCATTTTGAATCCGTGCGACGGGGTGAGCTATGTCCCGTTTTCACCCAGCTTCTGCCAGCCATCTGGGGCAGTAGAGAAGGCTAGGAGGCCGGAATGAACAGGCATGAATAATTGGAATGAAGCCCAAGGAGGCTGGAATCATGGTGGAATACGTATAAGCATTTCCGAGATCTTTCAGAATAAATAAATCAGTGGATACTGATCCTGGAGATGGGGGGGACATGTCACACACAGCACATCTCAGGAGGAGGGAGCACATTGGTCAGGTTCGGGTGGGGCTGAACCTGGCCCTCTTGGCACGGGGATGCCTGAGGAGGGTAGGATGCTGAAGTCAACAAGCAGCATTTGAGAATCAAGCCTGAGGAAGTTGGAATGAGCACGCAGGCCTTTTGGGAGTGGAAGGAGCTGCAGGACTCGGAAAGTTGTCATGTCATGTAGCCACGTAGCAACGTAGACGCTTGGAGTGGAGTGGACCCATCGGGCACTGAGGAAGTTGGCAGCAAGGTAGACAGTGGTGCTGCGGGTTAAACTGCAGTGCTGCTGAGCCACTGGGCTTGTTATAGGTGTTGTTGTTGTTGTTGTTGTTGTTGCTGTTGTTGTCCATCTTGGTACGGGGGATGCCCAGACAGGCTTGGGGGGCAGAGCCCGGCTCTCGGGGAATCAGTAGCACTAACAGGAGAAAAGGATCCAAGCCTGGTGCTACTAACGGCGGTTAATTCGCGGGGCTGTCGGAAACAAATGCTCTGCAATCAGAAGCCGGGCAATGGGGCGACGCCCGGACAGGCTTTGGGTGGGTCTGAGACAGTCCAACGTCTAACCAGACTTGCGGACAACCTTAAAACAAACAAAGATGCTCGTTTACAACTAGAAAGCTGGGGGGGATTGCAACTTGGCTGCTGAGACCACCCAGATATGATAAAGATAGCCCTCGTAGGTTTTGGGGGGCTGAGACAGGCTGGCAGGTTCGGGGGTGCCGGGACAGGCTCTGGGTGTGCCAAGAGGGTTGGCTGGCCCTCTTGGCATGTTCGGGGGTGCCGGGACAGGCTCTGGGTGTGCCAAGAGAGGGTTTAGGGATGCCAAGAGGGCTGGCCTGGGTCTGCCCCAACCAAAGGCAGTCTGCACGTCACCCCATCATCACCCTATCGCCTGGCTTCAGATTGCAGAGCTGATGTGGTTTGTTTAACCCGTGCCAGGCAGGAGTTCTCTCCTCCCAGGCAGGCAGGCAGAAGGTGAACAAACTGCCCGCCGGGACTACGTGACCCAGCAGGCCCTCTTGTCACGTCCGGGGGTTCCGGGACAGGCTTTGGGTGTGCCAAGAGTGTTGGCTGGCCCTCTTGGCACGTTCGGGGGTGCCGGGACAGGCTCTGGGTGTGCCAAGAGAGGGTTGGTTGGCCCTCTTGGCACGTTCGGGGGTGCCGGGACAGGCTCTAGGTGTGCCAAGAGGGTTGGCTGGCCCTCTTGGCACGTTTGGGGATGCCGGGACAGGCTCTGGGTCTGCTCCAACCAAAGGCTGTCTGCGCGCCACCCCATCATCACCCTATCGCCTGGCGTCCGATTGCAGAGCTGATGTGGTTCGTTTAACCCGTGCCAGGCAGGAGTTCTCTCCTCCTAGTCAGGGAGGCAGAAGGTGAACAAACTGCCCGCCGGGACTACGTGACCCAACAGGCAGGCAGGGAGGCAGAAGATGGAACAAACTTAGCCCACTGGGACTACGTGACCCAGCAGGCAGTCAGGGAGGCAGAAGGTGGAACAAACTTAGCCCACTGGGACTACGTGACCCAGCAGGCAGTCAGGGAGGCAGAAGGTGGAACAAACTTAGCCCACTGGGACTATGTAACCCAGCAGGCAGGCAGGCAGGCAGGCAGGCAGGCACGACTTGGTTGGAACTTGGCCCGAGGAGGCAACTTGAATCGGCAGCTGGAGTTGGGGCAGGTTTACAGGCCGGCAGGCAAGTAGGCAGGTCTTTTTTTTCCCAGGAGGACTGGAGGGTAGGCAGGTGGGCACAGGCAGGCAGGCGGTGTGTTAAGGGAGAGACTGTCATTGGAACCTGTGACGTTCCACCCAGTGTTCCCTGTTTGTTTTCCCCAAACACAGGTTCACTCTCTGGATACGTTTATTCTCTTTTCCGCTACCACCAGTGGATCTCTCGTCCACACTGCACCATATATGCTTCAGACACGTGCTGCCAATATAACTTGTTTATTTATCTTTTGGTTTATAAATCACAGATGTTCTTTTATTATTGTTTAGGATCACTCATTAAACTTCTTATATATGATTACATGTTTGCTTATTCATTTGTATTTGCTTATTCACATTGACCAACTCATTAATACTCTCTGACTATCTATTTAACTTTACTATTCCATTTATCTCCTTCTCATTCTCTCTAACTCTCCAACTTTCCAATCCTCTACCTTAACTCTCCAATTCTCCTCCCTAATTCTCTCTCTCTGTCTCTCTAACTCTCCAACTGTCTAATTGACTCCGCCCCTCCTGTCTTCTCATAGGCTCCTGCCCTTGAGCTTCGGCTATGATAGACAGGAGTGACGTGGGCATTCCGCCACAGAACCCTACCTCTTTGGGTTCAGTGAGGGGAAGCCCAACAAGGAAAGGTTCACCTTGATGAACGACAGTCTCTCCACAGTAATGGGATCCAAACGCGAGCGGCGTGGTCGGAGTATGTCTCCGAGATGGGAAAACACGCGCTCGCTCTGGACGCTGGTGGGGGGGGGTGGAAAGGAGGTCCATGGCCACATTGGACAACTCCAGCCATATGACTAGTTTCCTAGCCCAGTAATGGAGGGGATCGGACTGGTGGGGCTGAGGGGGCTCAGCCAGATATTCCCGCACCATTATCTCTGCAGAATCCTCCTCAGCCGGCTGTCTTTCCTCTGAGGCAAGTGCCAAGGTCACCACAGAGCTCCAGTAATGTTGGTGAATGGAGCCTTCACCAGGTGAAGTCCTTCCCTGTGGTTCCGGCAAACCACCCTGCCCCTCGTGGCCTGATGTTCCCGGCCCCCTACGCAAGCACTGTGCCCCCAACGCCCTGCGGACCTCAGTGGAGAGCTCCGTTCTCCACTCCTTGAGGTCTGAGGTGCGTGCTGCCAAGCCCCCCTTGATTCGAGGATCACACAGGCAGGCCATGCGGTAAGCTCTGTCGCTGTAGACAGGATGGAGTCGCTTCTGCACGCCTGCCTGCAACCTTTTCACCAAAGCCCTGGTCCGTGGAAGGAGGGAGGATCCTGGTGCCACAGCAGAGCAGTCTCCAGGGACCAATCAAGGGCATGAATCTGGGGGATGACCTGCCCCAGGCTTGCCGTATAACCACACAAGATGTCTGTGGTTTCCAGGAAGGGCTTGAGCACCTCCACCATCTGGGAGAGGGCCAGCCAATCTGTGGCACTGATGCCCACCTCTCTCCCCCCGGGGAAGAATGGGCGTGGAGGACATGATGTCCTCCAAAACGGCCTTCTGCTCCACCAGGCGGGACACCATGGTGTAGGTGGAGTTCCACCTGGTGGGCAGGTCTGTCAGGAGAACGTGGGTCTCCTGACCCAACTCCTCCTGCCTCGCCTCTCACGCAGCCAGCAGGCGGCTTTCAGGCTGCGGGAGAAGTGGCCCACCAGTTGGCAGCATTGCTCCAGGAGTGCCCGCGTCTCCCGGGTGCCTGTGTCCCACTCAGACTTGACGTGGCTGCCCAGGCCGAGGGCATTGCGCACCACAAGGTGTAATTTGTGCACCATGCATACGATGCCCTCAAAGCCCGCCGCGTTCAATGCCACCAACATGTTCTGCCCGGCATCTGTGACCATGTGGCCACGGGTCACCTCCCCCTCCAGTGCCCACTCCTGCAGCGCGGACAGGAACTCATCGGCGATGTTCCTCCCCGTCGCCTGAGCTTCCATGTGCAGAACGGACCTGTAGCCTGGGGGCAGGGCAAGGGCCTCCCCCTGCGGCCCTGTCGCCAATGCCCTGCCACTACTCAAGTCCTCTGGCTGCCACCCGTGGGCTGTGAGCGAGAGGTAGCCGTGCTGACCTCCGCTCCACAGGTCCGCTGTGAAGTGCACCTTGCGCCCCTGGAGCCGTGAAAAATGGTCACGGACCACCTCCCTCACAGAGTCATAGAGCGAGGACAGCACTCTAGAACTGAGAGTTCTCCGTGAGGGGAGGTCATACCAGGGGGCAAAAAAATGCAGCAACCGGCGGAAGGCTTGGGATTCCACGATGGACAGTGGAAGTCCGAGCAGGGCGATCATCTTGGTGACGAGATGAGTGGCCGCCTACTAGGCCTTGCCCTTCGACCGCCGGCTGAGGGTCATGGCAGACCCAACGGGTGCCACTTCATGGAGCATGGCCTGCCTCATGCTCCCAGCCCCAGAAACCCCTGGGGCTGCCCTTCTGAAAGAAGGCGCCTCTTCCTGCCTCCCTTCTCCCTCCCCTGGAGCTGCTCTTTTCCCTCTCCCAGACGGCGCAGACAAAGTGCCTTCCCTGGACTTGGGTGGTGCCTCTCCAGATGTTGGTGGAGGGTGGTGGAGGACAGATGCCTGGGGTCTGACCCCTCCGGACCACCCCAAGGCAGGTATTGCAGCGTGCCAGCCGTGGGTCATCGCTGAGCGCCGTGAAATGATCCCACATAGCCCGTCTGCCATGTTTGCCCAAACGAGGACCCACTGCCTGCCCCTGACTGCTGGCCTGGGAAGAACTCTGTGTCCCAGGGGTGCTGCTGGTCTGGGAAGAGGGAACGGATGACTCTGGGGACAAGGGTGGGGTGGGGGGCTTTGAAGCCTGCCCTGCCATTACTGGTTCCAAATTGGACTGGGGATCTTCGGAAACCAGTAACTCCTCAGATTCCTCTAGGAAGAGGAGCGGCAGTTCTTTTGGCACCTCTGGAAGCTTTGCTTCCCTGCCTGCCTGCAAGGCCACCAGAGGAGGAACAGTGGCAGCACTGGTGGTTATCGTAGACGTGGTTGTGCATATGGTGGTTGTGATCACGGTGCTGCTACCTAGCCTGCGTAGCTTCACAGCCTTCTTCCCCTTCGATTGCCCCTGAAGAAATCCCTTCATTTTCTACTGCCTGCCTAACAAAACCAACTAAACAAATAAAGTAATGGAGATTGAGGAAGGAAACTAATAGAGAGTGTGTATAAATTTTATTTTTAGAATGATGGTGGTGTAATTCTTTTAGTAAAATGTGACCTGCCTGCCTAAACAAAGCCCCCCTCAGTATAATGTAATTAGGAAAATCCCCCCCCCCCCGGACCCACTGTGGCAGAGAAGCCAAAAAAGTCCAAAAAGAAAAGCCCTGCCAGCTAAGTCTCAGTCAGACACACACACACACACACCCAAATAAGTTTTGGAAGGAAAAGGAATGATGGATCCAGCCACCCACCAAATACCCTGAGAGACAGAAGCCTCTCTAAAATGAACTTTTGAAAAATGAATATAAAGGAAAAGAGATTCCAGTCAGACGACAGTTATTTATTTATTTATTTATTTATTTATTTCATTTATACCCCGCCTATCTGGTCTTGCGACCACTCCTCCCAGTTCCCCCCCTCACCGGATGACACACACACACACACACACACACACACAAACACACACACACACACACACACACACACACACACAAAAGCCTCCAGGGAAAAAAAAGGTTTGATTGATTTGATTTTGAAATACAATCAAGCCCTTCCGAAGAAGTAGCCTAAGCTACCTGAAATCCCTCCCCAAATTCCCAGTAAAGTTGATGATGATTGATGAATGATGATGATGATGAAAAAGAAAAATATAAGTCTCTGCTTTGCTGCCGCAAAAGCGAAACCGCAAGAGCACCAGCAAGCCAGCGAGCAGCAACTGTTCTCACTCCGGAGAGCATGAACAGAAGTGCGCAACGCCTGGAGGGGAAAAGCTTATATACAGCCTCTCGGCACCTTCAGCAGCGCTATTGGCTGCCGGACATGCCAATCCAGGATCTCTGTCTTGATTCGCCAGAGCTTCGAATTGGAGCCAGCAAGCTCAGAGAGGCCCCCCAAAGGGGTAACGGATATAGACGAATATGAACGGATCGACGAATAAAACCGAGGAAATATTCATCAAGCCATATTCGTCCTGATTTAAAATTTTACAAATACAGATCAACGAATATATGACGAATCGGCTATATTCGTCAGAAAAACTGATCCATTTTTATATTCGTCCCCATCTCTACTTATGATCACGCATTGACTAAAACCCAGTAGTAAGTCAAGGGCCACTGAGTCAGAAGGGATTTGGTGAATCAGCCTATGCAAAATCCACTCATTCAATAGGCCTACTTTAGTTGTGACTTCCTATAGGGTTTCAGTCAATCAATCAAATATTTAAAATTTCCCATAGGGATTCTAACCCCTGCCCCTCACCATTTTAAATGACTATCTATCGTAACTTTTTTGGTTGTCAAGGTTGTTAAAGAAAGAAGCAGAAGGGAAAATATAGAAGAAATATGTGCTGTCCCAAGCTGATGTCTTAAAAGAACCAAAAGTGCAGTGAAACCAATGGGCTGTATGCATTCCAGTTATCCATGGGAAAATGTAATGGCTCTTACAATGTTCAGACCATTTATGGATTTCAGTTAAATAGCAGGTTATTGAATTCATTTCTGCAACCACTTCCCAGTGATCTTTATTCAGTGCTGTAGTGTGTAACATGTAAGATATATTCTGTGGGAGAAAATGTATATCTTCTTGCACAACACACTGTAGTGAGTCATTGGCGGGGGGGAGGGAGCTGCACAAACTGTGTTGGTCCTGCCTCTGTTGCTGAGAGCTGAAAAACCCTATGCTTCACTAAAGGTGTGGGTTAAGATGAACCATAGGAATAGGTGTAGATCAAGAATGGGGAGCCGTGGGGAGCCTGTAGCCCTCCAAATGTTGTTGGACTGCAACTCCCATGACTCCTACCCAGCATAGCCAGTAGTGAAGAACAGCCAGTATATTTGCAATATTATCTTTAGCACCTCTTATTTTTCCGAATCCAGCTGAAACTCCTAGTATTTCTCGATATACGGTAAAAAACAATTTTTTTTGTAAAATCTTGAGCATAATCACTTAATGGGTTGGCCCTACAATTACTACAGTCTTTTATGTTTTCTCTGTTTGGGATTAGACTGTATATTGGACATTTCAAGTCTGTTGGACAATAGGTTGTTGCCCATATTTGTTGGCACTTTGTTTGTTTTATTTATAAATTATATATTTATTTATATATGCCGCCCAGAGTAGTGGCATGTTCACTAAATGGGTGGGGTATAGTGAACATGCCACTACTCTGGGTGACTTACAAAATATTATTAAAACCATACAAAACATATATTTAAAAAACAAAAACCCTACCCCCCCATAAAATCACCCATCTGGGACATAAGATGGCAGACAATGGGCCAGCATAATTTTACAGAAGGGTGGTGCCTGGGAAGGCCTGGGTAAAAAGCCAGGTTTTAATTTGCTTGCGGAAGCTCAGGAGGGTGGGGGCCAGTCGCACCCCCACAGGAAGAGAGTTCCAGAGCGGAGCGGCCACTACTGAAAAGGCTCGGTTCCTGGTTGATGCCTTCCGGGCCTCTTGTGGAGTGGCCACCCACAACATTAAAGACTAGGACGTTTGGGTGGGACGGGAAGATGACCTGGGAGAGGCGCTCTGACAGGTAGCAAGGTCCTAAACCACAAAGGGCTTTATAAATTAACATCAATACCTTGAATTTGGCCCGGAAGCATACTGGCAGCCAGAGCAAGTGAGCCAGGACAGGTGAAATATGGTCAAATTTAGATGTATCAGTGACCAGCCTGGCCGCTGCATTTTGCACGTAGAGAGCATTGCAATAGTCAATCCTCAAGATTACCAACGCATGAACCAGTGTTATTAGGGATCTCCTGTCGAGAAGGGGACAGAGGTGTGCAATCTGCCTCAGATGGAAAAAGGCAGATTTGGCCACAGCCAGGATCTGTTTCTACATCGAGTGGGCTGGGTCCAGAAGCACACCCAGATTTCGCACCTGATCCTTCAGGGGGAGTGTGACCTCATCAAGGTCACGTAACAGGCCCCCTAACCGATCAGGAAGCCCTCCCAACAACAGGATCTCCATCTTGACAGGATTCAATTTCAGCCTATTTGCCCTTGTCTGGTCCATAACCGCGGCCAGGCAACGTTCTAGGGTCTGTACAGCTTCCCCTGCTGAAGAGGAAAAGGAGAGATAGAGTTGCGTATCATCAGCATACTGATGACAGTGAACTCCAAATCTCCTAATGACCTTTCCCAGCGGCCTCATGTTAAACAGCAAGGGGGAGATTAGCGACCCCTGTGGAACACCACATTGTAGTTTCCACGGGGACAAAACAGCTTCCCCAAGCTGCACTCTCTGGCATTGGCCATTGAGGAAGGAACGGAGCGAGCATAATGCTAGACCTCCGATCCCCAATCTCGATAACCGATCCAGGAGGATACTGTAGTCAACAGTATCAAAGGCGGCTGAGAGGTCTAGGAGGACCAACAGGGTCACACTCCCCTGGTCAGCCTCCCATAATAGGTCATCTAGCAGGGCGACCAGAAGTGTCTCAGTCCCATGACACGGTCTGAACCCCAATTGGAATGGATCCAGGCTATTGGTATCCTCCAAGAATGCTTGCAGCTGGTCAGCCACCAACCTCTCAATCAGTTTCTCCATGAACTGATTGAGAAAGGGTGAGAAACCAGTTGGCAACTGGACAATAGTTGTTTAAATCGTCGGCTGACAAATTAATTTTTTTCAGAATGGGCCGGATCATTGTCTCCTTCAAGATAGGGGGCAAATATCCCTCCTGTAAGGAAAAGTTCACAATCTGAGTGGCCCATTCAACCGCCACCACCCTGGCCAATTTTAAGAGCCAGGAGGGGAATGGGTCTAATTGGGAGGTGGTGGCTTAGAGCGTGAAAGTGCCTTGTCCACATCATCAGGTGACACAGGCTGAAACTGATCCAATAAAACTGGACAAGATGGTGTGTTGGACATCTCAACATGACTTATTGTACTAAAGCAGTCAAGGTCCCTACGGATGGCCTCAATCTTAGTGCAGAAATGGGCTGCAAACTGCTCACAAGTAGTGACATCTGGCTGAGGTCCCAGATGTCATCTGGCTCCAGTGAGGTTGTGGAACACTCTAAAGAGTTCCACCTGATGGTTAGCTGCCTCACTGATATGCCTGATGTTATAAGCCTTCTTAGCGGCCTGTATGGCGTTACAGCATTTGCCAGACATCTTTTTTACCGCAGCCCGATTAGCATCTGTGGGAGCTTTTCTCCAAATGCTCTCTAGTCTTCTCCTAACTTGTTTCATGGCTCGCAGCTCCTCCAAAAACCAGGGGAAGGGGTGAGCCCTGACACAGAGAAGGCGTTTAGGTGCAATGGAGTCAACTGCCCCGGTCACGGCTGAATACCATTCTGCAACCTGGGCTTCGACACCCATGCCAACCAGCTCATCCAGAAACCCACCCAAGGCATCTTGGAAACCAGTTGGATCCAATAGCCTCAATGGGCGGACAATTCTAATGGGCCCTTTCTCTCCGCAAGGGGGTGTTGGCATTGCCAAACCAAATTTCAGCAGGTGATGATCTGACCATGACAGGGCGCATGAAGAAAACCTGGTCACCCTCAGATCATACTGTCCCTGACCGGCCAAAAATACAAGGTTGAGTGTATGACCCCCCCCCGTGCGTGAGACCACTCATTTGTTGGGACAGTCCCATGGATGTCATGGATTCCTTGAAGTCCGAGGCCAAACCAGTAGACAATGCCTCTGCATGAATGTTGAAGTCCCCCAGGAGCACCAGCCTTGCGGAGTGCAACAGTGCTGCAGAGACAAAGTCTAGCAGCCTTGACAGGGACAGCACTGCGTCACGGGGAGAGCGGTACACGAACACCACCCCTAATGTGTCTCCATGGTCCACAGCTAGATGGAGGCACTCAAGGCCAGGCCAGGCCAGGGCGGAAATTCTGCTAACCCTGATGGAATTTTTGAATACAATGGCAACACCCCCTCCCCAGCCTTCCGGTCTGCCCTAACATTGGATTGAATAGCCTGGGGGGCAGATCTGAGAGAGAGCTACCCCTCCCTCAGCGCCCACCCAGGTCTCTGTTATACATGCCAGGTCAGCCCCTTCATCTGCAATCAGATCAGTGATCAGTTGGGATTTATTTTGGACTGACCTGGCATTCAGCAACAGGAGTGGAAGGCAGTGGACTGAGCTGGTTACCTTGCACCTGTCCAGAGAAGGAAACGTTACTTCAGGACCAAGTGCCAAACTCGGGATCTCCTGAAATGGCCAACGTTCCCTCCGGCACCATATCTCCCTCTCCCTAATTCTTGTTAGGATTGTGATAGATTTGGTCTTTATAACATGAAATAGCCTGCTGGTATCCCATTTACTCCTGATTTATATCTTCTCATTGCTATGAGAGCAGCTTTCACTTAACTTTCTAAAACTATTGGTTCTTTATTATAGGATTCTTCTTAAATGGAATGTCATCTTTGCATCTATCTCTTCTAGGTAGTTCTTCAGTAAGTTGTTTCTATCCCTATTTGTTTCATACTGATAGCATAATATATTCTTTTATTGATATAATTACTAATCTTGGTTTAAATTTCCTTTTGACTTCTTGCTTCCTATGGAAGATATCTCTCTTTTTTTGTTCTCTTCTGTATCTCCCCAATGATTATTATACTAGTTCTTTTGGTCTCTATGTGCCAGTCATTGATAATTTGCATTTAGAATTCTAACCCTATTTCTGTCACCTTTCACTTGTTTGTAATTAACAATTTTAAGAGTTTGGACAGTCATCCATCTCCTTTTCCCTACCTCCACCCCTATGACTTCAGGGATAATTTTTATCCATCTCTGATAATATGTTAGGTTTCATTCTACAGTTCTCCTAGTCCATGATAAACTGAGTTTTAGTAATGCATACATGTTCTTCAGACCACTGCTGTGTCAACTAAATGTTTATTTAAAAAATGAATACATTGAGGATAAAGGGAAGGAGTAAGGAGGGGATGGTAGTTTTTCCATCCTCTGATATATCCTTCCATCTATCAGTGAAAGAGACAGAATATGAAATTCCTCAGTGGGTGGCTCCCCCCCCCATCATCCTCAATTTACCAGGGAAATCAGTAATCCAGTATCTGACCTGCACCTCTGGGTAGTGGACAAACCTTAAGAACCTTTGCTTCAAGAGCAGAGAGGCTGCATGCATGCCTATTGAGGCAGCTGAAAACCTATCCTGTAATTCAGAGGTCGTCAACCCCCGGTCCGCGGCCCATTGCCGGTCCGTGGCTTGAGCCTGACCGGGCCGCGAAGAGAGACCAAAAAAACAAAAACAAAAAACAATTACATTTTTTTAAAAAAAAAGCCGGGAGGCAGGGCAAGAGCCGGGTGCTCCGGCTGCTCTCCTCCCGGCGGCGGCGGCGGCGGCGGGGGTGGGGGGGAAGAGCCGGGAGGCAGGGCAAGAGCCGGGTGCTCCGGCTGCTCTCCTCCCGGCGGCGGCGGCGGCGGCGGCGGCGGGGGTGGGGGGGAAGAGCCGGGAGGCAGGGCAAGAGCCGGGTGCTCCGGCTGCTCTCCTCCCGGCGGCGGCGGCGGTGGCGGGGGTGGGGGGGAAGAGCCGGGAGGCAGGGCAAGAGCCGGGTGCTCCGGCTGCTCTCCTCCCGGCGGCGGCGGCGGCGGGGGTGGAGGGGGGAAGAGCCGGGAGGCCAGCAGCTGAAGCACCCTCTGGGTGCTTCTGCTCCTGGCCTCCCGGCGGCGGCGGCGGTGGCAGGGGGGGGGGGAAGAGCCGGGAGGCCAGCAGCTGAAGCACCCTCTGGGTGCTTCTGCTCCTGGCCTCCCGGCGGCGGCAGGGGTGGGGGGAGAAGAGCCGGGAGGCCAGCAGCTGAAGCACCCTCTGGGTGCTTCTGCTCCTGGCCTCCCGGCGGCGGCAGGGGTGGGGGGGGAAGAGCCGGGAGGCCAGCAGCTGAAGCACCCTCTGGGTGCTTCTGCTCCTGGCCTCCCGGCGGCGGCGGCGGCGGCAGGGGTGGGGGGGGAAGAGCCGGGAGGCCAGCAGCTGAAGTGCTTCTGCTCCTGGCCTCCCGGCGGCGGCGGCGGTGGCAGGGGTAGGGGGGGAGAGCCGGGAGGCCAGCAGCTGAGAGCTGGGAGGTGGCCAAGGGGTGGGCAGGCGCTCCTGCGCATGCGCGAAGTGGTGGGGGACGCGCACGCGCGCCTATGGCGCGCGCACCCCCCCACCGCTTCACGCATGCCACGGAGAGCGCGAGCGCGGGGGGCCGCCCCACCTTCCTCAGAGGCTCCACCGGGCCGCACTAAGGAAAAGGTTGGGGAACGCTGCTGTAATTGATTGCCAAGTCTGTTGAGTAGCTTTGTCAAGCACAGACACTACTCTTCCAAATGAGTGCCCCCCCCCTTCTCTCTCATTCTCACTCTCTGCCAGGATCAGGGTGTCTGGGTGAAATGCTTAGAATGTCTATCTCTGCAGGCATCTTGGAACGAGCTGTGTGGATTTTTGAAACAGGGATAACAAATCATTTTCATGTGAACAAGTATAGCAATTTCAGGACTGGCAACTGGTATAAAAAAAATCAAATCAACTTGAGCTAATGTGGGATAACCTCCCTGTTCTGTCATACCCTAAGTATGTCTTTTGACAAACCCATGTGGGTCAAGGAAGGTGAAGAGTGTCACTCTTCAAATTCACTAAGTTGATGAGAGACCAGTCACCTAATGATTGTAGATCCCTAAATTAGGAGGTTAATTCATCAGCATGGTATACCAGACTTTAGAATATCAATTAGTAGTAGATGCTTCCTGAGGGTTTTCCCAGTTATCTGGCTGTTAGACCCATCAGAGAGAATAGTGCTTTATGCATTAGGTTTGATTTAGAAACAACCACTCTCCATGTTGACCTTTGTCCATATTGACAGAGCAATAAGCCTAGAAGGAATCGACAAAGAGGAAGATGTCTATCCCTTTAAGGACTTTCATTTCTTTAAGATGAATCAGAGCCTAAAGAGGGTATTGTGGATCTTGAGGCTTAAAAGTCATAACTGCTGGAGCAACAGCTTTTATCACTCAAGTGCAACTCTTGCTCCTTGTCTGTTCCCAGGCAGGTAAACCTGTGGAGAAGCACAGTTAGGCAGCTAGGGAACTTGGGTCTTTGCCCTTAAGGTTCTTCTTACTAAGGACTTCTTTAGACAGTGGTACACATTATTTCAGTGCCAATGCACACAATTTGAGATTTCGGTTCTTTCCTTCCTTATGAGGCGACTACTTTGACAAATAATGCAGGAAATGCTATAGGGTTTGGACAGTCAGTTTTGCATTATTTTCTATTGATTGCATGATGTATAAGTGAATGTGAATGAGCCTCTCCCCAATTTCTACTTTTTCCTCCATCTCTGGGGTTTCTACTTTTTGTTTGGATTGAATACATTTGCATTGTTTGAGGCAGTGTGATTGCTTGAGCTGATGTAATAGACAATCAGAAGCTGGCTTTCCCAGCTTCCTAATTTAAGGGGATTAGAAAGGGAGACAAGGGGTACTTGGGGGGTATCATTTTCCCTCAACTGAGCAACTCTTGTCTCCAAAACATTAAAAAAAAAGGCTTGGTCTTAGCACTGGTATACTAGACGAGCTAGGAGGCGAGATGGTGGGTAGAATCAGAAGAGAAGGGGAAATTGGCAGCCAGCCATTGTTTGCAACTTGTTAAGGTAGCTCTACTGTAGCTGTTTCTCCTGCAAATCTGGATGGCTGCTGTAGAGCCACCTTAACAACAGCAAATGCAGATTGGCAATCTTCTCCTCTTTCTCTGCTTACTCTTCTGTAATCCACTAAAGCAAATGCTGCTGGGGAAACCTGACTTCCGGGTGCCAATTCACAGCAGATCACTTTATATTTTTCCTGCTGTGTAGTTGCACCATTACTCTTCATCTGTCATTCCATGCTATGCAGCTACTTCTACATTTGTGGTAGGCTCAAGAGACAAAAAGTCAGTTTGCCAACACTGAGTATTACAAACCAAGCATGTATCTGAGCATATGCAGTTTCAGAATTTAAACTCATCTCAATAATGGTACCAGTATGATGACTATATTGGATTAAGGAATAATGGGAATTGTAGTCCCAGCAGAGAGGAATATAAACAATACTCTTAATTGCAGTGTGGGAGGCTAGGCACAGCTTGGAGTTGAAATCAGCAAGTCCCTAAAAATATACACTCACCTCACAGCATAGATACATGAACTTAAATGAATTACTCAGACACTGCTTTAAGGTAAAAAAAAATAAAAGAGAAGATCTTTATTCACAGCAATGATTTGCAAATTGCAGGCTGACACTTGATTCAGAAAACTGCAGTAGTAAATAGACAATATCAGGTACTTTGGAGGTTAGCAAGAGGGATAAAAGAAAACTTAAAATAGTAAAAAGCAAAAATGGTTTATCTTAGACCACATGACTTGAGGAAACAAACATGGTGGACATGAGGAGATGCTCAGCAAAGCATCTGACCTCTATCTTGTCCCAAAGGCTTCTGAAATGTGTGAACCCTAAACAAAGGCAGTAAACAATTTAAATGAGAAAGGAGGGGTTCCCTTTCCCCACCAAACAAGAGGCATTAGTTAATTGGTCATTGAGAGAAAGAGGAGGTGAAACTACCCAGCATGCAATATAAACATTCTCCTTCCTCTCAGGTAATTATGCCCTAGACTTGCATGTTGATTTGATAAATGAACTCCAATAGACTACAGAATAAAATGGAGTTTATTTATTCTCCCATGATGTTAAACACATCCTACTTGATTAGCACAATTATTTTTCTGTAGAAAATGGTAATGTATTTTTAAAATCACAGAGCATTTATAATCACATGCACATGTGGTTGGCTGCAACTTGATTCGAAATCATGTTAAAAGAAAAATACAAAAGGATACTGCAGCCTCAGCATGCCCGCGACAGCCCTGTTGCTGATAGTAGGCTTGTTTGTCCCATCACCTACCATTACGTGGGTGGTCATTTGGGGTTCTAGATACACCACTGGAAAAGGACAAGACCTACCCTTCCTATTGCTGGAAATTGTCACAGAAAGGAGGGAGTGCTTTCATTAAAGCCAGTTTCTGGCCTCTATGTTGAGCTGCACAGTCAGATAAAATAATATTTGCTTTTATTTAGAGCGTCTGTTTCTCTTTTCATAGTGTAAAAAACTACTACCCCAATACCACATTTTTTTCTGTAGTTCCAACTGTGAGCACCAGAGGTAGTTGTTTTCCAATAAAAAAATCTAATATGCATTCTGCTTAGTAACCTCTCTTTCCCACACTGTGCCCTATTAACATCACCCAGATTATTCATCATCAAGACAAATGTAGTGCAGTACTTAACTTTTAATGCATTAAAAGCATTAGTTTAGAATGGCAATTAGGAATGGATGATCACCAAAATCAGCACTTATTAAGAACAAAACTAACTGCTTCTGGAATATAGTTTCAAACTGATTGGGGAAAATATATTTTAGAAAATAATTAGTTCTTTTGCAGACATTTATACTGTTCCTTTCCATGGAACAGAAGTTACTGGGCAGTATGCAATAGCATGCTACTTTACTGTTGTGAGATAACACAGAGAGTAGACTATGATCAGTTATTGGCTTACTATTAGTTACTGTGTGCTATTGAAAAGTATAGACTATTAGAGCTCGTTGCTAAAGATTAAAATAAGTGTGTGTGGTGAGAAAGAAATACAGGAAGCAGAACATATTGGTTGAGGAACCTTGGGCACTAATTTGGAAGCAACACAATGTCTCTTCCAAAATCATAGCAACCACAATGATATCTGGTCTCCTGGAGGAAAGGAACAACAAAAGAAAAAGACTAGCTAGTAACTGGAATACAGTTAAAAGAAAAATCCTGCATCTAGGTAGCAAAAAATCAAAGGCACAAGTACAGGAATCACAGTATCCATTACACCACACTGGGACCTATATTTTTAAGACATTGAAAACTGGCAATGCATCCATGAGAACAATGAGCAGGATGATGAGGGGGTTGTAAACCAAGTTTTCAGGCAATTGTCAGTCCATCAGAGAGCTTGACTGTGACAAACACTCAGCTGGCAAAGTGTTGGAAAGAAATGTACAGATCCTGATTTGGGCCTTTGTATGAGAAGTACATGAATGAGCCTTGTGATGAAGAGTTATATGCTTGTTGTACAGATACAGTCAGTCTAATGCCATGGTCGGATGTGAGAAGAATGCCTGTAATGTTTTAGTTGGAAGATTTGATTTCCCCCTAGTTGGAAGAGTAAGATTTAATCACCTTTCCCCTGTGATCTCTCATTTCTGCGGGATAACGTACATACAATTTAGTATAATACAAGGCAGTCACAGTATCTCAGTGTCTTGCTTGACTGTTGTCACACAGTATTCCTAGACAGCAACAACATTTTGAGTTAATCTATATATTATGGTTTACCTGGTATTAGATGATAAATTTCTTAATTACTGAAAACATCTAATTATTCTCACTCTCTATAATTTGTAAATTAGTTTGTTTTGTTTTGTGACTGTTATCAGGGAGGTAAGCACAGACTTTGTTTGCATCTATGGTTGCTCAGTTCTGAAGATGTGCCTGAATCACACCTCTGGAACAGCTTGAAATACTGTGCAATTTATAACATACAGATTAGTTGTAGACTATCTAAAAATGGAAGTTTTGATGGCTGGCATTATAATGCCTTTATGGAAAAGCATCATCATCTTATCCTCATCGTTATCAATTATCAGTCATCATAATCACCACTATCACCACCGCCCCGTTATTTAAGAAGGTCTCTCATTTATTAATCATAGCATTTGGTAACCCTATATAGCTATGAGTTAAAGAACAGCAGTTGGTAAACAGAGGCCATGACAGAAACAAGGGTAGGCAAAGAGACTTGGATGTTCGGTGTGAGACAGGGGGCGAGAGTGGTAGCCCTCTCGCTGGAGTGCCGTCCCTCCCCCTGACAGCTGAGAGAGAGATACAGACCTTGCCCGTCTCACCTCCCGAGAGAACAGAACAGCGAGGGACAGATACATGGGAAATAGAGGGAGAATTACAAAAGTTAACGGTTGAAAGAACTCGGGGGGGGGGGAAACGGCGGGAG
Source organism: Intellagama lesueurii (assembly GCA_037013535.1). Lineage (NCBI taxonomy): Eukaryota > Metazoa > Chordata > Lepidosauria > Squamata > Agamidae > Intellagama > Intellagama lesueurii. The sequence goes on along the minus strand of JBAJHW010000002.1, from coordinate 35,272,996 downwards.
TAGAGCAGAAGAAGAGGGTGGAGATAGAGGCGGAAAAAGGAGGGAGGAACAGTTACCACCAGGTTGGGAGTGGGTCTGGATGGAGGACCCATGGACCGGAGCATGGGAAAGATTGATGGTCCCTAAGGAAGAGGAGGACTACAGGAAAAGGAAAGAGATCCCTCCGAGACCCTCTTACTGGGGAGAAGCAGAAGCCAGAGAGTGGCGGAGAAAACTAAGAGAGGAGAAAGAGAGAGTAGAGAGAGAAAAGAGAGAGAGGCTGGAATGGAGGGTGAGCGAAATGAGGAGGAAGGGATACAGGGGGGACCCTGGACGACCCACACACCCGTCGGATGCTCCGTGTGGGTGGATGGCCGGGACGACGACACCGTGCCCGTTGGAAAGTGAAGCAGGACAGACGGTGAACCCAAACTTATCGGTAGACTGGCCAGGTCCATAGAACTCAGGTGATTAGGAAACCCGTTCCTAGATGAAGAATGGAAGCCCTTGACTGACCCGTTGTGAGAAGGAGAAAAGCGTTGGAACAATTTTGTTGACACTGGTTATTTGCTGAACACACCAATAAATATCACACCTGTTTCTAAATTACAAAAATCTCCTGATTTATTTGAACGAAAGAAGGAGCCTAAAGTTGAACCCTCACATTAGGGCAGGGATGAACTGGAATCGTGGGATGATGTTTTGAATTAGAATTCTCTCTCACACTTCTACATTGTTGATCATGGTTCTTTGTGAGACTGAATTCATGTGCCTTTTGACTGTCTGTCCAGAAAGGTGACTGCTACTGATAATCAGGTAAACAACACTGTGACTCCTCTCTTTATTGAGCATATGTTCATATACTGTATGGAGAAAGAAAGCATACTAATTTGATAATGCCAGTTACGTCCTTTTTTCATTATTGTTCTTAGTAGGGGGAAATGCAGGTATGTGTTTGCCAATATGAATCAATAGGAAAATATGGATATGCCTCACAAATAAATTAAATTCTAGTGCATATAACAGCATTTGTTGGAGTAAAACTAACAAAAATCCTTAAAAACAAACACAGTTATGATCCCATAGGCATTCTTCCATTGGATACTGATCCAGATATGAGGAGGCAGAAAAGATTATGTGACACAGTAGCATTAAAAGCAATTATATTTATATAGACATATGGAGAATGCCTATATGAAATGACCTTTTAAATCTTAAAAATGGCACACTACTTCTGTCTTCCTTTTGCCAAAACAGACTAACATGGCTACATCTCTGAAAAAAAATGCTGACCTGGCAGTTTATTTTACCAAGTTCAATGGTTTATTTAGTCTCTGTTAAATATAAGACTCAAACCCAAATTACATATCTCACCAACAGTTAAAACTTTGGAAGCAATTGTCAATCGAATGATTTAAAATAACCCACATATTATGGCCAGCGTCTGGACGCTGGAGGACTGCTGGATGTAGCTTCTGCACACTCGTGTTCATAAACAGAAGGAAAAACATAACCCCAAACTGCCTGGAAACCTAGATTTTGGAATCTGTATGTTAGAAATAAAACCTCACAATGTCTAGAAGAAATAACCCTTTAAGACAGTGGTCCCCGACCTTGGGCCTCCAGATGTTCTTGGACTGCAACTCCCAGAAGCCTTCACCACCACCTCTGCTGGCCCGGATTTCTGGGAGTTGAAGTCCAAGAACGTCTGGAGGCCCAAGGTTGGGGACCACTGCTTTAAGACAGACGAAAAAGTCTCCCAGGGGCGAGGAAAAAAGCCACCTCCTCTCCCACCAGCTTTTCGCTCCACCCCTTTTCACGGAAAACCGGCGCGGCTCTTACGTCATTTCCGGGGTGGCCATCTTGGAGGCCCGTTGGTATCCTATCGAGGAGCCCAGGGTTTCTTGAGGGGCGGGATTTGTACCGGATCTCCCTGCGGTGGTGGTACCGGCGCGGGAGGGGGGGCAGCCTTGGGGGCGCTCGAGGGGAGTCGTCGTCCGCCGCCATCCGCGCAGAGCCGCGCCCGCTCGTCCCGACCCTCACCACCATGTCGGACTTCGACAGCAACCCCTTCGCCGACCCGGACCTCAACAACCCTTTCAAGGTAAAGACCGGCGGCCGGGGCGAGGTGTTGGAGGAGAACGGGGGGCCGGCCCGCCTTGGCCGAGCAGCTGGGTGTGTCCCACTGGCCGACCCCCGCCGGGGTGGGTGGGTGAGGGAGGGCGCTTTCCTGGCCTGTTCGTTTGGAGTCGTGTGCCTGAACGTGCGAGTACGTCTCCTTCAGGGAGCGTCTCCAACCCGGAGTCTCTCCGTCCTGCTCCATCCCACCTCCTGCCCCTTGCCTAAACCCTCGGCGTTCGCGAGGGGGTGGCCGGTGGCGTCTCCCTCTCGGAGGGGAAAGGGAGCCCAGCCCGTCGTCTCCGACACCCCGGAGCGGCGCCTCGGCTTTGCCTCCTCGTGAGGGGTGGGGTGGGGAGTGGTGCGGGAGGAGGCCCTTTCTGGCCATCCTCCTTAGTCCTCTAAGCTGACCAGAGTTATCAGTCCTTCCAAAGCTGTCGGAAGGGGGACCCCAACCAGATGCTGGGAATAATATTTTAACGGAGCTGGTGAATATTTCATATAGAGAAAGAGGTTCCTGGTTTTTCAACTATTTTGTTAGACATATATATGTACGTACTGAATGGATTGGGAAAGTGGGTTCCACTATGCTTGTTTGTTTTGACAAATGTGTTAACAACTCTGGCGTTATATGCTGTGTTGTAAGCAGATTATATAAATTTGTGTTAATTAAATAAACCAATATTTTAATGTTTCAAAACATTAGGTGGGAATACAGTCATATCCACAGATGCAACTTGCTGTGTACTGTTCTATGAAACCCAAATACTACCACCATCCAGAAATTACATCCCAGTGTCCCCTGTTTGTTTTCCCTCAACCACAGGTCCACCTTCGGACACGATGTACTCTTTTCTCCCTTTACACGCTGCCACCAGTGGATCTTTATCCACACTGTACCAAATAAGTTTCTTAGGCTCGGGCTGCCAAATATAACAGGTTTATTTATTGTTTGATTAGTAAATCACAGAAGTAAAGTCATAGATGTTCTTTTATTGTTCAGTCATTAAACTTGGATAGGATTACACATTTGCTTGTTTGTATTCATTCACATTCACCACGGTAACAATATCTAAGGACTGTCTATCTATTTTATATTACTTTTATCTCTTATCTGTTCTCTAACACACACGAACTTTCCAATCTCTGTCTTAACACTTCAAAACCCTTCTCCCTAACTCTCTCTAACTGTATTAACCCTTTTTTAAAACTCTCACTAACTTCCCTCAGTCTCTCTAACTGTTCTCTTGACTCCGCCCCTCCTGTCCTTCCATAGGCTCCTGCCCTAGAGCTCCATATGACGGACAGGCGTGACTTGGGCATTCCGCCACAACCAATATTTTAATGTTTCAAAACATTAGATGGGAATACAGTCATATCCACAGATGCAACTTGCTGTGTACTGTTCTATGAAACCCAAATACTACCACCATTCAGAAATTACAACAGTGAGCAAAATAAATGTATCAGGAGCTCTTGTGAGATTCTTAAAAGCAGTTCTTTCTCCAGTTTTGGTGTGTGTACACACACACACACACACGAGATGTGAAGTTTGAGGTTATCACCTTTAGTTTGTACACATATATATGTCTAACATACACGCAAACACACACACACAGCTGAGATGTGAAGTTTGACGTTATCACCTTTAGTTTGTACACATATATATGTCTAACATACATGCAAACACATTTAGCCAGGATGTGAAGTTTGACATTATCACCTTTAGTTTGAATCAGAATTGGATATATGCCTGCTTATAATATGGCATATAATGTCAGAGTTAACAGATTTGTCAAAGGTCAGAACAAACAAAGGTCAGAACAAACAAGCAGAGTAGTGAAATCCACTTTTCAGATACATTCAGTACTACATATTTACCAGCTTAAGTTACAAAACAAGTTTCTCCGTCAACCTAAAGTAGGCCGTTATTTTATAATGCTTTAACTTTTATGGTTTTCTCCTCTAAATATTGAGAATAGCTTAGTGAGAAACCTGTTGGTGATCCCCTCTAAATCAATAAACAACCGTTTCAGTGCTGGTGAACCTTTTGGGGCTTGCGTGCTCAAACTGAAAAAAAAAAAAAAACACCTAGCGGGCAGCGTGCCGCAGCGGAACCGGAAGTGGCAGCAGAAGGGGGAATCCCAGGCACGGAGGTGCCTCGAGACCCCACTCCGGATCCGCCGCCAGCACCAGCTGCTCTGGATCTGCCTGCCAAAGCGCCAGCACCGCAGCTGCAGCCACCTTCTCAGGTTTGGCTGCGCAAGGGGGGAGTAGCGATCCAGTGACTTATGGCTTGCGTGCTGGCAGAAGGGGCTCTGCATGCCAGCTGTGGCACGCGTGCCATAGGTTCACCATCGCTGGTTTATAGAGTTGGCTCTTAAGCCCAGTTTAAGTCTGTGATATGGTATACGAATTGGCATGTTGTATAGTGTTTTGGGAAATACAGATTCTGGTTCCCGCTGACCCATGAATGACTTTGGGCCATTCACACACTGTAAGTCTCACTTATCTCACAGGGTTGTGAAGATATATTGAGGAGCGCAAGAGATTTTTGTGCTGAATTGAGCTCATTGGAAAAAAGTGAGATATAAATGTAACTAATAAAATAAATAAATAAATACAAAGATAAATCATCCTAAAGACCATGATCTTCTCCAAGACTAACAGTAGTATTGTTATTTTAGACTCCATGAGCCCCATTGGCTACATGTATGTCCTGCAGTTCATTTGCTTACCAGGCTGCAACAGTAACTTGTAAAATCAGTGTAATGTGATATGTGAAAATTAAAAATTGCTCAATATCTCTCATCATCAAAGCTGTGCAATTATAATGCAAGTCATTATCATGGTGTGCAATGAGCCCAAGTGCTCTTCACATTAAATCGCTTCTTCATCTTTAACTTTTATAAAGAGATTTGAATATCAGTTTGAATGGAAAAATATGTCAAATAGGAGTTGTTGTAGTTGTTGTTTAGTCGTTAAGTCGTGTCTGACTCTTCGTGATCCCATGGACCAAAGCACGCCAGGCCCTCCTGTCTTCCACTGCCTCCCGGAGTTGGGTCAAATTCATGTTGGTAGCTTCAGTGACACTGTCCAACCATCTCGTCCTCTGTCGTCCCCTTCTCCTCTTGCCCTCACACTTTCCCAACATCAGGGTCCAGGGAGTCTTCTTATGAGATGGCCAAAGTATTGGAGCCTCAGCTTCATGATCTGTCCTTCCAGTGAGCAGTCAGGGTTGATTTCTTTCAAAATGGATAGGTTTGTTCTTTTTGCAGTCCAGGGCACTCTCAAGAGTCTCCTCCAGCACCACAATTCAAAAGCATAAATTCTTCGGCGGTCAGCCTTCTTTATGGTCCAGGTCTCACTTCCATACATCGCTACTGGAAAAACCATAGCTTTAACTATGCGGACCTTTGTCGACAAGGTGATGTCTCTGCTTCTTAAGATGCTGTCTAGGTTTGTCATCGCTTTCCTCCCAAGAAGCAGGCGTCTTTTAATTTTGTGGCTGCTGTCACCATCTGCAGTGATCATGGAGCCCAAGAAAATAAAATCTGTCACTGCCTCCATATCTTCCCCTTCTATTTGCCAGGAGGTGATGGGGCCAGTGGCCATGATCTTAGTTTTTTGATGTTGAGCTTCAGACCATTTTTTGCGCTCTCCTCTTTCACCCTCATTAAGAGGTTCTTTAATTCCTCCTCACTTTCTGCCATCAGAGTGATATCATCTGCGTATCTGAGGTTGTTGATATTTCTTCCGGCAATCTTAATTCCGGCTTGGGATTCCTCCAGTCCAGTCTTTCGCATGATGTATTCTGCATATAAGTTAAATAAGCAGGGAGACAATATACAGCCTTGTCGTACTCCTTTCCCAATTTTGAACCAATCAGTTGTTCCATATCCAGTTCTAACTGTTGCTTCCTGTCCTACATATAGATTTCTCAGGAGATAGATAAGGTGGTCAGGCACTCCCATTACTTTAAGAACTTGCCATAGTTTGCTGTGGTCCACACAGTCAAAGGCTTTTGTGTAGTCAATGAAGCAGAAGTAGATGTTTTTCTGGAATTCTCTGGCTTTCTCCATAATCCAGCGCATGTTCGCAATTTGGTCTCTAGTTCCTCTGCCCCTTCGAAATCCAGCTTGTACTTCTGGGAGTTCTCGGTCCACATACTGCTGAAGCCTACCTTGTAGGATTTTGAGCATAACCTTGCTAGCATGTGAAATGAGTGCAATTGTACGGTAGTTGGAGCATTCTTTGGCACTGCCCTTCTTTGGGATTGGGATGTAGACTGATCTTTTCCAATCCTCTGGCCACTGCTGAGTTTTCCAAACTTGCTGGCATATTGAGTGTAGCACCTTAACACTGTCATCTTTTAAGATTTTAAATAGTTCAACTGGAATGTCATCACCTCCACTGGCCTTGTTGTTAGCCATGGTTTCTAAGGCCCACTTGACTTCACTCTCCAGGATGTCTGGCTCAAGGTCAGCAACCACACTATCTGGGTTGTCCGGGACATCCAAATCTTTCTGGTATAATTCCTCTGTGTATTCTTGCCACCTCTTCTTGATGTCTTCTGCTTCTGTGAGGTCCCTGCCATTTGTGTCCTTTATCATGTCCATCTTTGCACAAAATGTTCCTTTAATATCTCCAATTTTCTTGAACAGATCTCTGGTTTTTCCCTTTCTATTATTTTCCTCTATTTCTTTGCACTGTTCATTTAAGAAGGCCCTCTTGTCTCTCCTTGCTATTCTTTGGAATTCAGCATTCAATTTTCTGTAACTTTCCCTATCTCCCTTGCATTTTGTTTCCCTTCTCTTCTCTGCTATTTGTAAGGCCTCGTTGGACAGCCACTTTGCTTTCTTGCATTTCCTTTTCTTTGGGATGGTTTTTGTTGCTGCCTCCTGTACAATGTTATGGGCCTCCATCCATAGTTCTTCAGGCACTCTGTCCACCAAATCGAGTTCCTTAAATCTGTTCTTCACTTCCACTGTGTATTCATAAGGGATTTGGTTTAGATTATACCGGACTAGCCCAGTGGTTTTTCCTACTTTCTTCAGTTTAAGTTTGAGTTTTGCTATAAGAAGCTGATGATCAGAGCCACAATCAGCTCCAGGTCTTGTTTTTGCTGACTGTATAGAGCTTCTCCATCTTTGGCTGCAGAGAATATAATCAATCTGATTTCGGTATTTCCCATTTGGTGATGTCCATGTGTAGAGTCGCCTCTTGTGTTGTTGGAAAAGAGTGTTTGTGATGACCAGCTTGTTCTCTTGACAGAACTCTATTAGCCTTTGCCCTGCTTCGTTTTGAACTCCAAGGCCAACCTTACCTGTTGTTCCTTTTATCTCTTGACTCCCTACTTTAGCATTCTAATCCCCTATAATGAGAAGAACATCTTTCTTTGGTGTCAGTTCTAGAAGGTGTTGTAAGTCTTCATAGAATTGGTCAATTTCAGCCTCTTCAGCATTGGTGGTTGGTGCATAAACTTGGATTACTGTGATGTTGAAAGGCCTGCCTTGGATTCGTATTGAAATCATTCTATCATTTTTGAGATTATATCCCAGTACAGCTTTTCCTACTCTTTTGTTGACTATGAGGGCTACTCCATTTCTTCTACGGGATTCTTGCCCACAATAGTAGATATGATAATCATCTGAATTGAATTCACCCATTCCCGTCCATTTTAGTTCACTGTTGCCAAGGATGTCAATGTTTATTCTTGCCATCTCCTGTTTGACCACATCCAAATAGGAGTAAGTATCTGGAAACTTTATATACTCAGTTGTTGTTAATTATTTGAAGTAATGTATTGTCCCGTGACAGAAAAAAACTTGGGCATCTGTGTTCCCATGTTTTGAGTGAGGATGAGGGAGTTGATCTGTGTTTTGAATTTCCTTAATTCTATGTTTATATCTGCAATCCCAACATTCTGCTTGAAACCTTTTTTTTTTCCTTCTTTGGGAAATTGCCCTGCCCTTTGAAACATCAATATTGGGAAATTGAAAGTCTGTCCTAACTGAACAGTTTAAGGTAGAAGGTTTTTCTAAAGCTTCCACAAAGCAAACAGTTAAAAGGAACACAACACCTTTGACTTAACAGTATAAAAGAGACCAATGTTTTCCAACCAGTTCTGTCTGGATTCTAAAGGAATTGCAAACATTCACAAAGGAGAGGGAGTTGCTATTTACACCTGCCTCTTAAAGAGACAGGCACTGTATACTTAAAGATGCTACTCATAAATTTTCCACTTCCATGATGCTGTTGTGCTGCATAAAGATTTCCCTAGGGAAACACAATTAAGAGTTAGTAGTGTTCCACCAAAAGCTAACCTACCCATAGGGATAGATGAGGTTTGGAAGATCATTGTTTTCCTGGGCAAATGAAGATTTCAGCTTTCAGAAGGTGAAGAGAGACAGAATTGCAGCATTAGTGAACAGTACTGTAGTAGTAGTCAGAAGGTTGTTCCTCCCCTACAAAAAGCCAATTGTAACCTTTTGTTTCTCTGAGGGATATAAGAGAGAACCTGTCACCAACTGTAACTATTAGAGGGCCAGTATAAATGTCTATAATGTTTACAACTAGACCCTTGATACAATGTGTAAAACAGTTTAAAATTTAAAAAGTTGACTTCTGTATGTGCTTTGTAGTGTACTTGTCAAGTTCCATCTCCTCACAGGATGTCTGTACTCCGTACAATCCAATTTTTGCTTGTATAGAAGTATTGCTTAAAACAAGGTTTAGCTAGAGGGACAATGGAAAAAATCACTAGTGTGTATGGAAAAGTTACAATGAAGTAGTTCCTTTTGTGCTTCTGCTCTAATTTCAATGCTGAAAACATGCTTAATGGAAGGGAGGACATTGCACTTGTGCTCTTGAACTGTAGCAAAACAGTTGTGCTTATTTAAAAAGCACACACTTAAGATGGTTTCTTATAACCTATTAAGAAATACCACGTGAAAGTATGGAAGGACTGTATTTTTTACTCTAAAACTTAAAATGAAATAGATCATTCCACTTGCTCCCACTGATTTGTCTTTAAAAGCTGTTTTGTTTTGGTGATTGTTATTTTGACCTGACATTTTAGTTTCAGAAAAAGTCTTCATGTATAAAATATCTATTACAAATCTGCTTCTGTGTATTAACTACATTCCAAATTTTAGTAACAGCAGAGTCTTCTCCATGATTATTCAGAAGTAAGACTTGTTGGCCAAAATCCTGTCAGTTACACTCACCAGTGTAATATAGCTGTCTTAAATCTCTTTGTCAAATTGCTGCAAGCAATGAGAAGAGAAGACTCCCTGGAAAAGACCCTGATGTTGGGAAAATGTGAAGGCAAGAGGAGAAGGGGACGACAGAGGACAAGATGGTTGGACAGTGTCACTGAAGCTACCAACATGAATTTGACCAAACTCCGGGAGGCACTGGAAGACAGGAGGGCCTGGCATGCTCTGGTCCATGGGGTCACGAAGAGTCGGACACGACTTAAACAACAACAAAGCTGGCTCCGTAGCTCAATAGTTTAGGTACTGTATTTGGCTGGAGCCAAAGGTTGGGAGTTTAATTCCCCACAGTAGCTCCCTAGAGAAAGAGCCAGCCTATGTGGCCTTGGGCAAGCTGTGCAGTCCCAGGGTATCTCTAGAAGAAGGGAATGGTAAACCACATCTGAGTACTCTCTACCGAGAAAACCCTGGAAGGGGTTGCCATAAGTCAGAATTGATTTGATGGCATATGATTATTAAAAAGTCAGCATAGGCTTTTGTTGTTGCATGAGGAGTTTCCTAACTCAACATGCAATAGCAAATGGCTGTGCTGACCTGACTTAGAGCAATGCATCACACTGATATATATAAAAAAATCCCACAACGATTATAGCTGTTGAATTCTATTGATCTTACTCCTTGGTTAGTCTGTTCTCATACAAAATCTTTAAAATTATTTAATTGACACTAAAAGTGGATTGTAACTAGAGATGGGGGTATTCGTATACAAATACGAATATCCCCGCGCAGCTAGACTTAACGAGGTGCCGGCCCCTGCGGCCAGCCCGTCTACTTGTGTGGCCGGCGCCAGCCTTGCTCATCCTTCCAATCGCTCCCGGAGCTCTGCTGTCTTCCTGCTTGCCTGGCCACTCCAGGCAGTGGGAGGGAGGACAAGTCTAAGTCACTAGCCACAGGGGCCGGCCCCTCGTTAAGTCCAGCTGCATGGGGATATTCAAATACAAATACCCCCATCTCTAATTGTAACCATGCTATTGATGGTTAAAATTCTATTTAATGTGCAGTGTGTGATCACTAAAATCTTATTCACCTGGAAACAGACCATACAGAACGTTAAGAAGGCTACCTTTCTGTATTTTAAAAACAATTGTATTTTAATGTGTTTGGCTGTATTATGGGAGATAAAAAGGAATAGTTACCAATTGCACTGCAGTTTGAAGAAAAAATACCAGTGGTGATGGCAGCAGTCCTTCCTGGTTTATCCCTATCTTGTTAAAATTTGGAGGGGTTGTATACATGTCTACATGCATGCGCAGCAACAACACTACCATCTCGATAGTGGAAGTGAAGACTTGGGTGAATGCATCAGAATGGATACCTGTGTTTTCTTTTTAAAATGTGTTCAAGTACAGCCTCCTTGTAGATTCCACTGCCCAGTTTTCACCTTCTTGAAGAATAAAGTGCAGTAGAAATTAGAATTCTCCCATGCCTTGTGTAAGGTATGTTGGTCATTAAATTTGCCAAGCCAGCCTGCCGTGTTAGAGTTGACTTGAAATAACACTGTTGGTGCAAGCTCTGTATTTCTTGCATATTAAAAAAAACAAACCCAAATAAAATTGCTGGTTAGTGCATTTAGTTAGCAACTGGAATATGAGAAGGAGTTTTGTAAAGGTAGCCTGTGACTCTGTTGTAGAGTTGGTGATCCAGTGGTTTCAGTTGAAAATACCTACACCTTAGCTAGCATAATGTAAACTTCTAGTATTGAGAGTTGAAGTCACAGGAATTTCAGAATATTTGATGAAGAAATAATAGACAGAACATGAATTTGAACTATGAACAGAAATAAAACAAGTAAATACATGTATGAAGAAATAAATTGTAGGAGAAAAGTGACATTTTCAAGTTTTCTTGAAGGCTTTTATGGAAAGGTGGGATAGAAATATTAAATATCTAGAATAGTGGCTTCTTTGTTTGTGGGAACCTAAGCAATTCTCTGTACCCCTGAAAACTGGTTTACTTATCACCACTGATCAGTATGTAACTGAAGGGGAAAGATGCATGAATTGACAGTTGTTCCTGAAAACCTGCTGTAGGTTCCTGTATGATTGGTCAACATGAAAAAAGAGGGTTTGAAAACAGCTACTTTGAAACAAAACTAAGTGAATCACCCATTTCCCACTATTGTTATTTTTTCACTTATATGTCTACTTGTCCTAAGGATTTGGGAACAGTAACAGGAAATGTATATTGACAAATAACCAAGACACAATCTTCATAGGGTTCAGAAACTCAGGGTGCTTTCACACTGAAGATGTCTCATTGTGGCCGAATGAGGATCTTCGTTCAGTGTGCCCAGCACCTGAGAGCTTCTGAAAGATCTTTCTAATCCTTGGTGGTCCATATTGTAGATACTTGTGGAGATAGCATGCATGGCACAGTTTAAGCAAGGATTGTTTTAGAAAATTATGTGACTTCTTGTACATTGTTCTTTGATGTTACACTTCTGAATTGCATTATAATGTGCAGCAAGATACATGGAAACTTGCATTGTTACTTAGGACCATCATTAAACTCTGTGGAATTTACTTATAACTGAGTAAACTGAGAATGTGGTGAATCCTACCATAAATTAAAGAGCATCACCATGTGTTTTAGTTCTAGAGATAAAGTGGAGCAAAGAAACAAATAGGAGGATTTTGAGATGGAATAGAGCAGCTTTCTGGGATAGTGTTTATATTTTGTCCCATGGCATCCTGTGCCTATGAAAAACATCATACAACAAGACACAATCATATTAGAACAACAATACTGTAAGAACAAAAGACAGGAGATGAGAAAGTACGATGAGGCGGAATTCTGGTGTAGTACTCTGCATTTTCTTTCAAGTTTATTTTTCTGTTATAGACACTTGTGTTTTGGCAGAGTGCAGGAACCATGTTGAAATGTTAAGTGCCCTAAGATTTGTGTTTTCCCAAGAGAGGTAGGAAATACATGCAAACATGAGATGTAACATATTAAGGTGGAGAATGTATCCTCCTCTCATGGAGGTGTATATATAGCTGTCCTGTCAGAGCAATATGTATAACAACAATTCTCCTTCAAAGTTGTCATCCACTGGCCCAGCCATCTCCCTAGCCTTTTTGGCTAATGACCAGGAACAGGCGTTTTTCCCAAGTAGTGACTGTCATTCATGGCTAATGAACCTGCTTTATTACCTGACCCTACACCAGTGATGGCAAACCTTTTTGAGCCTGAGTGCCCAAACTGCAACACAAAACCAACCAAATAGGAAAACCTGTTTGTGCCTGGGGAAGCAACTGGAGGACCCAGACACTTGCACCGTGGCCAGGTCTGGGCATTGCTGAAGAAGACGCCTCACCATGGGTGGTGGGACAGAGGCAAAGTGGCTGGATGTGGAAGAAATGTGGTCAAAGGCCAAGGCGGAGAGGGCCAAGAAGGGGTGAGGAAAATGCAGGCCCTCTGCGGGCGAGAAATCTGTGGTACCCCATGCCGAGTCTCGGGAAAAGGCGTCCACGCTCGCTTACCCACACCTCTGTGCCCCAGTCCATGCTAGCTTCCTCCCGCAGACTAACGCAAAAGCTGAGTCGTCGCCACCACGACAGTCCCAAAGAGTCCCACTCCTCCAACCGCACAACCTCCAGCACCTGCCTGGGACACTCCCTGCTCCGCATCTAGCTGCAATCCTTAAAGGTGCAGGCAGCAGGAGCCGGGTGTTTCCATGCCTGGAGTCCAGGCGGGTACGTGTGTGTGTTTCTGGCGGCGGTGGCCATTGCCGTCTTGGCTCTCTCTCACTTCCCCACACAGGTGGTGTTAACGAGGGTCCAGCCCCATGGGGCCGGACGGTCCACTCACCGATCCGTCTGCAAACGCAGACGGTGCAATTCTACCAATGGCTCCACAGCGTGCAATCTGCTCGCCACTCCTGGCAGGAGGCGGGAGGACCTCGCCTTGCTGCGAGATTGAAGAGCGGTGAGTGGATCGCGCACTGCGGAGCCATTCGTAGAATCGCGCCATCTGCGTTCACAGCGGATCGGTGAGTGGACCGTCCGGCCCCATGGGGCTGGACCCTCATTAACGCCACCTGTGCAGGGATATTCGTATATGAATACCCCCATCTCTAATATTTGGTTCTGACACTCTTTCCCAGTTTCATTAACAGTGATCTGTGAAGACGGGAACATACTTTTAGGCTGTGTGGCAAAGAGGATTGTTAAGATGGCATTCTGGAGTTGTAAATAGTAGCCACTGTCAAAATCCTTAGCTGAAAGGCAGTTTTAAAAACACAGTAAACTATTAATGAAATTAATATTAGATTAGATTAGGTATCATTCAGTCTCGAGAGACTATGGTAACGTGCTCTGTATGGAGGACTTGGAACAGCGTCTAGTGTGGCTGAGAAGGCCAATTTGAAAGTGACAATCCCTTCCACACTGAAGACAAATACAATCTGTCCCCTGTCCAGCTCCCTGATTTTGCTGGTTTCGGGACTGCCTCTTTGCCTCGGCCTGCTGGACAAGTGTCTCTTCAAAATGGGAGAGGCCATGATGCACCGCCTGCCTCCAGGCTGAACGCTCAGATGTCAAGGTTTCCCATCTGTTGAGGTCCATTCCTAAGGCCTTCAGATCCCGCTTGCAGATATCCTTGTATCGCAGCTGTGGTCTCCCTCTGGGGTGATTTCCCTGCACTAATTCTCCATACAGGAGATCTTTTGGAATCCAACCATCAGCCATTCTCACGACATGCCCAAGCCAACGTAGACGGCGCTGTTTCAGTAATGTATACATGCTAAAAATTCCAGCTCATTCTACCGTGTTTCCCCGAAAATAAGACAGGGTCTTATATTAATTTTTGCTCCAAAAAAAGCATTAGGGCTTATTTTCAGGGGATGTTCTATTTTTTTCATGTACAACAATCTACATTTATTCAAATACAATCATGTCATCTTCTTCTGGTTGCTGCACAATGGTGGAGGGCGAGGTTTCACTTAACTAGGGCTTATTTTTGGGGTAGGGCTTATATTACGAGCATCCTGAAAAATCATACTAGGGCTTATTTTCAGGTTAGGTCTTATTTTCGGGGAAACAGGGTAGGACTACTCTATTTGGAACTTTGTCCTGCCAGGTGATACCAAAAATGCGTCGGAGACAACACATATGGAACGTATTCAGCTTCCTCTCCTGCTGTGCATGAAGGGTCCAGGACTCACTGCAGTACAGGAGTGTGCTCAGGACACAGGCTCTATAGACCTGAATCTTGGTATATGCCGTCAGCTTCTTATTAAGCCATACTCTCTTTGTGAGTCTAGAGAACGTGGTAGCTGCTTTGCCAATGCGTTTATCCAGCTCGACATCTAGGGAGAGTGTGAAAGGGTTCAGTGTCAATTTGAGGCGATTCCTCATTTTGCGCGGGAAAGACCACAGGAAACGTCTTCTTAACTTTAACAACATCTTCTTTATTGGGAACCGGTAAATCAACATTGTTCATGATTGGATCAAAGAAACTCAACTCAGGCAACATGCCATAACTGTCTAAAGCATAGTCCCGATAACCATCCATCCCATTCAAAGGGGTGCTGGGCCAAACCTCTCCGCATCTGTTGGCTTCCCGAAGCGGCGCACTTATGAAGGCCACAAAGAGTGGCTGTTGTTGTTCCCTACATTTCTCCTGCAGCTGTCGGAGGGAGAATACCATGTCAGTGGTGGATCTATTAGCTCGAAATCCACACTGTGATTCTGGATAGACTCTGTCTGCAAGCACCTGGAGTCTCTTCAGCACAACATGGGCAAGCAGCTTCCCTACAACGCTGAGAAGAGAGATGCCACGGTAGTTATTGCAGTCGCCCCTGTCTCCTTTGTTCTTATACAATGTGATGATGTTTGCATCCTTCATGTCCTGTGGTACTCCACCTTCCCTCCAGCAAAGACAAAAGATTTCATACAGCTCGGTGGTGATGATCTCTTTACAGCACTTCAGCAGGGATGTTATCCTTTCCAGGTGCCTTGCCGGAGGCAAGGGAATCCAAGGCCGCTTTTATTTCTGCTAAAGTTGGTTCGCTGTCCAACTCTTCCAAGACAGGCAGGCACTCGATGTTATTTAGTGCCTCTTCGGTTACTACATTCTCTCTAGAATATAGCTCAGAGTAGTAATGCACCCAGCGTTCCATCTGCTGTGCTCGGTCCTGGATGATCACGCCTGTTGTAGACTTCAAGGGAGCAGATTTCTTCTGTATTGGACCTAAAGCCTGCTTGATACCGTCATACATTCCCTTGATGTTACCTGTGTCTGCTGCTATCTGTATCTGAGAGCAGAGCTGAAGCCAATAATCGTTGGAACATCTCCTGGCATGGTGGTCTTCCTTCCTTTTTCGTGTAATACAATCTCTTTGCTCGCAGTTTTACTCTACTACACACCAGGGAGTGATCAGTATCACAATCAGCACTCTGGTAACTGTGTGTGATCGTAATATTAGGAAGGCTAGAACATCTAGTGAGGATCAAATCGAGCTGATGCCAATGCTTCGATCTTGGATGTCTCCAGGAAACTCTGTGTTGAAGCTTTGTATTAAAGAACGTGTTGCTGACACAGAGACCATAATAACAGCAGAACTCCAGCAAGCGTTGGCCAACACTTGAAATTAATATATATGATGCAGATTGTACTGCAAAGAAGACTCCCTTGTAGATTCTTGAGCTCATGGGTTACTTTTTCTTTGTTGTTGTTTTTCAAGCATGCTAGTTTTAGAATTTATCCCTTTACTGTTCTGAATTTATTGTTGGTGGCATGTTTTAGATCTGTTTTGACCTTTTTTGATATAGCAGAATTCATGAGAGTTAAATGCATGTGTGTCTCAGCAGATCTTGGGAGAGGGATAATGCTAGCCAGAATTGTCCACATCTTCTACAATGTACATTCTAAAATTAAAAACAGAAGAGTTGAGGTGTGAATTTATTTAGTTTTCTATGATATTCTTTAGCCTAAACTTTTCAGAGCAGCTTGCAATTAAAAAGAGTAAATCCAACACAAAACTCAATGGAAAGCAGTAGTAGTAGATTAGCAAGAAGTAACACTGTGATGCAGTTTTAAGTACACTTGCCTGGCAGTGAGTCTAGCTGAATATCGTAAATAATTTGGTGTTTTTAGCAAACCTGTTATTCTCATTGCTTATATTTATTTCTGATTAATTGATGAAGAATTTTAAAATGCACTGGTTTCAATATAGATTTGTGAGAGATCCTATTTACTGTACTTCCATTGTGGCAAGTGACCATGTATTCCTACTGTCTTGTTCTTTAAGCAGTTACTGATCATTTTTTAAAAAATCCCCTAATGTCATTTCTGCTAAATATACTTGGGAGTCTTTGTCAGGGACTTTGTTAAAAAATAAAAAAAAAAGGCCAAATTAACGGCATCAAAAGCAGCAGTAAATTGTCACTGATTACAGATTTTCTTTGGTGATTTTGGGGTGCATATGACTTGTAACACAATGCAGTGAAGTCAAGTGCACTTCGTAATTGCCAAAGGAGGTCTTTAATCAGTGGCAGTTTTCCATGTTAATGATGTCATGCCTGTTGCACATGTGGAGCTGCACAACAGGATTCCAGCTAATGTACAGTGGTGCCTCGACTTACGGAATTAATCCATATTGGAACGGTGGCCGTAGGTCGAAATCTTCGTAAGTCGAAGCACCATTTCCCATAGGAATGCATTGAAAACCGATTAATCCATTCCGGCCGAAGAAAGAAATACCAAAAAAGGAAAAAAAAGAAAGAAAATAAACAGAGCAAGTCCCATGCTGGGACTGCCAAAAAAAAACAAAAAAACAAAAAACAAACAAATCCAAAAATAAACATTGGAGCAAGTCCCATGCTGGGACTGCAAAAAAAATCAAATCACCAAAAAACAAAACAACACAGAAACATAACCCCCCCAGCCCAAACCTACCCTCCAAAACCCACCCAGAACAACTTTTTTAAAAGGAAAAAGGAGCACCTTGCCCGTCTGAAGCCTCCTCAGCCTCCCGGGCTTCCCCGCTGCTGTGACCGCCGCCGCCGGAGGCCTCCCGGGCTTCCCCGCTGCCGTCAGAGGCCTCCCGGGCAGCCGTGTGGGGAGCAGGGCGAGGGCGCCCCAGGGAGAGGGGCGGTCGTCCGGGAGCGCTGGGGACCAGGGCGGGGCGCCTACCGGGTGTGGTTGGGGGCGACAGCGGTGGGGGGCTCCTGGGCGCTGGTGAGCCACAGCAGCGAGAGCAGGAGGGCCGGCAGCAGGACCCTGGCGGGACACTCGGGGCTTGGGGGGCTTCCCGGAGCTGGTGCCGGACGGAGCGGGCGGACAGAGCGGGCGCCTGGAAGCTCGGGCGGGAGCGACTGAAGGAGCAGCGCCGGCTGCCTCCCGTCTGGCTTGTAAGCGGACGGCTGAAGGGGGGGCCGGGACTGCGGGGGCGCCAGCGGGGCCGGGCGGGTGGGTGGGACGGACGGGACTTCCAAAGGGGACAGCGCAGTGTGGACGGGGCGGGTGGGTGGGAGGTAAGGGGGAGGGAAGGAGGCCGCCAGTCCCTGTCCCCCCCCAGCTCGGGCCGGGAAGAGCAGGTTGAGGAATGGAGGCGATCCCAACCCTTGCGCTTGGCGGGCGGCAGAGAAGACAAGCGCGCCGGCAAGCGTGTGCAGAGTGCCTGTGGCTGGCCGCCGGGGGAGGCCTGGCGGGACCCCTCCAGGCAAAGGCTGGCTGAGGGCAGCGCGACACACGCTCCGGGCCCGACTGGGGCAGGACCAATGGGCTTCTCCGCCCCCGAGGCTGCATCTCGCCTCGCCTCGGAGCGGAGAGGCAAAACAAACGGGAACCGTCGCCAGATGTTTAAAGCGTTCCTTTTTAGAGGCCAGTTGGGAGAGTCCAGGAGCGGTCACCCGAAAAGGTGAGTTTTCCAGCAAGCTCCGTCCATTGCTGTTGTCCTTCCCTGCCTCAAGCCACCTCCGACGGAACCCCGGGAGGCCTCCCACGGCGGCGGGGAAGCCGGGGAGGCCTCCGGCGGCAGCGGTCACGGCGGCAGGGAACCCCGGGAGGCTGAGCCCAGCCGGGATGGTCCGGCGGCTCACCTCCCGGGGACGGTGGCAGCAGCGCTGGAAGCCCGGGAGGCTGAGCCTCCCTTTTCCTAACCATTGGGGCGAAGAAGCAGCCTCTTCGCCACCAACGGTTTGAATTTCCCGCCCTTTTCCCCTGCCTTTTTCCTTTCGTAAGTGGAAGCTCCGGCCGCAAGTCGAACCAAAATTTTGCGGCCGGAACTTTCAGTAACTAGAAATTTTCGTAAGTAGGGACGTCTGTAAGTTGAGGCGCCACTGTATATACATGCTTATTGATGTTCTTGAAGAAGTGCAGAGACTGGGCTTATTTTTGCAGAAGATATGTTGATTCTTCATCATGTCTTTTCATCACCGTTCAAGCACAGATATCTATCTTCCATCTTCCACAGTGAAGCCAGCCTCAAATAATCCATCCAGCTTTTCTGCAGCAGCTTTATTTCAGTATTCTTTTAACTTGTGGCTCAGGCCCCTTTCTAACATGTTTCATCCTTCTGACATATTTAAAGAATTAAGGAATTTTTAATTGCTGGTCTCGACAGTTATTAGTGGCATGAAACTCTGAATCCCCTATTGTCTCCTCTCTGTTTTGGTATGCAAGTTTGCATTCTTCTCTGTGCAGGGCAAAGCTTCACTTTCCAAAGGAAACCATCTTTGCTCTAATACTTCCCCTGATGTTTCCGCAATAACCATGCTGTTGTCTTTCTGGGTAGCAGGTATCATTCTCAACCGTGATAGTTGAGATTTTTTATTGGAGTTTTAAATTATGTGTAAGATTTTGAGTCACAATAAATTGTGTAAACATAGTTATCATTGCTTTAGCAAGACCTTTCTGCTACTAAAGCACTTGGCCATGACAGTTGCTGCTTGTCCTAGGCAACAGATGAGTGGAAATTTTGTGGCATGGCTGGGAACCATATGTATATATTTGGTATGTGATGTAAAGCAGTGGTCCCCAGCCTTGGGCCTCCAGATGTTCTTGGACTTCAATTCCCAGAAATCCTGGCCAGCAGAGGTGGTGGTGAAGGCTTCTGGGAGTTGTAGTCCAAGAACATCTGGAGGCCCAAGGTTGGGGACCACTGATGTAAAGCACTAGTGTTCTCTTTTCCTCTAGCACAGTGTTTCCCAAGGGGTTTACAGACTACCTTCTATGTGTTGTAGCCTTTGTTAAATAATTTCTTCCTTGACATTTCAGAATGGGATGTTACAGTTAGCATGTATGTGTATGTATGAGAACCAGGCTCTTTGGAGAAGAAAGAAACCTCTACCTTCTGAGAAGGGATGATTTCCCCTCATTAAAAATGCTTTTTTATGCAAACATGGCAGTGTGTGTGTCTCAGATTACTTGGCTGTTATAAAAGGGAGTCAGAACTTGAAAAAGGATAGGAACCACTTCTCTAGTAACTTTGAAAAGTAGTAGTTCTTAAGAATTAGAAGAGTCATATTTGACTTAATGTAACCAGTTTCATCCTGCACCCCAAATCTCTTTTGATCTGTGGGCTTCCTCAAGGTTTCCTTAGACTGGGGCAGATAGTCCCGCAACAGGGGTGTTGAGCCCATTCCACTTCAGTAGGAGTCTTGGGAGAGGAGGTTGGTTTCTGAGGTTGGTTTGTGTCACTCGTCCTTCTTCCAGGGACCTCCCTTCTTCGAATTGATGTACATTCTATGGGCTCTGGTCATTCCAACTGAACCGCTATTCCCCCCACTCCTTATCTCTTGCCTCTCATGTTCTCCCCCATAAGCCAGCTTGGGAGAAGGCTTACTTCTCTGCCTCCTTTCAGTTTCCTGTAAGGAGCGCTTCATCTTCACCCACTCGTGAGACCAGGGATCTTTCATCTCCAGCCACTCCCATCCTATTGGGATCTCCTGCTCTTCTTTGCTCTCCCTCTTTTCCTCCACCTCACAATCTGCCTCCTCCCCCCAATCAAGTCCCTCCTTTATCTCCTCCACTGCCACTGCCCCCTCTTCTTCCCCAATCATCATATACCTTTCAACTATTGGCTGATCCTTCCCGACTGTTACTTCCCTGCACTTTTCTTTCCTTTCTCTGCACCCTGCACCTTCATCTGGGCTCCTGCTTGTAATAGGGTGTAAATAGTCTCATAGCCATATGTAGCAGACGATTGAGGGGATGGCTCACTGCCTTCTGCCATGGCTGTGGGCTGCTTCTTCTCACAGACTACTATGGTTTCAGTGTGACTATAATCAGTGTCAATTCTTCCTGTTAGGACAAATGTTCATGTCTTCAGAATATGCAGTTGTACATGTGGAGGAGCCATTTGCAAGCTACAGATAATGCATGAGTGCATAGGCTTGTGTAATCTTTTATAGAGAAATGTCATACACAGGAGCTGGAAACAAAAGGAGAATATGTGAACCACTCATGCAACATTATTTGCTGTTTCTTACAGGTGAAGCAGTTGTCAATTAGCGTCTTGCTACATTGACTCAATGAAGAGGCAGTTATATGTACTGTATTTGCATCAGGCCAATAAAGCTTTCTCACTTTCAAACAAAGCTTTCTTTGCTTTGTTGTCGTACAGAGTAATGTTTTCCACTGTGTAGTTGAAGGATATATTAAAAAAAAAAAAGCCACAACCATTTAACCCTGTATATTTATTTCCAAGTCTACCATAAGAAGAGTAAGCTAGTTTGATTTCTTTCTACCGGATGTTTGTTTCTTGCACAGACAGTACTTACGCTATACTGTTGTTTCAAGTAAAAACTCTTGTACAGTACCTCCTAAATTTTATTAAATTTAATGTGAAATTCATTAATTTACACAGAAGTGGACACTTTTAATGCTGTTGTCTTAAGGAGTCAGTATGGTTTAGTAGGTAGTCTGTTTGGCTCAAGGTGGGAAATGTAGGTTAATAATCTTACTGGGTATCTCTGAAGAAGATGCTGTTTCAGCTTTATGTGGCAATTGCTGTGTTTCTCTGGAAATGGAAAATTGCTACAGCAGTAGTTCCCATCCCAACTTTGTTTGCACCGTTGTTATTGTATTTCATCTCTCAGTATCCCTGACCGTACTGACTGGGACAGTTATGAATTGGAGTTTAAAAACATCTTAGGGATCCATGTTTGAGAACCATTGTGGTAGTAAAATGAATAGTAAAGGCAGAATTGACAGGGGAAAGGAGATTGGAATTTCCTCTTTTTATTGCTATCATTCATTTTACTTGCAAACCATAGTTTGTTAATGTGCTAGGAGTCAACATTTGTAAATGTACAGGATTGCTACTGCCAACACACACACACACACACACACACACACACACACAGAGAGAGAGAGCCTGCTTCTCTTCCTCAGTGCTAAAAACTAAAGGGAGCTGCATATGTGTACTGCCAAGGACTTGGATTTATAATATATACTTATTGGTTTTATTGTTTTTAAATTTGTAAACCGCCCAGAGTAGACCTTTGGTCTAGATGGGCGGGATAGAAATATAATAAATAAATAAATAAATAAATAAGGACAATAAGTGACACTGAACATGTTGGAGCGGGAAGACTAAAAGGAAGCAAGTGGCTTAGCTTTGATCTGTGACCTAAGCCTTGGGGGCAGGGAGGGAAACTGAAAACCATGGAGTTTAAATATCTTCACTTTGCAGGATGTGGCAGTGAAAACTAGCCTTGGAGATTTTTTGTCCTTTCTACTGTATGTCTTTCCTCTATCATTCCATACTTGGCGAATTCTAACATCTCTAATCTGTATATACCATCTCAAATTTGACAGATTTATGCTCCATGTTAACATGATTCTATCTTATCTCAGTGATTTCATATTTGGCACAAAATAATGTCTCTTTTGACAGGCAGGAGTCTGGTATGTTTTGTAGGATAAAATATCCTTTTTTGTTGCTTCCAGAGCTTTATTGGATCTGTGTTTTATATTTCAGTTTCTCAGTGACAGTATTCAGCTGAAAACTGAGCTTTCATTTATGTACTCAAGAGAAGCAGTATTCCTCATAAATCATCTGTGTCACACATGGAATATCTCACAAGTCATGTTAATCTAGATTTATAAGAAGATCAGGGTAAAATAGGGTATGTTGAATAGGGAGAGTGACAACATAAATGCATTTCTGTTTCTACAGCAAATAAAGTCAGACTTAAAGGGAAATATTATGGGGTTCGGCCAGTAACTATTTTTCTATTTATTACTGACATCTTTTTTAACAGGATACTAGAAGCTTGTATTACAGTCCTCTTCTGTGCTATAGGAATTTTAAAAATAGAATTTGTAATAGGTAATGTATTTCTTCCAAATGGAGTAGTGATATTAGCTTTGTTAGTAATATATTAAAACTTAACCCAAGCCTGCAAAGAATCTTAGGTTCATTTTCCAGAAGGTAGCTATGTTAGTCTATTGCAACAAAAATAAGGTCCTGTAGCACCTTAAATGCTGTTATATTTATTATGGTGCAGTCTTCTGCAGAATAGTCACCTTCATCAGTAAAGGTGATGTAAACTCATCCTGGATGGTAGAAGAAATGGCCATGTAAGCAGTGTTGTCAAAATGAATGAAACTGTAGAAACTGAGACAGAAAGAATTACTTTAAAACTTTAAAAATTGTAGTGACTATCCATAAAGCAGTATTGATAAATATCCTGGCTTTAATTAGTTAACTCAGTAATATCAGTCTCAGCTACAGATGGCTTACTTGAACATCCTGACTTCCTGCACCAGTTTGCCAAACTGGATTCTCCTTCTGAAGTTCCTCTGTTTGGCAGTAGCTATCTTGGGATCAGCAACACAGTATTGTGAGATACTGAAATGTTTAAAACTCATTGGGACTTACATCTGAGCAAACATGAATAGAATAGGGTCAGTAGTTCCAAACTGGATAGAAAATTGCTCAACCAAAAAGACCAATTCCCACTTGATAACTTCTGCTTCTTGTTTTAAGATTATACCTTAAACCTGAAAACCTGAGCTTCTGTAAAATCTCCCAACAGAAAGGACTTTTTCAGATTTTCTCTAGTTTGCCTGTTTTAAAATAGGTAACTGAAACGAGCTCAGAGAATGTAGTGATCTTGTCATTACAAATGTGAATTAGGGTATAATCTTATGCTGATTTCCCTGGAAGTAAATCCTATGGAATTCAATGGGCAGAATCCTGTTGGAATAACTTTACACTAGTGTGACCTGGATTGGCCACTGGAAACATTGAATCTGAACTCATGGAAAGTTTCATATTCATTTCAGGTTCCAAGTCTCCCAAGGGCTCCCTAGGAAGAAGAAGCCTTTAGGAACCTTGGGACCCTTTGTGGGATAAAGGAGAGAACTTTTAATAGTAAAATATTGCCACCACATCACTGCTGACAGTCCTGATCCCATCTGGCAGCCCTAATCCCAGCAGTGTTGATCCAGCATCGATTTTTTACCAGGTTATATACAACAGGATTTTGCCCAATAATACTTACTTTTGAGTAGACATCCTTGGGATTGCCCTGCTGGAGGATTATTGTCTTAAATATAGCTGCATCATTGATGGTGTAATTCCATACATGTGTACCGAGAAGTGATTCTCATGGAGTTTAACAGGATGTATTCTCAAGAAATTGTTACAGAATTTCAACTTTAGAGGCTTAACGGTAGAGGTGCTAAAGTCAGTGCACGTGCACTGTTTGAGTACATGCGTTGTCTAAGTGTTTATTCTCTGTTTAGGATCCTTCAGTTACACAAGTGACAAGAAATATTCCTCCAGGATTAGATGAGTACAATCCTTTCTCAGATTCCAGAACAGTAAGCATCCTTATCTTTCTCTTAAATAACCATGTGAGACTTTGAGTTCATTTTAATGTTATTAATTAAACTTTCCTGAGTTACAATCATTCATGTTTGTAAAAGAATGGTTTAGCTGCTCATGAAAATGTGATAGTCTAATTACATGAATGGCTACTGTAGAAGCATCAGAAGATAGATAATTGAATCCTAGTAAGATTGGAGCATGTCGGTGAAACCTATAAAGATACGGTATTTAGGAGAGTGGGGTAAAGGAAATAAACCAAACCCTAGCCCAGTGGAAAAGAAAGGGAAAGAAGGATGAATGTTCAGATGAACAGCTGTGGGGTAGTCACACATGAGGGAGATTTAGAGAACAGAAGGGAATGGAATTTTCCTTACACCTTCTGATTTTTTTTACAACTCTGATTTTTTAAAAGACCTATTCTGTCTTGACATGGTCTGGATTGACAGTATTGCTGTCCTTTCAAGATTGGAAATCAGCTCATTTCTTCTTAAGCACAGCTTCTAAGTATACATATCTACCTGCATTGAAAAGCTTAATGGTGCACCTGACCGATCTCTGGCTTTAAGCTGTGAAGAGCTTTAAAAGTATGTTATTGGTCCTCAGAATGGACTGGATCCAGTGCAGCTGGAATGTCTTATTATAGTTATGACTGTACTACCCAGCCCAAGTTAGTAATCTAAACACATTCTGCACTGAGAGCAGTTTTTGGTGGTAGTCCCATAATAAAGCATTTTAATAATTTCCTAACGTGGAGATTATTAGAGTATATGTAATGGAGGCAAGAGAGTATGTTGCCATTTACTTAAAGTACAACCATGGTGGATTAAAATTGATTTAAAAAAAATAAAAAATTAAAAAATATATTTTTAAATTTTAAGTCAGATTTTAAAATTTAAATCAGATTTTTAAATTAAATTAAATTTTTTAATTTTAATAAATTGGATTTTAATGAAATGCTTTTGGAGGAATAATCTGTCTAAAGATAGTTTTCTATTTAAGATACATTATAGTTCAAAGGTTATTCAGCATGGAACAGAGCTTAGTTATGTAGTATGAGGCTGTATATTCATGCAATAGTTACATTTTTGGTAAATTAATTCAATTAATCCAAGTTATCCAAGGTGAGATAACATGCACTTTTTCACAGTAAAAATGATATAAAATAAACAAAGTTCAGGAAAAGATCTTAATCCCATTGTTGTTCTGCAAATCTATCTACAAACAATGAATACATTACCTTAAATGCTAGGTTTGAAGTTTGTCTGGAGTGAAATACATCTGTACCAGGCTCTTAAGTGTGAGGAGGAAGGGGCAAGCAGCAAAAATGAAAGTGAAACCTTCTGAGCAGTTTACAAACCTTGCATCACTGAGCACATAGCTTGAAGGGTTTTTTAAAGATATTTTGTTTAACCACTTCAGTTAATAAACATTGATGTGTAAGCAAATACAAGAAAATGTAAGCTATATCATGTTATTGTTTTAGTTAAATAAAACAATTTTAAGTAGTTCTCCAAATATGAGTGATTAACCTATTAAACTAAAGTCAGTTCTTATATAGCTGTTTTACTAATCCGACAGATTATTATTCTAAATATGAAATCTTCATCTGGTTGCAAATATTAAAGATTATAACTACCAGGAAGAATGAGTCTTTACATTTAAAAATCATGATTTAAATCGAGTCTTACTGATTAGTCATTTAAACGCCTGAGGCAATTAAGCAACTTTTATTTCAGCTTTCATTTGTTGTACTCAGGGTGGATTTGATTTAAATCAAGTTTAAATTTACATTTAAAAATCATGAATCATTTAAATCTAGTCTTACTAGACTCGATTTAAATCATGATTTTAAAATCACGATTTAAAAAATTTTAAATAATGATTTTTAAATTTAAATCACTAATAAGTAAGACTCGATTTAAATCATGATTTAAAAATTTTAAATCATGATTTTTAAATTTAAATCACTAATCAGTAAGACTCGATTAAAATCATGATTTTTAAATGTAAATTTAAACTTGATTTAAATCAAATCCACCCTGAGTACAACAAATGAAAGCTGAAATAAAAGTTGCTTAATTGCCTCAGGCATATTTTTCTAGGATTATAATGCAAAGGATGTAATTTGGTTAAATATATGGGATACATTTAAAATATCTTTTGGTTCTTATGTGGGGAAAATATATGCATTCACTTGATCTTTATTTGCCTGCAGCTCAGGTATGTGATATTATGTGTATCTGTAACTTTTACTAAAGCATCTCTTATGTGTTAATCGTGCCAGTTATGTCTTTTCACAGTGGCTCTTATTCTGCTTGTAAAAAGCCTACTTTTTTCTTTTAAGCATGAAGTAAGCTTACAGGTTCTTCATTCTCAGAGAAGATCTTGGGGGTACTTGTTCTGGAACTGTTAATTGCATTTCCAAATATAAACCGTTTTTTGGACACCCCTGCTTGTATATAGAGTGACCTGTCTTTTGTACAGTTCATCAGCATTGCTGCATCTTGCACCAGACGTTTGTTCCTGAGAACTGCAGATAAACTCTGTTCAGATTAGACACATTTATTGATATATTTGCATATACTGCATAATGACTCCAGATCTGTCATAGGTGAAACCAGCTGGATGTTTGTGAAGTGATCTTGCAGGATGAGTTCACGTACAATTATCTGTGTGTGACTTTGACCTAGTTTTCTTCAATACTGTAGCTATTGGCTCCTAATTACAGACCTTATACAGTGTTTCATTAATTTTAATTTCATATATTATATATTGTTTTAGAAAGTACTTTTTTACTGCTTTGCAGCCAAATAAGAGAGACCCTGCCAACAGACTTCCTGCCAACAGACTTACAATCTAAAAAAGACATGACAAAAAAGGGAGGGGGAAGGTCTTTGCCTGGCACCAAAAAGGATGTGAAGGGAAGGGGGAGTGGTACAAGAAGTCCACATCGCTCTCTGCTACCGTTTGCTGGAATGCATGTCCATAGTGACACTGAGTTGAGGCAGAAACCTGCAGTGAATCAGTCTTATTTTGATATTTAAATTGTTTATATGTGATGTTTGAAATCATAGTATAAATAAGTGGTGGTTTTCCATTCTACTTTTTAAACTTCAGAATGTGTCTGGAGAGAAATACCTTTTAGAAGAAGAAAGCTTCTTAGAAGAAATATTTTTGGAAGAAATAAAGAAATATTGTGACAATTGGGACTTGCAGTTAAATTTTCTTCTGTTCTGAATTTCAGTCAGCTCCATCCTCTTCCAGAACAGTCTACCCCATTGCCCATTTCACCTGGCTTTTGTTTATTCATCAGTCCATGTCAACATGGGTATTAAGCCTGTTCAGTCCTCATAAGACTATCCCTACACCCTTGGGGTTTTTCAAAATATTCTTTGCACAAAGCTTGCTGTTACATTCTTGTGTGTGGATGGGTATTGTTTTGATGAAACAAGAACAGCAGGCACTCAAGTCTGAACTTTAGAACTAGAGGAGATGATGCCTTTGTCACCTCTGTGATGTAAGTCAGCGCAACTTCTGCCCCTCCCCACAAAAAAGCATTCAATACATCTTACAATATTCCACTTTTTCCTGGAGCTAACCACCTTTGTATTTGTCAGAATTTTAAAGTATGTACATAGAAAATGAGAACACTAAGACTGCATGATTTAAGTTCATTAAACTAATATTATTTTAGCTGATCAGCTGGGCAGGGTGTTTTTAAAAATCAGTTTTTAGTACCTTCTAAACCTCTTTATTGCACACACTATTGTGCAAGCATTCTTCCTTCTTTTTCATGCAGGAGAAAATGCTTCTTTGTAGAAGGGTGGAGCAAAGAAAAGAAAAGAAAAAAGAAGCAAAGCCAAAATTCTCGCTCAGAAAATGCAAGTTTATTGCCTGAAATATCCCCAATGTTTTTCAGGTAGCAATATTTTTCTGAGTAACAAGAAAACGAATCTATTAAGGGTTCGGTCCTATGGTCTCTGTGCGTTTATTCTAACAGCATATGCTTCAGCAGATCTTCTTTCTTCCATAGAGAGGGAGGGGGCACTTGAAGAAGAATGCTTTATGGGCATATCATCCCTTACTGCCAGTGGCAAAATGGGGCAGATTTAAACCCTTTCCATTGTGTTAGAGTCCCAGCATTAAGAAGGAGCAAAATATGGCAGACCAGGGCTGGTATATATATTGTCCATTTGACTGCTTCCACTCTCCACTTCTCCAGTCTATCATAGATTCTCTCTCCCCTGTCCTCTTTAGATTGATCTATGAGATGTTACTGATGCTGAAATATAAACAGTAATCTAACAGTAATAAAGGTAAGGGTTTATTTAAAAATCTGTGAGCAACCTGTGAAATAATCCATAATCTTGTCTGTATGGTCTAAAAGTATGCTATTTTTAAATATGCTGATGTGATTGGTAGATTAATTTGCTAATGCTTGCATAATTTAGTGACCAAGATCTCTCTAATTTGAGATCCCTGATAAATACCAGTAGTAGGATAGCCTGCTAGGGCACTGCTGTAAATAGAACATTTTCACTGACTGGTGTTGATATATCTCAATTATTCCCACACCATATCTCACCAATTAGTATAGATTTAAAATGTACAGTTTTCATTAGACCTGTGCAGTCATTTGTCTGCAGTCTCCAAAGACATGTTGGTGTGCAAGCCCCACCCCAACATCCCTTTATTGTTAAGACAGCTTTGAAAGAAGTTTAGCAAGACTAAATGTGCACAAATCTCTAGAGCAATTGAAGCAAAAGAGATGGTCTTGCATATGTATTCCCGCATCTCCTCGACACTTCTATCTTGTTCATGTGGCAGACAAACACTTGCATTGTTGTATTGTGTTCATGAGATGTTCAAAAGAGAAGATTAATAAGAGTACAGTCTTTTGAGGAAGTACAACACTTTTAATTCACATAGATAACTCGTGTCAAAAAGAAATTTGCTTTAATCTTAGAATAAGGTTATGTGCAATAGTGTGTATCTAGCATTTTGGTAACTGATATTACCGTAAATTTATCAATTTTAAGCAGGAAGAACAATTTTTAAAAATCTATTTGGTTTGTGCTGCTTAATCTTCTGAATGGCTCTTGTGTTGGTGTAACTCAAGTAATAACTAATTGGGTCAGTGTGTATCTTCCTGTGATGTTCTTGAGATACAGATGCTGCTTTCTTCGTCTTCACAGCTATGTCTTAGCAGCTGGAGTCTATTTCCATAGTTTGAGCTATGGAACTGCCTCACAAGTGTGTGTCTGCATGTGCTCACAAAATATGCTGGGAGGAGAATTATGATCTCTTTAGTATGCTAATTAATGCAGGCAAAAGATCTCAATTCTTTCAGTTTCTCTGCTGAGGTATTTTAAGTAAACACTGCTGAATGGGCTCTGAAACCTAATATCTTTTTAATCCAAGTGATCATGTTGATCTGTATTAAGTATTAAATTTTATGTTCAGTGCTTGAAACATTATGCCACACTTGGTATTGGTCTTCATTGTTGAAAGAGATTGATTCAGACAGTTTCCCCCCTCCAGAAAATAATAAAATATTGTTTTGCTGAGGATTATTGTTTATTCATGGCCTGGTTTTCTAGACTATTGTTTGTTTATAGTCTACTAAAATCAACCAAAAATAGAATTTGTGATTAAAGATTTAAATTAGAAAGATCATTATCTGTTAGTAAAATATATTAGGAACCAGAGTCAATAACTATACAGAGAGACAATACAGTTTTTGTACTAAGCTTTGTACATATGCTGGTCTTGATCCAAAGATGCCTTTCCACAGGCAGAAGTGCTGTTTATCACTAAGCGGATCAAAGACTCAAAATCCAGTAATGTGCCTGTACGCAGTCCTATTCTCAGTTTTTTTCAGTGTCCTAAGAATGCAGCCTGTATTATGCAGCGTTCTTGCTGACATTGTGCAGGATTAGGTATGGTCTAGGCCTAGATGGCAGACTATCTTTTCCATAATGACAGAAAAGTAGGATATACATGTGGTGCGTGAATAAACAGTATAGGACACAGATATGCAATGATGTTCCACTCCAAGATACGTTTTGCTAACTTTTCATGGAAAAGTTCTTAGAATGACACTATTGCAGTTTCTTCTTTTTCTTCCATTAACAATTCTTTGGGACTTGGCAGTTATCAGGTTAATATAAAAATCTGAATGTCTTGTATATAGGATGGGATCCCAAGAACTATTTTAAGTGTCCTTGCATAAATACAAGCTGTTGACTGATAAAATGTTGATCTTGAATGACAGCCTCACATCCTACCACAAAGTCTTTTTGAAATTCCTTACAGTTCAAAAAAAGGTTTCTGTGCCCCTGATTTCAAGAAATTAAATTTAAAATATAAATATTAGGATCTTCCTCTGCTCACAGGAGGGAGTGGCTTGGCTCAGACATAAAAGGGTAACAAATTATGGTTTGTTGGCATGCGGACAAATGGGCTTGAGCACCCGCTTTTATTTCTCCTTCTACACTTTTGGTTTCCTAAATCATAGTTTCATGTAATGTTCAAAGTGAGAAACTGGCTAGAATCCTACTGGGGGATGTACAGTGGTACAGATGTGTAAATTGTAAAAGGGAAATGCCTCAAATTCTGAGTTGTGCAATAAGTCACAAGACCACAAATATGAGTGGCAACTCATTAATTTGCAGCAGTTCACTGCTCTGATTTATGCGGTTACACTTAACACTGGTATACATCCCATTTAGATTCAAGCCACTATGATTTAAGGGCTGCCTACAGACTGTGTTCAGTTCAGATCCTGATTTGCAGGCAGTGCTTAAACAACAGTTTCCATCTACATGTATCAAGGAAAAATTGATTTCAGCCAGGAAGGCTTTTCTGCATCCAAGCACATAAGAGGAGCCAAGAAGAATAGCTCCTTTCGCGTCAGAGTGATAGTAAAACAACCTTTGTTAGTTTTGCCCTTTATGTTTGTACTAGATCCATGTCTCCCCTATGGTACCTGCCATAAATAAATTGTTTGTCTTAATTCCCTCCCCCATGCTGAACTATTCTGTCTACATGTACATTTATGCAGCTTTGTTTAATGGATTTATATTCAGGTGACAATCAAAGTAAAATATCTGTGGGCCTTGTACAGCACTTTCCATATTGAAATTAGTCCTTGGCAATATGAGTACACGTGGTAATTAGAGTGGACTGGATCCAGCTAAATAGGTATGGCATTTGGTGCCAGGCCGGATTTGACTTAAATCACAATTTAATTTTTTTAGAAACTGATTTTTTGACAATTAAAATAAAAAAATAATTTTAAAAATTAAAATAGTGATTTAAATCAATTTCATTTTTAAAAAAAACTCACTTATTTTTATCTACCCTGTTTGGTGCAATTCGTGAGGCCAGTTGCATACAGACCTCAAGCAACCCTATTTGGTCTGCAACAGCCTGTGGTCAATTCAGTATTGTGAAGTGGCTTAAGAAGAGAGCCACTTCTTGATATTGGCAAATTAAATACTTCCTCAGCTCTGTGGAGGGGCCAAGGAAGTGGGAAAAAAAAGTTTGTATTAGAGCAGCAAATATGCACTGCATTACTTAAAAACAGCATTAGATATGTGAACTACAGGTTAGGTATGTGTACTAGTATGTGTATTAGGTATACCTACCTAATACTCTTACCTAACTTGTAACACACATACTTCATGCTGTTTTTAAAGCGATGCAGTGCATATTTGTTGCTTTAATACACACTTAATTCCCCCCCCCCCCACTTCTTCAGCCCCTTCACAGAGTCAAGGAATTTGCCAATATTGTGAAGTGCCTTTCTTCACAATACTTGCAAATTAAAGTAGGAAGACTCACTTTGGTTCATTTTCAGTGATCACACACATTGGAAACAGACCAAAACAGAGTGATCCTACCCGCACCAAAAAAGTAGAAGCCACTGATAGGGGCCAGAAAGGTGCAAGTAGGACCACTGGGGGTGGGAACTGGTTTGCTCCAGCAAAGACGTAGTCTGATCACTATCTTTAGGAGCAAACCATCCCATCCCTGAAGCAGACCTTAACGCCTGTGTAGTCAACCTCATTGTTTGCATTCTGTAGCTGTCCTACTTCTGCACTTTATGTAATATGAAATGTACAGAGTTGACTGTGCAGCTAATTGTACAAATGCATTTTGTCCATCTTGCACTTTTTTATGTTTTGTAATTATCTCAGAACTCTCCAGGAGCTTCTCTAGAATGATTCTCTTTGTTTTCCCCCTTTCAATAGCCGCCACCAGGAACTGTAAAAATTCCCAATGTGCCCAGTACACAGCCAGCTATAATGAAACCAACGGAGG
Organism: Intellagama lesueurii; assembly: GCA_037013535.1. Taxonomy (NCBI): domain Eukaryota; kingdom Metazoa; phylum Chordata; class Lepidosauria; order Squamata; family Agamidae; genus Intellagama; species Intellagama lesueurii. The sequence goes on along the minus strand of JBAJHW010000002.1, from coordinate 35,240,512 downwards.
AACCACCCGCTTATACTCAAATTGCAAAGGTACATTTAATATTATTTGTATCAGATTCTCAACATGTGAAGTTGAATTCCTTTTGGTTTTGCCTCAGTTGTTGCTTATTTCTCAATTTCTTTTTCCCCAGGAACATGCTTTGGCCCAAGCTGAACTACTTAAGCGTCAGGAAGAATTAGAAAGAAAAGCAGCTGAACTAGATCGCAGGGAAAGAGAGATGCAGAGTCTCAGCCAGCAGGGAGGTATGCCTTAACATTCTCTGAAAAGATAATAGGTTTCAGTTCTAAAATAAAAAACCCAACATAAATGTAGCAGTGGAAAGAGCTTAATTAAAGGCCTTTGTTATGCATGAATTAATTTCTGAAAGTTGAGGCTGCTACCAGTCTTCTCTTAAAAACAAATCATAAATTCAATTTCTGCAGTTTTGATAATGTCTGTTTATATTTGAAACTCCGAGATTCAAATGTGCAGTTCTTGTGGTGAAGGTATAAGTAATTATGGCTCTGAATTCTCTGTAGCAGCGTTACACCCATAGTCTTTCATGTGCATCACTGCTTCCATAAAGAGGCACAAATGCTTTCCAAGAAAAACAGGCATCTTTCCTAACTTAACTGAGGAGGGCTGCTCTTTCGAATATAAACATCTAGATACTGTAGCATTTGTTTGCTTAGGTTACATTTTAAAATCAATTGCCCTTAAAAAAAAAACTGGAATAGTTGGATAGGTAGTATCCTGTGAATGGAGAGTTCCTGGTCACATAGTACTATACATATTTGGAGTTAGGTGTAGGAAAATATGCACAGTATTATTGCAGGAATTGCAATAAATTCCATTTTGACTTTATCAAAAGATTGTCCATTCTTCATGGAGAGACTGGTGTTACACCTCTTCTCTATTACCTCTGCCTCCCCAATCTCTCTCTGAGATCCCATACTCCAAAATTACCCCCTCTCCTTGATCATTCTGCACCAGACTGTTCACAAACTTCACCAGCACTCCCCTCCCCTAGTTTATCTCCCAGCCAGTCAAAACAATTTTACCAACATTCTTTGTTCCTCATTTACCTCCTCTAGTCACATACATACCAAATTGTACAAACAATACATTTAAATGCAACTAGGCGTTACAACTGGGTTGTAAATCTTTGAAGGAAAGCCTGTGTGGTTTTCATGTACGAGGCACAGTTTCACATACTGAATAATAACTCACTGTTTTCTTGATGGTTGAAAGCTAATTTTTGTTTTCACTGGAAGAGTGAAACAGTTGGAGGGGCTGTTTTCAGATTGAGGCTGCATTCCCTCCTGGGAATTGCATGGCAGCACTGGCTAGAGACCAGTGGCACCCGATACATTCCCCATCATGTGTATGTGTATATCCATTTATATCTATATCTATGTATGGCTGTATTTGTTCACATACACCATTCACGTTCTGCATTCATCTATACAGTTCACTCTCCTTCCGTTCCCATCTGCCTCTTTGCTCACCAGCAGAGGCTTCTAAAAACTGTAATGGTTACACATGGTCTGGCGTGGTAGAGATGGTGGTCACAGCATGTCATGTGCCCCCATACACTGCAGTTGGGCCTTTAAGAAACTTAATAGCTGCATGGGAGGTGAGGCTGCAGTGAACGGCTGTGTGCCAGAGGTACTCCATCCACAATTTAATGCCTGTCCTTAGTAAACTTCTTCTTAGAAGTGGCAAATGAAAGCCAATGGTCACCATTTTCTGGATCCAGATTTGTAATCTTTATTGGCAGTGTCTCAATATTGTTGTATCTATTACATTATTCCTACTTGAAGATAATCTTTTTAGGAAGCTGTGTGCATAATGTAGTGGCATGCAGTCTGTATAAGCAGGAGAAGATTGATAAGAATTTCTGCATATGTGACAAAAAAGAAACGTGTGAAGTAACCCTTGTGACATAGCAAATATTTTACTTTAAATTATTGCAGGAAGAAAAAATAATTGGCCTCCACTACCAGGAAATTTCCCAGTTGGTCCCTGTTTTTACCAAGATTTCTCCGTAGACATCCCAGTAGAGTTCCAGAAGACTGTAAAGATTATGTATTATTTGTGGATGTGTAAGTAAGCTTTTCAGCATTTGTGTACAATTAGGGCGTTGATACTAAATTTACATAACATCTGTTCTTGGTCACTGTTCGAAAGTCGTTTCCTATATGCTTTGTGACTAAAGAAAATGTTTAAGGTAATGCAGATGTACAGGCATTTGGGGTTGTATATGTGTAATGCAGTTGTTTCAGAGAGAGAGAGATGATATGGATAATGGTAATTGAACACATAGCAAAATATTTTCCTCTTTCTTAGTTCTCACTCAGGTGAGTAAACCTAGATGCACGTGCATACCATCATGCACTCCTTTGCAAAAGTGAATCATCGCACCAGTGATGATCTAGCTGATGCAAAATAATAATAATTTCACTTTCCCTGACCATTCACAGATGAACAGGGGAAGTGTTCGATTTCTGATATCCTGAAGCAGCTCAGAAGCCACTTCAGGATGTTGGAAATTTGACACTGGAAGGAGCTGCAAGCTTCTAGTTTAGTCCATTCCAAGTGACCAGACTAAACCAAAATAGCAGAACCACTTGGCAGGTTCAAAAAAGGTGTTGGCTGGGGCAAATTGGTCTGCTCCAGTGACACCCACATGTGGACACTGGAAAAAGAGCAGACCTACCCATCAGCACACAAAAGAGCAGGACAAATGCCCCTGTGATGATGGCCAAAATTCTGTTTGCATAAATTTATGTGAATTTTGTTGGTAAAATTGCATTTATATTAATTAAAAGCTTCTTAGGTGTTGAAGCTCTCTGGGGAAGCCTTTGGGAGCCTTGAGATGGAGAGGAGAGCCTTTCAATGCCAAAAATTACTGCTAAATTTTTATTTTTGCAAAAATAAAAAAGGGAGAGATTCTGAATTTGTTTGCCGTGGACAGGATTTCCCTCTTTGTCTCCAGGAAGCTGCACTTTTCTGTTAGTACAGGGGAGAAGGATTTCCCTCTGTTCTCCTACCTATTGCAGCCAACTGTGTCTCTGAAACATGTGTTCTGGAGGAAGTTTAGGGGACCCTCTGTTGGAGATGGCACTGGGAGTTCCACGGCGAGAAAGAATTGGTGATTATTTCTGACCCTCCCCATTTCACTTTGGCAGGAGTGTTCAGAGCAGAACCATACTTCTGAACAGCATTTCTGCCACTGAAGTTAAGTGCTAGATCCAACTCATGATGCCTATTATATGTGTATTTTTTTAATAGGGGGAGTGATATACTCTTAAGTAAGAGAAATCACACAATGTTTTAATTCAATAGCCCCAACCCATTGTTTATGCTGTATATAAGGCTTTTCATTTTACCTCTTCCATCAGAAGCCTCTCAGAACGCTCCCTCTCCTGAAAGGTATGAGGCCCATAAGACAGTAGGGACTCTGGCAGTAAATACATCCTGTGTCCATTCAGTGAAGCATGTTGGGGTCTGTGTCCTTGCTAAGATCTTCAGTAGTTTTGAGAGAGTGGTGGCATTTGTTTTTAAGGGACATCTGGTGTAAGGGCCTAACGTTTCGAATTCTCATCTAAATATTGCTTTGGTGTCTTTTATAAACTTCAGATAATAGTTACTAGATGCTGTTAAAAGATTGGTGGTACAGATTGGATATTAAATTTCTATTAAAATAAAAATATTCGTAAAAATATTTATTGGAACTGTGACAATTCAATTCTAACATGCCTCTGTTCTTACAGTCCATGCAGTGACACTGTTTCTTAACATTTTTGGATGTCTGGCCTGGTTTTGCCTTGACCCAAAGCGGGGAGTTGACTTTGGACTGAGTATTCTCTGGTTCTTGCTTTTTACTCCTTGCTCATTTGTCTGCTGGTACAGGCCACTTTATGGAGCTTTCAGGTAACTATTTCAGTCTAGTGTGGAATGATGCTTTTGAAGTGGTACATAATTTAATGCTTTTTAATATTCCAGGACTTCATTCAGCTTGGTTTTTCATCCTGTAATAGGAATTTCAGGACAGTGTGCTGGTTTCATAGCGCAGATTAACAGTATCAGCTTCTTACAAATACAGCTACATTGCTGCTCTATGTTAAAAATAGAAAGACGGGTTTGCTAGCAGAATGTGTAAGGTGCTTTAAAACTTGAATACTGTGTTCTTTTTTTTTAAAGTCAAGTTTTTTTTAATATGAAAGGTTGTATTAATGACATACATGCAGTATTCGTTTTACTATTTTCACCAAGGTAAAGTAGCTGTTGGCCTAATTCCTTGCATTTATGCCATTCAGTTCTGCAGGTGCAGCCTTAAATATGTGCATAAAACTCATAGAAATAAGATAATCCTGGAAAAAGAAAAATGAAAGACTCCCTGAGGTTAATTTTGGAATTTAGTCCTTCAAGGGAGCAACCTAGAGGGAATTCTTTTGCTTATGAGTAGCTTTTATTCTTCTCTTTTCTTTTTCTTTTTTGAGGAGGGGTCTGCTTGCTATCTTTCAGTCCTCAGATTAAATTAGTCAATCTTCTCCCCCTCCTCCCCCCCCTCTTGGTTTCCAAGAAATAAACTTTCAACATACAGTATTTTTCCGTGTAAAAGATGATGCTTTTTCCTAAAATCGTTAGAGTAAAAATTGAAGGTCGTATTTTACACAGAAGTAAGCCGAGAAGAAAACAGCACGGTTGCGAAACTGCCTATGTCTCTGCAAACCGTCTGCCTCCAGTCACAAGTGAAAATGCCGATAGCTCGTCTCTGCAAACAGGCTTCCTCCAATCATAAGCCTTTATGCAAATGATGTAAGCTGATGCTGAGGAGACCATGTACGCCAGCAATGGCGAACCTATGGCACGTGTGCCATAGCTGACACGCAGAGCCTTCTCTGTGGGCACGCAAGCCATAAGTCGCCAGATCGCTGCTCCCAGTACCTGAACCTGAGGAGGCAGCTGCAGCTGCGGTACTAGTGCCCCGATGGGCCAGGATCTGGAGCAGCTGGCGCTGGCTGCGGCGGGCCGGCCGTGTTCCTAACGGCTGAGCTATAGACAGTGGCACAGTTGGGCTCGACTAGAGGCGGATCCGGAGTGGGGTCCCCTTGCCCAGGATTCTCCCCTCCGCTTCTGCTTCTGCCGCCCGCCAGTTCCCCCCCCCCCCAAGTTTGGGCACTCGGGCACAGCTATCACTGGTGTAGGCAGTGCAACAGTGACCAGTAAGGGTGATGCATAATATCATAGTACTGGCATGTAAATGTTGCCTAATTACTAAATAAAAATGTGTTCCTTTCTAATGTTTAAAATATTGATTTCTGAATTCTGAGTTAGAAAATTGGGGGTATCTTATACATGGGGTGTCTTATACATGGAAAATACAGTAGTTTTGTCTGTCTTTAGAGTCTAGTTGTACTGGTAAACTCAGGGTCATGATGCAGGATCCGTTTGCCTGACTAATGGGGGGGGGGGGGACCCAGGCTCTTTTTATGAATTCTGAGCTTTCCTTCACACAGCTGCACTTCTAAATGTTGTTTTTAAGCATTAGTCTTTCTAAAACAAAGGGAAAAATAAGTTTCAAATAAGATCATAGATGTAAGATCATACATGTTAGTTGGGATGTAAATATGTTTATAATCCTTGTGTAAATTATCTGTAAGGCAGATTTTGCGATGGAGAGGTAAATGCTAATGCTACTAATACTCAGAATGTCATTAGGTTTGTTTAGGTGCTATTTTCAGTTTGTGCCTTTTTTGTGTTGTGTGTTATTTCTGAGAATTGACATTTCAGAGGTGGCGGCTTTTCTTGCACTGTTTAATTATTGTCCAACTGGATTGAGAGTTCAGGTTTGGAAATATTGTTCTAGAAAGTGGGCAGCTATAAACAAACCATTTGTGTTTATCATTTTGTATATTTTTCGTATGATTATGCTTGCTGAAAATTCCGTCGATTATCTGTGCTAGTGTTTGACAGTTACTCTAAAGAAACCTTGGTTTTTCTCTTTCAGGAGTGACAGTTCTTTCAGATTTTTTGTTTTCTTCTTTGTGTACATTTGTCAGTTTGCTGTACATGTACTTCAGGCGGCAGGATTCCAGGGATGGGGCAACTGGTAAGTCACCTTCTTTATCATTCAGGAGAACATAAATATGCCACCTTTATAAAGGTGCAGCAGCACACTGAGAAGAACATGCTTTGGAATATTTTGTGGTTATGGTTATTTAGCAGAGTCATTATGTAGCAAATGTTTGACCAGTTGCTTTCTACTGATTTTTTTTGTAACTGATTGCATTGGTATGTTATCCATCGTGGTACTTATACTTAAACTAAAACATAACAAAATGTTAAGTCCAAAACTGCTTGCAACTTAATATTTGATTTATCATTGACTGTAATGTTGCAGCAGTATCAGTATCAGTTGTAGCTGGGTAGTGACATTAAGAGCCACCGCCAGTAGAGAGATGAGTGGCAAGTGAGGACCCTTCATGATGGGCAGCCTGCAAGTAACTAATTAACTACAGAAAGGGTGTTGCTTGAAGAAATGAACATGCCCATTAGCTTTGTTGCACAAGTGAAAGAGGCTTCTTATTAGCCCCTGTTCACCATAACAATGTATATGTCATACACAATCACTGGTGAAAAAGGCACCCGTTTTTTTTTTCTTAGTAATTTACAATCTCATGCAGAGGTACAGTCGTGGCCAAAAATATTGGCACCCTTGCAATTCTGTCAGAAAATGCAACCCTTCTCTCAGAAAATTGTTGCAGTTGCAAATGTTTTGGTACTCACACGTTCATTTCTTTGGTTTGCGTTGGAACAACAAAAACACAGAGAAGAAAAGTCAAATCTGATACAATCCCACACAGAAACCCAAAAATGCACTGGCCAAAATTATTGGCACCCTTAACTTAATATTTGGTAGTACCACCTTTGGAAAAAATAACTGAAATCAATCGCTTCCTGTAACCATGAATGAGTTTCTTACACCTTTCTCCTGGAATTTTGGACCACTCTTCTTTTGCAAACTGCTCCAGGGCCTTCAGATTTGAAGGATGCCTTCTCCCAACTGCTGTTTTGAGATCTCAACTTTCTGACACTGGCCACTACGATGCGCCCCCAAATTCTTTGGTAATCATCAGATTTCATGATACCGTTCACACAGTCAAGGCATCCAGTGCCAGAAGCAGCAAAGCAACCCCAAAACATCTTTGAACCTCCACCATGTTTGACTGTAGGGACTGTGTTCTTTTCTTTGAATGCCTCATTTCTTTTTCTGTAAACAGTGCCATGATGTCCTTGACCAAAAAGCTCTACTTTTGTCTCATCTGTCCACAGTACGTTCTCCCGGAAGGATTGTGGTTTTGTCACAATCCTGGGTCTCCTACCATAGCGTCCCTTTTCATTCAGATGGCGACGGATAGTGCGAGCTGACACTGTTGTACCGTGTCTGCAGATCAGCTTGAATTTGTTGGGAAGTTAATCTGGGTTCTGTATCCACCATTCGAACAACCCTTTGTTGTAATTTTTCAGTAATTTTGCTCTTCCGTCCACGTCCAGGGAGGTTAGCTACAGTGCCAAGGGCTGTAAACCTCTTGATGGTACTGCACACAGTGGACACAGGAACATTAAGATCTCTGGAGATGGACTTGTAGCCTTGAGATTGTCGATGTTTTTCCACAATTTTTTCTCTCAAATCCACAGACAACTCTTTACACTTCATTCTTTTCTCCAATCTCAGTGTCACACACAACACAAAGGTTGAGTCAACTTTTCTCCATCTTAACTGGTTGCAAGTGTGATTACTATATTGCCCACACCTCTTACTTGCGACAGGTGTGTCTAAATACAAATTAAAGGGGCATCACACACTTGAAAAGCAATTATGTCTTACAATTTAGACAGGGTGCCAATAATTTTGGCCAGTGCATTTTTGGGTTTCTATGTGGGATTGTATCAAATTTGACTTTTCTTCTCTGTTTTTTTGTATTGTTCCAACACAAACGAAAGAAATGAACATGTGAGTACCAAAACATTTGCAACTGCAACAATTTTCTGACAGAATTGCAAGGGTGCCAATATTTTTGGCCATGACTGTAATTAGATGAATTCTTGCATAGAATTCAGAAGGTATTCACTGCATGCTGTATTGTACCTTCTGGAATTACTAATTCTCTAATCCAGGCTTTCCAATTGATTCCATATCTCATTCTGTGGAGGTTTCTTCTGTTGATCTCAGACATAACTTATGGGTGCAGAATCCAAAAGAGAAATTTGGGAAGAGATTATAAAGAAATCGTATTTTTTTTCTCAAGGATGCTAAATTTTATGATGTGTAGATAAGAGTTTCCACAAGACCATTCAAGGAACAGTTGAAGTCATTTTAAAGATTATTTCATAGTAGGTTCAATACATTTCTTCTGGACTGAAGCTGCTTTCTTAAACATGTGCTCTGGATTTCATATATTAGCAAGAATTCTAACCATGCTGGGTATTGGACTATGAATTTGAGAAAATGCATATGGCTGCTGCAGGTTATTCACACTTAGTGCTTTGTTTTTGTCTTACTGTTTTTGATTTCTCCAGCAGTTTTCAGTTATAGCATCTGATACTTTGGGAAATCAGTAGTATGCTCTAGGGACCTATACAAACAATACTTTGTTTAGTTGCCATCATATATTGTTATGGATCCCCATGGAAGCATGTGCAAATGGTTCAGACAGGGAAACTGCATGCTAATAGTCTCCCGGAAAAGATTTTTACAAATATTTGTTGGACGCTGGTAAAAACAAATCCCTTCTCAGCACCAGTCATAGAATGACTGTTTTTAATGGCATGTCATCATGGAACAATTATATTTGTTGGCACCTAGAAATGTATGAGTCAGAATTTAGTAGTTTCTTACATCATGGACAGAGATTTATTTCTGAATGCGGTATTTAAAATGTTCTGGTAATACTTTATCTGTTCCACATTTACATTGGGGCTCAGATAATAACAATTTCAACCATTTTCTAGCCCAGTTAAAGTAAATGTGCAAGGAGTATAGTACACTAACTCCATCCCTTTCATTACTCCTTTCCTCATATGGTGAGCAATTGTCCAAAGAAAAGAAGAAGCTCCACTGTGCCCAGGGACTCTCCGTGGCCAGAGCAGGTTCTCTTCAGACTGTTTTTCTCCATGTCTGGGACCAGTGCTTTATGCTGCTCTTATATTTACTTAACTGGAATAGACAATATCTGAACACGAGCTAACACGTCTTATTTACAGATGACAGATTTGGTATAAGTTCTGTTGGGACATTTGAACCACTATTTTAGGTACTCACAGGTTGCAGTAGGCATTTGAAGTAAAACTGTTGCAGGTGATTTGCACACTTTAGATTTTATTTCTGACAAAAGGCCTATGAATGCAGATCTTCATCTGACTTCAGAGCACAAGGACCATCTGTTATGGCAATATTGTGTGCTTCCATATAATGCCCTGTGTTCGCAGTAGTATTCTGTATGCGCGAAACTGTGCTTAATCAAGTGGTAGTATAACTTAAATGTGCAGCATTTTAGGTTTGTCAACATGCAGCACAATTTCTGGAGCACAAAGTACAGTTTTACTCTTATACTATTTTAACATAAATTGCAAACTTCAGAACATAGCAAAAGAGTAAGTTTTGTTAATGATTATCTCCTCTCTAACCCACTTGCCTCCATCTTGAAAACATGCAGGCATTGTCACTTTTTACAAGAGTAAACTTGTATTTTAAATGTTCTAAAGCCCCCATTGTAGCTTTCTTAAATTGTTAAGCTTTTTGTTGAGGAACTAAAGAAAAGGAACAATAGCTGTGGTTCTACAAGGGATGCCATTTTAGACCATGCATATATAATGACATATATGTATACATATGTATATTAGAGAATTGTCCCTTCTTCTTTTTTTTCCTTTAGTGGATGGATTTCATCTCTTACTGGTCTTAACTCTAATATCCCAGTGGGCATCATAATGATAATCATAGCAGCACTTTTCACAGCATCTGCAGTAATCTCACTAGTTATGTTTAAAAAGGTAAGTAAGAAAGCAGTTGTGGCTTTGCTATGCTCACTCATCACTTGCTATGCTGTCTATGATTGATGGTGAAAAAAACATCCACAGGGCATCTGCCCTCCCTCCCAGAATCCTCCAACCACCAGTGTGATTTCAAATAATTCCAAATTAATGTAATTACTTGTAGGTAAGATATAGATCTAGTTTTCTAAGACTTTAAGATTTAGTGGCTGTGGAAATTATTAGATGAATGGAATGCAGTGAGGTACTTGAGAACATTTGCGTAATACAGTTGTATAACAAGAGAGTAAAGCTGTATATTTAGGAGATGTTAAATATATCCTATGTTATCATGAAGTTTGAGCAACATGAGTGTTTATGTTCTTAAATCCTAGTTATTTCAATGCAACACAGGCACAATTAACTTTATTTTAAAATTTAATTAGAGCATGTTGTTAGAGCTGAAAAAGCACTATGAGTAATATCCAGAAAATGGGCAAGCTGGAGTTTATGTTCCTCTGAATTCCCCCACTTTCATATTATGGGGCAAATAATTTTTTACGCAGGTCCTCTTAACGGGAGTTATATTGATTTATTTTATTGCGTATTACACATGCAAAAATGTAAAACATAATATACCCTGAAGAGTGAAGAAAAATCTGGTTACCAATTATATCCATATCTTCTCTAAGAAGTGTCTTAACCTTAAATATTATGCTCTGAATTCAGTTACTAGTCCTAGTTGCCAAATAGTCAACACGTACATAAATTTTGTTGATTCAACAGCTGCACTGCAATTGGGACTACCAAGTGAATTCATGCCTGTAGAATAAAAATTATCAATAGACAATTCTATTTACAAGCGAAAGAGAAAACATAACACATATGCACCCCAAATAGCCTACAATGAGATACATTGTTCTAATAGCAATAAGCTGCTAATAACGGCATAGGGGTTTTTCATTTGGGAAAAAAACCGTTGGAAAGACCTGGGCATGGACAAATTATATCTTTGTATCTTAGCCTTTCCAAGGGACTCTAAATGTTTTTTAAAAAACAAAAAATGTGAATATTTAAGGGGGAGTTATGGTGGGCAAAAAATAAATGTTAAATGAATGAAATCTGGTTGCTTATAAGCAAACAGAAATTCCTGTCAGGATAACTGATAAAAGATCAGCTTCCACTTCTTCCCATAAACTGAATTATTCAAGCCACTGTTGGTGAAATTGTGTTTGTGGCTTTTTTGGTAACCACTAGGGGTCACACATCACATATAGTGAATAGCTATTATAGAGTTCAAATCAGAGACTATGTAGAAAGCTAGTTCAATAAAAAGAAATGTGGTTCCCTTCTATTTTAGGGGGAAGATATTCCAAATTCTTTGGCTGTGTAGGGCTGACCTCTATTTGGTTTGGGGCGATGAAAAGTCTGTACAATTTAAATTTTTTTAAAAATATAATTGCTCGGCCTTTCCGGACATGATCCAACTCCATGAGCCTGATATGACAGATTTAGAGAATTGACATAAGGAGGCACAGTGTTTAAGCATGTTTAAGAATTTTTGTGAGCTCTTTAGTGGATTCCATCTCAAGAATCCAGATCTTTGCAGATTATCAGAAGTGTTTTGAATTTTTACGTGGTTTCACCAATACTTTCTCTTGTATTAAGCTGTTGTTTGATATAGACTACTGCTGCTTTATTTAACTGATGTATCTCTGTATTTAGCAATTTATTATTTGGATATTGTATATTTTTAATCTGGCATGATCTTAAATCGTCTTGTGTACTTTATATTTCTTTGTTGTATTTTATGTTTATTAAAAATTAAAGATAAAAAAAGGAATGAAGTTCAGCAAAACAAGGCAGGGAGGCAACCTTCTACTTTTCATAAAGTATTCTGAAATCCTAGAGCATATACTGAGTATTGCTTTTGAAACTCACATAAGTTTAACAGATATGTTTTTACAACTTTGCATCTTTTGAATATGCATTAAGGACTGTAATAAGTCCATCAATGGAAGCATTGGGGGTTTTTTGAATGTAGGTTAGCAGTGCATTCCTCCACTTACATATGAGGCTTTTTAAGAAGGGTTGTTTTTTTGTGTCTCTCCTTAGATTAGCAGTATGCTATTACCAGAATGGATGGCTTTAATAGTTTAAAGCGGAATAAAATATTATATTAATGAGAGATAAATATTCATGAGTTCATGTTGTACACATTAACAAAGAGATGTGCTGAATTCTGAACTTAAGTGATTGGATGGGACTGTAAATTAAACTAACATTTACTCAGTATATGCTCTAATATTTACTCAGGATGGAACTATAATGCTATGAGCAATGCACGGGATGCCAGCAAAAGTCATCACTTTGTCCCATACTTCCTTGTAAGCCATACAATAATTTAACCATTTTTATATATCATTGTATTATGAACTTCACTGTCCATGCCACTAGTAGTCAGTGAGGTGAGTCAAGGCCAGGAGGAGCAGAGTGCAATGACTGAGTCAGAGTGAGAGAGAACTCTATATGGAAATAACAGTTGCCACAGCATCAGCATCCTGTGTCATGTACTGTGTGCTTCCACCTGGGAGTCATTATACATAAACCAAATTAACACTATGATTTAACCGGTTAGTTTAGTTGTAGAAGGGGTAGCCGTGTTAGTCTGTGCAAGCATTATAGGTGAAAACAAAATAAAAATAAAGAGTAAAAAACAACAAAGCATGGTAGCTCTTTAATGTGAGCTTTCATGGACTTGTCCACAAAAGCTCTCATTATGAAATATAAAGGTTTACCTTTAAAGGGCCACCATGTTTTTTGTCTTTTTTTACTCTTTACTGTATTTTGATTTTATTTTCATCTGTTAGTTTAATATCTTCAGAGTTGGGTCCACCTGGGGAAAAAAGTCTGCTAAATATTATGTAAAATACAAATACTTGTTTTTTGTCTGACAATATCTCTTCATTTCACTTTGTATCCCTTCAAAGGTTCATGGTTTGTACCGCACAACTGGAGCAAGTTTTGAGAAGGCCCAACAAGAATTTGCAACAGGTGTGATGTCCAACAAAACTGTACAAACTGCTGCAGCCAATGCTGCCTCCACAGCAGCGACTACTGCAGCTCAAAATGCTTTCAAGGGTAACCAAATATAGAGAGGGAAAAATATGAAAATCACTACAACTCTCTGGCTGTGTTTTATTTTCCAGTCACTTATATTTCCTAAAGACTTGTGTTAAAAATGCACATGCATGTATGTCTCTTCAGCTGTGCATGAGCTAAAACAAGAAAAAAAATCCTTGTTTCATTCCTTTATACACATATTTATTCAGAAGTACCTCTGGCTACTACTCTAACTTAAAATGGTTCTAAGTATATTTTTCTCCATATTTTTGGTGAGAAAATTCAGCTGTAGATCTAAAATTGATATGACAGCTTCTGGGGTGAACTTTAATGGATTTAGGCGCTTTCTGGTCAAAAGCTCTCTCTAGAACTTTCATTTTGACTTGAGAAAAGCACTTTGGATTAATGTGTTTTGTTCCTAGCACTTGCTTCCTGATTTTCTTATTTAAGAAACAGGGCAGCTGACAGTTTTGAATTTTGGCTGCTGCTTTGTTGCTTCAGCAGCTGATGAAGGGTAAATGTAAGCTTAAAATAAGTATGATAGATAATGTAAATTCTTTTTTAGGATAATAGATCTTTTGATAAAATTATGAGTTTGCATGAAAGTTTTGACCATGCTGAGTTAGTGTTTTGGTTCAGAATTTATCTCTACCATAATGGTTATAGTATGTGTTGGGAATTTGTTTTTTTCATGGTGTAAGGTGTTCTGTTTCAGAAATCTTGGAATACAATTATTGCCATAAAAAGGGTATACAAGATGCATTGAAGAGAAGATTACTATGTCTAGTTGAATCCAAGTGGTTCTGTTTGCTATTATTCATTTCAGTATTTATGATTTGAGAAATCAAACTGCTAAACAGAACTTTTCAACCAATACTTTGAACACTCGGCTAGCTAGTTATTTTTGACCTGTGTTAAAAATGCAGTGGAATTTTTGTTGTGCTTCAGGATTCTTTCTGACCATTAAAAGTGTGCACTTGTGTTTACAATGGTACTGAATTTTAGCCTTGTCAAGTCACTCACTTTATTGTTCATTTAAACATCCAGATACAAAATACTGTATTTTTTAACCACAATCCTAGTCTCTAATCAGGTTTTTTAAACTGACATTTAATTATGTACATTAAATCTTTTAACATGCTTCAGCCTTCATGTGAGATTTAACCTGAATAAATGCATTTTATAAAATGCAGTTTGAAGGTGATTTTTTATAGTATTGACCCATATAAGTTACACAGTAGTTCCTAATTTTAATTCCTCTTCAATCAGTTCTGAATCTTGCCTTTTAGCATAAGGTGATGTTTGTTCCATCTGACATTCTAAAGTATATGAATTTTTAGATGGCACTGCAGAACATACTTTGCATTAATTTTTCAAGTTGTATACCATTTCTGTCATTAAAGGCTTCTAATTATAATAAATCGGATAGAAATATTTCAACATAGGACCTGATATTAATATATCTTGACCCAGCATTTACTTAGAAAAATGATAATTCAGCATGTTTTAACACTTGGATTTGGGGTATACTTGCATATCTTGAATTACAAACATTACCTTATAGGAGTAAACAATTAAGAAAAATGTGACAGCTTAATCACAGCAGTGAACGTTAGAAAATAGATAATGTAGGAATTTTATTTTATGGTGTGTGTGGTTTTTTTCGTTTATAAAGTAAGGAAAAGTACGACCATGGACTTAGTATTTATTCTTTGATCAGTACAACAGATTAGCTATTTTTCATATTTTATTTACATTTGTTTCAACCCTTGATCCTGCATCAGTAGCTTTAGAGCATTTTTCTTGTTAATTCCCTAAATTGTGTTGAGGGGAAAGCTGTATTTACATTTTTAAAAAAGAAAATGGTTTTTGAATAAAATTTTCTTCCTCAGGGGATAAAGCAGACTGAAACTTGAAATAGACAAATGCAGGGCTCATCTGCAATTGTATTTTAGATGTTTTGACCCAGTAAACAATCGGTAAAATGAAATGTTGACTATCATGTCTATTAAACTCGTAGAAAACAATATGTAAACAGACTGAAAGTATATATTAGTGCTAGGTCAAAAGCAGCTGAGTTAATCTTAACATAGTCCTCAACATTTGATTGTTCATTTTGGGAGAAGGCTGTTGTATGTTAAATGTTTTAACACATTAATGGTATTAAAGAACATCAGTAAGGAAATATATGCCCATTATTTAAGTCATTTTATAGATTGCAACTTTGGTTCAAAATGCAGAGATTCAACACTGGGAAATCAGTAGTCTGTGATCTATAATTTTGACACTAGAGTTGTTTATCTGAGGGCTATCTGTATATTTTGTAAATTAATAACAATGCTTTGTCATTCTGGTGAATGTCATGGTTCTGTACAAATGCACACAGATCCTCTGATGTTGCATGTCTGGGTAGTTCAAAGGTTCCGCATATTTATTGTATTAATTCAGTGACATAAAAATGTTCTCTGATTATTTGCTCTGTATAGTTTTAAAAGATAGGGTTTTTTAAAAAAAAGACAAGATAAAATAGAAACACACATTTGTCCCAGTCCAGCTGTAGTCCTATGTAGTTACACATAAGGAGAATATGGACCATTGAATGATAGCAATACAGTGCAGACAGATGTCCGCAGTTGGATCTTTATCCAAACACAAGAGTCATTTGTTTGCATTGCATAACTTCAGACTGATGTGCAACTCTGTGTACATCGCCCATCCACATTCTGCCCTAATAGTCACATGTGACTATGCACGAAGGAACACGGTTCAAAGAGGTATGTGTGTTTTTTGTTTTGTAATCTGTATATAAATTTGTAATCTTCTGCAGTGGGGAAAAAATTGTCAGCTACCAGAACAACTTACCAATACAGTTTAGAACTAAGGTGGGCTTTACAGAATCACCCAGTAATACGAGATACAGTGTTTGACTCGTAGATACAGTGTTTGACTCTGTGGTATAAATTGGAAACTTTAAAAAGAGTGATTTGTTGGTACTCATGAAATCTGCAAGTATTTACATTTGTTCAGAAATTTGTTAGAAGTAAAGTGCTCTGAAAACAATTTTTTTGCTGTCTTTTATATTGGGATTATTTTGCTATGAAAGGACCAGTTTTGCTATATAAATATATACCATGTACAAGTCTCTGTATTTCTTTGCATAAATCCAGCAGCTCAGTTACTAATAACCACCACAATCCAAAGAGATAGAGGACTAACTCTACATCTCAGATATAGTAATGAGCGTTTTCCTTTTGTATTCCCAAAAAGCTGCCGTGTGCACTCACAACAGAGTAAATGGCATCCAGTTGTAAAGCTGTGCTCTATATGGGTTCGACAGGGCTAGATGCTAAAGAATGAGAAAAATCACAGATTCCGCTGAACAAGTAATAGCTGTGATGTGTATCTGGTAGTGGCTGGTGTGTTTTCTGAAAGATTTGTATACATAGCACAGGACTAAACTTTCTCTGCAAGCAGTGACCTCACATAGCAATTATTTGCACAGCAGGGCAAGCATGTAACCTTGTCGTCTTCCATCTAGACATGGAATATTGTGCTCCACTGATTATCTGCTGTCACAAGCCACAAAACATAAATGGTAGTCTGTGGTGGGCTTAGTGTAGGTTACATGTTTCTGCACTCTAGCACTCTGGAAGCTGACTCAGAATCTATGGACCTTCTGGTTAAACATCTGTTCACTTATCTCATGGATTCAATTTTGACGTAGATTTGTATACTCGGTGTGGTGTAGTGCAGGGGTCCCCAACACCTGGTCCGCAACCCGGCAGCGGTCCGCGGCCTAGGCAGGACTGGGCCACGGAACCAGATCTCCTGCCCCCCCCGCAAGTGCGCCCCGCGCATGTGCACAAGCGCGCTCTGCCCCCTGCAAGCGCGACATGTCCCCGTGTGCACGCGCGTGAGCACACCACGCCCCCTGTGAGCACGCCACGCCCCCGCATGAGCGTGCCACGCCACCCCCAACCAGTCAGCAGTTGGGAAAAGGTTGGGGACCACTGGTAGTGGATAAAGTGACAAATTAGGATTCAGGAGACCTGGGTTTGAATCCCTACTCGTCTATGGAAGGTTGTGGGGACTAGAATTGGTAGAACTACTTAAAATACCTCACTTATCTTGCAAGCCCTATTGGGGTTGCTATAAGTTGGTTCTGACTTGATGGCATATAACAGATTTGCATACAATAGAAATCTCAAAAGTATCTTATAACTTAAGCGGTACCATACTGGAAAATCGTCAGAAAGCATTCATAGGCTTTTAGTATTTGAATGGCATGCCCAACAACTTTCCCTTGTTGCAGTGTGCTCATGCTCCCAACATAGGCATCTGTGCACAGATACATGTGCAGTTCTGCACTATCTGCCAGTGCTCTCCACATGGTACTGTCAGCTGTGGTTGTTCACCTGCTGTGCTCTGCAGTTGCAGCCAGGTTGCCTAAGGCTTAGCTATCAGGGCTTGGGGTATGTTACTACAGCACAATAGAGTTCTAGGGCAAACTCTGCATAATTTTATTTTAGTTGATGGTCTGCAGAATGTCCCTGTTGGTTGAATTTTTTTCCCCAACAGTCATCAGAAAGGGAAGGTTTAATTACTGTGGCTTTCAACTGGCCTGCATCATTTCCTGCAGGGATGCACAGAAGTCATTCAATTAGCAACCATAAAAAGTACAAGTCCAATGATGCACCTGAGTACTTTTGGGCAGATTCAGGCAACCAAAATAAGCTTGGGTGGGGGCAGGGCTAAAAGGGAAGGCTTGCAACCCCCTTCTAAATGTGCCCCCTCACCGATTCTCAGTGTGCACTGCCTTACACAGAAAGAATGTATATTTATCTAACTATACAGAATTGTTGTCTATCAAGAAAAATCCTAGATGTTCCTGGATGACTTTATCATGAGCAACGGCATTATGAGGCAAAATGATACCACTCAATACGTACAATCCTACCCTTGTGCTTGGTCAGAATTCGATGCCACTCTCATTTATGTAGTTCCTTATCCTCTGTTTCTCAGAGAACCTGGACTGAGTCTTTCAAGACTGGTGGGTGTTAGTATTACCATTAATACCTGTGCAAAATCAGAAATGATTTCTCAGAAAACTTCACAGGTTGATAAATGTTTATTAGACAAAGAAAATACATTGTAGACAAATTAAATTAGCAGTTCAGCTTAACAGCAGTGTTCTTCACTGTGTTTATCAGACTGTAGCACATCAAAAATCCCTCCCCTCCCCTCTATTATCTCTTATGCTGATGAGCTCATTAGTTGCTAAATGTCAAAATACCCTTCACATTTTGAGTTCAGGCTATAAATAAATAAGCCTGGATTACCCATCATTGCATTATTGTTAATTCTGCCTTCTTTCCAAAGAGGGATTTTATAACACGTTTGGCACCTAATAAATGTTAAATAGCATAATGGTAGCTTTATTTGTCCATATAATGTCCATCATTCTTGTCCCTTTCAAACAGATGTATTTTCTAATCCTCTTGTTATTGCACATCACACTCGCTATGTGTATTTTTGTATCTTCTACCCTCTGGGAAAGAACAGTGGAACATAATATGAATGTTTACAAAAGTGATTTGACCAATATTTGTTAAAGGTATCTTGTAAATTTGGTTATCTAGAACACAGGTTTACAATACACCAGTCATTTCTTGACTTGATGAATATGTGTCAAGAAGCAGTCACATGAAATAGTACATCATCATGAAGGTGACGTACCATCTTGTAATTTTCTTTAGAAACAATTCAGAACTTTAATTCACAAAATGTTATTTATTTGAAGACTTAATCAGAAGTACGGTAGATGGATTTATACATTTAGATGTGACCCATATGGATGGCTATAGAACTTATTTTTCAAATTATCATGATGCTGGATTGATTGTAATCACTTTAAAAATGAACAAGTCATGTAATCTTATTTTTGGTACATTACTCCCCAATTCTGGAAACATGAGCTTGTTTCAGAGGTGGGATATCACAATGAAAAGAAGGATGCACTGTGTCCTTTATTGACTGTACCAATGTTTGGTTATTAAAGTATTTATTTGCATAGGGTGCGGGACTGAAACATCTATGAAGTTCAACACTTGCTGGTGTAAATGCAGAATTTTATTAGGGAAGTTTTCATGGCCTCTGAGCTGTCCCACACGGAATACTGTGCCTATGCTTTTGTGGAAAGCGGTAGTATGGAAGAAATATTTGCCCCAGTGTCTACTTCACTAGGCAAGGACAGAGCCAGTACATTCCACTCACCTCTCTTTTAACCTTGTAAGGAGTACAGTGCTTAGACTGCAACACGTTTGTTACATCTAGTGGTGACTCTAATGCAGACATAGTAAAGTAATATCTTAGTAAGGGATAAAATTCAACTGTTACTTTTAAAACTAAGATCTACCTGAGCTACACTGCATTATGCCCTCCTACTGTGCTTTCAGTTCACTTTTTCCCCCCAGAAAATTCCCTTTGATTACAAATTCTGTAAGCTTGTTGTCCAAATATTTTAGAGTTAGTAGATTAGATCCAGAATAATGTGCAGAAGACTGGTAAATGCTGCCTTCCCTGTTCTACTTCCTCCCCTGTACCTAATTCAAGATCCAAGGAGGCTTCTGCCCATCACCTGACTCATTTTATTCAGGTATACTGTCAATTAAAACACTGTTATAATAATGAAACCAAGTATTACTGTAATAGTGGCCCAAGTTTTTGTTCCTCAGCATACATGTCATTCCTTTGTATTAGTATGCAGTCATACAGTTTAAAGATACCTTAATAAATTTAAGTCTGCAGAATTGACTAGTATGATTGAACAATCAAATTTGTGTATGAATGTAAGTTTCAAGAGAAAAGAAACAACACTCTTTTTAGATTTGCATGCATCACAGCAGTCACGTCTGTGGTCATTTTCACTGAGGAAGGCTTTTATAGTGGTGCTTGTTTGTACTGGTTTATATTGATTGCATATATGTAATAAATGTAAATTTGCTGGTAAACTACTTGAGACAACTCAGTTTCTTTTTTAAAAAGAATTGCTCTGATTACTCAAACAGTGAAACACCATCCATTTTGGAAGGCTGACCCAAAAGAAGAAGAAAAAGAAAGCAAGAAAGAACAGGAAGTTGGAAAGGAGAGAAAACAAGTACGTAAAACAATATTTTACTGAGTCAACAAGTTATTTTTAAAAAGTGGTTTTCAAGAGCACCCTGTACCTGTTCCATAAAAGCTATTGCTTCAAATGTTCTGTCTCTCCGAGCTGCTTCATACATTCATTTCTGATCTAGGAAAAAGTCTTGGGGTGCTGAGATTGTTTTACCACCACAATGCAAAATCAGAAGATGTTTGTCTGAAATGCTCTGGTAATTCTGCTGGGGAAAGTTGGAAAACATGACATTCTCTCTAATGTAAACTGTAAATGAGAAAAGTGAAAAATACAAATTTCCTTATTTCCAAAAATGATCCCAAACAATTAAAACTCCTTAAATGAATGTGCCTGAAAAGGCAGTGTGGAGGTTAAGTTGGAAGGGCATCTTAAATGGAAGGGCTGTTTCAGGAAGAGGAAGGAACACATAATCTTTTCTTGGTTCCAGTTCTGCTTCCCTTTCTAAACTGCTGTTATGAATAATCTCCTAAACTCCTGGGGTGGGGCAAAGAAAATGGGGAGATTTTGTTTGGAAAATGTACACATTTCAGCTGAAATAAAAACACTCCTGGGTCTCAGGCTCTATTTACAGCAACACTCATATGGAACAGTTTCATGCAAACGCTTTCTCTGTGAAATCTGACAAAATCATATCCTATGATGATATAGGCATACATCTAATGGTAAACATCTGAACAGCCCTACATTTTGTTATTCTAACTTTAATAGGTCACTGTTTCATATTTTAGTACAAGCAAGAACAATAAATTGCCTGACCATCAGGCCAAAAATAAGCATCAATATTGGTTGTTAGCCCCTTCCTATAGACCTTGGTATGAGATTGTTAAGCACCTGGTAGAACAGAGTAGTAGGCTTCATTTTGGCTTGGAACACAAATTATTCTGCAGGCTTTGCGAAGAGCAGATGAGTTGTTTTTTGGGATCTCCACACTCCAGTGAGGTTGACTGTCTTGTTTGTTAAACCTTATCAACAATGTGGAAAGACTTCCTTATTGCTCCTTTTAATACCACACTCCATGGTCTTCACTGTGTCTTAATACATCTTGGTATTTATCAAGTTGCAGGCATGTAATACAGCTCGTTTTTTCATCCTCTTATTGTGGGAATATCCACACAGTCTGAGCAACAGTAATGGTGTTAACAGTAACAACAGTTTTGCAGAACTGATTCAGCTTCTCCTAGCCAAGACAGACCCTTCACCAGCATTGCTGTTATGCAATGTATCAACATAGGCAGTAATACCCTACAAAAACTGGATGTACATCATTCTGACTTGTTAATCGACAAGTGAAGTACTTATAGCAGTGGTTAAAGAAGCAGCAGCCATGCACAATAAACCTGAGTTAGAAGGTAGACACTGAATTACATTCCTTTTCACTCCAAACACTTTTATTTTTTTAGAAAATATACAAAAAATAAGTGGTTATCATTAGTGGTTTGCTATAGCATTTTATTAGCCTCCCAACTGCTGCCTTGACAACCAAATGGTACAATATAAAATATCAATGTTAATAAGGCTTGTCTAATACTTGAAAATCTGGATATTAGCCATTAGTTATCCCTTCATTTTTCTTATATATCCATCACTTCAGCATGCTGTTTTATTTTAATGTATGTGTTTTTCAAGCGTTGTTTTTGTTTTTCAAAATCACACATATTTACTTACTACCTAATGGGGAAGGATCACTAAACAATACTCTCGTCTCCATCTCCTTTAGATGTAATTGCAACTGTAAAAAGAACTTTCCAAACTATTAGAATGTAATGTTGTCTATTACTGCTGGATCCATCTTTGAAGCCAGAGGTTGGGAGTTCAATTCCCCACGGTGCCTCCTTGACCGGGGATGGATTTGATGATCTTCAGGGTCCCAGCTCTGTAGTTTTAAGATTATTATTATTATTAGGCAATACTACGACTTCTTTATGCACATTATACCTCTGGCAAGATTAGCATAATGGCAGTCTGTATCTGAAATTACAAAAGAGACAGTACCCTGTCAGTACCAGTACTGGATTTGCTACTGTCCCTAAGTGGGAAGGGCCTACCTTCCTCATGAAGGCCCATCTTTGGGGGCTGAATATTTTAGAATATGGCATAACCCTAAGACATTCCTTCATCTATATACATTTATACAGAGAAATCAATCACATAATGGACTCAAGTGCTTGGGCTATGAGAGCTAAAGTAATTTAGCTTAAATTCTGGCTATTCTCGTACATTGCTTTTTAAGGCTTTGACATAATTCCTGGGCAACATATTATTTGAACAAAAATCTCTTCCCCACTATGTACAACTGGAATTCCTGATTGTTTGCTAGATTCATTCTTTCCATGTGCTGCTACATACAAAAGAAGCCATTGTGCTTTCTTCTCATTAAAATTAATTCTGCAAAACTGAGATGGAGGATGTTGCCACTTTTGGTGCTTAAAACCCTTGAACTTGAAGTCTGATTGGATTTTGTTCCATACACATTAAAGAGACATTGATTTTTTTAGAATCTTAGACTTCAGAGGATTCCTTCACAGTCCTTCATGGTGATGAGCAGAAATTTGATGATTTCTTTATCTGTTAGGTGCCATTCTTCGAAACCTGAAGCCATCAGGTTTGCTTTGTAGCAGTCTGCTGATGGACTTAATTGCCAGATTTCCAGCTAGTTGACATTTTCTTCTTTTGCTGCCCATAAAGTGACTCTATCATGTTCTACCTCCAGAAGACTTGAACTCCCACTGTCTCCTATAGAAGTTCACTTTGTAAGCCACTCCACTTTGGAATCAGTTCTTATGAAACCTGGTTTTCTTGGACCATTAAAGGAGGCAGATAAGGCTTTTCCCCTCTTCAATTTCCTCCTGTACTTTGTCACTGGATGTAGCAATTTCAGCTTGGGCGGAAAAGACTGCACAGATGAATGTCAGGACGGTGCCACCAATGGCAGTATAGAAAGCCCATCCCAGAGAACAGTTACCAAGTTTATAAGCTGAAGCATAGGGTCCACAATAGCTTATTGCCTTCTGACAACCCCAGCCGGCAGGGTATAAGATCAAGCCTAGGATAAGGAAGAGACCTACAAAGAAAAACAACAGTTAGAACAAAACTGCAATAAACCATGTAAATCAAGCTGAGGCAACAAAGAGGGAACCTATTCTCAGAAGGAGATCAAACACTGTCAAACATTTTAGCAAGAGAAAGAGTGCACATTGGTACTACTATGAAGAACAAGCTCAGAAGGTCTTGGTGCAAGACAGAATTCAGAGTAAGACAATAGATTCAAAAGCTGGCTCCCAAGATTATTGCAAGAAGAAACTGGAATGGTAATCTTGGTTCACAAACTTACCATAGTATTGTTGGTTTAGTTTCTAAAGTTCTGTTACAAAGTTTGGATGAAGGCTCTATTATCTACAAATGATGGTAGTCCTAATGGATTGGACCAAAGTCAGTCTACTCAAGCATTCTTTTCCCAGTGGCCAACCACATGCCCCAATGGGAATTTCACAAGCAGAAGACAAGAACACAGCTGCACTCCCTCACTCTTTTTTTTTCCAGCAGCTGGTACTCCAAGGCATATTGTGTACAACACTGGAAGTAACACACAATCACCATAACTGTTAGCCACAGCCTGTCTATAAGACTGGATCCTACAGTCTCCTGCAGGGTGGAGACCAAACTTTTAAGCCTTAATGTGAGCTGCTATAGGATACTTGCCCCCACCCCCTTTTTCATAGCTCTATACTTTGGATAGGTCCACTGAGTGATACATTGGACCCTGTTGAAATTTTTAAAAAACACCCAAACAGTAGTCTCCTCCCATCCCGAACAGCTTCAATTTGAACACTTACTTGCTTTAGTTTTTCCCTTGTTCTGCTTCAGGATGTGATTACATTATGGGGACAACTAAAATGAGCAAAGGGCTGGACGAACTCCCTGGTGAGGTAAGATTATAACATTTGGGGCTCTACAGCTTAGGAAGAAACGTGAGTAAGGGGTAGACATTTTAGAGTTGTAGAGTTACATAAAGGTAGGCATGGTGTGAAGAAAGCAGATAGAAGAACTCTTTCTCTCTTTCATAACAGTAGTGCCCAGGACCAATACATTGAACTGAATGATGGAACATTCAGGGCTGACAACAAGAAATACTGGCTGAAATCTTGTAGCTTTGTGTAGTTACTCACACTAAAGTGGGCATATTGACTTGGTGGGGATTTGGTAAATAAATTTCTCTGTAAGTTCCATTGATTCAAATGGGCCTATTCTAGTTGCAACTTGCTGTGCTAAAATAAGCTGAAATTAGGCAGGCCCATTTGAAACAACTGATCTTATGGAGAAGTTGACTCACCAAATCCCCATGAATTCAAGTGACCTACTCTAGTGTAACTTACTATACTAAGCAACAGGATTTCAGCAACTATTTCATGCTCTGCATGAACTATGACATTTGCTACCAACAAGATACAATGATGATCACTACTTTGGCTATCTTTAAAAAGAAATTAAAAATCTATGGAAAATAATACTAGAAAGGTTCTGAGGCATGAGTTTTACTTCTAGTATCAGAGCAGCTGACCTCTGATACCAGTTGCTGGGGAACAGGTGCTATATAAAATACTGGCAGGTTCAAAGTGTGTCCAAGAAGGTGCTTGTTGTTGATGTCCTTTCCAGGGCATCTGGTTGGACTTCACAGGAATAGAATGCTGTAGTATATAAGCTTTTGGTCTGATTGTATGGCATCTCTATGTTCTTATGAAGCTGCTGGGTGACTCCATTTTTAATTATAGTATGTAAAAGTAACAAAAAACTAATATGCTGAATACTTACAGTATTAAATTAATTCCTATTTTTCCCCAAGCCTGAAGTTTCCACTTAGTTATAAATCACAGCCACTATCTGTTTGCTCCTCAGTAAATCTTCAGGGCAAGAACAGATGTGAGAACTAGTTTTTGTCTCACTGAAAGCAATTAAGATTTTACATGCTCCAATGCATTACAGTTTTTTAATTATTGGGAGAGAATATCAGCCAGCTGTGAAAAACAAACCAGCATGCCACTTTACTTAAAACAGTGCAGTGTGACAACAATGGTACATTCAAAATATGCCCAGCATGCCCTGAAACACATACGCAAACAGACCTTTAGCAAGCAGTTCTTAAATTAAAGAGAGATCCACTATCTATCATTTTGTTGGGCTACTGAAATCCCATGGTCTAGTCTTCATTATAAGAATTTCTCTGGATAAGTCAGGAACAATGAGAAACAGTGCATGGTGTTTCCTGTAAAAATGCCTATGTCACTGGGTGTATAAAATATTGCTTCATCTAAGGTAGACAAGATAAGCTGGGCTTTCATCCTCCTGAGCCCACCAACTGTGACAGACTAAACACCCCAAATCCCCTTCCTGATGCCATCAGAAGTTCCTCTGTCAGTACGACATAGCGTAAGTCTTTTGATTATGAGATGTCCTGTTTCTACAGCCACGGGGGGAGGGAGCAGGAAAGGTCTGAAAATGCCAATCCTTAGCTCCCATTTTTTCCTTTGAAATCAGCGTTCATCTCTCAACTGCATATTAATGCAGGTTTGAACCAGAAATTAATGCAGGTTCTTGAACCAGAAACAATTCATGTACATACACTGAAAATGTATTCCTATATTACAAGAATCACTGAAAGCACACACTATGCTATTTTATACCAGTTCAATTGCCATAGCTTGTGAGAAACACTTTGTGGAATTTACAGCTAGAGAAGAATGCTTAATTTAAGATTTATCTCAAGAATGCCACTCTTCTGGAGAAAGAGAAGGACAATTAAACCTGTAGTATAGAGGCACTGGCTTGCTATTTAACTGATTTGGGCAAGGGGTCCCTTTTTTTTTTACTTTTCCTATTTCTAACATATTACGTATGCTTAAGTGAACAGCACAAAGTCTAAGAAGCAGCATTCTTCTAGTCCAGGAGTTTGAGGGCCACATCATATTTTACACATTTTCGAGGGCTGAAAGGGGGGGAAAACAGTTTTATAATGAATGAATAAGTTTGCACAGACTAACAGGGCTACCTCCTTTATGACTACAGCCTTATTATTGTTACTTTAGGTATGAAATTGCAAATGTCATTAATAACATAGTTCAAATTATGTCTCTGCAGTAAAAGCTTTTCTGAGTCCCCGGGGTCCTCCTAAATCATTTTTCCCGTCAACTTAATTCAAAGACAAAGACATATTCCCTCATTAAAAAAAAGAAAAGAAGAAGTTTTTATCTCTTTTCATTTCCAGCATGTTCAGTGCAACCCTAGACATCTCTACTCTCATTTAAAGCTCTGTTAATGTTCCCTGGCATTGACTCCCCAGGAAATCCCCTCAGCCTCCTCTCAGCCAACGCTGAAGGCTCTGACATACCTCTCGGGGTCTGTATCTTTCCCGTGTGCCATCACTACCCAATAATAAGCGTCCTTTCAAGCCAGAGAGAGAGAGAAGAATGGGGAAAGGCGGGAGCTTCGTTGTTTCCCCGCAGCGGATAGGCTGAGAGAGAGAGCGTGCGTGTTAGGGTAGGGGACAAGCAGGAGACCAATCCTATTGCCAGGCGCTGTTAGGGAAGGCGGGGAGGTGGGGGTGGGGTGGGAAAGGTCCTAGAGTCCGGACCAGGCTGGATAAAAAGCCAAGGCGGGCCAGATGTGGCCTGTGGGCCATAGTTTGGAGACCCTGTTCTAGTCCAGGGGGAATCAGGCTCTTCATAAACAAAGGTTATCTTTTTTGTGGAAGCCTTCTGCTTCTAAGGATGTGTAACCTACAGGGTCTAGTTCAGCCCTACATATAGAAGGGGTGGTAGCCTTTTGGAGTCAGCTGTCCCACACTTGAACTATTAGAAGCTCCGGCCAGCATGGCCAATATTAAGGTACTATGGGAATTGTAGTCCAAAACATCTAGAGGCTCAAAGGTTCTATACCCCATACGCATCACAGGCAGAAATCCAGTTGTAAGGTGCAACTAGTGGAGACCCCTTGAATCAATGGAACTTATTGGAGAAGTTGACTCACCACATAATCAGCAACCCCAATATTTTGGGGTGCTAAATTGCATGGAGAAACTCCATGTGTAGCAGAAGCTTTCCTCTTCAGACAATCCCTCTCCACACCAAGGCCATGACAGGTAAGGGGCAGGCCTATCAGATTAACAAGTTCTGTAATGCCTGAAAATGTAATGCTATTTACTCACCTTTTTAAAAAATGTAATGGGACACGAACACTTATGAAACCATTTCAATGCTGGAGAAAGTGTTTCTTTAGTTCCAGTGGTCATGTATGGCCCCAGTACATTGCTTCTGTGGCCCTCAGTCCTCCTTTAGTCCCGTTTTTTCTGGCAAAAAAGATGAACTGCAGGTCCTAAAACTTCCAGAAGCAGCAACTTAATCTTTTAAATATGTCACAGTCCCTGGCACCCCAAAACCCATTTTCCAAAACTAGAAGTGGACTTCTAGACACTTCTGGGTTTATTTTTTGGTCTTTTTTGGCAGTCTATGAGGACCCCAGAGGCAGAATGTTATGCCCTGGATCCATCAAAGGTGACCACCCTGCTTTAGTAATGGTATTAAAATTCATGCGGTTAAGCCAGAATAATAAAAGACTAGTTGCTATCTCTTCTATTAGAGTGCTCTCAGTCGCTTTGAAAACCTGACAAGTGGAAGCCAGGAATAGTTTGACGTTAACTGTGTCTGAAAGTGCAATAAAATTAAATGAAGGAAAATCAGAGATTGCAAAAGTTACTGGCCATGCCAGCTGGGGAATTCTTGGTGGTGTCATATAGAAAAGTAATTTTTCCAACCTGTGTGGAAAACTGTTTAAGCCTTTTTCAGCTATTAAAATACATCAGCTGATTTGGGTCAAGTCATTCTCAGCCTAATCTCAGTGTCTCTAAATTAACTGTAAGGGAGGAAACAGGACAATGTGGGCTCCTTGGAGAATGACTAAAACCAAATGTGATTCAGGCTGTAGTTCTATGCACCCTTCCTTATGTCTGGGCCCCAGTAAACTTGGGAGAGAATTTTACGAATTACAAATTGTACGATTTGTATTCTGCCTTTCTTCCAGAAACTGAAATTCAAGTTAGTTTACAGTATAATGCTTTTGTACTACGGCCTGTGCTGTTAGTGGCCCTTCTGCCTGAAAGCATGCATGTGACTTAAAATCTATGGACAAAATCTAACTGACAAAAAAACCCATGTATAAAACCAGGAAATGACTATTTTGGCCTTTATAAATGTAAATAGGAAGTCCCTGTATTCATTTTTGGGGCGGGCTTGGGGAGGGACCCTAAAGGCTACTAAAGTAAAACAGAATGGGTCATTTGGCAAGAAAAATGCACAAAAACATTTTGCATTTTTTAAAGTGAGGGGCCGTGAGGTGGCGTTAAGGTGCAAAAATGCCCAGGGGAGGTGCTGCATCCAGCCTGCAAAACTCAGGATGCCCAGCCCTGATACAGATCCAAAGTCAAAATAGCCATTATGACTTCTGACCTCCAGTAAGAGATGAACAAGTAGTTGCATTGCCCATCAATGCCAAATATTCAGAAATCAGTTTCTTCCTCTTCCTTTCTATCTGCTACTCATTAGTTTATCTCTCTAATTTAATTGAGGCCTGTGAAATTACAACTCCTTCAATAAAGAAGCATATTAAAGTAACCCATACTTAATGATCCCTGTTAAAGTCTTGCATAATACAATCTGGGAAAGAAATGGAGTAGTTAATTAATGCAAGACCCTTAATGAAACAGCTTCTCAGTGATTGGAGCCACTATATCTAGACGGCTGTTGCTAATTCTTAAGAATAAGACAAGAAATTAAAACTTACACTCCCTCAAGAAATAAGCAAGGGAGAATTTAAATACAGTGTGTTCTAAAAACAACCAACAATCACTACCCACAAAGTGACTTTGATGAGTAGAAGAGCTTGGAAAAATTATTACTTTTTTTTCCTTTTCTTTTTTTTTTTCTATTTCTATTTTTTCTTTTTCTTTTGGTAGTACAACACAGATGCCTCTGGCCACTATGAGGATTCTGGGAGTTATAGTCCAAAGAATTAAAATTTCTAAGCTTTTATACAGGGTGCAAGGAAACAATCCTCTATGGTTTTTCAGCCCTCACATGATGTTCAGGATTACATTGCCTCATACCACTGGTGGGGGCATTTAGTTTTCAGATAAATAGCCACTGAACCTAAGGAAAAACATCAGTGTTGAAAACCAGGGACTTAATTAATAAAGTTTAGTACTAAAATCCATCACCACACAACAGTACCAAAGCCTGCCAGCCATGGGAGTCTCTTTGAGCAATGCCAGAACAGCATCAGTGGCAGCTCTGCAGTGACATAAAGCAGATACCTTACCCTCTTCTTGGAAAGAAGCCCTTCAAACCAGAGTTACTCAGCTGTTTGTTTGGATAAGCACAAGTGTGCTGATTCAGTCTGGCCGTTCCACCCCTACAGTTTTTTGTTGTACCATTTCAAACAGCAGAGAACACTGGCCACACTGAATTCCAATTGCAAATCCAGAAATGATCCTCTCCATTTCTGATCTAAGCTGGACAGTGTTTGCCTGTTTTGAACACCACTGCAGAAGAGAGAAACTAGCCAAACATGATCCATGGGGCAGATGGGCAAAACCCAACTGAACAAAGAGGGAAGACAGAAAACTTGCACAGGGAGATTCCGCAGCCAAAGAAGGCTGACAAAATACTGGGGAGCTTTGACCTTGGAGGGCTCTGTGGTAGTCACAGGACTGCCCTGTAAACTTTCTTCTCTTATTATGAGCAGTGGTGTAGTAAAAGCCAGGGCTCACAGGGATGAAGTTCTGGGACCATCTAATGAGAAGGGACCATGACATAATTTGTCACCCGCCTCAGACTTCTCTGTTCCTTCTGAGATTAAGCTACAGTCTTCCTAGCAGGTGGGGGAAGAAATGGATTTTCTCTGGAGCAGTATATTGTGGCAAGTGATTCCTGCTGTCATGCAAAGTGTTTGAGAATGGTTTGGTCCTGAGCAATTGAGATTGTAATCATCAGCCAGCCCTGCCCTGTCTTCAGAAGGAAATGCCAGAGGTTGTTTTTTTTTTGGGGGGGGGGTTATTAAAGAAAATGCATCCTGCAACTG
Organism: Intellagama lesueurii; assembly: GCA_037013535.1. Classification (NCBI taxonomy): domain Eukaryota; kingdom Metazoa; phylum Chordata; class Lepidosauria; order Squamata; family Agamidae; genus Intellagama; species Intellagama lesueurii. The sequence continues at coordinate 35,210,067 of JBAJHW010000002.1, read as the reverse complement.
CGATAGTAATGGTGATGGGAGAAGGAAAACATCTTACCACAACTTCCTTCCATCTGCTGGTGAAGCCTGGAAAAACACATTGGCCAGAATCCTATAAGGACTATGCAATGTAAACAAGCCATTGCTTAAATGACTCTACCATGGGAAATGGGCATCTGGTATGCTCCTCTGCCTCCTCCAGTTAGAAGGCCAATTACACACCCAGAAGAAGATGTGCAAGGCCAGTTTCTCACACCCAGCCTCACAACAGACAGTGCAATAGAAAGACAAAATGCTTGTGCAATTTTATTTGCACATGCAGGTCTCTTGAACATGATTTTGGCCATGAAAAGGAAGTTCCTCTGACTCAGATTGCCCTTATCTCACACTACATAACTATTCTACTTTGACTTGTTCATCTCTGCTTCTACTTTATGCTGACTCAGAAACCATGGAGTTTCAATCAAGGCAATGGTGAGATCTCTGAGTTTCAGCTACCCTGTTTCTCCTCCAAAGAGATATGACTGACAACGCAACCCAGCAAACAATGCTAAGTATAAACTAGGGATGTGCATATTTCTTTAATTTTGGGTTCTTTGGGATTTTCATTTTCTTTCATTTTCATATTTGTGTACAGTGGTGCCTCGACTTACGAACGTCTTGACTTGTGACCAATTCGAGTTACAACCAGCTCTGGTCGCAAAATTTTGCTTTATCTTGCGACCAGCGCTTTGAGATACGACCAGAAGAAAGGCTCCCTCTCTCCCTCCCTCCTTTCCTGCCTTTTTTTAAACCTTAGAGGTCATCTTAGGTTAAAAAAAAAAGTCTCCCCCTAGTGAACGGATTAACCACTTTTGCATTAGTTCCTATGGGAACTAATGCTTTGAGATACAACCAGCGCCTTGAGATACAACCAAAAAACAGCCGGAACGGATTAATCACGTTTCAATGTATTTATTTATTTATTTATTTGATTTATATCCCACCCATCTGGTATATTCTACCAGATCTGGTATTCCTATGGGAAATGGTGCTTTGAGTTACGACCAACTTGAGTTATGACCATAATCCCGGAACGAATTAAGTTCACAACTCAAGGCATCACTTCACTTGTCCTTTTATTTTACACCATCTTTCAGATGATTCCCTGCATATTTTCCCATTTGTGTTCTCAGGCATTCCAAAAGCCCTAAAGAACCCTTAAATACTACAGCAAATAAGCAGCATAAGGCAACAGAGAATCAGTCTACTCCAAAAGCAGACAACAATACATGAGAAAAAAGAAAAATCATCAGACATATGTAGGAACTAATTTACATTATTAAATTCAAAACAACAGTATGGGTTCAGTGCCTCCTACCCAATACAAGAGAGTCTCTCTGGGTCTGGGCAGTACAAAAAAACAAGGAAGCAGCAGCCAGCTGCTAAGTAGGCAGTGAGTGCCTGGCACACAGAAGAAATAGCCAAGAACAAGAGAGAAATAACTCAAGCTGTGCCCAAAAAAACAACTGTACACACAGCACTCACACACTGGCACAGTCACAAAGTCCACCCACCACATAGAAGCAAATAAAACATCCCCCCAAATCCCCACCAAAACATTTATCTTTAACACAATAAATACACAATAAATTAACCAAATAACAATTTTTTAAAAAATCAACCAAACAGGGAAAACAAACACCAGTTCATGTGCGCACATGCTTGCTTTCCCTGTTTGATTTTCTCGTATCTATTCCTTGCATACTTTTTAAAAACAGCATTTTAAAAAAACCCACAAATAGCCCCTCTCCCAGAAACCAAGAATAGTAAGTAAGCAAGTAAGTATGGGCAAAAAATAAAATCAAACACTCTGCAAACCAAAACTACTAGAATATGGGGAGATTTCTCTCCCCCACCACTTGATGCCTTCTCTTTTCTCTGCTCTAAAAATATTTATAGAACTCAAACCAGCAGAAGGAAATGAAAAAAGTCTGAAAAGATCTGAAACTAAAAATCACGTGAATAGATGGCAACACCAGGGTTTTCCCAAACTACTTCCTAATTTAGTTACATTTTACAGGAAGTATTTTCAGAGAAGGAGCTGTATTAACATGTATAACAAAGCCAAAAACAACAGAACAAAAACAATGCATACTGTGTCACCTTGAAGGTTAATAAATTCATTTCAATGTAAGCGTTTATGGATGGCAATCTACCAATCTACCTTCTTAGACTATACTGACTTCCTATCTATCTTTTACTAACACCGCATCTGCCCCATCCTGAACACACGCAACCAGTGAGTCAAGGACAGCAGAAAAATAATGAGGCAGAGTTTAAAATGATTAGTCTCCTATCTATTTCTTGCATATTACCAGTGGATTTCAAACAGTTTTGTCAGAGGAAGGCCATTTAGAGTTCACAGGTTTCTTGAAAGGCAGCTTGAACACCACTATTAACTTTCCCCAGCAGTGCACAGAAATGGGGAGAAGATTTATTCTAGCTTACTCAGTTCAAAAAGGGCATCAGTGACTCCCAATTGACCTTTCCAGTAGGCTGCCAGTTTAGCTGTCATCTCCCTCAGAAATGCCACATGCACCTCTGCAACACATGGGATGTCTGTGGCACATTGTTCCTCAGTGCATATTGAAAATGGGGAAACTCTAGCATAACATGAGCTTTATCCCCTATAACAATGCTACAAACCTATTGCCCCTGAGATATTTTGGCCTACAACTCCACTAGCCCCGTCAACATGGCCAATGGTAAGCAACTGTGGAAATTTTAGACCAAAACACCTGAAGGGCCAAAGGCACCTCATGCCTGTCATAGATAATTTAGGGTTTTTAGATACAACACTCACTCCTCTGAAACAAATGCATGTGCTCTTCTGTAACTTCCTTTACTTTAAATCTGATGTTGTATGTCAGAAGCTCTCAGCACAAGGTTTTCCGGGTTTTCCGTGAAGACGTCAGGTCAAACTATTTGCCCTTCAAGCCCAGCGCTGTTTGTGCTAATGGGCAGTGTGGCTCTCTAAAATCTCAGGAAGAGATTTTTCACATTACTATAGAACTGAGAACCTTTTTAATGGGAGATGTGAAGTACTGAACCTGGGCTCTCAGTTGTACAAAACACAGATATTAATCCAGTCTAGCTATCATAACAGACACAGGAAAATCATTGTAGAGTTGCTATGTTGCCTCTCATGCTCCTTTTGAACATTTGGATTCAGCTGCATGCAGTTCTACATCATACTGCTAGTTTGCCTAAGATTTGGTAATCTATTAATGACTGGCAAGTCATATTTTAAAGTATCTCCAACAAAATACACCAATTTCAAAAGACTCCATCAACTTGCCTATAAGTATTTCTGGACTGCACTTGTTCATGCGGGAAAGTGTTACAGTATTAAATACCTATGGCCTTTTATTAGCAAATTCACCGAAAAAGAAAAGCCTGTGGTTTCACCCATCCCACTGAATTTAAAAAATATATATTCATGCTCAGCTGAAGCCATGTCAGTTATATCTTATGTGCAGAAATAGTTATGACTGTACCATAAAACCATAAAAGAAGATAAGGGAAGTAAAAAAAACAAAAAACAAACCCCCCACACATTTCACAACCCTTGACTCATTCTATATAAATCTGGTGTATGATGTATCCATGACTTTCAACAATACAAGTTCAGTCTTGCTGTGTCTGAAAATGAAAAACATATGTAGATTGGAGAAAAGGTTAGTGGCTGACTTTCCTGCATGATTTCATTTGAGAAGACCCACTGCCTGATCTTATACTGTACAGTACTTCTAAAATCCTTCCAAAAATTGGCACATGAAACACTCCAATGAATCTTGCAAAATATTCCTCTATCATTATTCTACCAGTATCCAAATGCTGTGAGGGGCTTGCCTAGAAGTTTTGGTAGGGAACAAGAATGATCTTGATGGAAAATAGCAGGGTTATTTCAAGCTTTTATCCCAATCTAACTCCTTTTCCAAGTTACACAACAAGGAGCAATTTAAACCAAGTTGCCTTACCACAACTTGGGTATTAAAACATTTTTTGAATGAGGTACTGCAACAGAGGAAACACACGAAAAGGTAACAGGGAAATAATAATAATCATGCCAACATTTCTTGGCTTCCATCAGCTCAGTGCCTTTATCTCTTCTTCTCTATATAAAACTATAGGTTATACAAGTCATATTGCGTTTCCTACCACAGATTTTTGGTAGATGATCATACACATGCATCATACATCCAGCTCTGAATGTCATGCATTTACACATACATAGAGCTCAGCACAACACAGCATACAACACCTCTGCAGTTTAAGATGGTAAGAAGAATATAGTGTTCTAACTCAGCAGGATAGGGAATGTGTGGTCCTCCAGATGCTGTTAGACAGAACTCCCATTATACCTCACTATGGGCTTGGCTAATTAAATTCTATGGGAATTTCAGTCCAACAACATCTGGAGGGTCACACAGTGCTCACTGGCATTCTGAACTGCTCACCTGATTAGTCCAAAGGGGAGAACAAATTAGAAAAGTTCAAATGTAAACAGCTATCCTGTAGTGATTTAAACCAAAGCTAGGAAAGTTACCTTTCTGGCCATGCTGACTGGAGGGTTCAAGGACTTTTTCAACCTCTGGTGCATTCATACCTTTCTTTCAATGTCTGTTTAGCACTTAGCAAACTTTTATTTCCTATGTCGAGCATTTTCCTGAGCTTTCACTTTCAGCAGGTATACTGGCATGCAGCCACCAAAATACTGGAACTCAAGTTTCATGCTGTTCAGAGAGCTTAATGTACTTGAGACAGTGTCAGGATTTCCACTATAAAACATAAAAGTGTTTTCCCAGAAATGGAATAGGCTGGCATCAGTGAATTGCAAAAACAACTGCCTGGCGGAAGCCTAACACAGAAGTATTATGAAGAACATAGAAGTACTATGTAACCTTGCACTGCGCTATCCATGTACATGACACATTCTGTAGTAATACAATAGGAAACAGCCAGGCCTGTGCTCTCAATTCTAAATTTAAATTGGTTGGGAGATGTATGGCCTTCCTGATGTTGTTGGACTACAACTTTTTATCAGCTCAGCAGTCATAGTCAATGCAGAGAGACATTGAGAGCTGTGGACAAAAAATATTTGGAAAGTCACATGTTCCCTACTCCTGGTCCCAAAACACATATGGAACAGGAAAAAGAAAACAAAGCTTGGAAGTAATGAGCTCCAAGTAATAATAATAAAAAAACAACACACACACACACATATATTAACTGGTTATTTCTGAGAAACAAAAAATGTAATTAGTAGCCACAATTACTTGCTAGGAGTAATAAATAACAGCAAGTTACTTTCAGAATTTATTTTAAAGTAATTTGTAGGCATTTTCAAAAATATTTCTGATAGGACTTTTTCAGATTTTATGTCAGTCCCTATCAAACCTTAGTAGCAAGTACCTCTGGTTTGTCTTTCAGCCCTAGAGAGATCATACTGCAAACACATCATGATGGCCACTGGAACATAACAAAGAATTTCAGAAGATAGTCAGTTTGTGCCTCTAGATTACAGTGGACTCTTTGACTGCATGGATTATGAAAAGCTGCCTATCATCCTAAAATTAAATAGGTGTGCAGGACATCTGATTGCCCCAATGTGTAAAATGGACTCTAAACAAGAGATTACAGTCAAGACAGAATATGGAAAGACAGAATAGCTTCCAACTGGCAAAGTATCAGACAAGGATATGTTATATCTCCCTACTGTTAAGTTTTATACAGAACATATAACATGGAAAGCTAGACTGGATTCTAACTACTGATTCTGATGGAGGATTGAAAATTGGAGGAAGGAAAAATTAATGATTTAAGATATGCAGCTGACATAGTATTACTAAGAGAAAACATCAATTACTTGAGAAGACTACTGAGGAAGCTGAAAGAAGAAACTGTAGAAGCAAAGCTACTGTTCGACATTAAGAAGACAAAAATAACGACTATGGAAGAATTATAGAATTGTTAAAAGATTTTCTATACTTTGTTCAATCATTAACCAAAATGATTTTTTTAAGTAGGAAATCAAAAGTAGATTGAGACTTGGAGGATACGCATGAAGGAAGTACAAAAGATTCTTAAAAGTAAGAATGCATTGCCAGAAAGCAAGATCAAGATAATTCAGACTACAGTGTTCCTGATTACTATGTATGGATATAAAAGTTGGACGATGAAGAAAGCTGACAGAGCAGAAAAATCAATTCATGTTTGAAGAGACTTTTATGGATACCGTAGACTGCCACTGAGAGTTCAAATCAGCTCTGAACTCTCACAGCTGGCAGATCGTGACAAAAAAGAAGCTATAGTTCTTTGGACATACTGGAAAAGATAATGATGTTAGAAGAACTGAAATGACATAGGAAAAAAGGTGGACTGATAAAGAAAACTACAGCATTCAATGTGCAAAACCTGAGCAGAGCTGTTGATGAAAAGACCTTCTGAAAGTTCTTAATTCATAAGGTTGCTAAAAGTAATATGCAATTTGATAGCACGTAACAAAAACAATGGTTTTATATTTCCAAGGTTGTTGTTGTTATGTGCCATCAAGTCACATCCAACTTAGAGCAGCCCTATAAGCCATCTCTAAAATGTCCTATCCTCAACAGCCCTGCTCAGCTCTTGCAAACCCAAGCCTCTGGATTCCTTTAGAGAGTCAATCCATCTTGTATTCGGTCTTCCTCTTTTCCTACTGCCTTCGACCTTTCCCGGCATTGTTTTTTTCAGAGAATCCTGTCTTCTCATGATGTGCCCAAAAGGACAGTCTCGGTTTCAACGTTTTTGTCTCCATAGATGGTTCAGGCTTGATTTGTTCCAGGACTCACTTTTTCGTCTTTCTGGCAGTCCAGGGTATTTGCCAAGCTCTCCTCCAGCACTACATTTCCAAACTGCAATATCATAACTGGCCACTAGAGGATACCACAGAATATATCCTGGTCTGCTACGCTTTTTCAGGCCTACTGATCTGGACAATGCAGCACACAATGCAAAGAACAACTTGTGAGATTGGAGCAATGATAACAGCAGCCTGCCTGCCAAAAAGTAATGAGTACCGTAAGGAGTGCCTTCTGAAATATAACATTTCATCTTTGACTTCCCACACCCACAAAGAAGGCGTGATGGGAGTTTGTAACTACATTCAGCTGGACATTCTTACAATTCCCTTTGAGTTGGAATTCTATGCAATCAGCAATCCTCCTTAACTTTGAAATTACAGTCTTCCAGGTGCCATGTTTAAGACTTTTTTTAATTTGTCAAGGCCTCTGGAATAGTAGTGTTGCCTAGGACTGTTCTGTGGTTTTTTTGTAGCTTTACTTGCTTGCTGTTTGTTCTAGTACTATACTAATACTGGCAGGGTTAATATAATTCACGCTTTCCTAAGCTACCCCAGAGTTCTTGATGGAGGGCAATTTGGAAAGCTGCCTGCCTGGCTAACAGATAGATAGAATGTGCCTGGTTGCCTGAAAAACATCTTTTGATTCTGTTTCTGAAGTTCTTTTGGTGATGCTGGGTGGCGCCCAGGGTCAAGATAAGCAGAGACTTGCTGTCTGTTAGCTCACAGTTAAGATAAGACCAAGATATTTTTTCCACTGCTGTTGTTTGATTGTTACAGTTCTTGTTTGAGTATTCTCATCAGAGGATTCTGGGGGTTTGTGGTGACAAGTAAAAAACTACCCCCAAGAAATCTACAAACTACTAACCCTCTATTCTCATAATAATTTCTGCAGCCCACCTCCAAATAGACACACTTGCGTAAGAACTGTCTCCCCTTGGCTCAGCTAGAGATGTCTCTACATTGGGAATAACATTATTCTGTTGCCTTAAGAAGCCGAAAAACCAGTACATAGAATATGGCACCAGTGGAAAAGTTAACATGTCAATTGGGATCTGTAAGAATAACAAAGAGAGGCATAATGAATTTACAAGTACATAGTTTCCTTCCATGGATTATGTTAACCATAATAAAACCAATCTAATTCCTCCTTCACATTCATATGAATTTATGGCACAATATCCTCAACCTATTGACCATAACTTCTTTACATAGTATTTCTATCTCTTTTAATATATGTCCTTCAATTCATGGAACTTCAGTTTTGTAAACCTATGATCAATACTGGTAGCATAATTTTTTTTATTTTATTTTGTTGAAGTTATGTGTTGGTTGTTTCTTTTCTTTTCTGATGAAAATAAGTCAGGGTCTTTATTTTTGCTCCAAAAATGCATTAGGGCTTATTTTCAGGGAATGTTTTATTTTTCTCATGTACAATAATCTACATTTTTTCAAATACAGTAATGTCATCTTCTTCTGGTTGCTGCGCAATGGTGGAGGGCAGGGTTTCACTTAACTAGTGCTTATTTTTGGGGTAGGGCTTATATTATGAGCATCCTGAAAAATCCTCCTAGGGCTTATTTTCAGGTTAGGTCTTATTTTCGGGGAAACAGGGTATGTAACTAACTGACCAGAATCCTACTGAATAACTTTATGGCACCAAACTGTGATATCAACTGTGGCCATGGGGGATCATCCTAGGGAAGCCTTTGGGAGTTGTGGAATAGGGAAGGGAACTGTGACATGTAACTATATTCATCAATTTAAAAAAATTAAGACCTGCCTCATCTGATCCTTATTGATGGAATTATGGGCAATAATGGCTCACAGCTCAATTAGGAAAGAGGTGCCTAACCTCTGGGTTTTCCTTAATCATCGTCCCCCCCCCCCCCCCGCCAACGTCCTACTCTTTTATAACAGTTCCTTTCATTTAGGAAGGGGTGATTTGTGGCCCTGCAGATGTTGCTGGACTGCAACAACCGTAATTCCTCATCCCTACCTATGCTGACTAGGACTAATGGGAGTTTCAGTTCAACATCTGGAAGGTGACTTGTTGACCGTCCTTATCTTAGCTACTTCTTTAAAATACTCTGTGGTGTGTGTGTGATCCATTGCACCCCACTAATCCCTTCCTATTCCCCCCCCCCCCCAATTTAAGCAAAACCATGTGGATACAACCAATCGCATGGGTCTGTTACTCTACAACTGGTATCACTCCTGGGAAGGACTTATTCATTTGGCAAAAGCAGAAGAACTAAGTGATCTACAACAATTCCAAGGAACAACACTGTAGTGAGGCAGTTTCCATGCTCTGCAGTATGCACAGACCAAAGGTTTCTTGGAAAACTGTGGAAGAAGGCTGGATCATGAGACTTAGAAGTGTCTGAATGGACACATGACCACAGATGCTTCCTAGTTTCTCACGGAATATCCAGGAACACCATTACTGTCTGCCCCTTTCTCATGCTCTATGATAGATCAACAAATGTGGAACTTTAGATTCAGAAAAGGATACCTCAGGATATAGTTCTGGTAGCCACTACTAGCACAAGTACTGTCTAAAAATCTTAATTACAGATTGTTCATATACTCACCATAAGTCCTACATTAAAGGTGCATTTCTAGTGGTAAACCTATCAACTAAACACCTGAGGCTACAAACATTACTATGATAAATACTGCTACAAACACTGTTGAAACTTATTGGGTGAAAAGAAGAACCTACTATTACAGTCAATTAACTAACATTTATTCACTATTAGTATTTTAAGAACAAAATTGCTTATGCCCAGATTCACAGCCTTCTTAAAAATAGCTCATGCATTCCCAAAAGATGTTCAGTGAAAGCCTGTCCAGTCTTTTGTCTGTAAAGCAGCAATTATGGATTTAATTATATGGTTTTATGGCTCTTGGGTACTTTAAAGTTGATTCCCCCCACCGCCCCAGGGTTTCAGATGTTTACAAAATGAAGATTACCATTTCACCTCCTTTAACAACAACAACAATAAAAGGAACCAGGAGCTTCAGAAGACAGAAACTGATAGAGGAACTATTAAATCAGGAGATAAGATTATTTGCAGACAGACTCAAAATTTCCTTGCACTAAGACATGTGTGGGCTCACAGTGACCTGGAAAAACTACATGGCTCATATCCATGGAAGTCTTAGACTACAACTCCAAAAGTACAGAAACATCTGTACGGAACAGAAGTTCTGTACATTTAGAGAACACTTAAGTCACAACCTTTAAAAAATGGACAACAACCAATGCCTGGTTTTCATCTCTTGTCTGACAGATCCAGGAAATAATTAAGCATTAATCACAACAACATAGTCTAAGGTTTAAAGATCACCTGGACTGCAATTGTATGCATACTTACTAGAGAGTTATTACCACTGTGCTCTGTGGGATTTACTTCAGAGAAAACATGCACACTAGGCTTCTGTCAATCAAGCAGATTCCACAATTCTTGGAAATGCTCATATTTTTAGAGTATCTATTTTAATTGTATTTTAATTGTTTTATCTTGTTATTGTATTTTTATTGTATTTTAATTGTTGTAAGCCGCCCAGAGACCTTTGGGTAGAGTGGGCGGCATATAAGTTAAATAAATAAATAAATAATAAAATATTTGATGACATGATCAACTGTATGATGACCAAGTTTAGGAAAAAAAGTACCATGTTCCAAACATGTATTAAACAAAATAAAAGCAAAACTAGTTTGAGGAACATTAGCATTTCAATGGAATCAACTCCGAAGAACAGAACATCTCAGCATAATGGATGTATTAACTAGTCCTCAACTGAAATGTGAGGAAATAATTTCATTGCCCTATCTGATTAACATTCACACCAAGAAACTAATTGAACAAGTGCTTCAGCAGTCTGCAAGAGCAGGGTTGGAAAAAATGGTGTGTCATAATGAAAGCACATCAGCAGCAGAAAAGTGGCAACAATCCAGTACAAAGTAAAGTTGCTCTGACAAAGCCCTCATGAACTCAGTCAGAAGTCATCTGAGGCTTACTCATAATCTAGCCATGATGCAATTTATAAGAAGCAGACTTTTTAAGAAATTTCGTGATTGAAATTTCTACAAGCAGGCCTTCCCAACAGCCATTACTTAGCTTTATCTTTTCTTTTTCCTTTTTTCCCATCTTGGTTTCCCGTAGTAAAATTGGGCTTCATTTTTTAAAGTATTTATGTTTTCATTTATTATATTTGCATCTTGGGGTTTTGTATTTTGTGTAAACCGTCCAGAGTAGACATGTTCTAGATGGGTGGTATATAAATTTAATTTAAAAAATTAAAATAAAATAAAATAAATTGATTTCCATCCACGCACTTTCAGAAATTAAGGGTAGGAGGTTGATGGTGGTGGGGAATCAGTATGCAATCAGAAATGCTCTGAACTATGCTAGATTACAGCAGCCCTAATTCTGCCCCTTCTGTTTAGGAATTTTCTTAAGAGAAGGAAAAAGATGGCAGGAAAAAGAAAAATAAGGAAGAATGTTGCTTCATCCAATGGCCAAACCATAATTTGTCACTATATGAACAAGCCTTTAATGATATTCAGGCTCACCTGCTCCTTCCTACTTCCACACTTCCTGCTCCATTCCCTTTCTTCCCAGTGGGTTTTGTGCAAACCAGTAAACTATGGTTTGTTGTAATCCTGCAACCAAGGGTTAGAACCAAGCTGCAACTGTGGTTCCCAAACACAAAACACAGTTTCCTGGTTTAGACAACAGTCAGCTGAGGGAGGGGATTGTAATGTATATGGGATTTAAGCTTGAAGGTTTCTAAATGACTTTGAGCCACAGTTTAACGTTATGTCTCAAGTAGCCAAGTGATGCGGGGAAGGGAGAAACAGAGAATCAGACAGAAAATTTGGAAGTTAAAACTGAGTGATGCCTTATGGCTGTTTGTGTATCTCGGGTCTGAAAAGTGACTTTAAAAAACTACCTGCTGCTGTTGTTAAGGTTGTCCTTAAAAGGAAGAAGGAAAGGAAACATGGTTCTAGGAAAAGTACAAATTCTTTAACATTCCCCATTTTTCCTAACAATGTTTTATGTATGCTTTAACTGAGCCACTAAAACACAGTATATGCATTTTTTCCCTTGACTTGTAAGTGTCACATATTTGCTCACTGGTCACACAGAGAGTAAGCCAAGAGAAAAATGACCTGTTTTTCTCCCCTTTAATATATCTATGAAAGGGAAGATTGAATGGAAGAAGTGACATCTCTTTTGCAATGACATATCTGTAGCACCAGCAAGCACTTCTTTTTCTTAAGGAGGTTCAAACTGTTTCTTGGTTTAGATAAAATTTAGTAGAAGAGGTATAGTAAAGAAAACTTTGGTGAAAATGCTTCCCTGTCCACATAATACAAACATCAAAACATGCTTCCATTTCTGCTTTGTCACACCTACCTGCAATCCCTTGTAGCAGCCCACAGACATTAAAAATACTTTTCTTCATAATACTCTGTACACACATGGTGAAGACAGATACAAATGCGACAGCACAGAGTATCACGATCCCCACAGCAAGGAAAATAGCAGTAGCTTGCCAGAAACCACTGGCGATTTCACTGAAGTTCTCTGCGTAGGGGCCACAAAGTGTATCAGGCATGGAAGACTGCATATGTGGGATCCTGGTGCAACGTCCATAGATCCCTAAGGTGGGACGATACGGTTCCACTGATCCTCCTGTCCTGTTGTCTATATCCTCAAAACGTCCGGGTTTTGCCTTGCCAACCAACCAATCAGCGCTCATGAAGGCTATGAGCTCGGCAAATGCCACAACAATACTCAGGAGTGTCCACAACATTGAGCGGCAAGTGACAATGACATGACACATATTGCTGTCCAGTGCTTGCGGCCACTGCAACTAAGAGCGTGAAATCCAAGGCAAACAGGAACTGTAAAACAGATACGTATAAATTTTAAAGGAAAGAAAAAGTCAAGGGTGGGAGAAATATCTTGTTTCTGGCTCAGCTCTTCTCCAACACAAAAAATTGTTTTGCCAGCAATCCAGTCATTGATTCCAGATATTTAGTTCCTCTTTTTCTCTTCTTGGGCTGCAGAGAACTGGAGGATGTGTGTCTGTGTTAATATTCATACTGGCACATGATGTTTCAGTTGTATGTGGGAGGCTACAGAGGACTGCCTACTGGTTTGACATCACATACCTAAAATGGAAAAAAGAAGGCAGGGAGACAACATGTTAGCACAGAAGAAAAAATGTTTAAAGCTACCCCCTCAGTTTCTGAAACAGTCCAAGTTTTTAACAGAGCTTTAACTCAACACAACATCCAATAGTTCTAACATGGGCTTGTCTGCTGGAGATTTTCCAGGCTTTTAACCTCAGCAGGGTGGTTACTTTCCTATAGCCCTGGCTGTACTTGCAGTATCAATCCCACACCATCCAATTTAGCAGTGGTTTGTCAGAAGTTTACAAGTTTCACAGAAAGACAGGTTACTTACCTGTAACCATGGTTCTTCAAGTGGACCTCTGTGAATTCACACAATAGGGTTTTGACAGCGCCTGCGCTGGTCCTCTCGGAATCTTCTAGAGCTTTTGTACAAAAGTAACAAAGTTTATAGTTGCCCCTATCGCGCATGCTTCACCCGCCTCAGCCTTCAGTTCCATTTATCCGCCACAATAACCTGAGCTAAACAGAGCCATAGTCAGTGACGGATAGTGGGGAGGCCGGGCGGGATGTGTGAATTCACAGAGGTCCACTTGAAGAACCATGGTTACAGGTAGGTAACCTTTCATTCTTCTTCATGGCCTCTGTGAATGCACACAATAGGGTGACTAGCAAGATCACTTACCGGAAGGAGGGCCGTCACTGCAGAACAGAGGTCAGCACCGCTCTCCCAAAACTTGTCTCTTTTTTGGCCCGAAGGTCTAGCCTGTAGTGTGTCACAAAGGTTGACACATTGGACCAAGTGGCTGCTCTACAAATGTCTGGCACATCGACACCACGTAGCAGGGCAGTAGATGTTGCAACAGCTCTGGTGGAGTGTGCCTTGAGACCCTCAGGAGGAGTTTTGCCTTGATGTTCATAGGCCAAAGAAATAGTTGAGACAAGCCATCTGGAGAGAGTTGAAGAGGAGGCAGGAGAACCTTTATATTGTCCATGGAAGCATATAAACAGCTTTGGCGCTGTACGAAAATCTGTCGTGCGTGATGTATAATACCTTAAACTCTCCTGACGTCCAATGAGTGAAGCATGCTTTCAACATCTGATGTAGGTTCGGGAAACAAAGTAGGCAATATAAGGGGTTGATTAAGATGGAAATCGGAGACAACTTTAGGTAAGAAGGAGATGTCAGGATATAAAGTAACCTTGTCCTTGAAAAATTGTAGATAAGGGGGATCAGATCTGAGAGCCGCCAGTTCGCTCGCTCTTCGTGCCGAGGTAATGGCAACCAAAAACAAAGTTTTAAATGACAGCAAACGAATGTCACATGAGGCCATTGGTTCAAACGGGTGGCGCGTAAGCGCACGCAAAACAATCTGGAGAGACCATTGAGGTACCGGAGGTTTGATGGGAGTTCGAATATTTGAGAGTCCTTTCAAGAAGGACTTGAGAATAGGGTGGGAGAAAAAACGTGCAGAGTCTGAATAACGAGGTTGGAAAGAAACAATAGCCGAAATATAAACTTTGCGGGTGGATAACGCCAAACCAGAGTCAAACAAACAGCGTAGATATTGAAGTAAGGTAGACAGCGAGACTGGGGAAGATTGAAGATGCTTTGCTTGGGCAAATTTCAGAAAATTTTGCCACTTGTATTTGTAAAGGAGGTTAGTAGATGGTTTCCTAGCTTTTTCTAGGACCTCCTTAATCGATGGGTGATCCTCCAAGCTGTCAGATGTAGCGGCTCCAGATCCGGATGGAGGATGTTGCCTGCATCCTGAGTGAGAAGATGCGAGAGGTGTGGTAACTTGAACACATCGACCGCCATTGCCCGGAGGGTGGAAAACCAAGGCTGACAAGGCCACCACGGTGCAATGAAAATTGCCTCTGAGTTCATCTGACGAGCTCTGACCAGGGTTTTCTGGATGAGCGGGATCGGTGGAAAAAGGTACAGGAGGCCGTGCTCCCAAGGGATCATGAAGGCATCCCCGAGTGAGTCCTTGCTCTTCCCCACACGAGAGGCATACCTGGTGCACTTCCTGTTGGTCTGAGTTGCAAATATGTCTATTACAGGGGATCCCCATCGGTTGCACAGTAAATGGAAAATCCCCTCGTCCAATTCCCACTCGTGGGTCTGCCCTGTTAGACGGCTCAGCTTGTCCGCGAGCTCGTTGTCCATTGTCGAGACATGGAGGGCCACTAGAAAAATCTGATGTTGATAGCACCATTCCCATAGATGCACTGAGAGGAAAAGAAGGGACATGGAGTGTGTCCCCCCCTTGCTTGTTGATATAGTACATGGTCGTGGTGTTGTCCGTGATTACTTGTACACCACAACCTTGTATCAGAGGGAGGAACGCTCGGAAGGCTTTTATGACTGCAAGGATCTCCAGGTGGTTGATGTGCAAGCTCCTGTCGTGATGTGACCAGAGCGCATGTGTCTGGTGAGGTCTGCAGTGTGCTCCCCACCCTGTGGGGCTCGCATCTGTCATGACCTGAACTGTGAGTTGTAAGGGTCGAAACGGTCGGCCGACCAGAAGATGTGGCAGAAACGTCCACCAGTGTAACTGTTTCACAAGTTCTGGTGTGACATGCAACCGCTTCCTTGGATTGTCCTGAATGGGATTGAAGAGTGTCAGGAACCATGTCTGAAGAGAGCGCATCTTCAGGTGTGCATGCGCCAGTGCAGATGTTGTGGAGGCCATGAGGCCTAGCAGATGCTATGCATGCCTTGCCGAGACCTTCGAGTGTGGTCGAAATTTGCGAACAGCCTTGCTGATCTTGTTTATACGGTCTGGTGGCAAAAATATTCGAGCTTTGAGAGAATCCAGTCTTGCTCCTATATAGTCGACCACCTGGGACGGTACGAGGTGGGACTTCTTTGTGTTCACTGCGAGACCAAGATCCCTCAGAGTGCGTAGGACGAACTTGGTGTCTCGAAGTGCCCTTCGCCTTGATGGAGATACCACCAGCCAGTCGTCTATGTATGGGAAGACTTGGATGCCGTGGAGACGAAGGTAGGCCGCTACTGGAGCCATACACTTCGTGAACGTCTGAGGGGCTGTGGACAATCCGAAGGGAAGAGTACGGAATTGGTAAATGGTGTTTTGAAAAATGAAGCGGAGGTATTTTCTGTGACGTGGGTGAATTGTTACATGAAAGTAAGCATCCTTGAGATCTACCACTACAAACCAGTCTTTTTGTCTTAGCAGGTGAATGATGGATTCCAGCGTGACCATTCGGAAACGTTGTGAATGAAGGTAGGTGTTTAACATCCTTAAGTCTAGAATAGGCCTGATTCTGCCATCCTTTTTTGGGACGACGAAGTAGCGGGAGTAAAACCCGTTTGCTATGTCCCGCATAGGAACTTGTTGGATAGCCTGTTTTTGTAGAAGGGTGAGAATCTCTTCTTCTAGAACAGGATCGAAGGAGGTAAGCTTGATTTGTCCTAGAGGAGGAAATTCTATAAATTCCAGACGGTAGCCGAATTGAATAATACTTAAGACCCAAGAGTCTTTTGTGATGTTTGACCAGTTGTGAAGAAATGGAGTTAGTCGAGTTGGATGACAGGGTTCGAATAATTCCGTGTGTAAGTCAAAGATATTGCTTTGATTTTTTCGCTGGAGGTTTGTAAAATGGACGGCGTTGGTTGGACTGTGGTCGAAAGGTGGAAGCAGAAGAGGAGGCTTGGGAGGATCTAGCCTGGTTCTGATTCTTGAAGGAACTGTAAGGTTGAGAAGCCGGTTGCTGGTATTGTTGTTGTGGGTATTGTTTACGCCACTGATATCTGTTGTATTTAGGTTGCTGCTGGATAGTATATGATTTAGCAGTCTTCTTGATCTTGTGCAGGTTTTCCAGTTTATCATCGGTTTTTTCATTGAAGAGGCCATTTGCATCAAAGGGTAGGTTCTCTACACGTGATTTGACATCCTCTATAATATTTGAAGATCTTAGCCATACGTGTCGTCTTAGGGTGATAGCAGATGTGAGAGTTTTCGAAGCTGCATCTGCAGAATGGCGGGAAGCCAACCTTTGGTGTTTTGAGACGGTGAGGGCTTCTGCGTAAGTATTCAAAAAGCCTTGTCTGGTTTCATCTGGAGCTGCTTGAAGGGCTGGGAGGATTCTTGACCAAAGTTGCCTCTGGTAAGCCCCCATTGCTGCTTGATAATTAGCAACGCGGAGCAAGAAGGTGATAAGGGAGTATATTTTTCGACCCAACACGTCTAACTTTCTACCCTCTCTGTTTGTAGGGGTGACATGAGACCTTCCAGATGATCTGGATGAACTAGATTCAACAATTAAAGAGTTTGGAGCTGGGTGTTTCGCCAGAAAGTTAGTATCGGCTCCGTTGATGCGATACAAGTTCTCCGTTCTACGCACTACGGGCGCAGAGGTAGATGGCTGATTCCATGATTCCTTGATAAGTTCCATCAAGGCTGGGATAAATGCAAGACTTAGTGGAGGGGTCCGTTCTTGATTAATATCTCCAAATATGAGGTCTTCAGAAGGAAGAGGAGGCTGTTCAGTTTGCATCCTGAGGGTTTTAGCTATTCTGGAGATCATCTGGACGTAGGATGAAAAATCCTCCGAGGGTGAGGATGGGTGAGGGTCACCCGCATCTGATCCCAGTGGTTCTCCTCCTACAAGTGTTTCTCCTGATGATTCTGAAAGAATATCTTCGTCTTGGTCCGAGATGCCAGTGGACATTAATTCCTCCTGATCAGAAGTAGCAGGTAAATGTGATCTCTTTGATCCTTGTCTGCTAATGTCTGGTTTAGGCGCTCGAGGCTCATGGGTAGTATTAGAACCTGTCGGCGCCGATCGGTAGACCTTGGACTGGGTCGAAACAGTCTTTGTCTTATCCAAATGCTTGGAGGCTCGACCAGTGTCGACGTCGAGATGTCTTCGACGTCGACGCCTGGGTGGAGACGCCGAAGAAGAAGAAGAGGCATACACATATTGTATTTTCTTCTTTCGACGGTAATCTTCTGTGCTAGAAGATGAATCAGTGTCCGAATCGTCGCATCGGCGTCGACGATGGGACTTCTTACGATCAACCTCGATGTAAACGGGGTCGTCGTATTTGGACTTATGCCGGCGTCGAGACGATCGCGGCAGGACGACCACCTCACGTCGAGAGGTTCGACGTCGATCAGGAGAAAGATGTTTTGCCTTAGCAGCCCGTTTACGAGGTGGAGAGGCTGATCGCGACGAGGTCAACGGAAACGACGGCGCCGGTGATGCCCGCCCGGTAGAAACAGGGCTATAATGGGCAGAAGCCGAGCTAGCAATTATATCCACTAGCTGGCCAGGTGTCAGTGATCGATCTGGGCTGACAGGAGAGGTCTCAAGTTGTCGTGGAGGAAGGGAAGCAGCTGCTTCCGACAACGATTCCCGGTCCCGGGAAGAGTCCTCTAAGATCAGTGAAGGCAGCGACGCCGAAACGGGAGGAATATGTTTACGATGGTCCTTGGCTTTGCCTTTGTCCTTAGATGTCATTTTCTTCCGTTTTAGGTCCTTGGAAGAGGAGCTCGAGGTCGTTTTCGACGTGGAGGTAGGTGGCTTTTTCGTGGTCGAGGATTTTTTGACCGGTTTGTTGACCGATTTAGCAGTCGACAGTGGTGGAGGGGAGGCAATTCTTACGTCCGACCGTGGGGTAGTCGAAGGAGGTGGTGGAGTTTCCATTTCGGACGGTTTCGATGCCGAGAGCGTCTTGTCCCAAAGGAAAAGCTTCAAACGTTGCTGCCGAGCTTTTAAGGCGGCTTTCGTGAAGTTTTTACAATGTTTGCAAGAATGAGGTTGATGGTACTCCCCTAAACAAAAAAGACAGCGGTCGTGACCATCGGAGAATGGCAGTTTGCGGGAGCACGACACGCATCTACTGAAAGGTCCGGAGGGGGACATAAAGTAGTGAATAGCGGCAGTAGAACTCACGATCAGTTGTTGGTGAACGTCTAGAGAGGTAAGTTTCTGAGGAATTAGCGAAGAAAATTCACTAAGAAAGAGCCGCAAACGGACACGGAAAAAGGGCGGGAACGTGAAGCGAGCCGAAATTTTTTTCCAATCAAACAGCGAAAAACGAAGAATAGTAAGACAGTCCGTAGTCCAGGGCAACAGAGAGTTAGAATAATCAAGGAAAGTCCGAGTCAAATCCGTATATCAGCAATATATGATCGAATAAAGAGCTCTAATATCGAGAGGTTCCTAAGCCAAAGGCGGTAAAATGGAACTGAAGGCTGAGGCGGGTGGAGCATGCGCGATAGGGGCAACTATAAACTTTGTTACTTTTGTACAAAAGCTCTAGAAGATTCCGAGAGGACCAGCGCAGGCGCTGTCAAAACCCTATTGTGTGCATTCACAGAGGCCACGATGAAGAAACACCCAAGTACATCCATCCATCCATTCAAACTCTTGCTTGAAAACTATATGCTAAGGATGGGTTGTCCACATTAACAATGTTGAGGTAGAAGCAGGAACTTAGTTTAAAATCCTGCTTATATTTGCATCTTAGATTGTAATGCTAAGGAATGCCTTGTCTCTGAGAATAAAGACACAATCCACTTGAAAATCATTATGCGTTTTTAACATAATATTTCATTTAAGCTTGACAATCTTCAGAATGGCTTACAAATAATATTTAATAGTGAAAAGAAAAGTAGTGTAAAAATAGATCAACTGGGGGGGGGGGCAGGATAAAACCAATATAACAATGTAATTTAGAAGTCTTTAAAAAAAATTATATGCTACCAGAAAAGTGCTCAACTCTTTCAGAAAACATTTCACAAACGAAGCATAAAACTGAACAAGGGTTTTCCATGGATACTACCCATCTAAACCAGAAAGGTGACATGACCTAGAAAATGACCAGAGTTTAAAAATTACTTTTTGGACTACAACCCCCAGACTCTAAATATCTCTACATGAAGCAAGGTATTGCCAAAAGTAGAGGTATGGGGAAAGAGGGGGGAGGGAAATGGAGTGATAGAAAAACAAAAGATAAGAGTTTAAGTCTCTAGTTGTGATGGAGGGGAAAAATAACCACATATTCAAGCATATGTTCTATCAGTTGACTTGCTGGAGTTAGCTTGGAGCGAGAAGAAAGAGGCAAGGGCAGTTTTGTTCCTTTGTTATTATAAGCAAAAAGTTCACCTGTAAATTCAAACCTGCCTCTCTCATATTCAAAGCTCAGGAGGAGAGCAGGCCAGTGACGTCGTTCTCACCGATAAAGGCATTACCAAATATGAATTTGGATTTTTTAGTGGTGCTGGTGCTACGAAATATAGCCTCATGTCCTTAAGCAAGCCAGAGAACAATCTGAAGCCATGTGGTTTACTACAAATGCTACCCGGGTTCTGGCACAGTCAGCTACCATCTGGAGTTATATGAGCTGCCTTCAGAGAATCTTGGAGCAACAGCTGGTAAAAGCATAATGAAATAAATAAGCTGCAATAAAATGACACTGAGTCGAAGCAGTTCCACACAACAAATAATTTGCATGTAAAGGTTTCATACACTGATCCACTCATCAGACAGGCATCTGTCCCGCTGTTTGGTGCACTGTGGAAATGGATTGGTTTTGCTCTTTTTTGGGCAACCAGACAACATAATCACTAGAGTGAATTAATCTCTCCCCAGAGTGCCCCTCCTTGCACCTTTCTGAGCCTAATAATAATAATAATAATAATAATATAGAACTGCAGAGCTGGAAGGGACCCTATGGATCATCGAGTCCAGACTCTGTCAAGAAGGCACAGTGGGGAATTGAACTCCTAAACAACTGAGCTATCCAGCATCAGGGGCTTGTACTTTTTCCATGGAGGTAGGTTCACTTGAGTTTGGTCTGTTACAGCACATATAATTGCTGGGAACGGACCAAGAAGTGAGCCTTAAGCTGTCAAGTCTCATTCCATTGTCAATTTCCAGCATTGTGAAATAGCTTAATAAACGAGTCACTTCAAGATATCAGCAAATTGAACACTTCCCCTGCTCCTCAGTAAAGGGGCATGGAAAATAAAATTATTATTATTCTGACTCGACTTGACCACTGGTGATGCACTGCAGTACTTACTGTAGATTAAATTATTTTAAAAAATTCTTTGTCTTGTCTAACATTCTGCTCAAGAAACTGCCTGCAACTGAAACAGAAATTCACAAGAGAATTTCTATAGGCCCAATTTTATTTTGTCCTTCTAACCTTTCTGTAGAGCAGCTCTTGAGAGCAGATTTGGAAAGTTTCAGCTGTGGGCAGTTTCGGCTGGCACTTCAGACAAGGCAAAGATAGTAATTTTTAAAAAATTAATCTAAGTGATGCAGCACATCAGTGATGGTCTAGCAGAGTCAAAAAAATAAGAGGGGAATGGGATATCCTGAATGGCTTGCTTATTAAGCCACTTGCTGATAGATATCCTGAATGTCTTGCTTATTAAGTCATTTCATAATATCAGAAATTGATAAAGATGCAGGACTAAACAGAGTTGCTTGAGGTCCAAATGCCATTTGGATGTGAGGACTGCACCTCCACTCAACCTCAAGCAACCCTATTTAGACTGCATCAACCTTCTCCAAAAGGGCCAGTGTAGATAGTTTGTGAGTTTCGTCATTCATCATGCTACCAAAAGGAGGCAATTCAAAGGGGAAAGTCAGAGACATGTGCGGGCACTCTTGAATTTTATACTAGCTGAATGAAAACAAAGCCTTATTAGGAAGATGACTGGTATGTTTTCTTAATTTAAAAAGGCAATAAAAATGGCTCAACCTTCAGATACACTAAATAGAGCAAGGCAAAGAGCTAGTTCAGTTCACAACTTGACTTCTGGCAGAGATTAAAAGACAAGAAGCATCCTTGTCAGGAAGGCTGATGGGCATGTGGTGCAAACACACCCTCTGTAAATAACAAAAGTTCGGTATCAGTTGCCAGAACAGCAAATCCTCTCAGCACGTCCACTTTCAATAATAAACTGGAAGAAAGGAACGAGAATAATAGTCCCTTTTTTCTTTGTCCATGTTATCAAGGAGGTGAAGAGTTGAATAGAAACTTCCAGTTGGAAGGTAAAGCGTTAAATCCAACTTTGCACAAGACAATTTCTACCAGAAACAACTTGATTTTCCCCTTCTATCCTCTCCTCCACAGCAGTCCTTGAGAGCAGATTTGGAGGATGCACAGGTAGCTGTCTGTGGTGGAGGGGGAATCTCCCTCTACCCAATTGTACTGAAAGAATAACACATTTTGATTCTTGTCAAACTCATTACTGAATCAAGTTGTAAGAAAAACTTACATAGCTAGTGAAAGTCATTTGCAGGCAGGGTGGATCTGATTTAATTCAAATGGATTTAAATCACTACTTAAATCATGATTTAAATCAAACAATTGGCTTTTTGAATGATTTAAATAAAAAAATCATTTTTTAAAATTTAAATTGTGATTTGATTTACCCTGTTTGCAATAAGCAGAGCAAAAATAAGCTAAAGAAAAAGGAACAGTTTTAGAAGAGGTAGCTGTATTAGTCTGCGCAAGCATATCAGACAAAAAGAAAAAAGAAAAAGGAACAACTATCTAGTGCAATGAAACTGCCCCTAGACAAGTAGGAAAAAGCAAGGGGTGTACTTTTTAAAGAAAGAGTGGTATCATCTGAAAGCTGAAAGGAAAAGCATTCACAATGTGAGCAACTACCATGTGACAGTCCAGTGATAACAATGGACCTGAAATCTGAGTCAGAAGCAAACCTCAGTGTAATTGCCAGCTTATATTTCAAAATCTCAGAACTTAGTGTTTCCAAGCACGATTCAGCCCCATCTACAGGTTGCAGAAGTTTTGTGTACAGCGTACAGGGCTGCCAATACCTGTATTCAGCTCCCAGCTGCCACCCCTGCTGTACACGTATCTTGTCACATCCCAATGCCGCAAAGGCATTAGGCAAGTTCTTCCCTCTAGTTGTGGCAAGGAAACAGTACTGCGCTGCATATTCCAGCTAGGTATCCAATGGCCAAAACCCAAACCAGCCTTTGTGCACAAACAAGTGCTCCTTAAAGCATGACATTCCCTTGCCCGGCCTTACAGCTAAGTAAAATGAAACAATCACCTTGAAAAACAAGCACTGAGAGGCGGCGGCAGCAGCAGCCTCTCAACGGTTCCCGATGGACTCCCCGTCTGAGAGAACTGTTCATGTAACTAACCTGTCCTGGACTTCTTAACCTAACCTGCTACTAGTGGTATGTAGTGAACTGCATAATCCCACTGTCTGTACTGAAATGATATTTAACTCCTTTTTCAACCAGCCTCCGTACATGGAATGGCAGGGGTACCTCCTTGTCCCCTATCCCTGGCTGGCAGCAACATTTTTAGGTCATGGGTCTACACTGAGGAATCTTTTTGTGCTCTTGCCTTGGAAGCAGAAAAAAAACCAGGGGCTAGAGAAAAATTGCACTAGCAGCAGTAACTATGGACAATATAAATTCAGTTTTGCACAATCAGGCCTCAAGAACACCTAACAAGATTGGGTTTTTAAAAATACACATACAGATAATGAAGTTTATTATCCAAGTGATAACCAAGTGGGTTCCAGATCAAATCAAACATGAACTCTCACTAGAAAGTAAAATGACTAAGCCAAGACTATCATTCTTTGAACATGTCACAAGAAAACAAGACTCAATGGAAAGGGAAACAATGCTAGGAAAAGAGAAATCTGATGTGAGATGGATTGATTCAATAGAGGAAGCCATGGCCTTGAGTGTGCAAGACCCAAGCAGTACAATTAATAAAGAACGTTTTGGAAGTCACTAATTCATAGTGTTCTCTGTCTCAGAAGCAGCTTTGTGATATATAGCAATAACAGAATCAGATTAACTCCAAAATAGTTACACATTTAATCCAGATTCAAACATGCGTAATTGGACTAATAAAAATAATGATTTAACTCAATATCAGACAACTTTACATATTCCTAATAGTGATCTGGATCAGACTGGATATGTGGAACTCGATCATATTTAGAGCAGACTCATGGAAATCAACACAATTTAAATAACGCATTATGTATATAAATTCCACTGAAATAGTTATGACAAACCTAAATTCCCTCTAACTATGATTAAATCTGAATTGATCTCCGCATCAATCATGCAATCCTAAGCATGTTTATTCAGAAGTGAGGTCTAGTGAGTTCATTAGGACTTACTCCCAAATAACTGAGTACAGAATTATGGCCTAAGTATAAAATCTGTTTCCAGATTTGAACCACGAAATATCATCTGCTAGTATTATGTTGTAAGTAAAGGCAATGAATTATTTTGGCTTCTTCAACTAATTCATAGTCTTATGATAGTATTTAATACTTCCATATTTTTCTTTGTCTTCTTTCTTTATTCTTTAGCAATGTCTCCATTATGACTGTCTTTGTACATGAAACAACTTCCAACCTTCATGATGAAAGTTGCTTAGATTAAGCATGCTTTCCCTTTCACTCAAAATCTTAAGGCTATCTACAGTGACAATCAACAATGACAACATCTATTACATCACATAAATACTCATTTCCAGAGAGAGAGACCTATGTTTCTATCTGGATAAATTACGGTAAATGTTTGTCTAACTGAGTTCAGAAAAATGAGACATTTCCCATACCACTGTACCCCACTTATCAGTTTCATAAGCAACCAAAATCCACTGGAGTAGAAGAGCCAAAGAGCCTATGAAAGATATTCAACACTATCTCATTCAGAAAGAATTCAGAAATCAAAACTATTCTATGAAGTCAATAACGCTTAGGATTAAAAACGTGTTGGATAGTTTATTCAATGTAAACCAAATTTGCTCCATGACATTCTTTGGACTGTTTCCTTTCTAGTTGTGTGAGAAACTACCAGAATTCAGCTTTGCACAAGAGAGAAGGATGGGCAACAACATTTTACTAAGAACAACAAAAGATGTAAGGAGGCAACTTCAAGAAAACTGGAGCACCACTTTCTGCTCCCACAATCCTCCAGGGGTGACAATATGCCAAAGGTTTTAAAAAATGAAACCCAAAGTGGCCAGTGTTGAAAAATTGGTACTTTTTGTGCTAAATGGAGCAATAGAGTAGGTGTGTGTGTGTTGGGGGGGTGTTTTATGTGCCATCAAGTCAGAACCAACTTACAGCAGCCCTGATAGTTGCTTTCAAAGTGAGATATCTGAGAAGTTGTTTTACCAGTGCCACACACACAGCCATGAGTTTCCATGGCTAAATGAGGAACGTCTCCTCAGTTCTAGTTTGTCATTCTATCCATTACACCACACTGGGTAAGGGCTCTACAACCCATTTAAAGAGCAAATCACCAATTGTGGAGGCTACCAAGAATTACCAAATAACATTTTTCTTTCTTTTTTCAAAAACAAATCTAGTAGGTTTTCAGGCAGAATCTGGGAGCCAGGGAGATGCTGTGGGCAAATTTGGCTCCCCAATTTATATTTTTTCCTCCCCTCTTGATTCAGCAGAACATGAATATGTGAATATTTATACAGTCATATGAAAAAGAAAGCACACCCTCTTTGAATCTCATGGTTTTACATATCAGAATATAATAAAAATAATCTGATCCTTATCAGGTCTGAAAGTTAGGTAAATACAACCTCAGATGAACAACAACACATGACATATTACACCATGTCATGATTTATTTAACAAAAAGAGAAATAGAGAAGCCATGTGTGAAAAAATAAGTACATTCTAACTGCTTCCATAGAAATTAAGAGGCTAAGTAACTGCCAGGTGCTGCTAACCAAATGTCTTGATCATCAGCAAGTGTGACCAGCTCTATAAAAGCCAACATTTTAGCTGTTTGCTAGTCTGGAGCATTCAGGTGTGTGTTATTAGCACAATGCCAAGGAGGAAACACATCAGCAATGATCATAGAGAAGCAACTGTTGCTGCCCATCAATCTGGGAAGGGTTAATAAGGCCATTTCCAAACCATTTAAAGTCAACCATTCTACAGTGAGAAAGATTATCCACAAGCAGAAAATATTTAAGACAGTTGCCAATCTTCCTAGGAGTGGACGTCCAAGCAAATTCACCCCAAGGTCAGACCATGCAATGCTCAGAGAAATTGCAAAAAAATCAAGAGTTACATCTCAGACTCTACATACATCAGTTCACATGTGAAATGTTAAAGTACATGGCAGTACAATTAGAAAAAGACTGAACAAGTATGCTTTTTCAGAAGGCTTGCCAGGAGAAAGCCTCTTATCTCTAAAAAGAACGTGGCAGCATGGCTCAGGTTTGCAAAGTTGCATCTGGACAAACCACAAGACTTCTGGAACAGTGTCCTTTGGACAGATGAGACCAAAGTGGAGATGTTTGGCCATAACGCACAGCACCACGTTTGGCAAAAACCAAACACAGCGTATCAGCACAAACACCTTATACCAACTGTCAAGCACGGTGGTGGAGGGATGATGATTTGGACTTGTTTTGCAGCCACAGGACCTGTGCACCTTGCAGTCATTGAGTCAACCATGAACTGCACTGTATACCAAAGTATTCTAGAGTCATATGTGAGGCCATCTGTCCCACAGCTAAAGCTTGGCCAAAACTGAGTCATGCAACAGGTCAATGATCCCAAGCACACTAGCAAATCTACAACAGAATGGCTGAAAAATAAAAGAATCAAGGTGTTGCAATAGCTCAGTCAAAGTCCAGACCTCAACCTGATTGAAATGCTGTGGTGGAAACCTAAGAGAGTTGTGCATAAAAAAATTCCCACAAACCACAATGAACTGAAGCAACACTGTAAAGAAGAGTGGGCCAAATTTCCTCCACAATGATGTGAAAGACTGACAAAGTTATACAGAAAACAATTACTTAAGTTACAAGGTATTGTAGATTGTGAGAGTCAAGGCGAGAGGGTAGAAGCTCTCGCCGGAGTGTCGTCCTCCCTCAAGAAAGAACAGGAGGTGCAGACAAATCCGCCTACGCCACCCGTCGAGACTGTACAACGGGGAGTGGATACCTGGGAGTTAGAAAGGAAACTGGCAAAGGTGTCAGTAGCCACTCAGACCGGGGTAGAATTGGCGGGAAAGGAGAAAAGGGGAAGGTCCCTGGTGGAGGCGGGAATAGGGGATATAAAAAGGCCGGATGATACAATACCGGGGGGTTGGGAAATGATATGGGTAGAGGACCCATGGACTGGACGGTGTGAGAGGGTACGAGTCCCTAGAGAGGAGGCGGATTACCGGAGGAGAAGAGGTTTACCTCCGAGGCCGTCCTACTGGGGTGAGTCAGAAGCCCGGGAGTGGCGTAGACGACTCCGGGAAGAAAAAGAGACGGTAGAAAGAGAAGAAAGAGAACGCCGATTATGGCGTCTGGAGGAGGTCCAGAGGAGGGGATACCTAATGGACCGTGGATCCCTTTCCGGGGAGAGGAGAATCTCCGGGGAGCAGAGGGGGGAGATGAGGAGACCACCCCGTTACTAGACCCGGAGACGGAAACAGCAGACCTGGAGAACAGTAACCCATTTTTGAAGGGTCCTTGGGACAATTTGGATTATAACCCCTTTGATAAGGATGTTTGGATGCCCTCGTGGGACCCGTTGGCAACGAGAGAAGGAATGGACGTTGATGTTGAAGAAAGGGACCTGTTGTCCCGTGTTCCAATAAAACATAGTTTTGATTTTCTACGAGAAACGACTCCCGAGTCTTTGTTAAAACCAGAGGAGGCCATACCCATACCCTCACATATTGGCGCCCAACGGGGAGGGCCTCCGCAGGTGGACAAAGCAACAACGACTTGGATTCGCCGCATAACGGAAGGACAAGAAACGCTTATTCGACAACTAGCGGAGCAACAAAAATTAATAGTAGAACAATTACAACATACCAAGCTCAACTCAAACACCAACCTAGACAATGGCGGACCCAAGTACCCAGTGGCGAATCGCCCCCCCCCATCAAACTACAGAAGATGGGACCACAAGACGACCCAGCGGCATTCCTGAATACGTTCGAGAGGGTCGCAATGTCGGCGCAATGGCCAACAGACCAGTGGGCTTTGATCATCACTCCATACTTGACGGGTTTGCCACAAGAGATAGTGGACACGTTGGACCCGGAGGAAGCGGCCAGTTATCAGGCGGTTAAAACCGCTATCCTGAATACATTGAACCTAAATGAGGAAGCATACAGGCGACGTTTTAGGGATCTCCGGATGAAGCCGGGGTTACACCCCAGGACATTAGCACAAAAAATGAAAGTCAACGCAACACGATGGATGAAGCCGAAGGGTAAAACAGTGGAACAAATAATGGACACAATTATAATGGAACAGTTGATATCTACGTTAAACTCCGGACCCAGGAATTGGGTAATGAAACACAAACCCGCCAATCTAGAGGGCGCTGTGGTTTTGTTAGAAGATTATATGGAAGAAGATGAGATGTGGCAAGGCAAGCCTGCATTGCAGACAGAACGTTCGAGAAGCAGAGAGAAGATGGCGGAGACTCCAGCTCACGCAGTAGCTCGAAGCCCGATGATACAAGGGTACAAAAAGACCCGTCCGGACCGGGTGGATTTCGTCAACCCGTCAGGAACCAGAGTGCCAAGGCCGTTGATAACGTCGGACCCAGCCCCAAACAAACAACCAACGACATGGCATACGAACAAGGAAAAGATGACGGCGTGCTTCGGGTGTGGCCAGTACGGACATGTAAAAAAATACTGCCCAGCCGAAGAATGCGCTTGGACAGACATCTACGCTTTTACAGCCAAGGTGGGTGATGACGACCACCCCGGGTGGGCGGTGAAAGCTAAAGTTAATGGACAATGGAAGAGAGCCCTCATAGACACGGGGTGTAGCAAAACCCTAGTGAAAAATCTACAAGGGACACGCTTGCCAGAGCGCATGATTATCAAATGTGTGCATGGCGATGCAAAGGAATATGAAACGGCCCAGGCGGAAATACAAATAGGAAATCAAAAAAGGACTATAGAAGTAGGAATAGTACCGGGCCTAGGAAGGGACATGCTCCTGGGAAGAGACTGGCCGGGAGTGGAAGAGCTAACCCATACAATAGCAGAAGTATGCAATGGGGAGGTAGAGGACTTTATATACGAATCAGAAATAACAAATTTATCTAGAGACCAAGTGAGAAATTGGCAACAAGACGATATGGGGCTGGAAGAATGCCGCTTGCAGGCGGTTCCGGAGGGAACCACTGAGGAAGGAAACACAAGCTTCGAGGTCAGACAGGGGCTGTTGTATCGAGTGCGTAAAGATGGCCTAAAGGAAGAAACGCAGCTGGTAGTCCCTAACAAACTGCGAGGCTGGGTGATGCACTTCGCCCACACCATTCCATTAGCAGGACACCTAGCTACGCAAAAGACTCTGGCTAGGATTCTACAGAGGTTCTTCTGGCCGGGGATGGCGAAGGAAGTAGAAGAATTTTGCCGTTCCTGCCCCGAATGTCAGTTGACTCAGCCGAAACCGGGACCAGGGGGGGGAAATGGTTCCTATGCCCCTGGTTGATCGCCCCTTTGATCGAATAGCCATGGACATAGTAGGACCCCCTAGCCAAATCAACAGGAGGTCGCCAATACGTCCTAGTGGTCATCGACTATGCCACTAGGTATCCAGAGGCGATACCCTTAAGAACAACGTCAGCGAAAGTATTGGCTAAAGAACTGTTGGGTATCTTTGCAAGGGTAGGGTTCCCAAGAGAGGTCCTAACAGACCAAGGATCTAACTTCATGAGTTTGACTTTCAAGCAAATGTGGGAGATGCTAGGAGTGAAACCCCTTAAGACATCCATTTACCATCCCCAGACAAACGGGCTGGTAGAACGATTTAATCGAACTTTAAAAGGGATGTTAAGGAAACTGGTGATAGAGAAACCCAAGTCCTGGAATACCTATCTGGCACCATTGATGTTTGCTGTGAGAGAAGCCCCCCAATCATCCACGGGTTTCTCACCTTTTGAACTGCTCTATGGAAGAAATCCTAGAGGGGTATTAGATCTAATCAGAGAAAAGTGGGAGGAGGGAGAAGATCATTCACAAAATGCCTTACAACAAATTGTGGACATGAGAAATAGTTTGAATATAGCTTGGGACATGGCTAAAGAAAATCTGGGACGGGCTCAAGAGGGGCAAAAAGCCAGATATGATAGGAAAGTGAAGCCAAGGGAATTTGAACCAGGGCAGAAGGTACTGGTGTTACTACCCACAGAAGCGTCCAAGTTGTTTGCCAAATGGCATGGCCCCTACGAGGTTTTAAGAAGGGTAGGAGAGATGGATTACGAAGTAGAGACCCCTGATAGGAAAAAGAAGAAACAGATCTTGCACGTCAATCTGCTAAAAGGGTGGATGGACAGAGAATGTTTATACGGGGCAGAGATTGAGGAAGAGCTAGGACCCGAGAGTTAAGACTTAAGGGAGACCTCTACCTTGGTCATAGATGAACAAGTTAACCCTCAACAGCGTAAACAAGTATTGGCAATGCAAGAAGAGTTCCCAGATGTCTTTTCTAGAACACCTGGGTGTACCCCTCTGGTGGAACATGCCATTGAAACACCACCGGGAGTGGTGGTAAGGTCTACCGACAGAACATGGCCTAGACAATTGGCACATGTGATAGAAGACGAGGTGGAAGAAATGATTCAGTTAGGGCTAATAGAACCCGCTAAGGGGCCCTGGCGGAGCTACCCAGTGATGGTGCCCAAACCAGATGGGTCGGTACGTTTTTGTATAGATTTTAGGAAAGTAAATGCGGTCTCTAAATTTGACGCGTACCCAATGCCCAAAGTGGGTGACCTCTTGGATAAGCTAGGGGGCGCCAAATACCTATCGTCTATAGACCTTACTAAGGGTTACTGGCAGATTCCCGTGAGGCCTCAAGATAAAGAAAAAACTGCTTTCTGCACCCCGAAGGGACTGTATCAATTTGTAAAAATGCCTTTCGGGTTACATGGCGCGGCGGCAACATTCCAACGCCTTATGGACAAGGTCTTAGCCCCAGTCCAAGATTGCGCCGCCGCCTATATAGATGACATTATAGTGTATAGTAGTACTTGGGAAGAACATCTGTATTATCTAAGGAAAGTTTTGAAAGAACTTCGGAGGGCCGGATTAACAGTAAATCCAAAAAAATGTAAAATAGCTTTACCAAAGGTGGAATACCTGGGGTTTAAAGTCGGGAAGGGGGAAATTCAACCCCAACAAGAGAAAGTTACTAAAATATCACAGTGGTACCGTCCTCAAACCAAAAAGGAGGTTCAGCAGTTCCTGGGGTTGGTAGGTTATTATAGACAATTTATTCCCCAATTCTCAACTATAGCGGCCCCTTTAACGGATTTAACCAGAAAGAAAGCTCCCAAGAAAGTAAACTGGGGTGGTAAGGAAGAAGAGGCCTTTCAGACCCTTAAGACCATCATTTGTGAGATACCCACCCGCTTTGCACCAGATTTCAACTTCCCATTTACGTTGTTTACTGATGCTTCTGATAGGGGTTTGGGGGCAATACTGTCTCAAATGAGGGATGGGGTAGAATACCCAGTTTTGTATCTGAGTCGTAAATTGTGTCCTAGAGAACAGAAGTATGCAGTTATAGAAAAAGAGGCTCTGGCAATCAAATGGGCCACACATGCTTTAAGGTATTACTTACAAGGGGCACCTTTTACTTTGGTAACAGACCACGCCCCCTTACAGTGGTTGGTGCAAATGAAAGAAACTAATCCCAGACTCACCCGGTGGTATCTTGCTTTGCAACCCTTTGCCTTCACTGTCCAATATCGCAAGGGAGCTGAACATGCTAATGTAGATTATTTTTCTCGGCAGGGACCATGGGCCAAGAGTGAAGAGGAGAGGACGACCCTCTTGGATGGGGGTGTGTGTGAGAGTCAAGGCGAGAGGGTAGAAGCTCTCGCCGGAGTGTCGTCCTCCCTCAAGAAAGAACAGGAGGTGCAGACAAATCCGCCTACGCCACCCGTCGAGACTGTACAACGGGGAGTGGATACCCGGGAGTTAGAAAGGAAACTGGCAAAGGTGTCAGTAGCCACTCAGACCGGGGTAGAATTGGCGGGAAAGGAGAAAAGGGGAAGGTCCCTGGTGGAGGCGGGAATAGGGGATATAAAAAGGCCGGATGATACAATACCGGGGGGTTGGGAAATGATATGGGTAGAGGACCCATGGACTGGACGGTGTGAGAGGGTACGAGTCCCTAGAGAGGAGGCGGATTACCGGAGGAGAAGAGGTTTACCTCTGAGGCCGTCCTACTGGGGTGAGTCGGAAGCCTGGGAGTGGCGTAGACGACTCCGGGAAGAAAAAGAGACGGTAGAAAGAGAAGAAAGAGAACGCCGATTATGGCGTCTGGAGGAGGTCCAGAGGAGGGGATACCTAATGGACCGTGGATCCCTTTCCGGGGAGAGGAGAATCTCCGGGGAGCAGAGGTGGGAGATGAGGAGACCACCCCGTTACTAGACCCGGAGACGGAAACAGCAGACCTGGAGAACAGTAACCCATTTTTGAAGGGTCCTTGGGACAATTTGGATTATAACCCCTTTGATAAGGATGTTTGGATGCCCTCGTGGGACCCGTTGGCAACGAGAGAAGGAATGGACGTTGATGTTGAAGAAAGGGACCTGTTGTCCCGTGTTCCAATAAAACATAGTTTTGATTTTCTACGAGAAACGACTCCCGAGTCTTTGTTAAAACCAGAGGAGGCCATACCCATACCCTCACATAGATGTACTTAGTTTTTCACACGTGGCTTCTCCATTTTGGCTTTATTTTTGTTAAATAAATCATGACACAGTATATTATGTCATGTGTTGTCATTCATCTGAGGTTGTATTTACCTAATTTTCAGACCTGCTATGGACCAGATAATTTTAATTTATGTCCTGATCAGAGATGGGGATATTCGTATTCATAAACAAATACGAATATCCCCGTCCCAGCTGCACCTAATGTGGGTCTTGCCCTCATCCACTCATGCATCCCAGTGCCGCGAAGGTCCCACTCTTCCCACCAACTGTGGCAGTAGCTCCGCCATCTCCCTGCTCAGCTGGCCACTCCAGGCAGGGGGCAGGAGGACAAGTCTCCCCACATGGCTGCACAGTGGAGCTACTGCCGCAATTGGTGGGAAGAGCAGGACCTTCACAGTGCCGGGACACATGAGTGGATGAGGGCAAGACCTACATTAGGTGCAGCTGGGACGGGGATATTCATATTCATTTACGAATACAAATATCCCCATCTAGTCCTGCTGCATAAAACCATAGAATTCAAAGAGGGTGTACTGTATTTTTCACATGACTGTATATGGGTAGGTACTGGGAGTGAATATAGATAACATGTGGAGTTGCTGAGGTCCTGGAACAGTGTTCTCTGGGCTGTGTATTGTTATCACAGTGCAACACACATAGCTGCAAAAAAAAAAAGTTGGATTCTCAGATTTGGTTTGCTAAAGCTGAAGCAAGAAAGGAAATAGCTGCGAGATAGACTGGCCAGTGATTCTTTCCCTCTTTTATTTTTTACTTTGGGTACAGAGAGTTTGCTCAAGCCATCTGTGTTTATTTTACTAATGCTCCTTGCACCACAGAAATCCTTCTATTATGAATCACCTCGGCCATTTCTCTTTGCCTGCACTGGCACTGCATGTTAGTCAGGAGGATGTGTAAGAAAACTGTCTTGAAGTTATTTGGGATACAAGGAATCTGGACTCAATTGTAAGGGAAGAGGAATGGCTAGGAAACTTCTAGCCCCTTCGAGTTTCACAAACTCTGCTTTCTTGATTCTTTTGAAAGAAAGCATAAGGCTGAAAGCATTAATTCACCAGCCTCTCCAAACTTCTCTCCATTGCATCCTCTCCTGCTTTGTCAACTAACCTTTATAAAAGTGCCTTTTGTCTCAATGTAAATAAATAGTTGGAGGGCCACACAAGACAGTTGAAATGGGACCATGAAAAGAAAAGAAA
This sequence comes from Intellagama lesueurii, assembly GCA_037013535.1. Taxonomy (NCBI): domain Eukaryota; kingdom Metazoa; phylum Chordata; class Lepidosauria; order Squamata; family Agamidae; genus Intellagama; species Intellagama lesueurii. The sequence goes on along the minus strand of JBAJHW010000002.1, from coordinate 35,176,122 downwards.
AGCAGCAGGCACAGTCAGAACTGTTCTTTTCATGTTCAGAACAGTCTGCAATGAAATCATGCAGGAGTATGTATATTTTTTGTGAACCTAACACAAAGTTAACATCTTGCTGTCTAAAATGAGAAAATGACTGCTAGAACTTTGGCACCTATTCCCTAAACTGTTATTCATTACTGGATCTCTTACTCTTGGAGAATACTTTGAGCAATGAACAGCAAAAGTTGCAGCTATTCATATTGTGATTTAAAAGTACTGCCACTTAAAGACACACAAATGAACTCATACACATGCTGGGGGAAAAGGCTTCCAATCAGCTTTGTCCAACTTGACGAAACTCCCTTTTGACATCCCTTGGACTGAAAAGTTGCTATAGCTCTTTCTGTATAAAACAACAAAACAGATAAAGCCAATGGAGGCTCATGAATCTGGGTGTGATTACTGTTATTTCCTGATTCACTTCAACATGTTTCCATGGTGTTTTCCATACATACTGGGAGCAAAATAATGACCTCTCAGCCTTTTCAGAGCATACTTATTCATAATTTTACCAGCACTCTCTAGTGTTATTCTCTCTACCTTTCCCCTCCATTGTTCCATAGTTTATGCAATGACTACCATGCCTCAAGGTTTAAGAAAGTTGAAAAATCTAGATTCCTGCTCAGGTAGAAACATTCAGATGATCAACATCTCCTCTTCAAATTGTTGGTAATTGCATGAGCAAAGTGACATTGGAGGGTTTAAGGCAGTGGTTCCCAATCTTGGATCCCCAGATGTTCTTGGACTGCAGCTTTCAGAAACCTTCACCAGTAGCTGTTCTGGCAAAGGCTTCTGGGAGTTGCAGTCCAAGAGCATCTGGGGACCTATGGCTGGGAACCACTGGTGTAAGATAAAGAGTCCTTTCTTCTTGCATGCTCAGTTCTCTGATACTGACCTTGAAAAGGTAAATAAAGTATGGTCCTATTGTTCCTGGAAGGATGACCCAAGACCTATGGAATGTGATGGTCCTTTGTCTCTTAGCAAGCAGAGATGGAGGTCCATGGACAAGAAACGTTTTTCTTCAGAAGCCTTCTTGTATAGCAAGGAGGAGGTTCTACTCATTATCATTGATATCATACACAGTATCAACTCCTGCTGCTGGAGGCATCAGCTAAAGCTTTAAAATCAGTGTTTATCCTTCTGTTCCCTTGGTACTATGTACCCCCAAATCCTCAACTCAGCAAACACTATTTGCTCTAATTAAAAGTGTCACACTGCTGCTTCTGCTTCTTCCTCTTCCTCCACACGGTAACCACTTAAATCCTAGTTGTTAACTGCATTTTTATTAAAGGTCATCATCTAAAGCTTATTTTTCCCCAAGCAGAATAGGCCTATAGGATGAAAGGAACTTGTTAAATCAACCCTTTCAACCTAAAGAATTTTTCAAGGAAGCAGCTGTTCTAGTCTATCACAGAAAAAACAACAAAGAGCCCTATGGCACCTTTGAGGCTAACCTATTTTATTTCATATAAGCTTTCGTGGGCTGTACTTTTTGGAACCCATGTTCCAACGAGCCTATTGATTTAATGGGTGCAATTTAGTCAAGACTAAGAACTGGATTTTTTTATGTGCTATCAATTCACTTCTGAATCTTAATAGGGTTTTCAAAGTGTGTGAGACGTTCAAGGAGCAGTTTACTATTATCAGCTCCAGTTAATTTCCACGGCCGAGCAAGGATTGGAACCCAAGTCCCCTGAGTTCTAGTCTATCCACTATACCACACCAGCTTTATCCACAAATTTTTAACATATTGAGAATGTAATAATCAGCAACTCTGACCCTATTCAGTGCCGCACAATCTGTGGTACAGATGAAGAGTTTTAAAATAGAGAGGTTACCTACCTGTAACCATGATTCCTGGTTACAGGAGATGATTGTAAGAGAAAATAAATGATCTCAGTAATAGAATGATCTTAGTGATCGCGCAATCGCTCTAGCGTTCCAAAATAGGTCCAACCTAAGCGGCGGCTAAAAGGAACTGAGGGGACTTCTGGCGGGCGGAGCATGCGATCCACGGGGGAACGTCCTACTAATCACATGTCTTTAAGCTCTAGAAACTTCCAAGAGGTCCTGCGCAGGCGCAGAACAACCCAATTGTGTGCATTCACAGAGGCCACGAAGAAGAACCTCTCCTTGTCTGTTTGAAAACTTACAGGATTGCCAGTCTTTATGTTATCATATACCTAAATCTCTGCTCATAGAGAAGTGGGGCAGTGTAACTCGTTTATCTCCACATAAGACCTTTGGGTAGTGTGGGCGGCATATAAGTTAAATAAATAAATAAATAAAGGGCCTCACCACTAAGCAGCAAATGTGGTTCTATGAGTTCTTTTTATGTACACCATACATTACTTCTGCTTGCCTTTGCTTCAACTTGCACAGGAGAAAGCAAATGGTATATATTTTAATTGTATTTTAATTGTTTTGTCTTTTTATTGTATTTTAAATGTTGTAAGCCACCCAGAGACCTTTGGGTAGTGTGGGCGGCATATAAGTTAAATAAATAAATAAAATAAATAAATATAACCAATAGGGCTACAATGCTTGGAGCTAGGCATTGTGAAAAGATGAGATGGGAAGTTCCTGCTGGCTAGACTGAGTCCCTAGATCAATCTTAGCTTGTCTTTGGATGCAACATAACTGGGTGGCTGTATCTATCCAGCGTCTAACAATATGGCTAATATTTCCACATTGCTGCTTCTCTGCATTTCTGTAAGGTTGTGAAGAGATGCCAATATGGCATGGCAAGAATTGCTTGTATCCAAAAAGTGTGATGTTATTCACCAAATACATGTACTGATGGTTCTAACACTGGAAAGGAAATATTCTACTCTTAACTTGTAATATGAAAAGTAAAATGAGAATCAACGTGGAACGTAACATCCATTAGGCTACTTATACTGTGATATTCTGATTCCTACCTGCTTAACCGAGAAATGGGAATGTGTTCCATTTTTGGACTATCATTCAGAACGGCCAAGGTACCCTGGGAGCTGCAGTCCAAAAAAAGAAGCAATGTTTCCCATCTCTGGTATAATCTTACTTCAACAAAACATGACATACTGTGCTTTAGTAGTAAAAAGGTCAGACTCCTAATGTTTTTCAACATTATCAAAGTTTCAATTTCCTGGACTGTGGATTTCTTCCAATTACTCTTTGTTATTGCATTTCAAATTCCTTAGGTCTCCAGCCATAGCTCTGTGTTTTGAAAACTTATTGAAGATTTGCTGTAGTTCCAAAACTTATTAAAACCTCTATATGGGAAAAAGAAAGCAGACAGCATGGTTATTTCTTGGTATTTCAAAAGAAAGGTGCAAGTTTCAGCGGGGAAAAGTGTGCACTACATGGAGTGATCTTGGCCACAATCACTGGGATAACATAACCATTCAAGAATTTATAAGTGGGAGGGAAATTAGGAATTTTGCCTCTTTTGTTCCAGATGAAATCATTCCAAATGAAATCATTCAATGTTTGAGGTTCCCAGATGAAATCCCCTTTCTTGTATGTCTATGTTATCTCTTCAGACACAACCAAACACAGATTCTACCTTATCTAGTACAGCATCGGAATGGACCTCTTTTGTTCTAAAGTGGGACTCCATATCTAAACTTCAAAAGGTGGTGTTGGTGGTCATGTCCAAATGTAGGACATAATTAATAATTTTTTGCTACTATTTGTTAAACCAAAATGTTCATCAGTAAAGACCACAGCACAGCTTCTATTACCAGAGCTTAAAAGTAAATAGTTACAAGTAACTAGCTACCTATAATTTCCTTTCATCCAGATATACATCACAACTATAACTGCATAAGAGATTATTTTACTGCTTCCGGACTATAACCTCTATGTTTTAGTTACTTCTACAGTTATTAAGGGTTGGGCTTACAAAATGCTGGTAGAGAAAGATCACGTGGCTTTCATTCTGTGCTTAATGGCACTGAACCAAAAATATCAATAACTAAAAATCAGCTCTTTCAGTTATTTTTGGTAAATCAGAAAGTAAAAACTAACTTTCCTAGCTCTGATGCTTGTATGATTCGGATTAAGGTCAAGTCTAGATTCATACATAAAGGCACAATATTAAGAAGGTGAACTTTATAATTTCACATTACAGACCAGCCACTCGGAATGTAAAACAGTAATAAATGTAATCTAGCATTAGAAATCTAATACACAGTGCCCTGAAGTATCGTTTCGTATCATATCTTATAAAAGTCTAACCTTTATTGTATTTCAGCTGAAGTATGTGTAGTTGATACATTTGTATAGTCTTTCCAATCAATCCACACTTGCATTTTCTGCTTCTTGTGGTGTTTCCCTGTATGTTTTATATTGCAGACTTCTTGGGCTAGAGACCTATCACATCTGTTCTTTTTAAACTAACATGCACATAGCAGATAATGGTCAGAATCCTGTTATCAATTTACTTATGTGTAATTTAACTTGTATAACTTACCATGGTGAATTGGTGTTAGTTAACATAACAACTAGTCACATTACTAGGTCCATGCCTGTTGTACAATCAACTGTGCATCTTATAACATGAGCAGCACACTGTTAATCAGCAGCAATTCTTCACTGTAAGTTATGCAACGTGACTTATACACATATGAATCACCAAGAGGATTCTGGCCCATGATTATCGTCACAACAATGGAAGTGGCAACAGTGGTCTTGTCAGAAAGGTCACAATATATGGAAGATTATGGTCAATAGTACTTTTTATCAGTTGGTGCACCAAGTATTAGAAGACAAATTTAATGACCATTATTTACATACTGGAAAATTCTAGAGCAGACTACTGCAGTGTGCTCTCCATAAGGCTGGTATGGAAGAGAGTCTGTCATTTGCAGCTACTGTTGTGTGGTGCAGGTAGAAGTGAACATGTTACAGAAGGCTTGATTATTGAGTTGCTTTGGTTGCGCTATCCATGCAGTACAAGAAAGGTGTGTCTATTTGGTTCCTTGGATATGTGCACAGCCAGCCACAGCTTTCCAACAAGAATGAAAGCACATGCAACTTTCACTGAGGGTCAGCGAAACATGAACATAATTAAGAGACTGAACAAGCAGAACAACACCTGAATACCTCTTTGGAAGAATCATTTAAGCTTTAACCAGAATAGGACCCTGTGTTCATCACCAAAGCAGGTCTGTCTTTCTTTGTCTGCGTCAGAAGCACCACAGTATGAATAATAAATATTATGATATAACTTTCATTCAGTAAGAGGCAACATCAAGTAAATCAAGCAGCTAACATCAAGTCTTCCATACTACATGTTGACTGGCATACAGTTTACTGATATAAGTGTGAAATTGCCTATTCTTCTCCTCACTTGCAAAGGACTGCCAAATGCAGTCTACCAGTCAATATATGTTTTATTGTGCCTGTCAGTCATTCATATATGCAAGGAGATGCATATACGAACTGGCTTTTGATTGCTATATCAAATCAGAATTAATCAGTAGCACCAATAAACAGGAAGGGTTGGCTTGTCATTTTTTTCTCTCAAATTTTTTCAAGGATCTGTACTCAGCCCTTTAGTTTGCTGCTTCCCAGATGCTGAGCCGGAGAAGCAGTAGGTAATATGGCATTAACCACCAGCACTGCCCCCACCAAGATCAAATTCAGCATCCTAATAAGAAGAGGTAAGAGTGATAAGATCTAGAAAAATCCAATTTCTAATCTCCACTTATCCATGAAGCTGCCTGTTACTGTAAGGCACACATTCTCAATCTAATGTACCTCAAAGGCTTGTTACAGAAATAAAAATGTAGCTGCATGTGCCTCCTTAAACTCTACAGAAAAAAGGCAGACAAAAATGAAACATTGTGGGTTACATTTAAACTTTTCTGTAAGAAGTAGAAATGAACTGGTTGGCTCAGATCTAATGAACTGGTGGGCAGCTCATGATCTGAATAGTGCATGTCTCGCCTTGAAATTCTGAGAAGAGATTCCATGGCTCAGGGATATAAGGCACCTACATTAGTTAGTAGAGATGGTCACAAACCAGAAAAATTGTGGTTCCTGGTTTGTGCACAGAGGAAGTCACCCAGCTGCTCCAGTTGCCTTTTCTGCTACCACCATGAATTCAGGCGTCCCAGGGAGACAATGGCGGTGACAGAGAAGCCAGCTGGAGGAGCCAGGGGATTCCCTCTGCACATGCGCCCACCGACTAAGCTCACTGCCAGGGATGCCCAGTGCCTGGGATTCCCTGGCAATGAGCTGGCTGGTGGGCGCATGTGCAGAGACAATCACCTGGCTCTTGGCAGGGAAGTCAGAGCTCTGAGCATGTGCCCGCCACCCAGCTGATCACCCGGATCAGATGGGCAGCAGGTGCATGCTCAGAGGCAATGGCCCAGCTTCCCTGCCAGAGCTGCTGCCTCTGAGGATGGCACTCGGGGTTCAGGGCACCCTGAGCAGTGGTGTCAGTGGCAGCAACAGGTAGACCGAGGTGATGGAGGGGCAGCGGAAATGGGGTAGGCAGGCAATCCCAGTTTGCCAAAGCAAACAAAATGTTAAGAGGAAAATATTTCAGTGTTTCATTTTGCTTTGGCAAAACAAGATCCCCAAACTGGGTTGTGAAAAAATCACAGCCTGGTTCATCATGTTTTTTTGGTTCATGGTTGGTTCTGTGCCCGTCTCTATTGGTTACTCTACTTTACATACCAGCAGTATACCCCAGGTGGATGAACTGGTCCCCTAACGACCAATCTTTACAATTTACATAGTATTTTCAGCTCCTCACCACCAGATAAGTGCTTCTTCTATAAGCTTTCTTGGTCACTGTAAATTATGAAGTGGCCCTAAGTAAAGTTCTGACAGTCTTCTAGAACATGTATGAATATGATGGTTCTTTGAGCCAAGTACAAACTCAGTATATTAGGTCAGTTACCAAGAAAGACACTATCAGTATTTTGATGACAGATCATGAGACACAGTCTGCAGGAAATGAAACCTGCTTAACCTTGTGTCGCCTTATTGAGCGAAAGGAAGCCTATAAATAAAACAAATAAATAAAATAAAAATATCACTTGTGACAGACAGCTTCTTATTTAAAATACTTTGTTAGAGAACAGTATGGCTAATAAACCTTGTGACCAACTGATTTAATGTGCTTAAATGCATTATATTTTTAATTTTCAGGCAAGCACTGTTGGGTTTTTTTAGCTTTTTAGATATCACTCACATTATGTAGTCTAGATACACCTGAGAGCATTTCTGAATGTATGAACACTAGGATGTATGCACTGCTTCCGCAGTCTATGGAACACTGTTTAACCAGAGAAAGAGAAAAGATCTTACTCTTCTGCTGTCTCAGCCAATTTTACTGTTCCCTTTTCTTTTTTTCTTTTTTCTTTTTTTGCTGTTTCTTACTCTTTTGATTTCTTTTGCTTCTTTGTCTCTTTGCTCTTGTGTTTCCTCCTGCCAACAGTCTTGGCTCTGTCTTAATCTCCTCTATCTCAGTTCCTGCACATAAGCCCCTGAGTGACTTTTGCTCTTTCACAGCTGTAAGTTTTTGTTCTGTTCCATTCTTTTCCTCCTGTTTTATCTCCAGCTATGCAAGTTTACTTCCCCATCCTTAGCCCAGTTATGTTCCTATGCTTCTTGTCACTCAACTCTTATCAACTTTTGCCTGGAAATTCTCCTGTCCCCATTAGTGTTTCTTGATAACCAGCTGGTGACAGTAGCCAGGAGTGCTTTTGCACTGCATAAGGTGCTGTGCCATTTGAGTTTTTCACTGGAAAAGGAAGATCTTGCCTCAGTTAATCACTTGTGATTACATTCAGATTAGATTACTGTAACGTGCTCTGCATGCTGCTGTCTTTAGCAACTAGTTAGTGAAGAACTAGTGCTGAACAGAGCCCTTTTTTCCGACCTTATAAATGTTCATAAACTCTACCTGTTCACTTACTTGTTTCTGGAATCAAACCAAAGTGGTGTGTTTGGCCCACAAACTCTTTTACTACATTTGCTATCAGGATATCTAAGGAATGACTTAAATTCATCTAAGATCATCTGTTTTGCTTGTCAAGAGATGACTTACATCATGCCTCAATGTCAATGGAGGCACACTGAATGGACACTTGAGATAATGGCCTTTTTGTAGTGGCACTCAGATTATGAAATTCTGTTGTACAGTACTTTATACCAGGAAATGAAAGAAATACATATTTCTCATTTGTAATTCTATTTTGAAAAATGTTATTCACTCTATTCTGCTTGTTTCTCTTAACTCTCTAAGCTTTCATAGTGGCATTCTTCCATAGTTTTCAATGAATCACTTATATCCATTTTGTCAATTATTTCCTTTTCCACTTCTGTTTCTCTTGGGGTTCCCCCCTGAAAGTTCTGTTTTTGCTCTTTCCTTCTCTCTGCTCTTGCCCTGTACTCAGCTTTGTCTTTATATTGCAGCTATTATTCATCCAATTAACGTTAGAAGGTATTTTAAGGTGAGAAGTGTTCTTTTACCTTTTAAAAATGCTTTTTAACTTGTTATATCAGGATTTTAGCTCATTTTAAAACAACTAATCTCTGAAATCGAGTAGCAAGTCGCAACAAGAGCAGGTCCATTCAATCGGGAACTTCTGAAGGAGATGACTCAACAAATGCACTTTACGTGGGACTACCCTTGAAGATAGCATGGATGCTTCAAGACGTGCAGTATGCAGCAGCTGCTAACAGAAACATCCTTCAGAATCTACAGGACATCAGTTCTGATTCGCAATATGCTTCTGGTCTAAGTTCAAGGTATTGACAATGACTTATAAAATTCTAAATGGCTTGGGACCTGGATATTTGAAGGGGCGACTCTCCTTATATAAACCTGGCCCACCATTAAGGTCTACTGGGGAGGCCCTCCTCCATGTCCCATCATTAAGAACAGTTCATTATGTGGAGACATAAGGGAGAGTTTCTTCTGCCATGGCCCCCCAAAGGTGGGATGCCCTCCCCTTGAAGACTCAATTGTAGCCAATATTAGTTTTTTTTTTTTGTTCCAAGCCAAAATATATTTATTAGACCCTTTTGGAGTTAAGGATTGTGGCCTGTGTCGAATTTAGTGCAATGGTTTGAATGTTTAAATGTTTGAATTTTTTGCTGTTTGATTTTAAATTGTTTTTAAGATCTTATATTTTAATTGTTTTGTATAGCTTTGTAACCCACCCTGAGGTCTTGGAAGATAGGGCAGGCTATAAATGTAAATCAACCAATCAATCAATTCCCAGTGATTCAATAGGCCTATTCAAGTTGTGACTTACTACCAGATTTCAGTCAATATGTTTAATTGTTTTTAATAATGTGATTTTTGTAATAGTGATTGTTTTTGTATATTTGTTTTTACATAATTGTAAGCTATCTCAAGCTCCTCTACAGGGAAAAAGGCAGGTTAAAAATTAAATAAATAAACAAATAGCTTTTTTAAAAAATGCTGCTGAACTTTGGCTTTACTCTTCCTTTGGCTTTACTCTTTACTAACAGCATATCTTATTTAGCTACTGCTGTTTCTTCTTCTCAAGCATGCCATTTCAGTGTTGTTTTTGATTGCCTGAATTTCTTCTCTTCCTTTTTTCATTTATGACAGTGCAAAATCCCACCATTTCTCTGCCAAATATTTCCAAATTCTGTTCAGATCTTTTTTCTATTCCATCTAAAGCACTGGTTCGTCCTTTTTATTTTGTCCCCCACTGATAACTCTATCACACTTCTTTGAGTGTATTAGAGAGATTTCATTTCTTACCTCTTTTTTCACATCAAATTCCTGGCTTTCGGCCTTTTGTTTTGCATTTTCTTTTCTTTTCTCTCTCTTTAGTTTATTATTTCTATTTATCTTTTCTTTCTAGGTTATCCTACCCATATTGTATTTGTCTTAAGCATCTGCTGCTTTTAATGGCTCTCATTTTCTCTCTTCCATTTCTTCTTTCATTCCCATCTCCTGTTGATCAGTGCTGTCCTTTTTCTGTTGTCTACTGCAGGTGTCTCCAACCCCCGGTCCACAGCCTGGTGCTGGTCCGCGGCCATGGCATGACCGGGCCGTGGAGACAGATCTCTCCCCCCCCCCCGCACGCACTCCCCGCACGCATGCACACCCCGCCCACCCGCAGTGGTGCCCCACCCACCCGCGAGCACGCCTGGCCCATCCGCATGAGCACGCCCGGCCCATCCGCATGAGCGTGCCTGGCCCATCCACACGAGCGTGCCCAGCCCATCTGTGAGTGCGCCCCGCCCATCTGCGCATGTGCGCACCCCGCCCATCCACAAGCGTGCCCCGCCCATCCGTGCATGCGTGTCCCGCCCATCTGTGAGCATGCCCCGCCCCCGAGCGCATGCCCCACCCCCAACCAGTCCGCAGATCAGAAAAGGTTGCGGACCACTGGTCTACTGAACTCCTTTAGGTCATTCTGTCTACTATAAACAAGCATCTCCACTTGCTTTTATATTTAAATGCTCCTGGGAGAACTCTTTCCCAGGCCCCTCCACCCTAATAGTCTTCTCCCTTTTCTTACTTTTTTGCATCATGTTCACATTTCTTGGTTTGGCTTTGCATAGGGCTAGTCCCAACTAGAATATGCCTGCTGAAAAGAATAGGTGCAATTTACTTGCATCCCATTGATTTCAGTGGGTCTACTCTAGTTAGTACTAACACTAGTTTTGGCCCTTACACTGAAAAAAGCCGGCACAGAAGATTTTTGATAATCTTTGTAAATTTTTGTTAATGGCTGAATTGTTGTGATACCTCTAACTGGAAACTTGGTCTGAAGAGAGTTATTGGACTCAGAGGCATTGCTGGAGATTTCCTTAATGGTCCTGAGCCCAGTAAAGTTGGCAACCATCTTCTTTTGTTATGGTGAATAGGAACTGGTGTGTTTTAATTTCTATATCTTCTACAGATGCAGAGGCTACATTTATTATTTTTTTTAATGGCTAAAGATACTTTTGACTTATTTATTTTAAAATACTTGTCTCAAAAAAAAAAAAAAAACTGCCGGAACTTATAATAAAGCCTGTAATGTGCCACTATGACACAGGGAACCTGCAGGACAACATTCAGGTTCATTAGTGCTGCTTTGTTGGAAGAATGCTGTATGGTATCATCTCATCGTTTTTACAAACTATGTAGCAGTGGTGGACCCCCCCTCCAAAAAAACCATCCCTCTCCAAGCTATCCAGCCCTCTCCAAGCTATTCAGCCCTAGAGTGCCAAGAAATCTTCAAACAAAATCTTTTCCCTGATGAGAGAAGTATGTTTTAATAAGTCTTTGGGGGGCGGGGGGGAATCATCTCTAAGGAATAGCTGCCAGAGAAAAATGACACAGGAAAAGATGAACATCTGATTATTAAACACATAGATTAGTATTTGGATTTGAAGTACACATCTGGACTTCCTATTTTCATCTCAGTGTGGCCTTGGAGTTCTTTTGTTAAAGAAGTGTACACAGGGCTCCAGGAAAAAAACAATATACAGGAAGCAATTAAAGAATAGCCAGGTTTGCGGAGCAGAGAAAACTGTAAATAAGAGACACAGCTGTGTGGACACCAGAGGAACAGTTAATGTCTGTGGCTAATTCTTCACAAGTTGGGAAAAATTGCAAGGAACAGGGGACCAAAAAAACCTAAAACAGCCACTAACAAATCTAACAGATGGCAAAGAATGATTACTAAAGAGATGTTAGAACATGCACCAAATGATATACATATGAATATGGATACATATTCTTATAATGAAGGGAAGTGGTAAAAATAAAACCTTGAGAAGAAGAAACAAAAAGATTTGCCACCCTCCACCATATGAAGGCAGTGTTACTTTAAGAGAACTCTGCCCATAAAGGCAACCTGCAGGTGCAACATCACTGTCTTCTAATGACTTTAATTGTTCTGTTTTTGGTTAAACCTATTTATCACCATACACTGTCTACCATTTTTACTGTGAAGCATTCAGAAATATTGGGGCCCAAGCATCCAACACAATCCTAAACAAGCTGTTATGGAGGACAGAAGATGTATACATGATGCTCACTGACTTAAAAACAGAATTGCAACATCACTACAAACAGTAGAAATATATTAAATAACAGAATCATGCTCATCTTGGTACTGTTATTTTAAAGTTCCATTGGCAGGAAATTTTGGAATTGTTGTTTAGTCATTAAGTCGTGTCCGACTCTTCGTGACCCCATGGACCAGAGCACGCCAGGCCCTCCTGTCTTCCACTGCCTCCCAGAGTTTGGTCAAAGTCATGTTGGTAGCTACGATTACACTGTCCAGCCATCTTGTCCTCTGTCGTCCCCTTCTCCTCTTGCCTTCACACTTTCCCAACATCAGGGTCTTTTCCAGGGAGTCTTCTCTTCTCATGAGATAGCCAAAGTATTGGAGCCTCAGCTTCAGGATCTGTCCTTCCAGTGAGCACTCAGGGTTGATTTCCTTCAGAACAGATAGGTTTGATCTCCTTGCAGTCCAGGGGACTCTCAAGAGTCTCCTCCAGCACCACAATTCAAAAGCATCAATTCTTCGGCGCTCAGCCTTCTTTATGGTCTAGCTCTCACTTCCATACATCGCTACTGGAAAAACCATAGCTTTCACTATGCGGATCTTTGTCAGCAAGGTGATGTCTCTGCTTTTTAAGATGTTGTCTAGGTTTGTCATCGCTTTCCTCCCAAGAAGCAGGCGTCTTTTAATTTCATAGCTGCTGTCACCGTCTGCAGTGATCATGGAGCCCAAGAAAGTAAAATCTGTCACTGCCTCCATATCTTCCCCTTCTATTTGCCAGGAGGTGATGGGGCCAGTGGCCATGATCTTAGTTTTTTTGAGGTTGAGCTTCAGACCATTTTTTGCGCTCTCCTCTTTCACCCTCATTAAGAGGTTCTTTAATTCCTCCTCACTTTCTGCCATCAGAGTGGTATCATCTGCATATCTGAGGTTGTTGATATTTCTTCCGGCAATCTTAATTCCGGTTTGGGATTCATCCAGTCCAGCATGATGTATTCTGCATATAAGTTAAATAAGCAGGGAGACAATATACAGCCTTGTCATACTCCTTTCCCAATTTTGAACCAATCAGTTGTTCCATATCCAGTTCTAACTGTTGCTTCCTGTCCCACATCTAGATTTCTCAGGAGATAGATAAGGTGATCAGGCACTCCCATTTCTTTAAGAACTTGCCATAGTTTGCTGTGGTCCACACAGTCAAAGGCTTTTGCATAGTCAATGAAGCAGAAGTAGATGTTTTTCTGGAACTCTCTGTTCTTCACTTCCACTGTGTATTCATAAGGGATTTGGTTTAGATTATACCTGACTAGCCCAGTGATTTTTCCTACTTTCTTCAGTTTAAGCTTGAGTTTTGCTATAAGAAGCTGATGATCAGAGCCACAATCAGCTCCAGGTCTTGTTTTTGCTGACTGTATAGAGCTTATCCATCGTTGGCTGCAGAGAACATAATCAATCTGATTTCGGTATTGCCCATCTGGTGACGTCCATGTGTAGAGTCGCCTCTTGTGTTGTTGGAAAAGAGTGTTTGTGATGACCAGCTTGTTCTCTTGACAAAACTCTATTAGCCTTTGCCCTGCTTCGTTTTGAATTCCAAGGCCAAACTTACCTGTTGTTCCTTTTATCTCTTGACTCCCTACTTTAGCATTCCAGTCCCCTATAATGAGAAGAACATCTTTCTTTGGTGTCAGTTCTAGAAGGTGTTGTAGGTCTTCATAGAATTAGTCAATTTCAGCCTCTTCAGCATTGGTGGTTGGTGCATAAACTTGGATTACTGTGATGTTGAAAGGTCTGCCTTGGATTCGTATTGAAATCATTCTATCATTTTTGAGATTGTATCCCAGTACAGCTTTTCCCACTCTTTTGTTGACTATGAGGGCTACTCCATTTCTTCTACGGGATTCTTGCCCACAATAGTAGATATGATAATCGTCTGAATTGAATTCGCCCATTCCCGTCCATTTTAGTTCACTGACGCCCAGGATGTCAATGTTTATTCTTGCCATCTCCTGTTTGACCACATCCAGCTTACCAAGGTTCATAGATCTGACATTCCAGGTTCCTATGCAGTATTTTTCTTTGCAGCATCGGACTTTCCTTTCACTTCCAGGAGCGTCCGCAGCTGAATGTCCTTTCGGCTTTGGCCCAACCACTTCATTGTGCTACTTGTACTTCTCCTCCGCTCTTCCTCAGTAGCATGTTGGACGCCTTCCGACCTGAGGGGCTCATCTTCCAGCGTCATATCTTTTAGCCTTTTGTTTCTGTCCATGGAGTTTTCTTAGCAAAGATACGGGAGTGGCTTGCCAGTTCCCGCTCCAGAAGGATCGCGTTTAGTCAGAACTCTCCACTATGACCTGTCCAACTTGGGTGTCCCTGCACGACATAGCCCATAGCTTCTCTGAATTACTCAAGCCCCTTCGCCACGACAAGGCAGCAATCCGTGAAGGGGAATTTTGGAATTACAAAATATTTTGGAATTACAAAATATTTTGGAATTACAAAATATTAACTATTCATCCCAGTTCTTTAATCGATGTGCTTCTCAGAAGAATCAACAACAGAAGTGCATCCCACTCAAAAGAGGCTAGCTCTCCTTTTATAGTCAGTGTTTGACTCAGATTAAAGGAAGCATATCCTATCCAGAAGACCACCCAGAGGGTTATAATAAAGCACAAGAGAATAAGATGCCCTTGTACAATGCAGAAATGGAAAAGATGAATGTCTAATGAGAAATAAGGTAAATACCAGATGGAAGGAATAATGAGGAAGATAGAAAGATAAAATGTTGGAAGATTTTGCTGAAGTGAGCTGTAGAAAAGCAAAATAATTGCTCGGTTCAGATGAGCACCTTAAAATGGATGGGCAGCATCTTCAGCTCTGAGGAGTGCATACAGTTTGGGATGGTAGCCAAGGCTATACGTATACTTGCATGCCCAAGTGCAGAAAAGAAAGGGAGATAATGCACACAGAAATGTGTACACGCAGAACCACACTCCACTTTGCTAAACATAGAGACTTTTGTTCATTACTGATGGAATTAAGCAAAATTAAAGCCTAATCCTCACTGAAGGTCCCCAGGATCCTGGGGAGAAAGTCTCTAATCACTTCTTCTTCCAAAGTATTGTGCTGCAAAAGATAGTTGCATGTGGCCTGCAAGCTGTTTTGCCTGAACCATAGTTCAGTCAATTGAGAGCAAAATGCAGAGCCCCTTGAGCTTGCACATTCTCCTTTCTTTCTCTGTCTAGAACAGTGAGTTTTTCCTTTTTATTTCTGATGCTGATGAACTCTGCAGAGCTATCATGTGTTCAAACTGCAGGTTCAGATTCCGGAATGTTTTAACTTTAGTTAGAACAAACCACAATTTTATGCTTCTACGTTCATACATATGTGTGGCTAATTCTAAAATGAAGGCAGAAGCGTTCATTTCCCTGTTTCAGCTTGAAAAATAGTAACAACGGAAGGGTGTGGAGTATAGATCCAAAGTTCACCATGGCTTGTCCCTGATCACCATATGATGACTTTGCAATCATTTAAACTTGGTCAAAAGAAAATTATAAGGTATATTCAGAACACAGCTTCAGCTAACTACAATGGTGGTTCACAGAGGAAGTGAAATGGCACACGGAACCCTCTTAATTGTAATAGGCAAATGGTAAATGCAAGCTCAATACATCTTCATATCAAATAAGAGATACACAAGAATTCTTGGACCTTCAAAAATCCAGGTGTCTGACAAAGTAAAGATTAACTAGTGATCTGAGACTTAGAGGAAACAGAATTTTAAAGGGTCAAATGGCAGAACACTTTTAAAAAGCATACTTAAGAGAAACATATGGTAAGGAAATGAAGAAACCTTAATAAAGCAGCCCAAATCCTGGAGGGTGGGGGTTCCACTTGTGTGACAGGAATAACATCATAGCAGCAGCAGACTGCTGTTTAAAGACTTCATTTTTCATTTTGGGATGCACACAAACTTGTCTCATTGTATGAGAGCCATGCACACTCCAAAATTGAAAAATGAAATCTTTACTCAGTGGTAACTTGTCACTGATGATGACATAATTCTCATTGTGCAGGTGAAACTGTTCAACAGGATTTTGGCTCATAAAGAGGAAAGGGGGTCGGATGTATTGTTGAAATAATGGTGTGGGGATTGCTAAGGAAATATTGGCACCAAAACGATTGCACATAATTTCTATTTTTTAAAAAAGAATAAATTAGGATGAATTCACATGACAGGTATAGGACAGGAATACAAAACTGCACAGGAAAAATTGTGATGATATCTTTAGGGACAACCCCACAGCTCAAATCTAAGAACTACTTTTCTAGTTCTCAATATGGAGCACGTATAGTCTCTAATGCCATTTTGATAGTGTTTAATCTCAAAGGAATAAGTTATTGGCTATTTATGGAAAACAGCAGTCCTTCATTTAATGTATCTGATACTCAGCTAAGCACTTGGACAAGGATTAATTTTAAATTATATAAGCATAGGGTTTTCTTTAATAATAATTGTATGCCATCAAGTAGATTCTAACTTACGGCAATCCTATCCAGAGTTTTCTAGGTAGACAGTACTTTGAAGTGATTTACTATTCCCTTCTTCTGGGGGTGCCCTGGGACTGTGCAGCTTGCCTATCACCACACAGCGATACTGTCTGTACTCACAGGAGGCACAGTGGGGAATCAAACTCCCAACCTCTGGCTCCAAAGTCAGATACCTAAACCACTGAGCAATCCAGCCAGCTTTAATACATTTATATTAAAGTGTTACCTTTTAAAACAGGCAAGGATTCAATTTACATTTTTAAATAATGAGATTTAATCCACTCTCCTTGAAAACTGTTACTCACAAGTATACAGATACAGAAAGGCAAATTTTCCTTATTTTTCAGCAAGCAGCAATTCTTATCCGTGCTTTCAGGTCTGGAATGTCCACAGGTCAGCTAAAAGTAAAGCACTGAATCAGGTTCACTGATATTATGTTGCCCTTAATTCATAAATTAATAAAGAAAGAACCAAAGTTTCCTACAAAGTCACACAAGGTCTGGAAATAATTAGTTTTTTTTAAAAAAATTCAACATTGTCTTGTTTTACTCTGTAGATCTAAATCATGGTCACTCTAATCATGTGAAAAGTGCAATTCACTGTTACAATTTTTAAAAAACCACCATGAACTGATATCATTTTATAAATGACTTGACTTTCAAAAGGAATAATTTATTTTATAGGGTTTTTTTTAAGAAGAAAAGAAATATGAACAGCTTTACTGAACACAACTCTAACTGGCATGCATATAATGTTGCTACATGTGCATTCAATTTGATCCTTTCAGAACAAAGTCTGTGTTCCCATACAAGGTCCACATTGGGGAAAGTTCCACTGCAGTTATGATATGCCTTTGCACACACTAACAGATCCCACATCAGAAACAATCAAGCATTATTTGAGGAGGAAGAGAGTAATCTGAGCAACCTTTTAACACCTATAAACCTGAGATTCTGTGAAACAGAGCTCAGACTAAATTAAATTAAATTAGATACTTCAAAACTTAATTTGCAATCAGGTACTTCATGATACATTTTGTTCAGTTAGTAACACACACAACCAACGTTATGTATATATAGGCCACAAGCCAAAAGAATGCATATTGGCTCTATTTTTTATCCTAAAAATGCTTCCCCTTTTAAGAAGATCAGAAGCACTGTGCTGCATTTTGCCAAATAACCCCCATCTCCTAACTGCCTAGCAACCCACCCACAAAGTTCCTGCAACCTACCCTTGGGGGATCAAAATATAAACCACAACCCTGTATAAATCAGTAACTTGGCGGACCAGTCCCAAGCCTCACAAAACAGACTCTCTGAGTATGTTTTCTGTCCATCTGTTGGTCCCATCATATCCCCTTATGTATTTACTGCATTTCAAATTTGTTCTTCCTCCAGTAAGCCTAAAACAGCATATGCGTCTTTCCTTCCATCTACTTCTATCTTCATTAAAAACTAGGGACATAAAAAACAATACCTAGCCAGTGGATCACCCGATGACCATCATGACAAGAGGGGATTCAAAGTTGGATTTCCCAGCCCAAGTCTAATATTTACACATTAATTGCTTTGTTCAGATGTAATTTATCTTACCTTATTAAGCCAAGCTATGTATATATTCTGTCTCTGCATACTTCTTCTTCCCCCATAGCCCTAATCACAAACAGCATTCCAGTAAATCCAGTAAAATAAAATAAATAATTATAGATTAAATTAATACCAAATGTTTTATACAGAAAATTCAAGAACTCCCATCAAAGCAAATAGGCATCATTACTATACGTTGTGACAATGATTTCCATAAATCAATTAAGCTAATATACATATTCTGAAAAAAGGTTTATATTAAATAATAAAGCTCTTCTCCTGTCCTGCAACTGTAGAAAATGGGAAAAACTAGGCAGCTCCTCCTAAACCAGGTTGTAAGCATTGTGCAGAGTTTGTAAACAATGAGTTACAAGCAATGTAATTACCTATAATGTGTTACACATTTTAATATTGATAGCACAACTAAGTCATATTTCAAACAAGTGGAAACAGAAATACTTTACTAGTACAAGTATTCTTTTTGTTACTATTTCAATCTATTTTGGGGGGCATTGAAAGCCCTGTTAGGATCGCTAGAAGTAGGTTCTGACTTGACAGCACAAAATAACAACAAAGTGATTTCTGGACATAGACCTTTCAAATGTCATGCTGTTCTCTTATCAATTCTAAAGTGTTTTTTCTAAAACACAAAAATAATGGAGAATAACAAAAAGTACAGTGGTGCCTCAACTTACGAACGTCCCTACTTATGACCATTTTGAGTTACGGCCAGCTCCGGCCGCAAAATTTTGCTTCTACTTGCGACCGGAGCTTCCACTTACGAACAGAAAAAGGCAGGGGAAAAAGGCGGGAAATTCAAATTGCTAACTGTAGGTGGCGACAAGGCTGCTTCTTTGTAGCTCTTTCGCCCCAGCAGTTAGAGAGTGTGCGTCGGAGGCGGCTTCGGACTGCCTCCTTCTGCTTCTGAGTGAGCATGTGTGTGTGTGTTTGCAGGGAGGCTTTGGGCTGCCTGGTAAGGTAAGGTGCTGTTTTCTGCTTTTTAAAAACTGTACTGGGTGTTTTTGCAGCGTGGTTTTGAGCTGGGGGGGGGGTTATGTTTCTGTGCTGTGATGGGTCTTGGGGGGGTTATTTGTTTTTTGGTTCCCCCCCCCATTTCCAATGGGTCTTGGGGTTTTTTGTTGCTTTTTGGAGTGTTTTTTTGCCATTTCCGATGGGTCTTGGGGGGTTTGTTTGTTTGTTGGTTCCCCCCCCATTTCCGATGGGTCTTGGGGGTTTTTTGTTGCTTTTTGGAGTGTTTTTTTCCGCCATTTCCGATGGGTCTTGGGGGGTTTGGTTGCTTTTTGGGGTTTTTTTCCCCCCCATTTCTGATGGGTCCTGCATGCTTCCCTTGCTTTTTCCTTTGTTTTCTTTGCATTTCTGACCTGCCCCCTTTGTTCTCTGTGCATTTCCGATCTGCTCCGTTTGTTTTCTGCGCATTTCCAATGGGTCTTGCACGCTTGATTGCTTTTCTCCCCCCCCCCCCCGCTTCGGCCGGAAGGGATTAATCGCGTTTCCAATGAGTCTTGCAGTGATTTTTTTTTGTGTGATTTTTTTCTTCGGCCAGAACGGATTAATTGCATTTCAATGCATTCCTATGGGAAATGGTGCTTCGACTTATGACCATTTCAAGTTACGTCCACCTTCTGGAACGGATTATGGTCGTAAGTCGAGGCACCACTGTAATAAGCAACAGCATGCATAATACAACTACAACTGAGTGGCTTAGGGATCTGACTGCAAAGCCAGACATTGGGAGTTCAATTCCCCACTGTGCCTCCTTGACAGGGGCTGGACTCGATGATCCATAGGGTCCCTTCCAGCTCTGCAGTTCCAAGATGAGGATGATTCAAAAACAGCAGGCACAATCAAAATTATAAAAACATTGACTGGTATTATATAACAGATACAAGTTTTAACCAAAAACCTAAATATCTGTTAAATATTGGCGCAGTATGTATGCTGTTCCTAATATTGCCGTTTTTTGTAGCTCTGATGTGTGAAGTGTGTTTCATCCACAAGTGAGGTGTTTTAATTGCCAGGTCTCTGTATTTTGTTAGTTTTCCAAGTTCTTTATTTTCACCTCTGGCATCCCCTGGAATTGCAATGTCAATGATCCATACATTTCTTCATTCTATTACTATTATGTCTGGTGTGTTATGTTCAAGGTGTTATGTTCAATTGTTGTTGTTGTTGTTAAAGTAATAGCAATCAATTATTTTTAGACACAATAATGAGTAATGTAAATGAATTACTTTTTAAAGTAACTTTTGAAACTGCAAACAGGAACAAGAATTGTAGTCTGTTTCCCCCAAACATTCATTGCAAATGAGCTACTGAAACCCTTGGATGTAAATTGGCAGTTTTTCAAATCCCAGCACACACAGCCTTACAATACAAAGGTTAAATTGGATAATGTTGGAAAGAATATGCTTTCAACTTAACATTTTGTAATTTGTGCATGTGGGCTTGTTTATGTTAAGCAGAAAGATAACCAGAAAGATATGATTTGTTGGAAAAAGGACCTGCAACAAACTTCAAAGCAACCATTTTTCAAGCCTTCATTCCCGTAAGAGGATTCTCATTGTTAAGTCTGAGTAATAATCTTTTCAAAGTACTGGGGGCTTCCTTTCTTGAGGATTAGCATACAGATATAATGAATGTGTCTTGGAAACCAAACAAACTCTTCTCTGTTACTAAGGATCTTTTAGCTCTGCTTGTCTGGTATTCAGGAAGTGAGACCCTGATTTGTTATCTTCTGAAAAAGTACTTAAGATGATGAGTAAGTGATTTTTCCCTCCCACTGGACTGGAAAACAACTTATTTAGTTAAAACAAAAGCCTCATTAATGTGAGAAGACACTGTGGACTAGTATTAAGGCAGCAGTGTTTGCCAGACCTTGGTAAAGCTACCTTCTTTAAGATTACAACTTCCAGAATCCCTAGCCAGCATGACTGGTAGAACTGAGTCATGGGAAGGATCCAATATACATTTGGATCACAGGTCAGTCCATATTCAGAAAGAGTGACTTCAGACCATCCCTATAAGAAGTAATGATAAAACCACTTCCAAGAACTTTATATGTAGGAAACCCTGGCAAGGCTTGCTGTAACTAGGATCTGACATGATGATACATAATTATTATAATCCTTGTATTATGACTTAGATACTCAGTGTGGTGTATTGGATTGAGTGACAGACTAGGACTATGGGGAATAGAATTTGAGTCCCCACTTGGTCATAGAAACTCACTAAATATTTCACTTACCTTGAAGGCCCTATTAGGGTTGTATCAGTTGGTTCTGACTTGATGACATATAACAGTTACAGACCAAAGTATAGGTGAGAATTCTAAGCCAGTTCATGCATGTTTTCTGTAACGTTCTGATGTTAATGAAACGTGACTATTAAACAGAATTTGTCATAACTAGCACGGATGGGGATTCTGAAGACTGTAGTCAAAAAGCTACATTTTCTGAGCACTGTCCACAGCCTAGGAACAACCAAAGAAAAGCCCCCCCTCCCAGATATCAAACACATTTCAGATGTCAGGACACACAGGAGACTCTCTCAAGAAGATTTTAATTAACAAAAAGGAGTACCATTTACAAATCCTGGTACTGAAATCTTTAGGGCTTTAAAGTAATGACCAGAAGTCTGAACTGAGAATAGACTAGACACAAATCAAGCTATCCAAGTCATAACATGTATCTCCTTGATAGCCAGTTTAAGTTAACAGCCTACTCATCACATTTGAGGCCAGGTAACATCTCCAGATGTAACAGTAACATCTCCAGATGCAACGGTTCCATCATATAGCTTCTCCATTGTACTAATTGCTTTGCTGCTAAAGGAATCTTGCAGTAGCAGGTGAAAAACCTGCTTGTGTTTATGAAGTACAATGCCTGCATTTATAAAGCTAATAGCATGTAGCCCTTTTGCAGGGAGGCTTGACATGCAATTAATTATCAGGTTGTTAAGAACATTTTGAGTCTTCTAATAAAATCTATGTACTCAAGAGATCCTTGAGTTTAAGAAACCTGGGATATTTAACAACAATCCAGGAAAAGATTTCCTAAAATCCATTTACATAAAGAATGAGATTCATCATGATCTGTTTGCTATGATGCATGTAATTTTAATTTACATAGAACCAGTATCAATAATGCCATATCTCCAAAGAAAAACAGTAGGAAACTGAATATTGCAGATTCGAAAGATGATGGTGTGGAATATATACTTTGGTTTTCAGAGAGGAACATTGCTTTTCCCAAAAGGAACAAAAGCCAAAGACAGCAGCTTGTAACTATGATCAGCAATCAGATTAAGCCAAAATAGAAGGATTTTAAGAGATTTACTTCCTGATCCTAAAACATGTACAGGCACCAGGAAATGTTTACAGTTGGGTGCTGATCAACTGCTCTGCCAGTGCAATCTCACATAAACATGTTACAACGACAGTGCAAAGATCTTATCAACATTTTATATGAAGATACATCATCTGAGACAATTTTGGAATCATGTGCCAAACCTATGGGAGTATTTCAGCTTAAACAGTTGCAGGCTGCAGCCAATACGGCTAACATTTTTGGATGCTCTCAAAACTTGCAGGTCCCAAAATAAACATAAACTAAACAAATGAGACTGGATCACCCAACCATTCAATTATTTTACTGAACACACATTAAACCTTTGAGCTGGGTATCTGTGATGTCCAAAGTATTTCCTATGATCCTCAAGCAGATGTTTTTACATTGCATCTAACATATTTTGTATTACTATGTTTGAAAATGTGTGTTACCTCTGAAAAGATATAGCATCTGGCTGGTTAAATAGGTAGTGACACAGTGACAGCTCTATAAATGCAACTTCCATAGTTCAGCCCAAAATGCCTCAAAGTGAGGAGGAGAAATGAAGGAGCTGTATTGCCTGCCTTTTACCTCCAGACACTGCCCATGTATATCCTCTGCCATCAGCTTTCATGGCCAGGAGGACATGCATGCTTGCTCCAAAGAAGCACAGAAAAGGGTGGCCAATGCCATATAGAGATATAATCCTAGAGACAAGATTGTTAATTTGTGTATTCTTTTAAGTTTAACACATATTTTGCTCAATTTTCTGGTTGCAATGGAAAAGGTCATATAATGCCCATCTACAGTGGACCCTCGACTTACGCACGGCTCCACTTACGGACTTTTCGAGTTACGGACTTCTCCAGCCGCAAAATGTCACTTCAACGTCCGGCCGGAGAATCGACATAAGAAGAGAAATAGGCAGGGGGGAAAGGCGGGCAATTCAACTTTCTAACTATAGGTGGCGCCTAGGTCTGTCGGCCATTTTAAGTGCACTTAAAATTGTAAAGGACAGATGAGAACCTTTGAACCCGAAGGCGCGGGTCTACTCGCGAGTAAGCGCCTCCAAAGGCGCGGGTATACTCGCGAGTAAGCACGGCTTTGCAAGCGCAGGAGGCTTCGGAGGCTTCAGACTGGTAAGGTGCTGCTGTTTTTTCTTTTTAAAAAGTTGTTCTGGGTGGGTTTTGGAGGGTAGATTTGGGCAGGGGGGTATGTTTCTGTGTTGTTTTGTTTTGTGATTTATTTATTTTTTGCAGTCCCAGCGTGGGACTTGCTCCACTGTTGCTGTTATTTTAATTTTTTTGGAGGGGGGTATTTTTTCCTTCTGCCGGAACGGATTAATAGGTTTTCAATGCATTCCTATGGGAAATGGAACCTCGACCTACAGACTTTTCGACCTGCGGCCACTGTTCCAATACGGATTAATTCCGTAAGTCGAGGGTCCACTGTATTGAGATACCTGGACAGCTCTCACGTGTATGATGGCTGATTTGTTTTTAGCTGCTCAAGACAATATAACCCAAATTTATGTTTCAAATTACAAGATTTTAAAAACAAGATCTTAAAATAAGACTAAAAAGAACTTCCTGACAGTAGAGTTCAATAGTGAAACAGGCTGTCATACAGGGGCAGATGCTTTCTCCTTTAAAATATTTAACCAGAATCTACGTGACCACATACCAGATATGCTATAATAGTGGATTTCCTGCATCACCTAGGTGTTGAACATTTGATGATAGTGTCATCTCTTCCAAATGTATGATTCTATGCTTCCATGTGATGAACTCTAGAGCCAGCCCCTTCAGCATACCATATTCCAAACAGGAAACTCTATTCCTTTTCCCTTCATATAATTTAATCAATGTGGAATATCTGCACTTCCTTTATTCGATTTAAAATAGCCACATCGCTTATTTTCATGTTCTCTTTCCCTCTCCCTCCCTCCCTCCCTCCCTCCCTCTCTCTCTCTCTCTCTCTCACACACACACACACAGAGAGAGAGAGAGAGAGAGAGAGAGAGAGAGAGAGAGAGAGAGAGAGAGAGAGAGAGAGAGAGAGAGAGAGAGAGCAAGCACTGGGTTATAATGAAGAATGAACCATTGTGAATGAACCATGAACTGATACAGTTATTAAAATAAATGTAATAAAAATAATCTACTTTTATTTCAACAATTACAAAGAGCTTTACAAGCTTTAACAAATGAGGTCACCAGCCAGCTGATTACGGACTATAGGGAAAAACAAGTGTGGGAGGGAGGAGGAGGAGGAGGAGGAGGAATACATGCTGCTAAGAAGGGCAATGTCTCTTGAGAAAGTACATCAAAAGTTCTGAAAGTACATCAAAAGATTTACTACAAAGTTTACCTTTGTAGTAAATCTCATAACAAAAGATTTGGTATGTTGCACAATCATTCCAAATTCTCCCACAGACTGTTCACAATAGAATTGAGAATTCATCTGGTATCTTATGCACTTTTGCATTTGAACCACAAATATGATGGTTTGAATAAATCAAGAATAAATACAACACAATCCAAAAATTAATTGATATTTAAGCTGGTTAATCCTACACTGATTAAACATTGATCCAACTAAAGAATACCAAATAATTCACCACTTACTAATGTAAGTTAACACCCTTGCAGGGTGCGGGTGGCATACAAGTCGAATAAAAAAAATAAATAAATATTAAATCAGTGGGATTGCCAGGAAACACCTTGCACTGTGCCACAAGTGGTCCAAAATGCAAGCTACTTCTTCATCTGATAGCACCCTCAGTTGTGATTCTGCATGCAGGTAATAATGGAAGAGCAATTATTTGTTAACAGTAGCCATTTTTATTCTTTAGCTTATCCACCCAGAAGCAGCCCTAAATGTTGCCTGCATTTACATTTGAGTAAATGTTGGAGTAGAAAATCCTAAAACCAGAATGCTAAAATATTCTGCTTCCTTTAGAGTCTAAAACAGCCTTAAACTAGTCAGGCTACTACTAAATTTCAAACATCCTGTTACAGGTCACATATATAAAAACACACAAGGTAAAGGTAAAGGTTCCCCTTGACATTTAGTCCAGTCGTGTCCGACTCTAGGGGGCGGTGCTCATCCCTGTTTCCAAGCCATAGAGCCAGCGTTTGTCCGTAGACAGTTTCTGTGGTCACGTGGCCAGCGCGACTAGACGCGGAACGCCGTTACCTTCCCACCGTGGTGGTACCTATTTATCTACTCGCATTTACATGCTTTCGAACTGCTAGGTTGGCAGGAGCTGGGACAGGTGACGGGAGCTCACTCCGTTGCGTGGATTCGATCTTACGACTGCTTGGTCTTCTGACCTTGCAGCACAGAGGCTTCTGCGGTTTAACCCACAGCGCCACCACGTCCCAAAAACACACAAACTTATGTTAAAATGTAAATACAGTCCAATAAAAGGTATCACCCACTCTTTTGTGTAACCTTGGGGGCCACATGGCCCTTTCCCTGTTCTTTCAGGAATATATAAGGTACCATTAATGGCCACGTGCAGCACCATCTACAAGACAGTGTGGCCTCTCAACATCAGCCACGTGAATTCTTCACATCAGCCAGAGGTGACTGCAACCTGAAGGGACATCTTGTGCTCACCAGGTAAAAACATTAATTTGGCACAACTGGCTGCATCAACCTGGTGAATAAAGCAAATTATAACCCCCATCTTGCGCTAGACTAGGTGCTATGTCTCTCCGTGGTGCTTCCCCAGACTCCCATAAGCCAAAATGGAAATACCATGTTTCAAGCAGGTGATGTGAGAGGGCGTCAATCACAAAGTAATCTGCAATGTCTTAAGAGCAGGGGTGTAAAAATTCCACCTAGACTACAAAGCTGCTCAAGACAGCAGTCTCAAGAGGATTTGCATCACCTCTCACAGACAGGTACCATCAATTTCTGGACTTTTGTCTACAATTTTTCTGCGCTATCCATGGAGGAGTTGTGCTAAGCCTGAAGAAGTAGAATTTTATCCATGTAAGCTTGCATTTTTTTTTAATTTTTAGTGTCCAATAAAAGGTATCACCCATGCTTACATTTGTGTAATCTTAGGGACCACACAGCCTTTTCCTTGTTCTTACACACATGTAAACATCTAATAGGACGTTGGTCCTTCTGTGTCCTGCTCCCCAACAAATAGTATTCAGGAGCATTATATAAAATTTTCTGCTGTACACAACTGAATAGCCACATGGCTACCACCTTGGAAAGAGAAGCACTTCAAACTGGGCTATATCCCAAATAAGGACATGAATTCTACATGCTTGAAAGAGTCTGTTGATACACAGAAATAAAGAAGTGAAGGGCAAAATCATCTTATGTAATTATGCCAGCATAACACAAGAAAGTGCCAACTTTTGGAGATGAATTGTCTCAAATTAAGAAATCACCATGGACATAATCTGTTATTGCACAGATAATGTTCATGGTAATTTGTTAATCTGAGGCAATTTTCTTTCCCAATATTACATTGTTTGCATTATGCCAGAATAACTACACAAGAGGATTTTGGCCTGTGAATTAGTAAAGAAATTGGAAACTTTAAAAAAAATGCTTAACCAAAAGCTGCACAAGAAACCAGAGGGGTCTCCCTAACACATTAGACTGGGATACATTTTTAGTTGGGAGGCTAAGTTAGGTTTTGGGGAGGTGTATACCATAAAGTTAAAGAAATCTGCCCCCAGGGATGTCTCAGTAGGGAGAAAAGGTGTTAAGCATACTTCTTGGCCTCTCCAATCTACAGAACCACTCCCACTACTTACTGTATCCCTGGAGAATGCTTTGGTTCAGGGCCAAGGAGCCAGTTCTATGATGCTACATAACCACAGGAGTGTACAAAAAGAAGCAGAATATTCCATTTCTTACCACAACAAAACAACTAGAGGTCTGAACATGAGTCTACTGCTTCTGCTGCACGAGCATTCCTGTTGGTTGGCTGTGGAACACTACTTACAGGGTGGATTTAAATCATATCAATTTAAATCACAATTTAAATTTAAAATATCAGATTTTGACAATTTAAATGGATTTTCTTTTATTTAAATCACGATTTACATCTTTTTTTAAAAAAACATCAATTTTTATCCACCTTGCTTTGTTATCTGTTCCACTTGTTTAATAGTGATGTTAATTATTTTAGAAATAGTTTAAAAATCAGATGGTATGCCTAAGAAGAAAGGCCCTGCCTAATAGAATACCAGTGTAATTTAGAACAATTCCTTATTGAAACAAACAAAATAAAAGTAAACTCCTAGTTCACAAGACATCTTGAACGTTATTCTTTAGGTTCGAATATAAATCATCCCCAATAATTTACTCAACAGAACAAGGCTTTAGAAAGAGGCGCAAAAAACAAAACCCTATTAATAAGCCCCTTTCCTCTTTAATTTCTATGCTTCATACAGCAACAGAGGTGAATATAAATGCAGCTGGCGTGCCTTGTGTAAAGGAGGAGTTATTATACTTTGTCTTTATTTGCTTATGGAAAGTGCAGCCTTCCAGCTGTACAAATGGCACTCTGGCTGCTCTCCACATAAACATTTCCACCTGGTCTCAATGGAGTGGGGAGGGTGTGTGGAAATGATGTAATTTCCAAAGCACTGGCAGAGCTAAAGCAAGGCAACCCATCAATCAGACCTCAGCAAGCCCATACACAAGACCTCTCAAATTACCGCTTCACACCAAGAACCTGCTGAAAGCGTCCCCTCTTAACATCTGCTAATCAGATTGCTTCTTAGAAGCCTGCGACAATTAAACCTGTTATTGTAGGGAGCAATGTGGAAAGAAGGGGGATGTCACATGTCTACAGCTGGGCATTTAACAAAACAGATGGACTGTATCTGAAGCAATGACTCTCTTTGAAATCCAATTATTAAACAGTGAGAATGAGGCCTAAATGAAACTGGCTGAAAAGTGTGAGCCTTGTTCCCCTGATCAACAGCTCCTGCAGCACAATCATCTGGAACAAGCATTAATGTCTGATGAAACTCTGGTCAGTACAGTTCAACCACTGAGAGGAAATCAGCAGTGGCAGGCATGAACAGTGCATATAGTCACTCCTGAGCTTTGAGCAGACATATAAAATCCAAAACAGAAACAAAAAAAAACTGCAGTTTTCAGTCACATGTATTTCATTTAGTTTACAACCCAACTTTCTCTCAAAACTACGACCAACTGTGGCTCACAGCATTATTAAAAAAGGGTGGATTAGGTAGAGTAATATCTCCAGTACCCCCAATCCACATCTGTTCAAAAGAGATGCACAACCTTTTAAACCGAACACTCTAATTTGATGCTTCAAGAGGCAGGATGCACATGCACAAGCAGATACATTTCTGTGTGTCCATGAATGTGCATCCATCCATACACACACCCTGGGATCCTTCTTTCTCACCAAGAGGAGGTACAGAGACTTCCTCTCATCTCTTCCCTTTGCAGTCCGACTCCTGACACATCTTATGCCTTCTTTTTGATCTTTAGGAAATCAGTGGGTGGGTGGGTGGGGAACAGTTAGCACCCTAAGACTGTGAACTCCTGCCCTAAAGGTTCTGGTTTCAAAATTTGGGAAATGCTTGCAGCTCCATCTCTGTTGGAACCAATGTAGGTTTCAGACAAGTTGTCAATGGCAAAGGTGTCCGTTTTGATGAGGAATACACTGGGGGAGAGCCAATGTAGGTGGAATAATACCAGTAATTGATGAAAAACATGAAGGTGGTATTTCCCAATGACTGCTGTTATTGATAAATCTGTATTTGGTTGTTGTACTGAAACTGTTACGGTATCAGCTGGCCACACTATAGCAAATGGGCACTCAGATCAACAGTACAATTGGTTCAGATGACACCAAGGAGAAAGGCTATAATGCCGCTGATTACACCTGTACCCATCACATCTGGACTTTCCTCAGTAGCAGACGCTTTAAGTATTGACACAGTGGGAATAAAACTGCTCACATGTTTGTTCCCGTTTATACAATGGAGAGTGGAAAAGACAATGCCTATGTGAGACATAATTATTCCCATTATGATGCGATAGAGCAGTGATGGTGAACCTTTTTGAGCCCAAGTGCCCAAACTGCAACACAAAATCAACTTATTTATTTCAAAGTCCCAACACTGCAATTAAAAGTTTTAGTTTAAAAAAACAACTGCTCCTGCACTGCAAGGTTTAAATGCTTGTTTGTTTGTTTTTTTCCTATGGCGGTATTAACAAAGAAATACTTACCAGTCCTCCAATTCCCCCATTGGGCTAGACCATTGCACCCCTCCACTGGACCACTGGACCAGCAGAAGGGAGTGACAAAATCCGGGATTGGAGGACAGGTAAGTATTTCTCAATGGCGACTTATTGCTCGCGTGCCCACAGAGAGGGCTCTGTGTGCCAGCTGTGGCACGCATGCCATAAGTTCGCCATCGCTGTGATAGAGAATGGTGAATATAATATGATGCTGATGAAAATTCTCTGTCATCAACACTGTGCCTCGTGGCACAGTGGTTAAACTGCTGTACTGCAGCTAAAACTGTGCTCACGGCCTGGGGTTCAATCCCAGGTAGCCGGCTCAAGGTTGACTCAGCCTTCTATCCTTCCGAAGTCGGTAAAATGAGTATCCAGCTCGCTGAGGGGGCAATGTGTAGCCTGCATAATTAACTTGTAAACCGCCCAGAGAGTGCTTGAAGTGCTATGGGGCGGTATATAAGCAGCACGCTTTGCTTTTCTTTTAAAGGGAACAAGGGGAGTGGTCTTCATGATGATAATAGCGGAACCAATTTCTTCAAGGAGACTGCTCAACAATCTCACTCTCCAAGCAGTACATCAGTTACTGGTGTGTACTTGGAGTGATGATGGGATGAAAGGAATGGCTCTTCTGAAAGTTTCTTTGATTGATGGAGGTAAAGAATGTTTTACCTTAACTTTACTTAACTCCACTAAGCTTCTAAATGTTCTAGTTGACTTGATATTTATCTTCTGTCCTTAAAATATTACTGTTGCTGTTGTTTTTTACTTTTTATTTATCTGTTGTTACTGGTTTTATTATGCTTTTTAAATTGTGCGTATTGATCAGAATGTTTTATTTGTAGGGCAACTCATAAACTGAACAAATAAACCCTTTGGACCCAAACATTCTGCCATCTACACTGTAACTCAAATAAAAAAAAGATAAGACGATAACTTGCTTGTTCCTTATAACACTCAAAAATAAGCCTGGTTTTATTTACTGCAAACCTTAATTAATAATGAACACATTACAATTATACTGGGCTGGATCCAGATTCAGGCATCTGCAAAAGGGCTGGCTGATGGAAACCAACTTCTCCTCTCAAAACAGCTACTCTAGCTTCTTCAGAAATGCATATGAAGGGTTGAGGAACCATGAGAATTTGGGTGTTTCAACATATGGACAGCAGGTAGACTCCCACAAAGCCAGATAGAAACACCTTTCATCCATGAAGGGCAGACCCTGAATCCAATCCAACATCTGAAGATCCCACCTCTCAGGCTCTCACCTGTTAAAAAAAAAAAACAGCAGGGCATTCCTTTCTTTGGGTTTACAGAAGTGGATCTTCACATTATGCTCATATATGAAATCTGGCAAAATATCTCTACTATGTCATGCAAAAACGTGAAACAGTAATATTTTCAAGAATAGAACGGCAATGAAACTGCCCATGGGTCCTTATCCTACGCATAACTTGGAGGGTGGGACAGTATTATAGACCAGAACTGACCATGCTGGCTGGGGAATATAGGGAGGTTTTGTCTGAGAGAGTCACTTTTCCAGGCTCTGATCCTAAGGTCCAGTGGATCATCTCTGTGTCTATGTCTAATCTAGGAGAAAATGCATACTTAAAAGAATGCCTGAATGGTCCAGAGCATAAGTGAAGTAGCTTTACATGACTTGCTGCTTTTGTAGCTAGATAAGAGACTTGTGCAATGACACCTAAAATGCAGAATAAAACTAAGCTACCCAGCACAGAAGCAAAGTATTTTACCTGCTTGATGAAATTCAAATAGTTAAATCATGACATGGAATAAAACCAAAAACCAGTCACCAGAGAACAGACTTAAAAGTATGCCACTGAAATGAATTTTATGAATGTGCGAACTAAAAAAAAAGTTCTGTCCCTAACAAGAACCTTTTACTGCCACGTTTTATAATGAATTTAACAGCCTCATGAAGTGACCTGAAATGCATCCAATCTCCAGGAAGAAAAATGCTTAACTTGATCTGGAAAACCAGTTTGATTCAATAGCTGTTTTTAAGCTCCCAAGTATTGAATTTCCTTTTGTTCTTCCTTCCCAGCACTGACTTTTCCCAACAAACAAATAAAAACACATTATCTGCTGGAGAAGAATGCTTCCTTTATTTAGCAAATGTTTCAGACTCTTTAAAGTTATAAACTTCAGTTGAGTTTTGAAATGCATTATCCTTCAGCACACACTTGCAAAAACACAAATACAAAACTTTCAAGAAAATATTTTGTTTTGAACTATTGTTTTTCTAAGATATAGATCAGAAAGAGATGTAGTGAAAGTAGAATTGAATGGCAAGACTATAAAGAGACTTGTATTTAGGATCAGATGATGTTCCATACCAAACCATAGTTGTAAAAATAATTCATAAAAGATAGTTCTTGTCTATAGATTGAGTACATATTTTTTATCATGGGTAGAATACAACAGTGTCATTCCACTGACAAAAATGCTTCTGCAAATGGTACCAAGGTCTGATATTTTGTAACATTCCCCTTAAAATAATTAAGGGGAGTGTTAAAAATACAACCCTGAAAATGTACACTGTGCCTAAGAACATGAGGTTTGTACAGTAATGCACTAAAGCAGCAATGGCAAACCTATGGCACGCGTGCCACAGCTGGCACACAGAGCCCTTTCTGCGGGCACATGAGCCATAAGTTGCCAGATCGCTACTCCCCCCCCCCCGCAGCCAAACCTGCGGAGGCAGCTGCAGCCACGGTGCTGGCGCTTCGACAGGCGGCGGGCCAGGATCTGGAGCAGCTGGCGCTGGCGGCTGATCCAGAGTGGGGTCTCGAGGCACCTCCGTGCCCAGGATTCCCCCTTCCGCCGCCACTTCCAGTTCCACCACCGCCATTTCCGATTCCGCCACTGCCACGGCCCGCCTCCCGCTGGTTTTTTTTCCCCCCTTCAGTTTGGGCACTTGGGCCCAAAAAGGTTCGCCGTCACTACACTAAAGGATCACTTTCCTAGCAAGCCAAAATTTCAGTGTGGGCATGTAAACACTGATAAGAGAAACCAAAACATTGACAAAAGTCCAAGACCGTGAAACTTCTAGAGTACTGTAATGCAGTTATAGCAAACTGGTACCCTTCCAAATTCACTCATAAGTTCTTTGCTTACTTAGCAAAGTTGTAGTCAAGCAGATTACTATGGAACCAGTCTGCCACTATAACAGGTGTTCAAGGGAACAAGTCAAAATATAAACAGTGATTTGCTTCCTTACAAATTTGCAAAAGTGGCAAAAACAATAGAGTTTTTCTTAGAAAATGTAGGATACACGTTTCATACTCAAGCAAACTGCTTTGGTAGTGTACTGCTGATATATAGGAAGTGTGCCAGCTGACAGTAGGAAAACAAATGAGTGAAATTTAAATACAGGGAAGAAATAAAGCCACACAGGTAGCAACAACATAGATACCAGGTACCAACCTCAGGGGTCCCCATGCATGAAACAGTAGAGAAGACTTATTTGCTTATTACATTTCCCACATTATAATGCCAATACTGATATCTGAAGATAAATAGTATTTTTAAACAAACAAACAAGAGTTTCATAAAACGAACAGTCCACTATGCATAAGTCAGTGGTTCTTCTGGATTCCTCTACATAAAGTTAAAATATACAACAAGCATTTTGCATTATTACCCAGTATTAGTCAATTTCTCATCATGTAAGCAATATTCATGATTCCAGCTACATGGTGAAAAGGTTTTTTGTTTTTGTTTTGTTTTAGAAAACCTGGTCTGATTTATTGTTAGTAATTAAGCAGTAATTTTCTGCAGGATGCAAGATGCTGATCTCATCTCACACAGCAGAGCCTGAAATATACTCTGGGGGAACTTCAGTGCTTAAAATATTAAGAGTTATAGGCTACAAAGGCTGGATAGCATCCAATGCTGAGATCACTTCTATCCTGTATTGCTTAGGTCACTCCTTACCAAATATCAAAATGTTTTTTCCTGCAACACGAGATACATGGGTTTTTCTAAACACTTTCAAATGCAAAAGCGAGAAATTAATGAATTACTGTGTAGATTTTTTTTAAATCAGCTAAAGTATGGTACAATTAAAACCCTTTATTGTGGCTTACCTTCAGGACCCTAACTCTGAGCACACCCGCACTTAAGGAACTGGCACTGAAACCAATGCACTTCCAAGTAAACAAATTTAGAATCAGAGTTAATCTTTTACAAGTCTTACTTCCATTTACAAATAAAAATGCTGCCAAGAACACCTCAATTTTATCATGTTATTAGGTAATTCACCTTGCTAATCTCTGGGGCAGCAGCAAGCAGCCTAATGATCTTCAGACAGTAGTGGCCATTGCTAATTAGAGGTAGACAAATCAGATTATTTTCACTTCATGCCAGTTTTGCCTATGTTC
Organism: Intellagama lesueurii; assembly: GCA_037013535.1. Taxonomy (NCBI): domain Eukaryota; kingdom Metazoa; phylum Chordata; class Lepidosauria; order Squamata; family Agamidae; genus Intellagama; species Intellagama lesueurii. The sequence continues at coordinate 35,141,962 of JBAJHW010000002.1, read as the reverse complement.
ATTCAAAAATCCACTTTCACCTTGGCAACAGACTGTACATATCTTATCCTATTGCTCACATTTTTATATGCATTTTGGGATATGGTTAACTGATGAGTACATATGCTTGCTGTTTGCAGCTAATAGTTTGATGCCATGGGAGAGCAGTCTGAGGGACACCTAATAGGTGTGGAGCAGGCAGACTCCATCTTCCCACAACTGTACAGTGGTAGCACTGCAGCAGGCACGGGTAAAGAGCCCCAGAAGACGTGGCTTGACCCAGATGGTGAAGGCACAAGGTTTCCAATTCTAACAGGTGTACAGCTTTGCCTCAAGGTTTTCATGCATCAAGTTAAGGTCATACAATCTCCTAAAAGTTTCACTTTCCCATGAAAGAGGATTCCATTTTTTCTGCTTCATTTTCAGGACCCATTAGACTTTCTTTTGAGGATAATTTTGAACTTAACATTGCAAAGAGGCTATCCATTGTGTACTTTTAAAATTTTTTTACAACACATCTCATAATAAGTTTTGTATGTTATCCACATTTCCTTGTCTGAAAAATCCCCATGGAAGGAATTACCTTACAACATCCTACCCTGGACTTTAACGAAGTGAGGGAAACTGAGACAGTGAAAAGGGGAAGATGCCAGCTGCCATACAGATGACTGTAAAACAAAACACAAGCCCTATGTCATCCCTGTATTTCTATTTCCGATGGATTAGGTGTTTGCTGGAATGTAGTAAAAAGTGTGCTGCTTATATACCACCCCATAGCACTTAAAGCACTCTCTGGGAAATTTACAATTTAATTATGCAGGTTACACATTGCCCCCCCCCCCCCCCCCAAGCTGGGTACTCAATTTACTGACGTCAGAAGTATGGAAGGCTGAGTGAACTTCAAGCTGGCTACCTGGGACAGAATCCAGGTCATGAACAGAGTTTTGGCTGCAATACTGCAATTTAACCACTTGGCCACAAGCCTCTTTGAAACGTTTCCTTGGCACTGAGACTGGTTGAACAAATGCTGATGTTTGTGGCATAGTGGACACAACAACCTTTTAGGAAGAAGCTGGCAATGAAATATAAGTATTGTATCTTTCCATTTATAGGAAACCCCCCCTTTTTTTCTAACCCTAAAATTAAAAAAACTTAGTTTTGAGTATTCAGCCTCTGGGCTCAGAATGCTTAGACATTAGGAGCCCCTGTTGATTCTGAGCACTGCCTACAGGCTCCACCTCCAATCAGGTGTGTTCCAATTGGTTTGTTCAGCATCAGCTGACGTCAGTTCCATAAGGCTCCTGATTGGAGGCAACTAAGCCTTGTGATTGAAGGAAGCCTGTTTACAGAGGCAAGGTAAGGGCCGTTTTGTTCTCTCCGTGTTCTTAGCTTACTTCTGTGTAAAGGACACCCCTCAATTTTTAGTGTAATGATTTTAGGAAAAAGTAGTGTCTTAGACATGGAAAAATATGGTAATATCCCTTGAAGGAGTATAACATAGCTCTAAAATAACTTATTTTTCAGCTGGTAGTTCTGAATTTTTTAAAAAGTTCATTCATATGAACTTTTTAAAAAATATATAATTACAAATATTTATACAACATTCAATTATATTCCTGCAATGTCCCTTATGAAGGAACAATGTAAATCAATTATCTGATCCTTTATTATTGCAAAGAGAATTATACTTGAAGGTTGGAAACATAAAACACCACCTACTATCCAAAGTACCAAAAGTTGCAAAAGAATATCTACATTTGAATGAGTATCCTACTGTATAATAATTCTTTACATTTGGATTTCTTCTTTGACATAAGGATTGCTTATCTCAACCTATGTAGCTGGGTGGATAGCTCAGTGATTTAAGTATCTGGCCACATAGCCAGAGGTTGGGAGTCCAGTTCCCCACTGTGCTTCCCAGAAAAGCCAGCCTGTGTGGCTTTGGTGCCCCCAGAAAAAGGGAATGGTAAATCACTTCTGAGTACTCTCTACCTAGAAAAGGAGTCACTGTAACTCAGAATTGACTTGATGGCACACAATTATTTTTATTATTATCTTAACCTGTACACTTGACCCACATCTGTTTGTTCCCAGCTAAAGTAACTCTCAATTGGACCTGTTTTCATTTGAATCCCCCCTTTTTTGTTGTTATATTCACAACAATTTTTTTATCTGCTGCCCTTAGTCCCATGGAGAAAAGATAGAATAAAAGTTAATAATCACAAAGTTACTCAAATAAGTACGTAGTATGCTACTCATGAAGGAGGCAGATAAAATAAGCACACTATCAAGGTGGATAATTCATGGACATCTTAATGGATGTGCTGCAAATTCATTATTTAAAGCAAAGAATGAAGGAAAAGGAAAAGGCCAATGACAAGAAGAGAACAGTGTCAAGATCTCTGACAGCCTTTTGCTGTCTGCTGCATGCTTGTTAGACCAAGCAATTTCTAATTTGTCCATATCCAGAAAATTGAGAACTAAAGGTTTCGAGAAAGAATAAAAAAGTGAACATTATTGCAGTTCTCAGTAAATAAACTTTATGATCACCAAGAGAACATCTACAATGCAAACATTATTTTGTCCAATTATTTTATTCACATAATCTTACAGACTGTTCATCATGAGTCTTGCAGAAAGGCTTGAAAGGGTTTTGCATCTCCTAGGTTAAGTTTAGGGTTATTTAGCACATGAAAATATACTCAACATTTTACTCACCTGTTTTATAAATCAGATTTTTTTTCTTTCCAAGAAAATGTGGGAACCACTTCAGCAATAATAGATATATCTGGAAAAATCATTTAAATACAATGTAAGAAATACAACAAATTAGTCCACTCAAGCTTCAAATTTCACAGTGCATACCAAAAAAATACCATAAAATATTTCACCAACACAGGGCTTTTCCTTCAACTAAAAATTAGCATTCTGGATGTTTCCTATGATGTGGGAGACTCAACTCATACAGCCAATTTAACATTATACTGTTCTTCCCTTTTAACATACTTGATTTTGACAATGAGAACCTGATTTTAAGAACAATTTTCAGATGCTCTAAAAAGTCTGAAGACTTAACAACCAGGCCATGAGCACTTGGAAACCAAGTATGAGAATCCAAGCTTTGTCAACAAGACTGCGGTGGCAGACCAATGCAAAGGAGTGTGAGAGTATCAGAAAACTTACTTTTTTGCACCATAACTCTCTGAATTTATTATTTATTTATTTAAAATATTTTTACTCCATCTTTCTCTTTAAAAAGGACCCAAGGCAGCTGACATCATTAAAAGACAGTATTTAAAACTAAAAACAATGAGCATACAAAGATGGTTTATATCATTAAAAGCCGATATTTAAAGTTAAAAACAATAAATATACAAATATTAAAAAGGATCAAACAGATACCACTCTGAGAAGTGGTAAACAAAAGCAATGATGAAAACACAATTCAAAGCAGTAAGGCATAACAATCTATTTAAAAATCCCACTCGAGCAGACAGTCACTGAGGGAACGCTTGTCTGAAGAGAAAGGTCTTTGCCTGCTTGAGGAAGGACAGCAAAGATGGAGCCAGTCTGGCCTCCTGCAGGAGGTTGTTCCAAAGAACTAGCCAGCCAATATGGCCATGCTTGTTTCTAGGAACTGTAGTCCACAAAATGTAACTGTTCCAAGTTCTTCCAAGCCTGAGGCACAGATATGTTGGTTCAAGGATAGGCTACTTATAGAGATGAGGGACTAAAACTAATTGTGTTCGCTCTGTTATTTATGCACATTATTTTTTCTGTATTTAACTGCATTTTTCTAAAAGCAGTTACAATAAATGTCTTATTTTAAAATTGCTAAAAACATAAACCAAAAATACAAAGCACTCATTGTTTAGTCTGAAAACACAAGTTGGTTTAGAGACTGTTGGTTTTCACATTTACCTCAGAATATACAATGCAGCTGTATCAAGTGACCACATCTTTTTATTATACAGAAACCAGTGCAAAAACAAACAAGGGGAACGTTCATAACAAATGTCCCCTTTTCTTTCACACAATACGCTGTAGTTTGCTTCCTACATGTAACGAAATAAAAGAAGACTGTTATATTAAAGCTTAAGATACTGCAATCCCTATTACCAAAGAAACACAGAAATCCCACACACCACAGAAGGCCTACATTAAATAAGCATCATTTGCATGGGCAAATAATTCACAACTCAGCATATGCCTCACCTTGTATTATGAGGCATAAAAGCAACACTCAGCTTCCATGTTTATAGGAAACATCTGTCTGTAATGTTTTACCTGCTCACCTCAGACTAAACATATTCTTTTCAACTACCAGGAGATATGGCAAGTCAACTTATGGGCTACATCACAAACAAGGAAATAGCATGGACCTCTCTGTAACCCCTGCAGAACAAGACTACAACAAAAGGCAATATAAATGCAAACAAACAAGTAAGAGTTGTCAATATACTAATCAGAACACACAGTACGAAACACCTCGTATTTCATGTACGTATAGCCTAAAACAGCGATCCCCAACCCCTGGTCCCCGGCCCGGTGCCAGTCCCTGGTCTGGGCCAGACCGGGCCGGCGAGAGAGACCTCCCCATACGCACTCACCCCCGCGCCGCCCGTTTGCGCCTGCGCTCGCGCTCCGGCATGCCCGCACGAGCGCCACGCCGCCATTTGCGCACATGCGCGGGCCCGCACAAGCGCGCGCTGCCGTTTGCGCATGCGCACGAGTAGTCGTGTGCCTGCGCAAAATGGCGGCGCGCGCGCGTGCGGGCACACACGCGCCCGTGCAAGAACGCGTGCGCGCTTGTTCGCGCATGCGCGCGAGCGCAGGGGGTGCCCCGCCTTCCCCAGCCGGTCCGCGGACCGGAAAAGGTTGGGGAACACTGGCCTAAAATATGCAGGGACTGCACCAAGAGCTAGAAGCAGGGAATTAGAAGGATTGTTCCAGCTGAAGGTCTGCCTATTCTGCATAAAGCATTAGCGAATCCTGCAGCAGGTCTTGATGCCTTATTCTTTGTGATACCAGAGTAGTTTCTGGGCAGAGATCTAATGGTTTGATATAGAGATTGGGGAAAGTCCCTTTTTTGGACTGCAACCTCAGAAAACCATAACAATCCTGGACAGTGCCCATGATCGCTGGAATATTCTGGGTGTTGTAGTCGAAAAAAGATGCTTTCTCCTTCTTAGCTAATGTAAACTATCACATGCATGCTTTTCTTCAGTAGTTGATGAGATCTTCAGAAAATAAGCTAGTTTACATGAGTCTTCCAAACTCTTCACTATAATTGCATTAGACAACACCATGGACTGGAGAAACATTTCCAGTTGGTGCCCTCCAGAAGTGTTGGGACTACACATAGTTGCAGATTACGAACCGCAACTCAGTACACAGGCAGAAATTGGAGTATCTCGGGTGAGATGGTCAGCCAAGGCAGAGTATGTTACAACTGCATTCCTGCATTCGGAAAGCTGTCTCAGAGTGCGGGAGTCCTTTTTGAAAACAAGTTCCCCTGAAAAGGCTCTCAATCTATATCAAGAAATAGTCACAGCACTACAAGGATGCTTGATTCATAAAAAATCTGTAAGACAGGACGCCCCTTTTTGTAGAACCCATAGATCCAAACCATGGTTCGATCAGGAATGTCTGGAAATGAAGTATCTACTACTAGAAACTTGTAAGAGATATAGGGAATCAAACCTGCCATCCTTACCACCTGATTGGTTTCAGTTAAAGAAAAAATATAAAAAGCTACAGTGGTGCCTCGACTTACGAACGTCCCGACTTACAATCATTTCGAGTTACGACCAGCTCCGGCTGCAAAATTTTGCTTCGACTTGCGGCCGGAGCTTCCAGTTACGAACAGAAAAAGGCAGGGGGGAAAGGCGGTAAATTCAAATTGCTAACCGTTGGTAGGCGAAGAGCCTGCTTCTTTGTAGCTCTTTCGCCCCAACGGTTAGAGTGAGTGCGATCGGAGGAGGCTTCAGACTGCCTGGTAAGGTAAAGTGCTGCTTTCTGCTTTTTAAAAACTGTTCTGGGTGGGTTTTGTAGCGTGGTTTTGGGCTGGAGGGGTTATGTTTCTGTGCTGTGATGGGTCTTGGGGGGTTTGTTTGTTTTTTGGTGTTTTCCCCCCCATTTCCGATGGGTCTTGGGGGGTTTGCTTGCTTTTTGGGTTCCCCCCCATTTCCGATGGGTCTTGGGGGGTTTGCTTGCTTTTTGGGTTTTCCCCCCCATTTCCGATGGGTCTTGGGGGGTTTGCTTGCTTTTTGCTTTGCTTTTTTTGCATTTCCGATGGGTCTTGCACGCTTCGCTTGCTTTCTGCTTTGCTTTTTTTTTGCATTTCCAATGGGTCTTGCACGCTTCGCTTGCTTTCTGTTTTGCTTTTTTTGCATTTCCGATGGGTCTTGCACACTTTGCTTGCTTTTTTTTTCTCCCCTTCGGCTGGAACGGATTAATCGCGTTTCCGATGGGTCTTGCAGTGATTTTTTTTTTGGTGATTTTTTTTCTTCAGCTGGAACGGATTAATTGCATTTCAGTGGGAAATGGTGCTTCGACTTACGACCATTTCGAGTTACGACCGGAGTTCCGGAACCAATTAAGTTCGTAAGTCGAGGCACCACTGTAATCAAGGACAAAAAGAATTTAGCACTGAGGATGAGTTGGCAGAAATTAATTGTAGCATCAAGGTCACATGACTCTTTCTGGGAGATAGTCTTGAGAGGGTTAGATGGTCAAGTAGGTGCAGCAAATTCATACATACCTGTTAAGACCTGGGAACTATATTTCACTGGTCTATATGCTGTAAAACAATCTTGACATTTGATTCCACAAACCGCATCCCGTGATCTCCCTGACTGGCCCCCAGTTTCAATCTCTGAAATTACCAGACTTATTGCTAAACTTAAAGTAGGCAAAGCACCTGGGAGTGATAACATTCCTCCTGAGATTCTTAAAGCCAATATTAATTGGTGGGCCCCAGTATTAGCAACACTATTTACATGCATTGACCAGCTTGCATGTATACCAGAGGACTGGAGACTTGCTATTATCATTCCAGTTTATAAAAAAGGGAAAAGAGCAGACACTGCAAATTATAGGCCAATCAGCTTGCTAAGCGTTATCAGTAAATTGTATGCCCACCATCTTCTTGAGAAATTACATACAGTGGAGTCTCGACTTACAGACGGCTCCACTTACGGACTTTTCGACATCCGTACTTCTCTGGCCGCAAAGTTTCACTTCGACTTGCGGCCGGAGAATCGACCTACGGACCAGAAGAGGGAGGCGGGGAAAGCGCCAAATTCAAATTTGGCGCTTTCCCCGCCTCCCCCTTCCAGTCCGAAGGCCGCGGATCTGCCTCCGGATGCTTTCCAGGGCTTCTCCGCCGCCATGGGAGGCATCTTGGAGGTCCCCCCCGCCGCCGATAGTGCCTCCGAAGCACGATCGGCGGTGGCGGGGGACCTCCGAGAGGCCTCCCATGCCGGCGGAGAAGGCATCCGGAGGTCCCCCGCTGCCGCCGGGAGCCGAGCCGCGCCGGGCAATCCCGGCCATGCTCGGACTCCTGGACTTCCCCCGCCGCCGCTCGGCTCCCAGCAGCAGTGGCGGCGGCGGGGGGAAGTCCAGGAGTCCGAGCATGGCCGGGATTGCCCGGCGCGGCTCGGCTCCCGGCGGCAGCGGGGGACCTCCGGATGCCTTCTCCGCCGGCATGGGAGGCCTCTCGGAGGTCCCCCGCCGCCGCCGATCGTGCTTCGGAGGCACTATCGGCGGCGGGGGGGGACCTCCAAGATGCCTCCCATGGCGGCGGGGAACGCCTCCGGGGGTTCCCCCCCCCCCGCCGATGCAGGCTTTCCCAGGGTGGACCGGGCCTACCAGGGGAGGGCTTCCCCCGGTAGGCCCGGTCTACTCCCTGGGAAAGCCTGGGGAGTAGACCGGGCCTACCGGGGGAAGCCCTCCCCTGGTAGGCCCGGTCTACCAGGCTTTCCCGGGCAGTAGACCGGGCCTACCAGGGGAAGCCGTCCCCTGGTAGGCCCGGTCCACCCTGGGAAAGCCTGCGTCGGCGGGGGGGGGGGGGGAGACCTCCAAGAGGCCTCCGGCAGTGGTGCCAAAGCCCTCAGAGTCCTCCGGCAGCGGTGATGGCGGCGGCGGGGGAGCTCCGAGAGGCCTCTGGCAGCAGCGCCAAAGCCCTCGGAGTTGTCCGGTAGCGGCGATGGCGGCGGCGGGGGACCCCTAGAAGGCTTCGGAAAGGTAAGTTCCCTTTTTTAAAAAAAAATTTGTGTGTGGGGGGGCGTTTTCTTGGGCCGGTTACGGATTAAATGGTTTTCAATGCATTCCTATGGGAAATGCATTTTCGACCTGTGGACTTTTCGACCTACGGACCCCGTTCCAATACGGATTAATTCCGTAGGTCGAGACCCCACTGTAGTTGGATGGAAGAGAAAAATCTTCTAGGTGATGAGCAAGCAGGATTTAGATCAGGACGCTCTACAGGAGATCATGGTATAGTTTTACAACATCTGGTGGATAAATATTCATTTAAGACCAAAGGAGCACTATATACAGCCTTTATTGATTTCAAGTCCACATTTGATATGATCCCACTAGACAGGCTTTGGCAGACGTTGGAGACAACCAACATTGATAGGCGGCTGCTGCTCCTTATTCGCTGACTCTATGCAAAAACCAGGTTGAAGGTGAGATGTAACAGGGCAGGTCACCTCACCAAGGCCATCCCCACACATGCTGGTGTCAAACAAGGCTGTCTATTGGCTCCCACTTTGTTCAACATCTATATTAACTCCTTGGTTAGGAATTTAACTGGAACCAACTTTCAGATTGATTGAATATAATCAGATTGATTATATTCTCTGCAGCCAAAGATGGAGAAGCTCTATACAGTCAGCAAAAACAAGACCTGGAGCTGATTGTGGCTCTGATCATCAGCTTCTTATAGCAAAACTCAAGCTTAAACTGAAGAAAGTAGGAAAAACCACTGGGCTAGTCAGATATAATCTAAACCAAATCCCTTATGAATACACCGTGGAAGTGAAGAACAGATTTAAGGAACTAGATTTGGTGGACAGAGTGCCTGAAGAACTATGGATGGAGGCTCATAACATTGTACAGGAGGCAGCAACAAAAACCACCCAAAGAAAAGGAAATGCAAGAAAGCAAAGTGTCCAACGAGGCCTTACAAATAGCAGAGAAGAGAAGGGAAACAAAATGCAAGGGAGATAGGGAAAGTTACAGAAAATTGAATGCAGACTTCCAAAGAATAGCAAGGAGAGACAAGAGGGCCTTCTTAAATGAACAGTGCAAAGAAATAGAGGAAAATAATAGAAAGGGAAAAACCAGAGATCTGTTCAAGAAAATTGGAGATGTTAAAGAGAAGTGAGAAGATCACTGCAGATGGTGACAGCAGCCACAAAATTAAAAGACGCCTGCTTCTTGGGAGGAAAGCGATGACAAACCTAGATAGCATCTTAAAAAGCAGAGACATTACCTTGCCGACAAAGGTCCGCATAGTCAAAGCTATGGTTTTTCCTGTAGCGATGTATGGAAGTGAGAGCTGGACCATAAAGAAGGCTGACCGCCGAAGAATTGATGCTTTTGAATTGTGGTGCTGGAGGAGGCTCTTGAGTGCAAGGAGAACAAACCTATCCATTCTGAAGGAAATCAACCCTGAGTGCTCACTGGAAGGACAGATCCTGAAGCTGAGGCTCCAATACTTTGGCCATCTGATGAGAAGAGAAGACTCCCTGGAAAAGACCCTGATGTTGGGAAAGTGTGAAGGCAAGAGGAGAAGGGGATGACAGAGGACGAGATGGTTGGACAGTGTCATCGAAGCTACCAACATGAATTTGACCAAACTCCGGGAGGCAGTGGAAGACAGAAGGGCCTGGTGTGCTTTGGTCCATGGGGTCACGAAGAGTCGGACACGACTTAACGACTAAACAACAACAACAACTTTCACCCCACCCCACCCCCCAATCTAGCAGATAGACCCCTATCTACTCTCTTATACGCAGATGATGTTGTACTTCTCTCATTAATCTGTGTTGGCCTACGGCGGTTATTAAGAGCCCTGGGCAACTATTTTAAAACTGAGGAGTTAGTAATTAATTATGATAAATCAAAAGTCTTAGTGTTTACCAGGAAACGGATCACACATAAATGGCAAATAAATGACCACCTAATTGAGCAAGTCAAATCTTATAAATATCTGGGTGTGATCTTTCAGTCCTCAGGATCTTGGAAGGCTCAATTATCCAACGCTATTGCAAATGCTCAGAGAAGTATTAAGTCACTCATACATTTTTTCTTTGTAAAAAGAGGTCAGCATATACCATCAGCCGTACAGGTCTTCAATGCCAAGGTGTTAGCACAGATGTTATATGGTGCACAATGGTGTAGATACAGAAATTTTACTGCAATGGAGTCCATTCAAATGAAATTTCTGAGAACTATTCTTGGACTCTCGAGTTGTGTGCCAAATGTACTTTTACGATTAGAAACAGGCCAGATGTTGATAGAGTCTCGGGCATGGATACTTAAGTTAAATTTTTGGTTAAAAATGTTCTTCACCCCTGTGGGGTTGGCTCCCTTAGTGCTAACTGATAAGTTTCAGTCCAGATGGGAAAGATCCATGGATGAGAAATTAAATAATCTGGGCCTCTCGAGAAGTGCTATTTTGTTAATGGGCTATACAAAAGCAAAACAGGAACTACACCAGCACATCACAGACAATGAGCTGCAACACCATGTCAGCATAGCTACGGTCCATCCTGGCTTTAGAGATTATGGTCAGGCGTTTTTACCTGCAAGCTATCTGAATATTCTGACCCTTCCAAAATATAGAAAAGCTTTTACATTAGCAAAGTTTAATGTACTTCCTTCAGCCCTGCTGGAAGGCAGATACAAGAACATTCCTTATGAAGAGCGCTTATGTCCTTGTGAGGCTGGTGTGGTGAAGGCGGTTGGCCATGTTCTGTTGTATTGCTCCTTTTACACTGGTTTCCGTGATACTTTTATTCATCAAATTTTGCAAAGCATCCCTGGAAGAGATGATGAGTACTATACATGTTATCTGCTGGCAGACCAGTGTCCATCAGTAACAATTCAAGTGGCCAGCTTTTGTGCAGCAGCACTAGTCTGCAGGCGAGAAATGGTGCCTTAATCCTCTAGATATATACATGTATGTATGCATATATGAATATGTTTGTATTGGGGGTGGGGTTATGCTTCTAACAACTATCTATGGAATTTGTCTCCCTAAGAGTCTGCTGCACATAATGTATATTACAGTTGTATTGATACTGTTTATTCTTATGCAGTTGTTCTATGTTATTCACATCTGATCTGTTGATCGTAATAATATATATATATATATACAGTTGGCTGGAGCCTTCTGGGAGCTGTAGCCCAATAACCTGGATAGACGGGCACCATTCTGAAGATAATTAGGTTGCACTGTTGGCATTAAATACAATAGTCTTGTGACTGACTATTTGCAACCTCCATACCCTCTGGATCAGAACACAGAAATGACTAAACTTCAACAATGCCAACTTAATACATTAATTTATGCCTTGTCTTTCTGAAAACGTAAGAACAGACTCAAAATGCAGTTTTTAAAAAATCACTAAAAGAAAGCTACAGCAAACACTCAACAGTTAAATCCCCATTTCAAGTACTTCACAGATTTCTTTAATATATCTGTAAATGCATATTTTAACTATTTTTAGATGATCCATTATGAAATGTATCAGACACAATTTAGCTTACAAACGTTCAAATTAATGGGGATTTCAAGATGCTGTACTCTTAATGGATCATTTCCAACTTGAAGAAAATAATGCATTATATGAAGCTTCCAAATGTTGCTTTTTGCACTACAACTCCCAGATTCCCCTAGCCAATAGGGCCACTTTGTAAAGCTTGAATTCTGAATAACATGTTTTCCCTGTAACTTACCATACTTCAAAAGTCATCTGAAACTCAAATACAGAATAAAAATGAATTTACTGGGGAAAATGTACAGTCTGTCATACATCTCAATAACATATTGTTATGACTAAATTTAACAAATGAAAGCAGTGTGTTCTATTTTACCTTTTTTAAAAAAAAATTCTCCGTTTCTGCTGCTAAAGAACCTCCCTTGATTTTCACAGATCTCCAAACAGGATGAGCAAAGACTTCCACCACTGATCAGATTGCTCTTCTGAAAAAGTCCTTAAAATGGCGCTCTCCAGTGCCAATAAGAGAAACTGGAGCTGGTTTGCCACTGTTCTGAAGGAGTTATTAACTCCATTTATTTTTGTAGATGGAGAAATATCCAGCCCCAGGGAAAGCGGGAATGTTAACTGTGGTTTAGAGCCTACCACAAAGAACCTTTTCTTTCATTTTAATTTTGTGTGTGTGTCATTCTAAGCTTGCTTGTATAATCTGAATACTGTTAGAGTCTCTATCCTGTACTTTTAAAAAAAAATCAGTCCACTCTTCTTTTAGTAAAATAAACATGATCCTTATAGTTCCATTGGCCCTTTGTCATAAGCTTTACAAAAGTGGTAAAGATAAATGTTTTTCTTTCAAAGGCTGTGGTGGGACACTTTGCTAAGCTAAATCTTATTCTCTCTGAATTTGAATTGTTTAGCTGTTTTTGTCTAGATAAGGCAATTTTACACAAATTAAAAACAGCTTATAAGACGTTCTTCAGATGAGGACAGGCTATTCACCTCAGATGTTATTTTTCTCTTTTGCCTACCCAGTTCTTCCAGAAAGCTTTATAGTTCAATTTATAAAATACTTCTTATCACATGTGCACACCTGGTACAAGAGGCTTGTTTTCCATTTCATATTCTCAATGCAAGTTACTATCAAAAACAAGACCTAAAGAGTGTTTGTACCCTTCATTATGAAACAGTGTCTGCAAAGCAGCATTTAACTGTCATAGGCGAATTCTACAGTCTTTTGTTTCTCAAGTATATTATGACCTATGATCCACTTATAAATACAGCACTTTTATCTAACATTCACAGACCCAAATAATACTTAATATTTAGGCTTACAGTTTGGGCCTATAGATTCAACTGTTTTGTTCAGAGACTGCATCCCCATACCAAAGATGAAGTAGTGTTACTGCAAGGAATTACATATTTTGGAGCTACTGCAAAAAGCTTACACATTGCTATGTAATATGTAAGCCCCACTGCACTGTGCTAACATGCAACTTTGCCTATGGGAAAACTCACTGCTCCCTCCCCGCCTTTTTTTTTCCTTTAAAAGAAGGAAATTCCAAACAGCCCTAACAGTATGTAGGAAGTCACTCTTGGCCTTCTGGAATTTTTCACTGGAACACAAAAGGAGATGTTTACCTGACCTCACTAAGACCTTTATAAAATGAAATGTGCTGTTTTTAATTCTCTGTAATTATCATCCTTTAAATTTAAAATTAATGAAACAAATGTCTATAATAATTCATAAAAACCGAACTATTCCTACCAGTCACATTCCAATACCTAAAAAATACTGCCTGTTGCTCATAATATTTATCTTTACTTTGCAAATATTTTCTATTAACCCTCTGATAATATGTCAGTTTAGTTAATAAACTGATGTTCAGGATACCATTAAACCAAGAAATCTTCATCTTTTTGTACTGCCCTACCCTCAGCTAGCAGTGGGCACAAGATTAGGTATAATAATTTCTCTGCGCTTCTTAGACTGCAACTACACTGGGAAAGAGCGTGGGAAATATTAAAAGTTTGGGATGGGCTGATTTGCATTTTTGTTTAATATTGATCACATAATGTAAAGGAAAATGTGAATCAGCCCAGAACACACACACACCAGCTTTAGTTTCTTCTCTCCACCACTGGGGCTTCTACTTTTTTTAAAAAAACCTGAATCAATTCGCACCAGTTTAGACATGTGGTTGCTTGAACTGATGGAAAAAAGCAATCACGCCAGCATACCCTCTATTTCCAAACAGTGGAAGAGGAGGCAAAGGAGGAGATGAAGAAGCCACAGAGGAAAATGAACCAGTGGGAGGGGGCGAGAACAATGGGAAAGGATAAAGTATCTGATTGGAGCAATGCAGAAGAGCTGGATCTTTCCAAATAATATTCTTCCTCCCTAGCCCTACTGTACTGCCCAGCCTCTGTGCAATATGGTGGGAGCTACTTGAGCAAGAAGGTTTGGGATGAGCAGGTAACAGATCCTGTACAACTGCTAACACAACCATGAGTTGCAGGAGTGTTGTTCCAGCATTGGATCCAGTCCAAGATGATTTACCCAAATAATTCCTGCAGATATTAAGAATATGAACTACAAATCTATATCTTATGGATTCACACAGACGAATTTCAAAGAGAAGACTAGAAGACTGAAGAGTCCACCTTCTCACAAATAATTCATATGTGCATTCTATTCATATCCACGGGGTTTCTCCCACTAGTATGACTGATTAAGCAAACCCAGAACATTTTGTTTGGCATGCTGTCAGAAATAATGATCCCAGCTTGTCTACTCCCTAAGAAGCTAGTATTCATAAGGCAAAAATGTAACCTGTTCTACAATCCTGGCTCATAAAAGGGGCAGCCCAACCAGTCCAAATTGGCTGCATGCATGAGAAGATTCTCTAGCATCCTGGCTTATTGTTCCATGTGAATGTGGCCGGTATTTCACCACCTCCTGCAATCTCCACCCAGCTATAAGTTGAGAGAATAGGATAGCTTTTTAATAGTATGCCCCAAACAAATAAAACACAGCCAACCAGCAATATGCAATATAAAAAGCACTATCTTATCCCAACAGTTATCTAAAACATGTTTAGGTTATATCATTGCTACGTGCTCCCTTGACTATTTTAGCTGTTTTGATTGTTTTGGTTTTATTGACTGTCAATGTTTTAAATTCATTATTCACATCAAGGACATTGCCAATAGGGCAACACTTTAAATGAATGAATTAAAATTAAAATTGGGTGCAGCAAGGAAATAAAATTCAGCCTTTTTTCCTTCTATGCTAAAGAGTGCTGAAAATTTGCAGCCAATTAATAATGAAACATTTCAGAAATGCTTGGCCTGAAATCACAATGAGGAATATGAAATAAGGAATATTCAGAAACAACATCTAAGCATATTCTACTGGCAACCCCTTATCGTTATTATAGACAAGTCTTTTCTTTGTCACCTTTCCTTCCAGCTGACATCATAATGCAAAAACAAAATAAAAACAAAAAAACCCCACACACAACCAATTCTAATTGAAACTCAATATATACAGTGGTCCCAGAGGCATTGTCCACTCTGCAGCAAGCCCTGTCTGGAATCTCTCAGAATAGCTAGAGCTGACCACTTTTTAAATCTGTCTAGGCAAACACAGGATCACCCTTTCTTCTTTGCCAATACAAGGAATGATTTAACACACCACTAGGGACTAGAACTCTGAAACACAATCCAACATCTTCATAAAATGATTCACAGACCTACATTTTTAAAGCAGAATATGATAACTCCTTAAGGAAATTATGAGCTGAAGATTTTCCCTATCCCTGTTTTCCAATCACTTCTTGATAGCTATCTGTAAGTTATCCAAAGATTCATAAATCTGTATTTGGCATCCTTCATTTTTAACCACCTGAAACTAACAGAAAAAATAAATAGGTAACAGGCAGTTAAAATAGGAGTGGGGATTTAAGTTCAAACCATATGTTACAAATAGCATGTCATTAGAAGTTAGAATTCTGGTAGTGTTCTGGAGATATGATTCTGACAGATCTTCAGGTCTCAGAAACCACTTTCAAATGAAGCAAGTTAACTGACAAACTATTAGGGCTGTGAGAAGTTGGTGCTGTAACTATCAGATGCCTTCAGTACTTAAGGAATCTGTAATATATACTTCAAACCTTAGATATGCTGCTTTTGTGGACAAAGTCTGCACCATACTATCAAATGATGCTCATTTTCGCCTATAAATCCATGATGCATTTGGCTAAAAAAACAGACACATTCACATAGCCAGAAAACATGACTAAGTAGGGCATTTTTCTTTATAAAATATACAGCTCTCATATAATGTGGTTGTACTCCTCTAAGCCGTCCATGGGCAGAGGGCCATCAAAGGACCTTAGGGGAGTGACACAAGAGCCAGACAACTGATGCAATCTCATCTTGTTCCTTTATTGAAACACTCACATCACAGTCCCTTGGTTTCACTCTAAGTCTCCCTTAGAGTGATTACCTCCCTTTGGAGGTAGCAGGACTAGGAGTGGTGTGACGTTTACCCCGTGGCTCCTGCTTGTTTCACCAAACAAAGAGCTCACCCGAGTATCCCAACACGCCCTTTAACACGCTGCCACCAGTTGATCTCTTTATCAACCTATATTTCCTATGAAAGGCTGAGGTCCATTCAGTACTTAACTTTTAAACAGAAACAGGTTTATTGATTACAAGTTGTCTTAGGACTAATTCTCAAGCACATTCTTAAAGTTACACAAAGCTTCAGTATTTTACTTTAACCTCTTCTATCTTAATTAATACAGGTCACACTCTGACTAATCACTCCCTAAACACTCTCTCTCTGCCTCAAACCCCCAAACTCTTTTTCCTTCAAAACTCTGTCTCTGACTGAACTTTCTAGACTCTGACTCACCCCTACCTTCTAGTTTCTCTGGCTCCGCCTCCCAACAACTCTCATTGGTACATGCCAATAATCTTCTACCTGAGCCAAAGCAGGGTGATCGCTACAAGTGGTTCCACTCATTCTACCCAGTCATGGCTGATTCTTCCCGACTAAGTCTGCATGCCTCACAGCCCTCCACCCACCCACCCAGTCAGCCAAAGGGTGTCAAGTCTTCAGTTCTCTTGATGATGGAGATGCCAGACCTGGCATCTGCAACTCCATCATCTCTTCTGGGGCGGGGAGGGTGGTTGTCATCATGCAGCATGTTGGCTACCATTTAGTTCAGTACAATCTGCAGGACCTGGTATCAAGGGAGGTCAACACACGTGCAGTCAATTTCCCACTGGGCCCCAGTCAAATCAGTCTCCTGGCTCACCTCTCCCCTCATCTCTTTGTAATCTGCACCACTGTCCTTCTTTTCTCTCTGGGATAGTCTTCCTCTTCTGTAACCAAGGCCCCATGTTCCTTGGGTTCTTCCCTCTCACCTTCATGTGCCCCACGTGTGTATCAAGTAACTCCTCCCCTTCTGAGGCAGTCACCCCTGTGCCCCCTGGTGGCTGAGTTAGGACTACCCTCTGCAGGAATGTGACCTGGTTGGGGATCCTTCCTCCCTTACAAGTCTCATGGGTCTCAATAACTGGTCACAGGCCACACTTGCTGTTGTGGGAGGCATGGTGGTGGGCCCAACCTAGACAGCTTCACAAGCTCTATCAAAGTTGTTTTGTTGTTATGTGCTGTCAAGTTGCTTCTGACTTATGATGACCCTATGAATGAGTGATATCTCCAAAATGTCCTGTCCTCGACAACCTCGCTCAGCTCTTGTAGACTCAAACCTATCGATTCCTTTAGGGAGTCAGTCCATCTCATATTTGGTCTTCCTCTTTTCCTGCTGCCTTCCACCTTTCCCAGCAGTATTGTCTTTTCCAGAGAACCCTGCCTTCTCATGATGTGCCCAAAGCAGATCAACCTCAGCTTCAACATTTTTGCCTCCAGAGATAGTTCAGGCTTCATTTGATCTAGGAACCACTTGTTTGTCTTTCTGGCAGTTCAGGGTATCAATAAAGCTCTTCTCCAGCACCTCATTTAAAATTAATTAATTTTTTCCCTTTCAGCTTTCACACCCATACTTGGTGACCAGAAATACCAGGGTGTGGATGATCTTGGTCTTCGTCTGCAGTGACACATGCTTACAATTTATTATATTTTCTAATTACTTCGTTGCTGCCCTTCCTAGTCCCAGTCTTCTGATTTCATGGCTGCAGTTTCCATTTGGATTGATGATTGAACCAAGGTATACAAAATCTCTATTTCCATTTCTTCATTGTCAATGTTAAGGCTGTGTAGTCATGATTTTTGTTACCACAGTAGTCCACATCCAATCATGAGAGGCAGATCAAAGAAATGAGAATACAAGCAGTTTCACAGTGATCTCTATATATAATATGTCAAGGAAATTTGAGAAAGAATGAAAAATTTGGGATGGATTCTTAGATCTCTGTATATAAACTAGATGCCTTGTGGAGTGGAATGTCAATTCTATGGATTTTAGCTCTAATATAATTTGAGTACTGTAGCGATCACCCTGCTTTGGCTCAGGTAGAAGATTATTGGCATGTACCAATGAGAGCTGTTGGGAGGCGGAGCCAGAGAAACTAGAAGGTAGGGGTGAGTCAGAGTCTAGTTAGTTCAGAGAAAGACAGAGAAGAGAGATAGTTTGGGTTTGAGGCAGAGAGAGTGTTTAGGGAGTGATTAGTCAGAGTGTGACCTGTATTAATTAAGATAGAAGAGGTTAAAGTAAAATACTGAAGCTTTGTGTAACTTTAAGAATGTGCTTAAGAACTAGTCCTAAAACAACTTATAATCAATAAACCTGTTTCTGTTTAAAAGTTAAGTACTGAATGGACCTCAGTCTTTCATGGGAATTATAGGTTGATAAAGAGATCAACTGGTGGCAGTGTGTTAAAGAGTGTGTTGGGATACTTGGGTGAGCTCTTTGTTTGGTGAAACAAAAAGGGGCCACGGGGTAAATGCCACAATTGGTGTCCAGCGGCGGGATACAAAATAATCCAGTGACGCCAAAGTTTAAAAGTGAATTTTCTGGAGTCGTGGGTACCTTTTAGTCAGAGGTCTGTGGTGAAGAAGTGGGTGACCTGCTAGAGCTTTTGTGGAAAAGCTTAGTGGCGGGCCTTCTGAACCCAGATCTGGGGGAACTAAAGATAGGGAACCGACTCTAAAGGAAAAATTCTTTTTTTGTTTACCTCAGGATTTGAGAGACCCAATGGGCTAGCTTGAAATCCAAGGCTCTGAGAGATAAGGGAGCAGTGTGGATAAGAGCGGAAGCCCGGGTCAGAGCAGATCTGAGGTAATAGGAAAATAAAAGCAGAGGCTTGAAAATAAAATTATTTTGGTGTCTGAGAGGAAGAATAGCTCAGACATCGAGAGACAGTAGTAACTAAAAGGTTGTGATCTGGAGAACAGCCAGAGAGAGAGAGCTGCTGAGTGAAGCGCAGCAACATAGTTACTGGAATTAACAGCAGAAAGACAGGTCCTTTTGAAAAGCAGTACAGACATTAAAGACTAATTCACTCAGACTTAAACATGCCACCCAAATGAAGCCCGAAAGGGAGTCAAGAGGCACAAAGTTTACCTCAGGAAGTGGAGGGAAATGGAGACCCTCTAGCTCCAGTGGAACAGGAGGAAACTGATGAAAATGCCTCAGAAAAACAAGGTGTTCTAAGCTCCCAAGATTTTGAAAAATGGAAGTTGGAACAGGAATTTAGGCTTAGAGAAAAAGCCTTGGAAATAGATCTTGAAATGGAGAAAGAAAGGGCCAGAGAAAAGGAAATGGAATTAAGACAAAGAGAAATGGAATTTCAAATACAGATGAAACAATTGGAATTAGCTGCGCAGAATAATAATAATAATAATAATAATAATAATAATAATAATAATAATAATAATAATAATAATAATAACAACAACAACAACAACAATAACAATAATAACAACAACAACAACAACAACTCTAGTGAGGGAATGTGAAGGAGGACATGGTAGTGAGCCGTCCTCAGTAAAAAGTGTGCAAGAGGAAAGTTGTGAATGCGTGGAAGGTGTACTCATAAGAATAGATGAAGAGCTAATAATAGAGAAGAAAGCAACAGAAGTATGTCTGGCAGAAGAATTAGGGGAGGAGAAAGGGGAGGAGCAGGATTTAATAGTGTGGGAGGAGGTGATAAAAGATGGGGGAAACGCGCGGGAATTTAGAGGGGAGACAGAGGAGAGAAGGAGGGAATCAAGAGATTGCGCGGTACAAACAGAAAGAGAGGAAGAAGCCTCTCCCAAGGTCTGTAACTTACTAAAGGATTTTCCAAACTTAAAGACAGGTGGCGGGCTGTTACCTAATCCCGATGTGTCCAGAAAAGACAAAGAAAAGATAAAACCATTAGAATGGACTGTAGTGGTTTTCCCGCGCAACCATGGTGGGGGCAAGAAGGTGATCCGTCCCAGTCCCTCTCACAACATCCCTCCAGCAGAAGGGGACTGGGCGAGACACCCTTGTTGTGGGACGGTGTGCGCAGTAAGGAGTGCTCCTCTGCGAGGGATGACCGATCGCGAGCGGTTTGGACCAGCCCCGATGTGAGAAGTGATTGGATTACATCAGAAACAAAGATTATTAGTTATAAAATGTTGCCGGAGTTAAGCTGTTTGGATCCGTTAAAGTTATTTGAACAAGATGTAGAAGACAATAAAGTTGAAACTGTTAATTTTTTGAATTCGCCTCCGTCTCTTATTCCCGCCAAAATGAGGGAACCGTCCAAAAATCTAGACGAACCTGATCACAGGGAAATCTCTCAAAAATCGATCTAAAGAAATTTCCCCAATATAGGAAAGGAGATTGCCCTGAATATTTCCTGATTTCATTTGAGAGAGCGTGCTGGGACTTTGAGATTAAGGATGATAGTTTTGAGATCACAAATAAGTGGAGATTTAGCTGAGCTTTATTCTCAGATGCCTCTGGAGCAAGCTAGAGATTTTGAGGCATATAGAAAAATGGTATATTCTAGATTTGGCATAAATGCAGAACACCTTAGAAGAAAATTTCATTCCCTTACCAAAAAGCCTGAAGAATTTTATGCCCAAGTGGGGGCTAAACTGAGTCAATGTTTGGACAAATGGATGGAACGTGAAAATGTCACTTCTCTAGACCAAATGAAAAATGTGGTTGGTTTAGAACAATTTTATTCCATTTTGCCTGGGGACTTGCGTTATTTGGTCAAAGACAAAAATCCTAAAAATGTATTACAGGCATCTGAATATGCTGATTCCATTAGTGAGATTAGGGATCCTAAGTTTTCTGAGGTAAAATTTACAGGCAGAACTGGGACAACAGTAAGAAACCCTTCAATAAAAATTACAACAGTAAAATGTCAGGGAAAGATGGCCAGCTTAGTACCTCACCTAAGGTGCCAGGATCTAGTCTGCAGAAGCGAATGAACCCTGAGGAAAGGTTTGACAGATCTCCTCAGTATGATCGAAGGACTTACAGACAGTGTTATAAGTGCGGCAAGTTTGGGCATGTTCAGTCAAATTGTATGAAAAACAATAAAAATAAAAATGGAAAAGATGATAGTCAGACCAAAAAGGTTTACTGTATAAAACCAGTGGAAGCCACTGAAGGAGGCTGTAACAATGGTTCTGTCTCCATGGCAACTAGCGCGACAGAAAATTCTGATCTGCCACAAGCCAGAGTCGTTCAGTGCTTTCTTATAAAGGCAGATAATATTTTACTACAGAACTCTGGAGAGAAAATTTGTATTAATGAGACATCTTATGTTGGAATTGTAGATACCTGTTCCCATTTAACCCTATGTCATCCTGATGTGATTCCTAAAGAACAAATACTTCCAAATCAAACTGTTACCATCAAGGGAATAAGTTCTATGCCAGTGATTTTATCTATGGCTAAAGTAAAGATAAACTATAGAGACTGGGTTGGAATTTGGGATGTGGCAATTTCTGATCAAATTCCAGCACCTTGTTTGATCGGATTAGATCTCACTAAGCATGGGCAGAGTGCTTTTGTAGTAACATGTTCCCAGGGAGAGCAGTTAAGAATACCTGAGGGAAAAATGGAATCCCTAACATCTGAAAGTAACCTGGAAAGCCCCAGTTTAAAAGAAAACTCTGACGTGGATGAAATGGCAGAAGTTATATTCATGAAAAATCCTAATAATACTTCCTTTATTAATGAGCAGAAGGAAGATATTACTTTAAATGAGTGTATTAGAAAAGCTAATGAGAATCCCATTCCATTAACACCTGAATGCCCAGAGATTTATAATAGAAAACAAGTACTGCTTGTGATACATATGCAGTATTTCTTTTTCTTCTTTATTTATATTGCTATTTGATTCTGTTTAGTTTTATGTTGTGTTTTACTTTTTGAAACATTTGGGTATGTCATGCCTTACTTGGTCTAGTTCGCATCAAAATATGAAGTAAAGGACAACTTGCCTCAGCAGGGGGAAACCAAAGCCAGGAAAAGATCTCAAGGCCTCAGTTGCCGGTTCTCTCGTAGAAGCACAAGAGACTGAGGAGGTGATAAAAAGAACATACAGTGGTGCCTCGCTAGACGATGTTAATCCGTTCCGCGAAGATCGCTGTCTAGCGAAAACATCGTCTAGCGAAGCACGTTTTCCCATTGGAATGCATTGAAATCTCTTCAATGCGTTCCAAGGGAAAACGCAGTCGTCTAGCAAAAATCTCCCATAGGGAAACATCGTCTAGCGAGTGCGGGTCCCCATCGGAATGCACTGACAGCTGCACTGACAGCTTTTCACCACTAGTCGGCGCATTCCTATGGGGAAACCTCATCGTCTAGCGAAAATCGCCATAGGGAAACATCATTTTGCGAAGCGCAGTAGCGATCGCAAAAAGGCATCGTCTAGCGATTTCCTCGTCCTGCGAGGCAATCGTCTAGCGAGGCACCACTGTATATATATTTTTTTAAAAAGGAGAGAGAGAGAGACTGAGGAGGTGTCAGGCCCTCCAGGAGGCGATGGCTGGATTCACACTGGGGTATACCTCATTTCTATCCCAGTATTTCCTGATCCCCCACTGACTCAATATGATTCACAATGTAGTTTTAATACACACAATTACAGATGAAAATCCAGTTTTGTTGTAGGAAACTGCAGAAACAGCAGATGACAGTAGAAGGGGGGTTAAGGTTTCTCCCAATACTTGGCTGGATGTTAAAATGTTGAGAAAAGATTTTGTTTGGGATTCATGTTGGCAGTGAAGTGCTTTGGTGACAGGGAGAGAAAGAGATCAAGAGTGAAATAGAACCTAATCTCATGCATGGTTATAATGCACATAGTTTGTGTGGGACTAACTTTCAATTAGATGTGCAAACAGAACTGGAGCTGTTGCTGTAAGAATTTGTTTGAGCTGTATCAGCTTGGATTGTTAATGGAGCTGGCATACTGAACAGAGTTTAGGGACTTATCTGTAGTTGGCATGGTAGAGTTGAGGAATGAGGTAGCTTGGGTAGGTGTGATTTTAGAAGTTTGGCAATGAGTTCCAGTAAAGTTCCATGGGAAACAAATCATTGAGAAGAGATGGAAATTTAGAATGGAAATGAGATTTTAAGGATTTGGCATCCTGCTTTTGCTGGGAGGGACAGAAAAGGGAGTCTTAAGATGGATTGATTGGCAGAGTCGAAGGGACTGTGGGAGATAATGAAGATGACATAACAGCTGGTAAGCATCTTTTTAAAAAAATACAGTGATGCAATGCTACTACATGGAAGTATCACCAAAAAAAAAGGAAAAGTAAGCAGGTGGATTTCCAAGTGAAATTGTGGGAGTGGGAACAGCAACACTCCATAACCCAATGGCAGGAAAACAGGTTAACACCCCCTGTGATGTAGATATCCACACACAACCTGGGTTGTTAATTTACATCACTGTGGTCTTAGAAGCGAACCTGCAGTGTTTAGGACAATCAGAGGTGACTATACATTCACTGCAGATAACAGCTCCATTTGCTCTACGGTCAGAACAGATTGGCATTTGCATAATGTGAAGTGAGCAGAATGAAGCAGAAGCAGGCAATGTTTTTTTACTGATATAGATATAGCCAGTGGCAACCCAAGGAATGAACTTCCTGACCCTAAAGCATGCATTCTTAAGGTCAGAGCTTATTATATCAGCTGAATAAAGGTGGGATCCCATGCCAAGGTGAATAAATACCACCAGTTGAGTCAACCCCAATATATACCATATAGGCTATAGCCTTTTTGCATCATGTCACGCCTGTTGATTTTGACTGTTGTAGACCTGCTCCTGTTCATTTCCAAATGGTATGTATGTATATAATTTATTTATACATATGACTTATTGCATGACTACTGGCCCTCATTTCTTACCCTGCTCTTGCACCCTCCTTGCAACTCAGCTTTGACTGTTTGACCTCGACTCCCATTTGTTCCTCTTTATAAATACTTGTTGTCTTAGAACATTACAATGCGGGAGCACGGCATACATGGGTGGAGGACAGAGGGGAAAGGGCATATTGGGATTGTTTATTGATGAATCCAACAACAAAAATTGGGAGATATGTGGCAATTCAAATGATGTTAAGACTCAGACTCCCATAAGCCCAACCCAGCTTGGTCAAAAGTGACATCTCAAGGTCCACAAATTCAGCATTCTTACTTTAAAATGTGACTGAATAAGAGAAAAAATATCCAGATTAGTTCTACATATCCTTCTTTAATCTACATTCCATTTCTTAGATAAATTCCAAGGACAGTGGCATACAGAAAGGTCTTTGCATGAATGAGTATTTTTCCTAAGCTTCTTTAACATGCCTTTTGAAGTTATTGTTGCAGCTGGCGAGTCCTGTGATCTGAGTGCTCTAGGCAGCTAAATGATAAGTGTAAAGATAAGAGAAATGGAGGATCAAAAGAAATCAAGAACGAGAGAGAAATTGTGAAAGCTGATGAGGCAAGAAAGACCAAAACATGTCCAGCTGTTATAAAAGGGAGCCATCTTAAATTTACTCTGTAAAGTTTTATGCAAAGTTACATATATTTTTAAAATGTTTGCTACTCATTCCAATGAACAGATGTATATTCTAAGACGACATACTTTATTACTTATTCTAAGTTCTTGTTAATTTGTCATTTTATTAACCAACTATGAACTGTGGTTAATATTGTAATAAAGAAAATCAACATTGTTTGTTTAAGGAACAAACCATCAGGGGACACACAATCAACCTGTCAGTCTGTCTTTCAAATGCAGACATGAAAATTCAGCTTGCAGTCTTTTGTAACAGAGATGTTTATAGGCAAAATAATCTGGTATGCCACAAAACAGACTAGAATATCAGTATCTTGCTGATTATACAAATCCTAATAATTTAAATGGGTATTTCAATTACAACTCAGCAAGTATTTGTTCATATCAATTTAAAATGCCACCAGGCTTTTTAATTAAAAAAAATAAGGCAAGTTAATTCTCCTGGGAATGGGGGAGCTGCTACTAGCTAGCAAGGAAGTGAATTAAAAGGTGGCAATTTAGAAAATGGATGAGTAGGATCGAAACCTGAGCAAGGACGGCACCTCATCTCAAAAATTTTAAGGCCACGAGTCACCCTTGTTTCAAAATGTAAGTTACTATTTTGCCAGATGGTAATTCTGTTCCCATTTTGTGAGAGGAAGAGTTGATTTAATAAATCCCCACTGATTCAGTGAGCCTACTCTACTGTGATTCAGTATGCTAAGTAACAGGACTTTTGCCAGTATCTATTTTGCTTTAGTCTTATATGAAGGAAAAAAGTATCAATGAGTAATTTAAACAGCACTGAAAGACTGGGTATTGAGATAACAAAATTATACACAATTGTTTGAACGGAACGTTGTAATTCACTTTGGGTTGTTAACTAGACAAGTCACAAAGGCTACAAATTAAATATTAGAATAAAGGGAACACTGACATCATCCCATAACAAATATAATAAAATCAGAAACAAAACAAAAAAGCAAAGTACGATCAAAAGGACTGCAGCCTTCCAAGATAAACTTCAATACATCACATAGGAGACTTAGAATAAATAAGAAAACTAACTACCCAAAGGGGAAAAAGCAGTTAGCACAGTTTAAAAGGAAAAGAACTATTCTGGAAATATTTTCATGTATCTTACCAAAGAAGGAAACAATGTGAGAGCAGCTGATATAATGCGCCTAGTATTCAGCAAGGCTTTTGAACTTATCCTATTGCATGACAATCTGATACAAGACCTATGCAGCTTGTATAATTAATTACTCATCTGTTCAGTCCCTACTCCCAGGTTGAGAACAATGCATACATTACTCAAGGTGATGCCTAGGATTTGTTCTCAGTCTGGGCAACAACATGGAACACAGAACTCCATCACTGTATGAGGAATCTCACATGCAAGATTCCCATATAATTTTAACTGGGGGTGCACTGAAGGGTGGCAATCTACACTTTCATCTCTATGCAAGCTCTCAAGAATTATTGTTCTACTTGACCTCAGCTAAGTCTTCACATATGTATCTGCAGGGGGAACAGAAGTACAATTTTAAAACTTTAACCAAAGTTATGTTTCTACTCAGAAACATTTTGCTGATTTAGTCTATTGCATACCTGTCAAGATCCTCACTCTTAACAGATATTTGGTGGACTGGCAGCACTAGAAGCAAAATTATTAGAAGTTGACTATCCCATAGTCAAAGCTTACTGGGTTGCAAGCTCTTGATCCAGGAAACCCTGAATTAAGGCCTCCAGAATCCCTACCTTTCATCCCTGAAGGAATGGACCCTACAATTTCAGGGGTCCACCACCCACATTCACTGATCAACAAAGCCAACACACCTGCAGGGAACCTTCACAGAGGAGCCTTGAATCCTGAGCAACTGGACACTTGCAGGGGTAACCTTGCCCTGGCAGTATGAATGGCTTCTCAAAGTACTTTGCCAAGGAATGGGATAGCACAATATCTTAAAACCAAGCAATGTAACTTCTGTGGAAGCTCTTCATGTTTGTTTAAAGTACACAATACAAAACACAAAATGTGAAGAGTGCTGTTACTCACAAAATGTTGGAAGCAGCTAACATTTACACTTAAAAATTTAGCTCAGCATGATCAACAGTAAGGTACTTGAGGAAACATTTCTATACGGTTCGCTCTAAAATTAATGGCTATTTATACCTATAGATTCACAGCTGCTTAGATAGGAAGATATTTTAAAACTTGCTGATCAATCTGGAAAAATCTGAATTCACAAGAGAATAAATGCCCTGCTTAATTTTTTTTAAATAAAACACATGCCACAACTTTGCTAGAACATACCTGGAGAGAGATCACAACATTCCATTTTTTAAAACCAAAGTTAATTTCAACTTTGATTGAAATAAGTAACCCACAAAAAAATATCAAGATCACTTAGGTGAACGAAGAAATGGAAAAATACCTTTAGCTGTCTCCAGTTCACACTGCTTAGTGTTTTTATTAGATAAATTACCACCATTTAATCACTTCACATAATTTTCTAAGGGGAAAAATCAAGTATACGTATATACATAATGAGAACACACTTCCTTCATTTAAGTGTTCAGCACAGTGTAAATAATTTTTTAAGTTCAGTGGCAAACCCTAATTTTGCACAACACATTATTGTATTCAGCAAAAAGGATATGTATAATTTTCCTGGTTCAGCACAATGTTAATGGGATTTCCATTTCTTTCCTGTTTTAAATAACGGATTTTCTGATAAAACCTTTCTTCTGCTGCTTCTATTCTTGTACATGTTAAGAAAGGTCAAGGATTTGTTCATGCTCAACTCTACTCTCATTAGATGACTAAAAAAAAGTGTTCCTGGTTTGAAGAAACACAGGGGCTCTGTCATCAGGGCAGAACATATAAATTATTCTGCTAAAGAAAGCCAAGGTTATTTAAGCTGTGATCTTGTATATAATTACATTCACATACACTGAAAATCAATGTGATGTGTGCATACTGACCATGTAGGAAATTCAAGGCACAAATGAGTAATGGTATTTTAATAGAACTTGGCTTCTCCTTTAAATGTCTAGTGGACTTAATGTTTAGCTGTATGTACCAAAAATAGGACACAAGATGGATGCAGCCAGAGATACAGTCTCTGAACCCTAAACTATAGGGAAATCGCACATCAACTAAATAAAATGTAGGCTGCATTTCATTAACTGCTTTAAGCCTTGGCACCTGTAGGTTTGTGCATACCAAGCATTCAAAACAGACACCTTTTTACATTGGGTAGATATAAATATTTTCATAAATAAATACAGAGCAAATAAACTATATAGCTACTCAGTTAAAAAAGATAATTTTTAAAAAATACTGTTTCTCCAGGTTTCACATACATCAATCAGATGGAGAATCACTTGAGCTTAGGCTTGCACACACCCTCCGCTTCTTCCCGATTACCTCATTCCTTTTATGGTTCATGCAAACATTCCCATCCCTACAAATAAGAAACCTGACACAAACCATGATTTCCAGTTCAAGTCCACAGACGAACTGTGGTTTGTGAAAACCACATTTATTGACTTTGAGAAAACAAGCTGGGAAAAGAAAACATGCAGTGGCAAAAAGCAGAAAAAAAAGAGTTGGTGGACTGATGATGACTGGAGTATGGTGAACAGGCAACATGGCACAGAGACACTATATGTCATTGAGCAGAAGCTGCAGGCGAAACTGTTTGTTTTATTGCTCTGTGTTGAAAGCACAACCCCCCTCATTAGCCACAAATACTAATAATCTGTTTCACATGGTTTTTAATCAGAAGTAATCATCTGGGTGTAAACTAGATGGCATACACAATCCATGTTAAACAGGATTTAAGTTGAATTCACATGGTGACATATAATACAGTGGTGCCTCGCTAGACGATGTTAATCCGTTCCACGAGGATCGCTGTCTAGCGAAAACATCGTCTAGCGAAGCACGTTTTCCCATTGGAATGCATTGAAATCGCTTCAATGCGTTCCAAGGGAAAACGCAGTCGTCTTGCGAAAATCTCCCATAGAGAAACCTCGTCTAGCGAGTGCAGGTCCCCATAGGAATGCACTGACAGCTGCACTGACAGCTTTTCACCACTAGTCGGCGCACTCCTAAGGGGAAACCTCATCGTCTAGCGAAAATCGCCATAGAGAGACATCGTTTTGCAAAGCGCAGTAGCGCTCGCAAAAAGGCATCGTCTAGCGATTTCCTCGTCCTGCGAGGCAATCGTCTAGCGAGGCACCACTGTACTTTGAACGCTGGTTTATTATTCTAGTTTGCAGGACAAGAACTGTTCAGCTATTCAGATGCAATAATAAAACACAGTGTGTCAGCATCCAGAATGCAGGTCATTCTGAGCATGAAAGGATAAAAGACTGGAATTTGGTAGTATACATGAGCCAGAGGCTCTTTCCATACCAATTGTCAAACCACCAAACCATGGCTGCTTCTTTGAACACTGGATAAACCATGATACAACAAATAAAAATACAAAAAAGGTTACGTCAAGAAACAAACAGTCAAGAAACAAACAGTAAAACCAGGCAATCTCAGAACTAATCAGTATCACAGTCTACAAATGTTCCAAGTCCATAGGAAATTCTGACATACTTCAGAGCACAATTCCTACTGATCCAAGGTAACACAAAATCTAATTTTACAGTTCTTTCTCCAAGCAAATCTGCTACAACATTCCTCTGGCAATTTCACTTGAGTGAGATCTGCACATTCTGGTTCACAGGTTTCAGTTAATCTGCAGGAGTGTCAGGCATGTAACTTTTATACCCAAGTAGAAAACCACCAAATGTTAACTACTTTCAGTACATACTTTTTCATTTTTAATCTTTTTATACTGAAAATTACAAACAGCTCACCCCAGAATTTTAAAACTACAAAATTATTCTATAGTTTGTTAATCTTTTACACAAAGATATTTATTATTTAATTTACAATAAAATATCATAGTTAAGTGTTTAAAAGAAATGTTATTTCTGAAAAGGATCCTGGTAGATGTTCACAGAGGTTAGCTAGCTCCAAAAGGTTTTGCATTGCCTTTTATGTTCTTATCTCTCTCTCTCACAAATTCAAAAGGCACAAGCAGTGCAAGGGGCTAACTGTTGACCCCATCGCCTTTCAGAAGGGACAGTAACGTCTGTCATTTTCTCAGCATGGGAACAGTACAAACATTCCACACAAACCCTGTGTAAAAGACAAAAATATTGCCTTATTAGATAGTGATCTGGTTTTGCATAGCAAAGGGAGACTTTCCAACTGAACTATGGGATCGGATTCTGACTTCTGCCTGCTAAACTCTTTTAAAATTCTGAGCTACTGGTGCTACCCATGAAACAGCTATCATTATAAGTCTGATATGTTCAAAGAGAACCTAACTCCTTATTTCTAAGCAAGAATAGTTTTTTAAAAACCCTCTGCAGCCTGCTTTATAATGCTCAAAACCATTTATCTTTCAAAAAAATCACTCAAATATTATTTCACATTTTTTGAAGTGGTATTTTGTCTGTATTTGAAGTTTGAGAATTATTAAGGTCACTACAGTTTATAAATCCATACTGTAATTAGGATATTCCAATCCCCCACATCTTTAAGAGGATATTGTAGAGTTGGAAAAGTTCTAAAAAGGTGCAGCTACAATGATGAAAGTGTTGGTTGTTCCAACTTCCAACACAGAACTTGGTAATTTCTTAACACCTGCTTCAGTAGAGGTGTCAAAAACCTAAGACTGGTGAGGAATTTAGATATGGTACCATCCCTGTGAGAAAGGCAAAGGGATTGGATGCTTTTAAATTCAGTTTTTAAAAAAACAGTGGAGGCAAGGGAGATCTGAGGAAGTTTCTAAAATTATGAATATGGTTTTAAGAGTTGTTCGATGAAATATTCTGTTCTGTAGCTCCATCAGCACAACTGGAGTGGCATCATCAACATCAGCAGATTACCACTAACTTAAGTTTCTGTTTCAATTTCAGGTTGAAACTGGTTGAATGACTTTGTCTCACTGTATGCAAGTCCCTGGCCATTCTAGCCTTCTCTCAGTTCTTTCTCCACCAGGACAGGAGCCTAGCACCTACACATGACCATGATTTCTGGGACTTCTCCATTGCTCCTGCACTCTCCCAACTCTGCAATGGCAAGCCTGATAAATAGTCCTGCAGAACAGCCTGTTTGTGAGATTTTAGTGGACTAATAAAAGTATCACTCACCTTTGTTTCCACTTTCAGAGACAGCATGCTTCTGTATACCAAATGTTAGAAAACAGAACTGGGAGAATTCTGCTGCACTGACCTCCTGCTTAAGAGATTCTAGCTACTGGAGGAACAGAAAACTGGATTAGTAAAGACTTTGGGACCTTTGTTCTGATCCAGCATGGTTCTTTGTGATTCTTATGAGAGGCCTGCCATCTTTGCACCTTGACTGTGGACCTTCTGGAGGGATATGGCATGCCACTGTTAGAAGGTAGAGCAAAATAAGCTCATTGGTCTCTTCCAATGTCCTTAAAACATTTCACATCTGTGGCTCAGGGATGGCCAACTTGTGGCTCAAGGGCTCCATGGGGCCCCAGACCAATTTTGTGACCTAGAAGCTATATACACATGTGAGCATGGTGGGTGCCACATTATCAAATTTTTGCAGTGCAAGAAGGTATGTGGCCTATAACAGGATCAGAAGAGAAGATGAATTTGCCTCCAATATCTGCCAAAGATGTCTATCTCAATCTGTCAGCATTAGATGTTGTAGCTTTGCTGAAGCTTCCCACGTGTGAATCTTATGAAACTCATGCAAGAGCACTAGGAGTCCCATGTAGAAGTAAACTGTAATAATAGTAAATAAGCACAGTGTATAAATAGTGATTTAACTATTCAAAACTCAAACTGTTCATTCCTATATATCTTTTTAAAATTCCTCCATTTGGTTTCACTCCTGTTTTCTCTGTTTTAAAGATCTGAATAGAAACAGATCAAAAATGTGCTACCTGAATCTTGACACAATACAGAAAGCATATTACTGTAGACTTAAAACCAACTGGACACATTTATTTGACTAAAATCCCCAAATTCTGGACTTCCTGCCCCAGTTTAATTTTACAGCTATAACTAGGGGGAAACCAGGGAACCAGAAAATCAGGTGCTTCCACCTCTTCAATAAACAAATTCTAAGATTTCCTTTTGACTTCTGCATACACTTCTTCATCATGCTCTGAACTGAACATTACCAAATCCAGGCTTGGCAGATTGAAGGGGAAGTGAATTCCATAGCACAGGCTTCCTGGTCTCTGAATATCCCTTCCCTCTACTATGACCCTTCCAAATACTAAAGAAGAGAGTTCAGCCTCTCATAAAATCAATTGAAAATAAGAAAAGAGAGAATGGAATCTCAAGTATGCAAATAACAAATTGCTGTCTTGTGACAATAAATCTATATGGAAATCTTGGAAAATTACTTGTGTAACCTTGTGTAACTCATTACTAAGTTCTTGCTGCCCCCAGAATTTGCTACTACTGGCACTACAAAAAAAAAGAGCAACTTATTGCATTAGTTACTATGTTACTTATTTTATCAATGTTATTTTCATTATGTTAAGAAAACATCTTAAGACTGATCAGAGAATAGCATAATACTTGATGAAACCTTCTGTTCAAAATACCTCCAACACTACCAAAAACTGGTCTCAAAAAGTACCTTTAAAAACTAAGTACTGTAGAAAGCTTTACTACTTAGGCAAGGTGAGAAGACAGCACGCCTCTCATAAATACATAAGAAGAGTCATGCTGGATGAGATCAAAGGTCCCATGTCCAACAGTCTATCTAATCCAGCATTTTACAGAGAGAGAGAGAGAGAGAGAGAGAGAGAGAGAGAGAGAGAGAGAGAGAGAGAGAACTCCTCCATAAGTTCCATTGATTCAAATGCGCCTGCTCTAGGTGTAAAGTAACAACTAGAATATCCGCATTTGAAACAACAAAACTTATGCAGCAGTTGATTTACCAAATCTCCACTGATTCATGGGCCTACTCTGTGATTTGCTATGCTAAGCAACAGGTTGTCAGCCACGATTGAAATGTAACTCCCATATGCCCTTTTCAAAGAAAAGGAGAGTTTCTGGTTGTGGATAATTGTATTCACTATACCTTATTTCCAAGAAGAGATCACAGTCATTATTTTTAAGCAGAGCTTGGCTACAACAAAAATTTTCACAGCTATGCAACAACCTCAGATTTCTAACTATCGAAAGCAACCAGCTGTCCCAACTTAAAGGAAAGTGGCTAAATATCATTTAAGACATGTGATCATAAGAACCACATTTTCTCCCGAAGTTTCATGCTTTGGGAGCAAATAGTATTTCTTCTCTTTCGTGAAGATTCCATGTTACCACCTCTTTGAATAATCAAAGTCTGAATTACCAAACTTTTCTTAAGAAGAAGAAAATACTAGGGGTCAACTCAAATGCGCTCTATGTAGGGCTGCCTTTGGAAAGTGTTCGGAAACTCCAAAGGGCCCAAAATGCCACCGCCAGATTGTTAACTGAGGCTGGTTACAGAGAACATATAACTCCCCTGTTACAACAGCTCCACTGGCTGCCAATCTGTTTTCAGGCACAATTCAAAATACTGTTTTTAACCTACAAAGCCCCAAATGGCTTGGATCCAAGACTGTCTGCTTTATGGTATTGACCATAAATACCCTAGACCACATCTCCCTCTATAAGCTTGCCCGGGCATTAAGATAATAAGAGGAGGCCTTTCTCTCAGTCCCAGCACACTCACAGGTGCACTTGGTGGGGACATGGGAGAGGAGGGCCTTCTCTGCTGCTGCTCCCTGCTGCTGGAACTCCCTCCCATGGGAAGCTAGGCTGGCCCCATCATTGCTGTCCTTCCGCAGGCAGGCAAAGACCTTTCTCTTCAGTTAGGCTTTTCTTTAATGACTGGTGGTCTGAGAGGGGTTTTAAATGGACTGTTGTACTTTGTTGTTTTAAATGTGTTTTAATATTGCTCAGTTACTATTTTAATACAATACTTGTTTAATTCTTTTTAAATGTTTGTAGCTTTTAAATAGCTAAAATTTAAAAGGACCTTGGGTCCTTTTGCGGAGAAAGGCGGTATAGAAATATTTCAAATAAATAAATAAATGGGATCATCTAGGGATGCGGAAAAAGTATGTTGCATGAGGGAAACAGGGATCCATGGTGAATCCTCCGCAATACATCAGTGTAACAAAACAGACCTGGAGGGAGGGGCTGAAGTGCATCTATGATCACCATATATATTCAGTATAGGGTGATACGGAAAGTGCAGAGGAACCCAGGGAATCACAAAAACAGCCTGGGGATTTGCCCACCGCAACTGCTGGATGGCTCAGTGGCTTAGGTCTCTGGCTGCGGAGCCAGAGGTTAGAAGTTCAATTCCCTATTGTGCCTCCTTGAGACAGGCTGGACTCGATGATCCATAGGGCCCCTTGAAGCTCTGCAATTCAAAGATTATTATTATTATATCTAATAGATTCTACTGCTTAACTTTGTGCTGTGTAAAAGACTACTTCATTTAATCTTCCTTGAATTTTTCATAATTTTTCATAATTTTTATCATGTGACCCCAATCCTAGCATTGTTTCCCCTCTCCCATTTCCACATACCACTAAACTTTTATATATCTCCCTTATGATTGCCCCCTCACTCAATGCATTTTTCACTCCAGCAGGATCTTCACAGTTAAGACCAGATTGTACTTTGACAATTCTGAATGACATAACTTCACCTCTCCTGCTAACCAACATAGAGGAAACAAAGACTGTGGCAAAACTAAGAAATAAGATACCTCTAAACATACTAGGAAACAGAAAAGTTCCCATTCAGTTAAAATAAATAAATCAAGTTCTTTGCAGCACATGTAACATACAAATGACTGCATTTGAAAACCTTGTTCTTTCAAAAGGACTAGATAAAATCTCACCATAGCTTCTTAATTGGTAAAATATTTAAACAGCCTGGGGAAAAAAAGTTACTAGAAACCTAGCCATGTTTAATCATTAACATTTGCAGACTCCAGCACTTAACTTATAAACATCTTGAAACTGACAGTACTTCTTCCTGTTATCTTTTTTTAAAATTCACCATCTCCAACCCCCTCAATCCCAAACAGCCCCACACACGAAGTTTCAGTAGAAGGAAAATGTATTTTTGTATCCTGATCCAGAATTTTCTAAAGCATAATTTTAGTGGTAGAAGAGTGATTTAAACGATATAATTGTCATCAGCAGGCATGCAGATTCTGCTGGCAATGTTCATGTAAATTCTCTTTAAAAGGGCAGACTATTTAAGAGCTTGGAGCAAAACCATTTGTTTTCATAACCTTGTTTGGGTTTCAAGAGGCATGCCAGACCAAATGGTAAAGCCATAAAGTTTAAATTACACAATAAGCAATGCTTATAATATGGGGAAAGGTGTTATATGTTAGCACCAAACCGTTTCCATTTGGTCAGCTAGAATTCTACTGCAGTTTGGCTCTTCACCTCCCAGAACTATCACCACCAATGACCATTCTGTTTAGACATTACAACAATTAGGGAATGCAGTGTTTAAAAAGTGGTATTAGCATTTGTTTATTTTGCTCTCCTCTCTCCATTTTTTTTGGGTCAATTAGACTGCTTATGTGTGGGTCTCCACTGATTTACTTATACCGTACTTTTTTTGTGTTCAGTGTTGAGAAATTTGGAGCATTTCATAAACAACAACAGGAGTTAGGACTAAACACTACCTGCAGTGAACAAAGCATACTAGCAGGTGCTCAGAGTTATTTACATGGTTGCTTTTGTGGAGCTTCCGGAAGGGCAAGGAAATCAAGAGACTTCCCCCCCCCCGCCCCAAAAAAGGGACTTCAAAGGGAAAGTCTGGCAGCATGAAGCTTTTGGCACAGAATTTAATGGCAATTTAAATTCAACCCAATTTGATTTAACTAGAATGGTGGTGTTCTGACAGAGGGAAAGAGGGTATAATCCCAAGTGATTTCAGTTGTAAATGGATCAGTTTGTTAATTCTTTTATATGCTTGGGCTCAGCATAGACGTGGTGCAGCCCTGCTGCTGCCTCTTCCATTTCACTGCTATCTTCCATAATCCCTCACATGCTTGTATGCACTTGGTAGCGTGACAGGGCAATGGGGAGGAGGTAGGGAATAAAACAAACTACAATAGGACCCCCACTGGAGATTGGTTCCAAGCCCCCAATGGATACTGAAAACCGTGGATAATAGCAAACACTATATATATAGTATGGTAAAAGGGAAAAACAAGGAGGAAAATATATTCAAATGCATTACCAGAACTGGCCACTAGATGTATTCTTCACTAACAAGTACTCACAGAACAGTCTCTGGCTCCCTCTAGTCACCAGTTCTGGTAATACATGTGAAAATGTTTTTTTCTGGATTTTTCCTTTTAATATTTTTAATATTTTCAGACCATGGATAAGTGAATCAGTGGATACTGATCCTGTGGATAAGGAGGTCCTACTGTACCTCCTGTCTCCCTCCATTACTTAATTGCTGCTCTCTTTGCTGCTTTCAGAGAAAATCTGAGGTGAGAGTACCTACTATGACATTTCTGTCAGAGCTTGGAAAAGTTATCAAAGAACAAGGAAAAGGTCCTCGAAATTTCACAAATGTAAGAGTGGGTGATACTTTTACTGGTCCATGAAAAAATCAAACAAATTTAAAGCTTTCATGGAGGAATCCCAGCATCAGGCTGAGCACCACCTCTTGATGTATAGCGCAGAACATTTCACATTGATGGTGAATGTCTGTGAGAAGTGATTTCAGATGACTCTGGTTTCAAAAGTCCTTTTGAGGCTGTGGTTTCAAGCAGCATTCTTTGCAGGATGGTTTGAATTTTTGCACCCCAAGACCAAAAGGTTGCCAATTACTCTGTGGTTGCCACCCCCTGCCACACACTCAGACCACCTGCTTTGAAACAAACAGTTTCTTTTTTGGCTGAGGGTGGCGGGGGGGGGAGCAAGACAAAGACTTAGCAGCTTCTTGCACAAGACAGGGGCTATAATTTGGCTTATTTACCAACTCCCATTGCAACTCCCCAAATCCCCCAGCCAGTATGGATTTGAGGGGTTGATTCCTGGAACCCCTTGGAAAACTCTGGAGAGCTCATTCATCTCTAGTTAAGAGGCAGCCACAGTGCCTGCTCTCCTCTATGCAAAGGTCTGGATATCTTATAAAGGATAGGAAGAGGCAGGGTCAGCAACCATTTACATGCCCTTCGGAGACTGTTTGTACCCCAGAGTTCTCTAGCTGTTTCACAAATAAAGCAGAGGGAAAGAGACAAGGAAGGGCTGTGGACAACTTCCTCCACTCTCAAATTTAGAACCTAAGGAGATTTGGCATAGAAAGGGATAGAGCAGTCAAATCTACTTTTAAAGTAATTACACATTTTTATAATTTCACTGTCTGTAAGCAGATACAAGTAGAAATGATCTCACAGGAAAAACTGAAGGCCTCATGTACATTTGACCCACTAATACAAAAGGGAGGAAGGGAATCAAATTATTTTTCTCCAGTTTCATTTAAAAGAACTGTGAGTAAATGTCACCTGTAACTACTTAAAATATAACATCTTGGTGAGTCTAAATAAATTACCCTGTGTTTTTGCTTAGCATATTTACAAGAGTGAGTAGTTTTCTAAAAAGTTTATAAAATTGTGTATGTTTATGAACAGCACACATTTCCTCTATCTTCATTTGCTGAGAGAGTTTCTCCATTATCATGGCTTTGTACTTTGTCCAACTATAGATTGTATGCTGGCATAGAAGTATCTTCTATGTTAGACTACTACCAAGTTTTGCTGTCAAAAGCAACAATCTGTCATTATTTCACAATCAGCACTGAAATATTAATGGAATTGTGGGTGATGTCCTGACCTTTAAAAGATGTATTGTAAGGTAGAAAATATCTCACTACAGAAAGATTGTAATAATTTATCACATTTTGCAGAAAATGTGGAACAAAAATAGAACATCAGACAACTAACAAACTCCAGAATATTTTTTGTATGGACAGATAATATTCTCCAATAACTAGCAAACTGAGTTATTTCAGTTTGAGTTGTGAGAAAACTATAGCATGCATAACAGTGAAGATGAACAGCTAAAACTTGAGGCCATCATTGATTGTACAGACTTCTGGGTCAAGCATCGGGGCCAGGAGACATACATTTCCAGGTCACTGGATAAGTGATGGAACATAATTCTGGCATTACTCTTATTCCGAATTGTCAACAGGTACTCAGAAGTGTCAGTAAACATTAGAAAAGTGAAGTCAGAAGTTAGTACCCTGGAGTTATCTTCAACAGCTTCTTGAGAACGTGCCATTCAGATTTGGATTCACACTTTTCAAAAAGTATTTATCTGATATTTAGTACTAGCTGAAATAAAAGTTTCATATTGAATACAAATCCAAGGTTAAAATCAGTTAAGGATGTGACTCAGAATATGCAATCAAAAAATAATTAAACTGTCTTATTTGTCCAAAATGTTGTGTATGTCAAGAATCACTTGTTCTAGAATCTAGATGAACGTTGTGAGTCTCAGAGAACTCAGGAGTTATACCCCTGAATACCAATAACCATTTCTGTATATAAAATGTGGAAAGATGTATTTATTTTCTAGTATTAACAAAAATTATTTGAGATTTCTATTTAATGTTAGCATTCATGAAATATATTTCGAAGAAAATGTCAGTGACAATCCCAAGCATTATGGTAGCAATCCTAAGAAATGCTTAAACAATCCTAAGCAAACATTACTTATCTGAAAAGAACCCCACTGAGATGTTTCTGAGTAAAGAGATTTAAGGGCTAGTGTAAAAAGCCAAATGTATGACCTCTGATCACAGAATTTCCTCCCAACATGCAGGTCTGTTATAAGATCCAGTCTTTATTCTGTTACTTGTCAAATATATATCTTAGAGTTGTATATAACAAGTAGAAACACAGAGATGTTGGTTTTTCAAAAGTTACCACTATACATGTAAAATACAGCCTAACTACACTAAAAAATATTTTTGAAAGCAAGTTTTGGCAGTTTATTTTGAAAGACAGCTGTTTTTAAATCAATAAAAACTAGAATGTTTTCCTGTGCCAGCTTAACAGTTGGAAAAAGAAGAAAATGCTTTTAGTATCTGAAGACTGTTTTCACCCAAAAATGACTAGTGCTATGGTTCTACATACATATTGCACATTTTTGACAAAACAAGGCATCAACAGAATGACTGCATTTCTTAGCCAAATCTCATCAGTAATCATCAGCATTAGTCTCTAAATGCCATTCCTCAGCTATAGTCTCCAGTGAACACACTTTCCTATTGATTAATTATATTTTCTGCACAATTTAACAGGACAGCAGGAAACCGAAAGAGCTGGTGGCACAAGTCATAACCCAAACACACTAGACATACAAGAACAAGAATTCACTCTAGAAACAGAATATTAAGTGCAGAATGCTGTAACTGATGACAAAGAACTAAGAGAAGGCAGTTGAAGGAAAAATCATCATATTAATGGACTGCCAACAGAAAAATACCCATATCTGGCTTACTACTGTGAAACCCTAAACTATATGGAGTTTTGCTTAATACGTCTGTGGGTGTTGTTGTTGTGTGCCATCAAGTCACCTCCAACTTATAGCAACCCTATGAATGAGTGATCTCCAAAAGGTCCTGCCTTCCACTGCCCTGCTAGGCTCTTGTAAACTCAAGCCTGTGGTTCCTTTACGGATTCAGTCGATCTCATATTTGGCCCTTCTCTTTTCCTGATGCCTTCCACCTTCCCCAGCATTATTGTCTTTTTCAGAGAATCGAGAAAAAGGATATCCAGGATATCCACAAAATGCTCTTCCAACAACAAACAAATCAATTTTTTCCCTGTCAGCTTACTTAACTGTCCAGCTTTCACACTTATACATGGTGATCAGAAATACAAGAGTGTGGATGATTTATATTAACTTTAGATAGGCAAAAAAATTAACTCTAGAGATACATAACTCTGTAAATGCAGAACGGCAGCATCCTAGCGGGATCAAAGAGGAACAAAAGAAGCAGATTTCCAGAACTTAGAAAAGTTATTGTTCTGGGAGTTACAGTTCACACCAGTAATTTTTCCAAGCTCAGCTTTATACCAAGCTTTGCCAGTTGATACCAACCGCAGCAGAAGGTTATGGGCTTATTTTAGAACAATGTTCCCTCATATTATCACATCATATTTATTTATTTGCAGTATTTCTATATCATACCTAATTCTCCCATGGCAACGACTAACAAATAGATTCAACATTATTACAACAGCAGTGTGGCTAAAACAGTTTTAGGAAGTTGCTTACAAACAGTATCATTAAAATTCTAAGAGTCCTGGAAGAATAAAGAGATATAGGTCTGGTACCAAAAACACACCACCTAGGGTTCCACCATTTGACTGCCAGTGCCAAAAATGTATTTTCTTGCAGTCACCATTCACCTTATTTCACAAGATGCCAAAAGAAGGGCCTCGAAGAAAAACAGTAACACACAGCCAAGAAAGATATTTTATTTTATTTCTAACTTTCTTTTCTCCTGATGTAAGGACTTACATACAATGTATGTATACTGTACTGCAGAGGTCCCCAACCCCTGGTCCGCGGCCTGGTGCCAGTCCGTGGCCTGAGCTGGACTGGGCCGCCGAAACAGACCTCCCGCCCCACCCACCCCGCACGCACTCACCCCCACACAGCCGCGCACGCGGTCCAGCATGCCCATGCGAGCACCACGCCACCATTTGCGCATGAGCACGAGCGCCTGTGTGAGCACCGTGCTGCCGTTTGCACATGCGCACGAGTGCATGCACAAACGGTGGTGCGGTGCTCGCACGGGCACGCTCGCACGAGAAAGAGAGAGCGCTTGTGCCCTGCCTTCCCCAGCCGGTCTGCGGACCGAAAAAGATTGGGGATCGCTGCTGTACTGCATTCTCCCAGTGCAGGGACTAGAGATATGCCATTCAGATCTTTTGGACTCCAATTCCCAGGATTCTCCAAGAACTGCCCAGACAGAATTGTAGCAGTTCCAGCCCTGCACCTGCAGACACTTCTATTTCCTTTACCAGGAGTAAATCCTACCTTGGATGCTGCATATTAATTGCCGTTTGGTATGATCAGCATACAGCATTAGGGATAAGTGTCCTTCCACTAGGTATGGCATTGGGACTTTTCTATCATTTCCTCAAATCTGTAGAATTAACTTTGTGAAAATGTCTGTCAGGATATTGCTTTTTTAATTTGGGGGGAAAGTGTAAGTTGTATCTTTTCAAAATAGGTTTTTAATTGGTAGAGATGTTTTGCTAGTTTTAGTCAGCGTTGCCCAATCTGACACCCTCCAGATGTGTTTTACTGCTACCC
Source organism: Intellagama lesueurii (assembly GCA_037013535.1). Taxonomy (NCBI): domain Eukaryota; kingdom Metazoa; phylum Chordata; class Lepidosauria; order Squamata; family Agamidae; genus Intellagama; species Intellagama lesueurii. The sequence continues at coordinate 35,100,795 of JBAJHW010000002.1, read as the reverse complement.
CTATCACCCCTAACAAGCAAGGCCAATTTCTATGCTGACTGGGGAAGACATGAATTGCAGCATAACATAAAAGGTAGCTGATTCTGGAAGACTAATTGTAGTAACTGTTATTGTCTAATCTGTTGCCACATGTGATTTTGTAATGATGTAATCTTTTAGCTATTTCAACTGTTATTCCTACATTTATATCCTACCTTTGATCATGGAGGAGGTGAAGTGGAAATCTGTAAACAGAACTATGTGGTTGATTATATTGTTCAATTGCTTGGTACACTATCTAGTTGTAATGTTTCAATAGATTCTTTCATAGAAGAAAATTCTGTTATATGTGAATAAAACAAAAATGAACCACAAGCATGTGAAAGATAATAGAGTAGGAGTTACTTAAAATACATGCAGAATCAGACACCTGCAATTATAGCTAGGATGTTTAAGGGTAGAGAATGAAGAAACTTCAGAGAAGGATTAGATTTATTCATTTCTCAGAGTGAAAATAAGCTTCCAACTGGAATTTCAAGAACATTTTATTAATTTAGGGAGCTACTGCCATCTTCAGGAAGTACTAAATGGAATTGGTACCAAATTATTAAATGTTTTTAAAGTTTGTATGTACCAAACAATATGCTACCATGGCAGAGGTGCATGTTTACGTTTTATTTTATTTTGTGTTTTTTTTAATTCAGACCATGGTTGTGATAATTCTTAGCTCAAATGAAATGGCTGTATTCTGAATACCTTTCTTTTTGTCCTTCAAGGAAGATAATGCATGACCTTCTGCCAAATCCAGTGCATGTCTTTCTGCTAGGTCTATACTAGAAAGTCCCTATGCTTCCAACTATTTTCAGTTCAAAAAGAGAAAGAAAAACAGTATTGGGGAAGCTGGTACAAAGCAAACAGCCAAGACAAATTTCTTTGGACATATATTCCTTAACATTTTTTGGACTGATGGATGTAAGTCAAAAACAACTGGAGGACCATGATTGCTTTAATGCATAACCTCCCTAGACATCAGAAGTCCCACTGCCTTTAGTGGCACTTTACTTCCAAGTGGGTGTGAAAAACAAAATTGTATAACTCTGGTCTGCAAAACAGGGGAAATGTTATAAGAATAACAGCTCAATTCTTTGCACTTTTATTCAGAATAAGTCTCATTATGTTTCATGAAGTTTAATCCCAGGTAAATATATACGATTATATATACTTACCTGTTACTAAATACCATGAGCTTAGTAGGGCTTAATTGTAAGAAATGGTGCCTATATAGTACTGTTAAGCATGGAAAACTGTGTTACAAAATGCCTAAAATGAACAGTTAATATCTACTATCCATAAATATAGATTTCATCTTGTGCACCTGTTTGTAAAACTGCCATATTGGAGACCGACTATGCAATTGCAAGGACAGCTCAGTGACTCTATCCCAAGCTTCTCCATGTTCTTGTCCTGCTTGATTTTTATTTGAAGCTTTAGAAAGTATAGATCCTTGAAAATGTAACATAGGGGAACTACAGCACACAGCTCTTTCCAAAAACCAAACATGCAAATTAAAGCTCTGACAGTGGGTCCAGATGTCAAGGATCTTCTCTCAACAACAATTTTACTACCAGAGGTCCTAAAAATGTTTCCAAAGTCAGATTGATTGATTGCCTGCAAAACTGCACATACTAGTCACCAGCTGAATCCCAAACCTCACCTTCATGGTCTTTTTTCTTTTTTAATGTCACTCAGCAATTAAGGAAATGGAACTGAGGTTACCAGAATATTGTAACTATGTTCTTGCTCTGAGATTTGACTTTGAGCTCTCAGCACCCAATTTCCCAATTCAGAGTTAGCATTTCTCAACGTTTTCCACCACCTCCTCTGTAGATCTTCAAGATCTCACTTTTTGGCTCCCAGCTACTTTGCAGCCCTGGTTCCCTTCACAATTCTACCTTGGCTTTCCTTTAATGTCCGCCCCTCTCTCCTCATCTTTTTTCTCACTGTAAGCTTGATTCAAGTGCCACAACTCTTTTCCAGTACAGTAAAGACAGGGAAAAAAACATACAACTTTAAAATATTTGTGGAACAAGGGAAGACTGAGGCAACGGTTAGACCAGTATAAGAAACAATAGCCTAAACATTGCAGAGTCCAGCTGAATTAAAAATAATTTATTTTCCAATAATTTAAAGCTGAGCCTTTCTTCAACTTTATAACTGTGTGCAATCAAGTCAATTTTGACTTACTGTATGACAACTCTTTCAAGGGTTTTCTAGATAGAAAATAAGCAGAAGCATTCCCTTCTTCTGAGAGCATCCTGGAACTGTGCAGCTTGCCCAAGGCCACACAGGATGGCTTTTCTGGGATGCATAGTGGAAAACTGAACTCCTAACCTCTGGCTTCGCAGCTGGATAGCTAACTTACTGAGCTATCCAGACAGTTCTTCAACTTTATATTTGCAAATGTAACTCTCACCAATGAACTGAACTTCAGTGTCCTCTAATAACCTTTGTGTTCCAGGTGAACAAACTTACTACTGTAATGCCTCTGACACAGGAATAGATACCAGTTCCAGGCCTGTAAGCACCAAACTGGTCCCAGACGCACATCACAAATATTCTGCTATGTGTAACCAAGTCAAGAAAGTAATGAGAATTTGGCACAAGACCTGCAAAGAATAAAAGAAGACAAAAAAGCGTCAAGAATATCTCATATTTATCTCTAGCTCCAGGACAGAAGCAACTGATATGAGATACATCATTAAAATGTATGTTTTAACATTTACTGCCCCCATAAAGGAGAATTGTTGTTTTTCATGCTTGCTTTTCTGAACTCCTCTTGTGTCGTCTTGGTGTGTTTCCAGAGACATATGAAATAACAAGTGTTATTTGCTGGCAAAAATTGTGAAAAAGTAAAATTCCCATACATGTATTCAGGAAGATCACAAGAAGTGCCACATCTGTTTAGCAATAATTAGTCATCCTCAGCTGTCTACTTAAGATTCAGTGAAAACAGGCATGGCTATAAGGAAACGCTAGACAAATGTTTCCAAAAGAAAACAGTATGCAGCTAAGACAGTCACCTCTACCAACGAGCTAATTATATCATTACTTAGAAAATAATCATTTCAATTACAGACCAATTAGGAAACAAATCTTATTCTTATTGTTTACTAGTCCTCATTATGGATGCAACAAAAATATAATCTTGAATTAACTCAGGGTGGATTGATTTAAATCAAATTTATTTAAATCACAATTAAAAATTTTAAAAACCCAATTTTCATCCACCCTCAACTAACTGCAGTAAACTGCAGCAATCTGCATGGTTATTTTTAATTAGATAAGTTCAGCACAGATATCACAATAAAATTGCGAAGTGAAAAACAGGATTAAAAAACAAGGTAAATCTGATTTAAATCAAACGAATTAAAATTATTATTTAAATTACTCCTCAGAAAGCCTTTAGCTCATAAGGTGATTTTTCTTCACATTCTTAAACCTAACACATATTTTCGACAATCTGCTCAGAATGTATCCATCTCCAGTAATCCTCTGTTCAGGGACACTTAACAGGGTCTCAAAGCATGGACTTTACAGCAAAGGCAACAGCTTGACTGTACTTATATAAAGTTGCAGAGGGACAATTGCTAGGGCTGCCACTCAAAAAGAATAAGCATCACTCAAAGAAACTAATAAAAGCAATACTGGAGATTTTGATAGTGCTTCCAAGTATTTATAAAATTATATTATGCTTCGGGAAAGAAAAAAGTTTCCATGAATCAATTCAGTTATTAATCAGCAAATAAGGCTGACCAAGTTTGGGACTTTTCATCTCCATATATTGTGGTTAATCTCTGGAGATACAAACCCCGTTTGGTAGCTGATTTTTCTGATGGCACCTGCCTGCTTGAGTACAAGGGGAAACAGAAAGATTAAACAATCTATGTTGCAAATTATGGGATTTCATTAAATTAAGTCCCAACCCAAAAACTGTTGGACTCTACCTACACAACTTTTTAGAAAAGATTCTATGAATATATTGGCTGAAATCCTGTTGCTTAGCGTAATAAGTCATAAATAAAGTCGATCCAATGGAACTTACACAGGAGTTCACTCACCAAATCACCACTGCAACTTACTAGGCTAAGTAACAGAATTTCCGTCATTGTCTAATAATATAAAATTTGAATGCATAATTCTTATTCCATAATAAGATATTTCAGAAATAACACATTGTGTTTTTTAAACAAACAAATATTTCAACATTAACATTAGGGAAAACTTATTTACATTTAAAAACTGAATTAACATTTAAAAATCCAGTTTGCTTTATTTATTTCAGCCCTATCAATGCTACACTTCAGCACACACTATGGAATGTGGACACAGACACAACACTGAGGTTGGAGATTCTCCTTCAATATTTAAAAAAAAATAAAAGTATTCTGGAAAGTACAACTTTTTTTATTGAAAAAAAAAGTCTCATCATATTTTGATAATGGCAAAAATCAATGAATAGTTTCCCCAAATTCAGGACTATTTTTCTCTGCTACTGGTTTTAAATGAACTTTTCCACATTTTTCTGGCTACACTGAAAGACAGATGTCTATGGATTCAGAATGACTTAGTGCATGATTACTCAACTGCTACTTCTGTTTCTGCAAAAAAACATCAGGGGTGTGCCCAGAGCAGTCTGAATCATGTAGCTGGTACTAGAAAATACCATGGATGACTAGTACCATCTGTACTGCACAGAACCTGTCAAACGACTGTTCCACTTCTAGATTTCTTTGTATAAAACACAGGACATATCTACACGAACATATATGCTTTTATGACTTTATATGTCATGCTTCCCTCCTCAGCCCCATATCTTAGAAGCTGTATTTTGATGACTAGGGATGGCACTTTCGTGTTTTAACAAATGGGGGGGAAAACCAACACAAAAGAGGGTATTTTTTTGTTTTCATGTTCTTTTCTAAAAGGAAGCCTCTTAAACATGAATGTTTTGTACTAACAAGAGATGAACATGAGAGTTTCATTTTTTTTCATGTTTTCCCTTCATTTAACCTTTGTTTCACCCCTTGTCCATCAAATCACATAGGAAAAATGTCACCCAGTATCATTGCAAGGCTGGCTGTCAGCAGCCAATTGGAATGTCTGGAACAGCAGAAATGTTTAGGCCCTCGATACCTGGCAGAGCGCCTTCTTCCGCCCAGTTCTATCCGTATCACCTGCTCCAGTCAGGCCGGGCGGCTGAGGGGCCTAACGCCAAGAGAGGCCTGGTGGGAAAAAACTAGAAATTGGGCCTTCTCGGCAGTGGCCCCTCGCCTCTGGAACAACTTACCTGTAGAGATCCGCCTGGCTCCCTCGCTGAGGGCCTTCAAGACTAGCTTGAAGTCATGACTATACAGGCAGGCCTTCCCTACAGCCATTACCTAGCCTATCTTCCTTTTCCTTTTTTCTCTCATCTTTTTCTTCTTTTTTCCTTTTCCCACCTTGGACTTTGTGATTAATTTGGATTTTACCTCAGTTTATTTTTTATGTTATATATAAACCGCCCAGAGTAGACACGTTCTAGATGGGCGATATATACATGTAATAAATAAATAAATCACCTAATCGGAATAGAAGCATAAAGCAGGCTATAAATCAAGCCACAGCAAAACTGAATCACTCTGATTCAGCCTGCAGTTTAGTCACAGCCTGAGTCTGTCTCACAAATATCTTTTAAAAACACACTTTAATGCAGTACCTCCTGTTCTCTTCTCATCAAAATTTTATGATGCTCCTCCTTCTGCCATCAGAACCTCTCTAAGCATTTTTTCCAACATGCATCCCCCAAACTGGGCTGATAAACCTAGCGGCTTGTTGGGATTAAGTCAGGACAGATTTGATTTAAATCAGATTTATTTAAATTGCAATTTAAATTACTATTTAAATTTTAAAAATCAGATGTTTTGACAATATAAATCGATAAATTGATTTCTTAAAAATTTAAATCATGATTTAAATTGTCATTTAAGTCTTTTTTTTACAAAAAATCATTGATTTTTTTTTAATCTACTCTGGTTTTGGTTACTACTGACTTCAATTCTTATTTTAGGAATTTAAAATGAAGAAGAAAAGAAAAATGTGATGTTTGTAACTAGGATTGCTCTTCACACCTTTGCAGGCCTTTAGCAAATTCAGTATAGCAAAACTGAATTCAGAACTATTTTAGAAGAATGTTTAAATTAGAAATGGTCCACATTGTCCCTACTAATGATCCTAGAGCATTTTGGATAAATTATTATGCTGATCATGCAAAAAAAAAGCAAAGGAAGGCTTGGATCAGAGTGAAAAAATTAGTAATACTTATGATGATGCTTTCTGTAGGTTTCCAGTACATGCATAAATACATGCATGAGATTCTCTTTACAGTGGTTCTACATAGCAACATTATCTGACCCATGTCCTAATTTATTTCTGGATTCATGACTACATTTCTCTTTACACACACACATAAACACATACACATATAACAACTGTTTTAATATATATACTCATCAGTACAAGTTCCAAAACTGCACCACATTAACTTTTAAAAAGAACACAGGAAGTCATAAAGTTTACTTTGCTTCTGTTTATTGTCAATTTTATTAATGCTATTTGCATTCCACTCCATAACACCCAATTCTAAAGGTAGATGGTAAAGTTCACTGCACAGGGATCAGGCAGTGAGGCGACAGATAGGGAGGGACAGAGAGCTGTGACAAAGTGCTAGAGGGCATAAATGTCTGTGCCACGCAGTCCACCCTATCATCCCACTTGTGTAGCTGGGAGCAAAACTAATTTTCTTCAAAACAATATATTTTTGCAAGCTAGTCTTGTTGTAAAGCTAAGTATACTGAAAGTGATTTGATGATAAATGGGCAATTGAGAACAATCAGCTATACCAAAGACTCAATCCTCATTTACTCACACAGGTCAATCCAACTGCCTGCATTTTTTTGACTTTTCTGAGGGCTTCTATTCTGGAGTGTCATGATGAAAACCAACATGCCCAAATGCATCACTATGTGACTCCTACTCCCATCAGTTAACACTTTGCTCCCAGTGATGTAGACAATACTCTCCCATCTCCTAGACTGAGGCATTCCACTGCGAATCCAACTGGCTTCTGGATACAGGGTGAAGAAAATCACCATCTTGACTTTTGCCTTAGGAAGCAAAATGTCTTAGATGAGCCTTGGCAGATATTCCTTTAATTTTGTTCCATTTCACTTGTGACACAGAGGGAGATTTACTCTTATCAGTCATGGACTTTCTCATCTGGATAGCAGAGCTCATTTCTCTCCCTCTCCCTTTGTAAACCACTTTTTCCTCATGCTATTGATGCTAGGGATTCCTTCACATAAGGGAAAGGGATGGACGAATCCCTGGTGTTTGAAATAGCCCCCTTAACTACTGCTATTCAGAGGCCATAAAGAAATATTTTCCAACACTGTGGCTAAAATTTGTAAGGAATCAGAGGCATGGGGCTTCTGGATTTTTCTATGCACCCCCACCTAAGGACCACATTTTAGCTGTGCTTGTTATAAATCCATATGGAATCTTCTAGACCCCTGCCATTGTTATTTCACTGAATGAGAGGCAAGGTTACAGGAACAAGCAATACCAGAAGATTTGTAATTACCTATTTAAAAAAATAAATAAATTACAAATCTTTTGGTATAGATGGCAACGGGAGATTTTAAGGAAATGTGATACAAATCCTTGACTTTGAAACTTAGTTGCATTTATTTTGTCTCATGATATAAACCTGTCACAATCACATGCACAAGTTTTTCTTCTGTCCTTACACTGAGAAATGAAAAAACAGAAGTAAAGAGGAATGGAGCCTTCAGAGGAACAGTCATGTCCTTCTCTCGCAGAGTTTAAAGTCAAAACTTCATATATCAATGAATGCTAATACAAGTCTCTGTAATGTTACACACACACTTCTGAAGTGTCCTTTATTTGAACTTCAACAATATTTTCCTGTTTTTCAGGATTTATCTGCAGCAGTGTCTAAGGGTTACTAGAAACCACTGTGCTATTTATCAAAGAGTACACCTCCATCACAAACTCTCAATCCTGAAGAAGCTCTTTAGTGCCAGCTGAAAACTGTGATAAACACCTTAAATTTGTGTTTTGTTTTTTAAGAGCAGCCATGCAGTATGTAGAAAAAACTCATGCTCCCATTTTGCTTTAGAATAGATCACTGGGTCAAATTAGTTCATAATGGCCAAGGCAGTATTCAGATCGCAGATTTCCCTAGAATGGGGGAGAGAGGGGGGACAAAATGTGATACTGGGGGGGAAAGCAGAATTCTATCCTTACGGCTTAGAGAAGACATGTTTGAATGTATGTGGTCAACAGACAACACCAGATTAAACCTCAGAAGCCAAAGAGGTGGCTCCTGATGACTGCTTGATGTAATGGCTATGTACTACTCATAGTACCGGAGACAGTATGCTTCTGATAAACACAAGCAGTAGACTGCTGTTGAGCTGGAGGTTTCCCTCAGGTATCCATGACAACTGCAGAAACAGAATGCTGGGATAGTTCAGCATCCTCAACCTGATGACCTCCAAAGGAAATACAAGTCCAGTTATCCAGAACCAGAATGGCTGGCTAAGGATAATATGATCTGTCATGTTATCACAACTGGAGGGTGCTAAGTTGAGGAAAGATAGCACAGACCTTTTGTCCAATCCACGGCTGATTACAGGAAATAATATTAGTCCTGGACAATGGCTGTTCAAGGAAAAGACCTACAAGCTGTCCACAACCTCCCCAGGATCAGGAAAACCATTTCATTTTATTTTTATTTACACCTCACCCTTCTCCCTAAAAGGACCCAAGATGGCTTAGAATATTAAAACAGACAATATTAAAAGCTTAAAAATACAGTACAATATTACAATATTAAAAAGAAACTTATATCTTCCAAACTAAAATTAGTACATAAAATCAGTTTAAAATAATTTTAAAAGCACATTACAAAAATTAAAAGACATGACAGTCCCAGTTTTAAATCCCCCTCATAGGCAGCAAGTTACTGGGGGGGAAAGCCTGTCTAGGACAGCAAAGAAGGGGCCAGCTTGGCCTCCTGTGGGAGGGAGTTCCACAAGTTGGGAGCAGCAACAGAAAAGAACCTCTCTGGTATCCTCACCAAACACACATGTGAGGGTGACAGAACCAAGAGAATATCCTCTCTATAGGAATATGTGGTCTTTTAGATAGCATGGACTCAAATTTTTAGGGTTTTAAAGTCAAAACCAGCACTTCAAAGTGGGCCCAGAAATAGACTAGCAGTCAGTGGAGCTTTGCAACAGGGGAGCTGTATGTTCCCCATAAACAAGTCCCAGTCTGGTTGCAACATTTTGGACCCACTTAAGTTTCCAAACCCCTTCCAAAGGCAGCCCTATGTATTGCATGTTACATCCAAATGGGAAGTAACTAAGGCATGTTGTTAGACATTACAAAGAACAGGAGAAGCTGAGGTTATTTAGATCTCTGGGAGCCCATTTTCCTTTTTTTTAAAAAAAAATTAATCTCGTTACATCGATGTTTTGACAACACTTCCTTGATCGGCACAAGTTTCTCTGCTGCATTTGTGCCTCTTGCAGCAGAGAAATTCATAGTCAGGTTTTGTTTTCACTGCAGCTGTACCACGAGGTTCCTGAAGCAGAAAACATGAAAGGGCTCAGGGGAAGGAGCACCACCTGGTGGAAGGATCCGCAAATAAGTGAAGCACAGAGGTTGATGACTTATGTTTTCCAATACAGTGGACCCTCGACTTACAGACGGCTCGACCTGCAGACTTTTCGAGTTACAGACTTCTCTGGCCGCAAAATTTAGGTTCGACTTGCGGCCAGAGAATCGACCTACAGACCGGAAAATCAAACAAAATGGACCAAAAACAGCCGGTTACGGATTAATCGGTTTTCAATGCATTGTAGGTCAATGGAGCCTCGACCTACAGACTTTTCGACCTGCAGCCACCGTTCCAATACGGATTAATTCCGTAAGTCGAGGGTCCACTGTACATCGATACTCCACTTGCTAAATTAAAAAAAAATATTGAAGGGACATGCAGACAAACAACAACACTGGCGGAAGCAACACAAGGCGACTTGCCAGAAAAAGTATTAGTACAGTCATGCACACAAGATACCACTGAAATTGTTGTGCAGTGAATTCTGCAACAAAAAGTAAAAGCCTCCCGGTGGGAGGGATGTGATGCAGAGATAGCAAGGAGGGGAACAAAAGAATCGATAATGACCCTGCGTCATATAAATCCCCCCCAAAAAGGTTTAAATTAACAAGGAGTACTTGGAAACACTTTGCTGGTGTGACTACAGCCCAACTCAACTCAGAAGTAAGTCCTAATATATTGGGTGAGATTTCTTCTTCGGTAGGATATGTAGAACTATAGCCAAAACTTTAAAAAAGAGCAAAATTTGCAAAATTATGTAAGGCAAAAAGTAAAAATATTCTTAATGTGCACAATTTAAAATAGGGCACATTATGCAGTTTTTCTGTGAGACACAGCAATTTGAACCATTTTAAAGAATATGCAACCTTGACAATCATCCCTCTTTCAGCCATATCTTGTGTTTAGACTAGCAAAGCACTAATATTTTATCTACTGGAGAATATTTTTACAATATTTTTCATTTGTAAAACTTTCATTGATTACAGCTGTAACACATACAATAAAACAAGTCTCTAATATATTACATTAACAAAACACTCAGAACAACAAGACCTATTTAAAATAAGGTAAAGGTAAAGGTTCCCCTTGACATTTAGTCCAGTCGTGTCTGACTCTAGGGGGCGGTGCTCATCCCCGTTTCCAAGCCATAGAGCCACTGTTTGTCCAAGGACAGTTTCCGTGGTCATGTGGCCAGCGCGACTAGACACGGAACACTGTTACCTTCCCACCAAGGTGGTACCTATTTATCTACTTGCATTTGCATGCTTTCGAACTGCTAGGTTGGCAGGAGCTGGGACAAGCGACGGGAGCTCACTCCATCGCGTGGATTCGATCTTACGACTGCTGGTCTTCTGACCCTGCAGCACAGAGGCTTCTGCGGTTTAACCCACAGCGCCACCACGTCCCTCTATTTAAAATAAACAGTAATTCAAAACAGGTAACTGGCAACATTAACATTCAGGGAAATATTCAGGAAAATGCAATAAACTAATCTTTAACTGAAGTGGAAATGCCCAATACCAAGTGCCTGCCTAATCCCAAGGGCAAAATCATTCCATGTAATGCAAAATGCTCCCCATCACAGCATAAACAAATAAAGCTCTTCAGGCCACAGTAACATTTATACAGTACTTGAATCTGTGTCTCACTTGCACCCATTCTAGAGTCTTCATAGGAATTATAAGTGCACAGTAAAAGGTCCCACAAACCAACTCTGCAGCTGCATTCTGCATTAGTGGCAGACTCCAAACCGAGCTCAAGACTAGTCCCACATAGACTGCATTACAATGATCCGGTCTTGAGATTACCAGTATACGGACCACTGTGGCTAGACTACCCTTCTCCAGGAGTGGTAGCACTTGTTGTAGAACCAAAGCTGACAGTAGGTACTCTTCTTTGCTACTAAGGTCACTTGGACATCTTATGTCAGAACTGAATCCAACAGCATCCACCAAGACTAAGTTCCTGTCCCTGTAGGGAAACTGCAGCTCTCTTCAGGTCACATAGATTACTTAACTCTCAAATCCAGTGTCCACCTACTCAAAGGGTCTCACCTCCATCTTTGCAAGGTGCAATCCCGGGGTCAAATCAGTGTATACTGTTAGAATTTCTCTAGGAGGAAAGCCCCCTTTCAAAATAAAAGATGGCAGTTTCTCCTAATGTGAGCTTTCTTCACTTAGCTTGTTTTTATTTTGTGACTTTTCACTGAGAGGTAAAAAGGAGCTTCACCTACAAGTCTGATTATTCAGACACACAGCTCTGAAGGAAACGTGTTACTAGAGAGAATTTCAGCAGTTTCTAATTGTGAATTTGGCACTTTATCTAGTTGGACTCTCAGTTAATCTAGCTTGGCCCTCATCCAGACCAATGCCACATCCAGTCCAGGTTGTGCATGACCATAACAGATTTTGATGTAACAGAGAAACAGAGCTGAATGTTTAGTAGAAGTTTAGTTCAAAACGAGGATGTGAACACACCTTTGACCTAGTCTGTACCCAAATAAAGGGGCACATTGATGCCTGGCCCATCCCGTGCCCTTTTGGAAATACTCTGACCCAATCTTTGTTCACGTCTGTGATGATATTTGCTTATTTCCAGTTTTTTTCAGGGCACACACCAGTCCCATAGATGGAGAAGGGAAAGAGCTATGACTTGGGGTAGGGGGATTATACAACTTAATCAGAGTTATTTCTGACACAATTATTTGCCCACCTCCAGGGTGAAACAACTGTTATGAACTTTGGTGGTGACTCTACCACATCAACAAGAACAGAGAAACCAATGTGGGGAGGAGAAAGTCAGTCTCTAAAGTTCTATGGTGAATCACTCAAAATCCATAAAAGAATGCTGGCATTCATCTTCATATGCATGTACACATAATTGTAATGGTGTAACTATCTAAGGTTTTGATCAGAAGAATTTGAGAGCACAGAGGTCAAACAATATGGTATCCCAACATAAATTCCTCACTTTGCACTGACTCTAGAAAATGCCACACTGCTACAATCTGGTGGCTTCTCTCAGAGAACCTCAGCTACTGATGTGGACAGGGCAGATCTTGGGCTTCACTGGGGTGTCAAATCTCTCCTTTGGTCCTGGCTCAGCAACTTCCTTATAAGGTACTGATACTTTTGTTCCCTTTTCCTTTTCCGTACTTTTAATCACATGACATTTTTTCTATTGCAACATTTTAATTCCACAAATGCCAGATTTAACATCAAGGATCTGTGGGAGTGCCACTCTGCCTCATGAACACCTTCAGCTCTTTGCTTCACCCTGTGGTTTCCTTATAATAAGCATGTACCGTCAAGTAGATGCTCACTTATGGCAACCCCTTCTAGGCAGGAAAACTCAGAAGTCCCGTATTTTCCATGTATAAGATCCCCCCCCCCACTTTTCTAACCCAAAATTAAGAAATCTAAGTGGGGCTTAGCAAGTGGAGGGGGAAGCAGGGATCAAAGCGCTGCAGGATCGCTTTGATCCCTGCTTTCCCCCTCTACTTTCTTGCCAAGAAAGTTCCTGCTTTCCCCCCTCCACTTTCTTTGCAAGAAAAAAAGCAGGGATCATCAAAGCGCTTGTGAAGAAAGTGGAGGGGGAAAGCACTTTCTTCGCAAGAAATGGGAGGGGGAAAGCAGGAATCAAAGCACTTTTCTACCAAGAGGCACAGTGCAGAATGAAACTCCGAACCTCAGGCTCCACAGTGAGATGCCTAACACACTGAGCTATTTAGCCAGCTGTAGTCTCCTTGAAAATGTACAAACTGTCTTGACATATAAGGCTGCAATCCACTGTATACTTACTTAGGCCCAACACTTATACAATGCAATATAAACCTAAGACTGAAATCCCTTGCATGCTTATTTGGGCATAAATCTCAAAGAACCAGGTAAGGATGCATTGGATCAGACTGAAAAAAGCAACATGGAAGATTGTGAGAGTAAAATCTCTTGTTCTGCAACTTCTTAGTTAGCCTCATGTGCAATACTGCTTTCCTAAAAGCTGTTCTGTAAGCCAACATTCTTCCTGAAATAATTATGTTTATTATGCTGCTATAAAAAAGGGTGGCTCACTTTCCCCAAATTTGATCATTATTTACACACTTGTCCAAAGGCAGTGCCCAGCTAGCTCTTTTGTACCTTTGGGGTTCATAAACTGGCTCATACTGATCAATAAGCAGAACTGCACAGATAGAAACAGCAGTCAAGATTGCTGTTCCAGCAGCCTACTTCAAAGAACAGGATAGATCCATGTCTCAGTTCTCCCCAGCAATGGAAAAAGGTTACCTCTGCCAACTGAACTCATGTATTCCTTCGCATGACCAGATGTTGCATGGCTTGCTTGCTGCCTCTCACCTGTCACAGAAACATTCCACCTTAGGAGAACACAAACAATATTTCCATGCAAAAGCAATTTCAGAAACTGAAATGCTTCTTGTTCCTGTCTAGCCGTCCCTCTTATGCTCAGCTACCAGAAAATATAGGGGCTGTAACATCTGCATCTGGGTACTCTATATTGTATACAGAGCCACTTGGTCTAAGACAGGGGATCTGCCCATTAGTATGGGCCAGAGCTTTGTGGGTGTCCATACTAGTTCATCAAAGCTAGACTTGCACATCACACTGTGCAAGGGCCAAAGGGTGAAGGGGGAGCAGGGAGAAATCATTGAGCAATTTAGCTTACTCTTCCTCCTGACCCAATCAAAAATGAGCTAAGAAGCACTTGGGAAAAACTTGCATCTCCCTGGTGACTCTGTTAGGTATGTATAAAAACTATGTCATTACATCACTGTTGGCACTTGTAAGATCACACATTCATGCCATTGTTTTATTTGATACTAGTCCAAGTTCCTCAACTTGGGAATAAACGTTTTCTTATGTTAAACAGCTCTTCCTAAATTTTCTCTGAACAATAACTGTTAATTATTCTACCTTTTCCTCCTCTTCCTTCCTTAAACTGCGGATATCTTTTAAAGGAAGCAAACAAACCCTAGAAAGCAAAATGAGCAGCAACAACAGTGCCATAAAATGAAGTTTCTGTTTTAAGAGCTGACCATCACTACTGTTTGAATTAAACAAATAACTGAAAAACTAAACACTAGTATACAGCACAAGAGTAAAATCTTAACACTAGCCAATTCTAGTATTGCTCTGTCAACTGTTCCCAACATGTTTTTTGGCACAAGTACTGTATGTAGCTATATAGATATATATATTTGTTAGAGTATTCACCTGCTCGTTAGGCTTATATAAGCCTCATGAGCAGGTGAATAGTCCAACAACAAACTGATGCAACTAAGGCTACAATTGACTGCATGCTTACTTAAGCTTAACAGCTAAACAATACAATATAAATGTTAATATCTAAGACTGCAATCTTGCATGCATGCTTATTTGGGTATAAGTCCCAAAGTACGCATGCACTGGATCAGACTGCAAAAGGCAATGTGGACAATTATGAGAGGAAAATCCTAGCTGTTGTTCTGCAACTTAATTAGCTTCATGTGCAACACTGCCTTCCTAAAAGCTGGTCTGCAAGCTAGTATTCTTCCTGAAATAATTATACTGTTTATTAGTCTGCTATGAAAAAGGGTTGCACACTTTCCCCAAACCAGTAAAAACTATACCACAAAACAGAAACTTGAAGAGGGGGAAGCATGGAAGGAAAGATATTCAAACGTTCCTCACGCTGTTCAGGAAGCTGGATACTCTCCTGCAAGCCAAGTTGGTGGAACCATCTGACCTGCGGTTTTTCTCCTTCTTGTCATCACAGCATTTCCCACAGAAATGCAATGGAGAACAAAAAAACAGTTTGGAAAGGTTTTCCTCCTAGTGAGTGTACTGGCAACGCACTCGCCATTAGAGAAAAACTTGTAAGAGTATTATAATGTATGTATGCAAAAGAAACGACAAGAATTCTAGGACACCCCCCCACACACACACACACAGTGTTATCAGCACTGCAGAAAGCGTTGCACTCCAGCAAGAACTACATGTGCGAAAACCTAACGGCTCTTTCCCAGAGATCAAACCGAGGGGGGTGTCCTCGGAAAACGAACAATGCACCTACTCCTGCTTTTCTTTTCCATACTGGAAAGCACACAGCAGGCGGCACAGCAATAAACCGACTGGCAGATTTATCTGCCTGCGTCGAGACTGCTGATGGGAGAGAAATGGCTCCAGCAGCAGCAAAGTCCAGCGAGTCTCCTCCGTCTAGCTAGAGAGCAGCACCCAGGTTTGCAAACCGCCGTACAACTCGTGTATAAAGAGCCATCTATGTGTAGCATCTGCGAAGTTTCGTGCTCTGGGTTTCTTCTCCCCAGGCGTAATTCAACTTCAAGCGTGGACTGGGGGAAAGACCAGGGTTGGGTTTTTTGATGTGTGTGTGTTTAGAGAGCAACAACTCTTTTTGATCCCCTGCCGCCTAGCCTGTTTGTGGAATCCCAGCTTTTCTCGGCAGCTGTTTGCAGGAGGCTCCAACACGTAACGAGGCTGAGATCCGCTGCTTTTGCGTCTGCTTTTCTCCCACACCCACACGGTCACACAAATACCCGGAAGACTGGAATTTGGGACGATCAAGTGAGAACTTAAACTATGTGCCTGAAGCGGATTTATTTTGGAGTAATCTCACTAAAATTAGCAGGAATACCGACTGTCGATTTACACCACCACCCCTCAAAGATCGTGGCTGCAGAAGCAATAAACCAACAAGCTCCACACAGAGAAAAGAGTTTTGCATATGCCAGTTTTCCGGCACACCGCTTGCTAGGAACACAAGGCTTTCCTCCAGCCCCCCCCCCCCCAAGAAAGAATCGTGGTCCTTCCCCTCGGCCCCTTTCTCCTACCACATCTCCGAAGTGATAAGCACATGGAGGAAAGTCGGCTGAGCAAAAGCCGCCCGCATGTCCGGTGCCCCCCCCTCCCCATCGCTCGCCAGGCGGTCTTCATTGCAATGACTAGAAAGCAAGAGCCCAAGCCGGGTCCGTCCCTCCCCGCTCGACTTACCGTCCAAAGGTGCGGCTTCCCCGCGGCTTCCTTTGCAGATTTGGCCCCCGGCTGGTAAATCCTCAGCGCAGAAAGGAACCTAGGCTGAGACACAGCGAGGGCGGGCGAGGGAGTCCTCCTCCCGCCTCGGCTTCTTGGGTCACTTTTTGGACGACCCCCTCCTTCCAGGCCTCTCTGACTGTGGCCAGTCTAAGGAGGAGGCGCGAGCCCTTCCCGGCTTGGCTTCTGCTTCCCGCGGGAAGGAAAGAGCGGTGCAAAGCGAGGAGGCTCTTTCGCTGCCTTGCCTTGCCCTGCCCTGGACCGGCCCACTCCACACGGACGTCCCCCTGCCTGCCTGCCTGCCTGCCTTCCCCCTTCTTCCCTCCCCAGCCCGCCAGATTAAAGGGAATGAGGGCGGCGGCACAGGATGGAGAGAGAGGCTGTGCTGGTGGGGAGCGGTAGGGGTGCTCGGAAGAAGAGCCCCCGCCGCCGCCCCCCCCCCCAGAGGGAAGTGGGAAATCTCACCCACCGGAGGGGGAGGACGAGGAGAAAGCGGGAAAAGAGCGTTGTGAGGAAGAAGCAGAAGTGGGGTGGGGTGCCCGAGCCAGCGTCCAAAGAGGGGTTTGCTCGTAGCGGGATTCCTGAAGGCAAAAAAAGGAGGGACGTGGCCGAGAGGGGACACCAGCTGAGAGTTTCCCTAGACTAGGAGGGAACATTAGATCCGTGCACGGTCCTATTTACATGCAGCAAACACAGAGGTCGGTTGGAAAGTGTTCTGGAGCGACAAGCGGGGTACGGGGTTTTTTTAAGGAGGTTTTTTTTGAAGCAAAATGGTCTGGTTTCTAAGGTAAAAGGAAAACGGGGGTAACTGAGGAGAAGGAGAGATGGGGGGGCTTGGCGTACATGTACTCAGTGAGGTTGAAAGGGTGCTTCACCCTCGGGAGATGGAGGGGGTTCCCTTTTGCCTCTCCCACGACCTGAGGGAAGGGGAAAGAAAAAAAAAGCAAGATGGGAACAATGGACCCCAAAACAAACCCCCACAGCTGTTAGTCCCACCTAGAGCAGACCGGCTGAATGAATGGGACTGGTGAAGACCACAGTTCTATGAGTCCCCATTCAGCGGGTCTGCTTTCGTTGGAACAAGCACTGGATTTAGCCCAATCTGATTCTATGTATTATGAAGCAAGAAAGGAAAGAAGCGGAGGGGACGCGTGGTGAGGTGACTAAAGAGGACTTCACTTGGGGGAAAGTGGTTGGCGGGGGGCGAACAGGAGAACGGAAAAGATAAAGAGAAAAGGAGGGCCGCTGTTGGAGGGGGTCAGAAACAAGGAACGCGGATTCTTTCCTCTTTCTTGTGGGTGTGTTTCTTTATATATGAGAATGAGAGAGACTCCCGCCTTCCCACGTGGAAGAAACCCGTGTTTATCCGAGGAAAAAGCACTGGGCAGGAGCAGCCGCCAGGCTCCTGTCCGCGCCTGGCGAGGTGAGGCGGAGGCCGGCTGGAAATGGGGCTACCCCGCGGACGCGCGCAGCCAAGGCAGAGCGTCCCGAGAGGCGCAGGACGAGGTCAGCGGCTGTGTGTTGATACGAGGGAGGCCCCACGGCTCCCAGCAGCGGCCGGGCGGGCGGGCGGGGAGGAGTGAGCGGGGCAGACACAATAAAGAGTTCATGGATGGAGCAAAGCGGGGAGGGGTGGAGGAGGGAAAAGAAGAAGCCCCGCATGCCGCCAGGGGTTGCGGCACTGCCGGAGCCGGTCCCTCTGCTGCTCATTAGGACCATGTGGGAAGAAGGAAGGGAGCGCGGAAGGAAGCGACGAAAGAGTCACGACAGATCTGGCCTGTGGGGAAACCCAGGATTGGACAGGATGGGGAAGAGCGGCTGCAGTAGCCGGGGAGTTCCCACCCGCTCAGCCTGCACTACAGTACTTCTTGGCACCGTGTGCGCCTGTTTGTGTGTGTCAGAGAGAGACAGAGAGATCAAGATGTTAATGGTGCTACTTAGATGCCTCCTTGCCAAAAACACTGTTAAAGTACCAAACGGAAAACTATTCCTGAAATGGAATGCGAAGAAAACGGAACAGCAGTCGTGTGTCCTTGGGACACAGAGGGATTCCTGCCCCGGGAGAGAGCTGGCCTGGCCTTGAACAGGGACCAGGCAAAGGGAGTTTGTGTCACTCAGGTTGCTGATTGTTTAAAAGGAAATAAAATGCGATCCGGTGTTTA
This sequence comes from Intellagama lesueurii, assembly GCA_037013535.1. Classification (NCBI taxonomy): domain Eukaryota; kingdom Metazoa; phylum Chordata; class Lepidosauria; order Squamata; family Agamidae; genus Intellagama; species Intellagama lesueurii. The sequence goes on along the minus strand of JBAJHW010000002.1, from coordinate 35,081,869 downwards.
TTAACCGCCCAGAGTAGACCTTTGGTCTAGATGGGCAGGATAGAAATCCAATAAATAAATATAAATAAATACATAAATATTAAGTTTACATGGAAAGAAGGAGGGAGCGTGTGTTTTCCTATTGCTTCATTTTTTAAATTACGATTTTAGTCTATTTTCTTATGCACGGTTTTAAACTAACATAGGTTACCTTGGGGGCTGGCTATTGAAGTAGAAAGATGGGGAAGAAGTCTCACAAATAAACAAACACCCTGTGTTTGTGTTTATAGGCATTGCAGTATAAGACTGGTTTTGCCACCTTTCACAATTTACTTCCTGAGCCAAGAAACACAAGCTCTGTTAAGACTGATTACTGATTAGGTAGTCTCAGAGACGCATTACACACCTATTTACACTTCTTGATTCAAGGGGCACGAAATGTGACTCCAAACAAGGAATCTCTCCAAGCAGAGATAGGCTTCTTATTCATCCTTTGATCACCCAACCTGGGAGTGGGGGGTAGAATCTGAAAGGTTCTTAAAATTGGTGGTGAAATCATAAACAGACATTTGCCCACAAACTGTGTGTGTGTAGGGCTTTTTTTGCATGAAAATTTCCAGATTAGGGGGTCTGGTGCTATAATCCAAAATGTAATTTTTTTCAAGCTTTGTTTCTGCCATCATGGTAGGCATGTTGTGGGAACAATAGCCTGACCTACTTTACAGGATTGTTGTAAGGATAAAGTGGGAAGGACAGCCATATGTACTCTCTTGAGATTCCTGGAGGAATGCCAGAATATAAATGTAACAAATAACAACAACTGAGCTTGGAGTGTGCCACACCCCACAATGCATCCCTTTTCGATTTATTTTACAGTAGTGGCAGAACTTTGCTGGCTGTTCTCTGGCTCCACTCACAAGAATGCACTTCAGATGGATCTTAATGTTACTCAACTCTTGATTCTCAGCCACAGGACTATCCTCAAAATGACATTACGACAGCGCTTGGAAGCATTATTTTTCAAACTATAACAGAATTCCCTGCTGGGGGATTCTGGAAATTGTAGTCCAAAAGGCAGCTTTTCAAGGTCTTGATTATTTCAAAATTCCACTAAGTTCTATGACATTTATTTCCAAGTATTTGCATGTGTAAATTTTCAGTTATTACTTTGTAATACTGTAGTGGCAAAGACACAGAGGGAGAAAAATCAGAACTGGGCTGGGAAACTACATAAATTATGTTTTCATGCATGTTGTTCCTTTGGCTACAGTTGAATTTCACTAAAATTAGAAATGAGCAGATTAACATTTGCTTCTGCAGTCTTCACTCCATGTTTACTATTTTTGTTGTTTAGTTGTTAAGTGGTGTCCGACTCTTCGTGACCCCATGGACCAGAGCACGCCAGGCCCTCCTCTCTTCCACTGCCTCCCGGAGTTGGGTCAAATTCATGTTGGTAGCTTCGATGACACTGTCCAACCATCTCGTCCTCTGTTGTCCCCTTCTCCTCTTGCCTTCACACTTTCCCAACATCAGGGTCTTTTCCAGGGAGTCTTCTCTTCTCATGAGATAGCCAAAGTATTGGAGCCTCAGCTTCAGGATCTGTCCTTCCAGTGAGCACTCCGGGTTGATTTCCTTCAAAATGGATAGGTTTGTTCTCTTTGCAGTCCAGGGGACTCTCAAGAGTCTCCTCCAGCACCACAGTTCAAAAGCATCAATTCTTCGGCAGTCAGCCTTCTTTATGGTCTCTGACTTCCATACATCGCTACAGGAAAAACCATAGCTTTGACTATGCGGACCTTTGTCGGCAGGGTGATGTCTCTGCTTTCTAAGATGCTGTCTAGGTTTGGCATCGCTTTCCTCCCAAGAAGCAGGCGTCTTTTAATTTCGTGGCTGCTGTCACCACCTGCAGTGATCATGGAGTCCAAGAAAGTAAACTCTGTCACTGCCTCCATATCTTCCCCTTCTATTTGCCAGGAAGTGATGGGACCAGTGGCCATGATCTTAGTTTTTTTGATGTTGAGCTTCAGACCATTTTTTGCGCTCTCCTCTTTCACCTTCATTAAGAGGTTCTTTAATTCCTTCTCACTTTCTGCCATCAGAGTGGTATCATCTGCATATCTGAGGTTGTTGATATTTCTTCGGGCAATCTTAATTCCGTCTTGGGATTCATCCAGTCCTGCCTTTCGCATGATGTATTCTGCATATAAGTTAAATAAGCAGGGAGACAATATACAGCCTTGTCGTACTCCTTTCCCAATTTTGAACCAATCAGTTGTTCCATATCCAGTTCTAACTGTTGCTTCCTGTCCCACATCTAGATTTCTCAGGAGATAGATAAGGTGGTCAGGCACTCCCATTTCTTTAAGAACTTGCCATAGTTTGCTGTGGTCCACACAGTCAAAGGCTTTTGCGTAGTCAATGAAGCAGAAGTAGATGTTTTTCTGGAACTCTCTGGCTTTCTCCATAATCCAGCGCATGTTAGCAATTTGGTCTCTAGTTCCTCTGCCCCTTCGAAATCCAGCTTGTACTTCTGGGAGTTCTTGGTCCACATACTGCTGAAGCCTACCTTGGAGGATTTTGAGCATAACCTTGCTAGCGTGGGAAATGGGTGCAATTGTATGGTAGTTGGAGCATTCTTTGGCACTGCCCTTCTTTGGGATTGGGATGTACACTGATCTTTTCCAATCCTTTGGCCACTGCTGAGTTTTCCAAACTTGCTGGCATACTGAGTGTAGCACCTTAACAGCGTCATCTTTTAAGATTTTAAATAGTTCCACTGGAATGCCATCACCTCCACTTGCCTTGTTGTTAGCCATGCTTTCTAAGGCCCACTTGACTTTGCTCTCTGGCTCAAGGTCAGCAACCACACTATCTGGGTTCTCCGGGACATCCAGATCTTTCTGGTATAATTCTTCTGTGTATTCTTGCCACCTCTTCTTGATGTCTTCTGCTTCTGTGAGGTCCCTACCATTTTTGTCCTTTATCATGTCCATCTTTGCACAAAAGGTTCCTTTAATATCTCCAATTTTCTTGAACAGATCTCTGGTTTTTCCCTTTCTATTATTTTCTTCTATATCTTTGCACTGTTCATTTAAGAAGGCCCTCTTGTCTCTCCTTGCTATTCTTTGGAAGTCAGCATTCACTTTTCTGTTTACTATAATAACTGCTAAATGATGTAGTAACATAGCTATTCCTGCCACCTCCTCATGCTATGCTGTTTCAGTTTGCAAAATGGGTTATTTATTGCACTTTGGCACTTTTGAAAAGTAGTCTAATAAATAACATTCTGTGGACACTACATTAATGTACAAAGTTCTTCACAATTTATAAAATCCTGTTTAAAATATTCAGGTTTTGACCCATGTACAATTATAAAAGAGAGGTTACGTACCTGTAACTTTGGTTCTTCGAGTGGTCCTCTGTGAATTCACACTAATGGGTTAAGTCTGCGCATGCGCAGAGGCCTCGGAATATTCTAGAGCTAAATAATCGTTTAGGACCTCCCCCCAAGCCCTCGTGGACCGCCCGCCCTGACAGTTACCTCAGTTCCCAAATTCCGCTGCTGCTCTAAAGAGAAACAGCCGTGACGGAAAGAGGGGAGGACGGGCGGGAAGTGTGAATTCACAGAGGACCACTCGAAGAACCAAAGTTACAGGTACGTAACCTCTCTTTCTTCTTCGTGGCCTCTGTGAATGCACACTAATGGGTGATTAGCAAGCTTACCTTAGAAAGGTGGAGGGACGTCACGGCAGTACAGCAGAAAGAACCGCACGTCCAAATCTAGCATCCTCCTTAGCACGAACGTCCAGCCGGTAATGGGACGCAAATGTAGAAGGCGTGGACCACGTCGCAGCCTTGCAAACATCCTGAAGTGGGACACCTCGTAAAAATGCAGTAGAGGTGGCAAGAGCCCTGGTTGAATGGGCCTTGACCATGTCTGGAAGAGGCTTATGTGCTAGTTCGTACGCCAGACGAATGGTCTGCACAATCCACTTTGAAATGGTTCGAGAAGACACTTGTTGTCCTTTGTGAGGCAAATGCGGAGAAACGAAGAGTCGTTTAGACTGTCGAAAAGGTGCAGTCCGCTGAACATAATAAGATAACGCCCTGCGAACATCAAGCAGGTGTAAAGACTGTTCAACAGGGGTAGACGGTTGCGGGAAAAAGGTCGGCAGTATAATGGGCTGACGCACATGAAAGGTAGAGCAGACCTTGGGGAGAAACGAAACATCTGGGTACAGAGTCACCTTGTCCGAGAAAAATTGAAGGAAAGGAGGGTCCACCCGCAATGCGGCTAGCTCAGAGGCTCGCCTGGCAGAAGTTATCGCCACCAAGAACAGAACCTTGAGGGTGAGCAGACGCTCAGAGGCTGTGGCGAGCGGTTCAAATGGAGAATGCGTCAGGCGATTGAGGACAGTATGTAATGACCATTGGGGAACAGGCGTTATTCGTGGAGGGTGCAGTTGGGCCGCTCCACGCAAAAACCTCTTTACTGTAGGATGTCGGAAGAGGAGAGAGCTCTCCGAGTCAGGAGGTTGATGAGCAATAATTGCTGAGAGGTATACTTTTAGGGTAGAGAGTGCCAAATTTTTGTCAAACAGGTACGCCAGAAATTCCAGAACTGCCTCCAGTGAGGTTGGCGAGATAGGTAAGTTTCGCGGAGCAGTATAGTTTTGGAAAGCAATCCACTTGTTACTATATAGAGTCTTAGTGGAAGGTTTCCAGCAGTGAGAGATGACGGTGGTCACTGTGGAATGATTCTCCACGCAGTGAGGTGCAGGGAGAGGATATCCGGATGGTAAGTGGCCCCGTCGTGTTGAGAAAGCAGACGTGGAAGACACGGTAGCTTCATGGCGTCCACAGCCATTGTCGTCAGCATTGTGAACCACGGCTGACGGGGCCAGCTGGGTGCCACCAGCACTACATCCGCATTGTCGTGTTGTATTTTGACAAGGGTACGGAGTAGTAGAGGAAAAGGTGGAAACATGTAGAACAGATGAGTGTTCCACGGGACCATGAGAGCGTCGCCGTGGGATCCGGCTCCCCGACCTGCTCTGGAGAAGTAAATTGCGCACTTGGTGTTGTCCTGATTGGCGAACGCATCCACTGTTGGGAAGCCCCATTTCTTGCAGATCCGAAGAAACACCCCCTGATCTAGTGCCCACTCGTGCATGGATGCACTCGTTCTGCTGAGGCGGTCCGCCCAGACATTTTCGTGGGTGGAAATGTAAATTGCCGAGGGAAAAATGTGGTTCTCCAGACACACTCCCAAAACTGGACGGTCAGATACAACAGAGGGGGAGAGTGAGTGCCTCCCTGTTTGTTGATGTAAAAGGCAGCTGTGGTGTTGTCTGTGACAATCTGTACTGCCGTGCCTGAGATGATGGGGAGAAAGGATCGGCAGGCTTTGAAGATTGCCAGTAGCTCGAGGTTGTTGATGTGCAGTTGTTGCTCCTGTTGAGACCATCGAGCGTGGACTTGAAGGCCGCTGCAATGAGCGCCCCAACCTGTTGGACTCGCGTCGGTGGTGACTCGTGACGTTAGTAGGAGTGGGGCGAAAGGGCGACCCATGAACAGGTTGTGAGGGTTCGTCCACCAGTGCAGTTGTTGCGAGAGCTCGATGGAGACTTGGAGGCGCATCCTGGGAGAGTCCAGCATGGGGTTGAAGAGGGAGAGAAACCAAGCCTGAAGAGATCTCATCTTCAGTCTGGCATGAGGTATGACAGAAGTTGTGGAGGCCATGAGGCCGAGGAGTTTTTGTGCTTGATGGGCAGTGACCGATTTCAGTGGTTTGAAGAGTTTGATGAGGGCGCTCATCTTGACTGCCCGTTCTTGTGGAAGAAAAGCTCTTGCCCGTCTTGCGTCGATTATAGCGCCTATGTAATTTGCCACCTGAGAAGGCGTCAACATTGACTTCTTGTAGTTTACTTGCAGGCCGAGGCTCTGCAGGAGAGTCAGAGTCGTGTTGGTGTGCAATTCCGCCAGATGCTTTGAGGGGGCTACCAGGAGCCAATCGTCGATGTACGGATACACCGCGATGCCTCTTGTGCGGAGAAACGCCGCCACGGGTGCCATGCATTTTGTGAAGACACGGGGGGCCGTGGAAAGTCCGAAAGGTAGGGACGCAAATTCGAAAGAGGCGGAGCCAAGAGAGAAACGCAAGTACTTTCGATGATCTGGTCTTATAGAAATGTGAAAGTAAGCGTCGCTGAGATCGACCACGACGAACCAGTCCCCGCGATGGAGCAGAGGAAGGATGCGTTCTAAGGTGATCATCCGGAATCGACGGTAAGTGATGAAAGAATTTAGATCCCGGAGGTCGAGGATGGGACGGAAGGAGTCGTCCTTTTTTGGAACTAAAAAGTATCTTGAAAAGAAGCCAGGGTCGATAGGGTCTGGGGAAACGTGAAAAATGGCCAATTTTTGAAGAAGTATTTTTATTTCTTTTTGTAGGGCGACGGAAGGAGGAGTGAAGATGACTCGTGAAGGAGGTAGTTCGATGAACTCTATTGCGTAGCCCTGGGCGACTATGGTGAGTACCCATTTGTCGGTGGTAATAAGGAGCCAGTTTGGAAGAAAGGGTGCAAGGCGGGTGGAATAATGGGTGGTGGGACCAAGAGTAAATGAAAGGTGGGAGTCAAAAACCCTGCTTGGGTTTCCGGTCAGGTTTCCTAAATGGTTGGCGTGGGCGCCGACGTTGGTCCTGTTGACGAGCTGGGTAGGCATACTGAGAAGGGTAGAATCTTTGTTTATTCTGATACGGTCTGTATGACTGATAAGATGATTGATAAGAGGGCTGACGCTTCCAGGGGAATCGTTGTTTGAAATACGGTTGGGAAGAGTAAGCGCGTGCCGTCTTTTTTGCCTTTTGCAGACCCTCCAGGATGTCGTCTGTCTTAGGGTCGAAAAGACCAGTGCCATCGAAAGGTAGGTCCAATATCCTGGTTTTGGAGTCCTCGTTGATATTGGCAGATCTAAGCCATGCGTGACGTCTGATGGCTACTCCAGTCATCAAATTGCGGGAGGCTGCCTCTATGATGTGCCGGGCAGTCACCCTCTCCTGTCTGGCCAGGGCCATAGCTTCTTGGTGCAAGGATAGGCCCCTAGGCTTAAGCTCAGCCGGGGCCGCTTGTAAAGATGGTAGGGCACGGTTCCAGAGGTGCTTATGATAAGCAGCCATCGCAGCCATATAATTAGCAGCCCGAAGCGTAAAAGAGGCGAGTGAGTAGGCACGACGGCCGAGAATGTCCATCCTCCTGCCTTCCTTGTTATTAGGGGCAGCGTTTGAACTGGCTCTGGATTTAGATTGAGTGACATCCACAACTACAGAGTTGGGAGGAGGGTGCTTTGTTAAGAAATCCAACTCAGTCCCATGGATCTTATAGAGATTCTCAACTCGTCGGGACATTTGAAGTACCGAACATGGTTTGTCCCAGGATTGTTTGGTGACACGCAGTAGGGACGGGATGAACGCCATACGTAAAGGAGGATTCTGGTCTTCATCTATATCCTCATACACTTTATCAGTGGCGATCTGAGGTGGTTGGTGCACCGAAAGGTCCAGGGCAGCAGCTATGCGACGTATCAAGTCCGAGTAAGAGGCGAAGTCAGCTGCCGGAGAGGTGGGGTTGGCATCATCAATTTCCGAATCCAGTGTATTAGCATTAGGGGGTGATTCGCGGAGAGAAGCGTCCGACGAATCCGACTCAAAGGACGTGTCAGATGAGTCCGCGGGAGAGTAAAACTCGTCCCTGGAATAACCCTCGGATTTAGATGGTAGAATTTTCCTTCGTTTGGTACCGTGCACGGTACCGTGGGCCGGAGATTCGGCGGAAGCATCCGAGTCCGAGGAAGCGGAACGTTCCCGACGGCGTTTCGCAGTCTTCTTAGGCTCTACAACGGTGGCGAGAGAGCCCTTGCGACGGTGTCGTGGCACGGTACCAGTGTCGGTACCGTGGGCAGCCGCGGCCGCGGGCACATCTCGGTCTCGACGCTTAAGAGTTTTAGAAGCGACGTCGACCTTGGTACGTTTAGACGGTACCGGCACTGACTTAGGTTTCTTCGTCGCTGACGGTACCGTAAGGGCTCGATCCCGTCGGCGTCGTTTATATTCAGTCCCGTAGGGGTTGGGATCAGTCGGCATCGAATCATCCCCCGACGAGCTGGTATCGTGGGACACCGACGATTCCGAAGACGACGAATCGAACCCATAAAAGGAACGGGGATCGAACATTCTCTTCATTTGTTTGCGCCAGCGGCCGAATTGTTTCCTGCTGTACGGAAACGGAGGCCAGTCTTCAGCGCGTGCCCGGCTCTTCTTATCTTTGGGGTGACGCTTTGGAACCCCAGGTAGCTTAGAGACCTTCGGTCCCGAATGCTTCGAGGACCGGGAATCTCTTTCGGCCGGCACAAGATGTTTGATTTTAGCCCTCCTCTTTTTGGTTGGTGATGGATCTGGCGGTGGGGAAACAGATCCCTGTTCGGAATCTGAGGGCAAGGGCGAGGCGAGGCTCCAAGCCACTGAAAAAATTCCCTGACGACCCCTCCGATGGTACCCCTACATCTTGTAAAGAGGCTGGTATAGGGGGTTGATTTTTCGCGGCGCGCGGGGAAGCGGCTACGGGAGATTCGAGCAACGGCGGCGCTCGCGTAGATGGTTGTTGCGGCGCCGGTTGTTGAGTGGGTGAAGAAAGTGGTTTCTTGGTCTTTGAGGATGATGACTTGTCCTTTGGATTGGTGACCTTAGATTTAGGAGGTTTTGCCTTAGGAGATAACAGGGGCATCTCAGCAGTAGAGGGAGCAGATTTATTGTCCATTGTGGGGGGTTGAAGAGACTTTTCCCACAAAATGGCGCGGAGGCGAAGTTCCCTTAGTTTTAGCGCCTGTTTAGTGAATTTCTTGCAATGGAGGCAGGATTGAGGGATATGAGTGTCCCCGAGACAGATTAGACAGAGTCTATGTCCGTCAGTAGATGGGATCTTTTTGCGACAAGAATCGCAGCTTTTGAAAGTCACTTTCGGTGCCATAAAAAGGCGGGAAACGGGAGAGGGAGGGGGGAGGGGAAACTCTAAAATCTAAACGAAACCCTTTTTTTTTTTTAATATATATTAAAACAGGGGAACAAAGAACGGACGATAAACGTAAAGAAAGATAAATACGGTGTTCCGATTTCCGTTAGCGAAGAGCTCCAGATAATGAGACCTGCTGCAGCAGCGGAAAAAAAGGAACTGAGGTAACTGTCAGGGCGGGCGGTCCACGAGGGCTTGGGGGGAGGTCCTAAACGATTATTTAGCTCTAGAATATTCCGAGGCCTCTGCGCATGCGCAGACTTAACCCATTAGTGTGCATTCACAGAGGCCACGAAGAAGAACCAATTCAGTTCAGCCCAATTTGAGTTACAGCTTCTCAAAGATAACTATTTTTTTTTTTTACATTTTGATATAAGTGACATGGTTAATTTTTATGGAACTCAGGAGGACTTACTCCCTGGTAATTTTGTTTAGGGTTTCTAAACAAAACTACAGGGCCACTATTTAAAGAGGAAGACTGGAATTAATATTTATACATTGCATCACTTCATCATTAGATCAGGGAAAGGATGGCAAATGCAACAGGATAATTGCAGGCCTTCACAAATAGGACGAAAAACATTCCATTTATGTTCTGAAGATCAGGAGAAAAGCAGAATCTGTAATCTGCCTGTAGATTAGTTAGAGCTGGTATAACATTCAATATATGTTCCAATCCCCAAGGAAGGATATGCCAAGGAGAGTACTAACTATAGAACCATTGCTCTAATTTTCCATGCAAGCAAAATGTGATGCTCAAGGTGTTGCAGCAAAGGTTTTTACCCTATATGGAGTGAGAAATACCTGATGCTCAAGCTGGATTCCAGTATCATATTGCAAATATCCACAAGCTGCTGGAGCGCACTGAAGAATTTCAGAAGAAGATCATTCCATGCTTTATAGACTATAGTAAAGCTTTAGACTGTGTGGAACATGGAAGCTTTACATTGTTTTTAAAGAAACAGGTGTGCCTCAACATTTGATTGTCCTAATGCATAACCCGTATTGTGGACAAGAAGCTACTATTGGGAGAGAATATAGACACAGAGTGGTTTTCTATAGGCAAAGATGTCAGATAAGGTGCATGTTATCTTTCCATCTGTACACAGAATGTATTATAGGGAGAGCTAGACTAGATTCAGATGAATGAAGAGTAAAACTTGGTAAAAGGAACATCAATAATTTAAGATATGCAGATGACATGTATTGGCAGAAATTAGGAATGACGAAACTACTTCTGATGAAAGTGGAAGAAGATTATGGTAAATCAGGACTGCAGCTGAAGACGAAAGAGACAAAAATAATGGCTACATGTCATACTTTGGGTACATTCTGATGAGGCAAGATTTTATAGAAAAGACAATGCTGTGAAAGGTTGAAGTTAGGAGGAAAAGAGGAAGACCCAAAAAGAGATGGATTGACTCCCTAAAGGAACTACAGGCTTGAATTTGCAAGAGCTGAACAGAGCTGTTGAGAACAGGACATGTTGGAGGTCACTCATTCATAGGCAACTTGATGGAACATAACAACAACAGAATTAAAGTAGTACTCCAAAGTATGCACTGACTTGCTGTATAGAGAAATTGGATACTAGTTTTGAGTCATTATACCAGAGATTACTCAAGTTCTATGTACTTTTGAGATTTAATCCTTCAAATTCCATCCAACTGCAATTGTAATCTGAGTGCTGTCTTGATAGTGTCATGTCATTCTGCACCTCAAATAAAAGCAAAGCAAAGCAAAAGCATGCTGCTTATATACCGCCCCATAGCGCTTCAAGCACTCTCTGGGCGGTTTACAAGTTAATTATGCAGGCTACACATTGCCCCCCCCCCCCCCAGCAAACTGGGTACTCATTTTACCGACCTTGGAAGGATAGAAGGCTGAGTCAACCTTGAGCCTGCTACCTGGGATTGAACCCCGGGTCATGAGCACAGTTTTGGCTGCAGTACAGCAGTTTAACCACTGCACCACAAGGCTCTAAAGGGGCATACAAAGAAGACCTGCAGTCTGATAACACTCTCGGATTATTAATAAATTAATTATTAATATTAAGGTATTCAACTGTCATCCAGAAGGATTAAAAAAAACAACAATTATTCTATGAATTTTAAGCTGTTTTCTGCCCTATGAGAACTGTGGTTTCACAGTAGAATCTAGGGCTAAGGTTAAGGTTTAAATCCTTATACTTTAAATTCCACTGGTAATTCCAATGTGCCCTTTGATAAGACAACCTACTGACAAACTACGTACTTCTGCTTGTCACCATCATGGTTTGCTGAAAAATGCCATGGACCTATTCATTTGTCCCAATATATCAAACTGATTGGGATGCAAAAATACTCTAGTGACAATATGCAATAGATGTCTTTTCATCTGAGCTACTTGTTTGTAAACAAACAAAAAACAAAAAAACTGTACATGGCCAATTGACAAGAGCAGAAACACATGAGATAGCTTTATATTTAGAAAGTGATAGAATGTTATTCCTCCAAACATTTTTCAAAGATTCCACATCTGATCAGTCAAACCGTAAATGAATCACATGTTTATCTCCCAATGACAAATCATAAGACAAAAGGAAGCTGATTTGCAAGTTATAGCACTGCAAAACTCTTAAAGGAGTTCTGTTTCTAACTCAAGCTACAGTTTTGTCTGTTTCTGTGCTAAAATTCAGAGCTTAAGCTCTTCAAGTCACAAGGTTGAGGAATGATTGCATTCAAGCTCTAATTCTGTGTGGACTCTGCAATTAAATGTGACTCGTGGGGAGGGGGCTCCTAATAGCAGGATTATAATTGTTAGGAGGAGTTTATTAAATGTATTAAATGCCTGCATGCCAAAACCAGATGATTTCTGTTCTAGCGGTGTGAAATTTATGATGGAGTTTCAAAATAACTATACACTGTCCTTTTCTTTAGAATGGATAGTTAAAGAAACCCTTGGAACCCAACTTAGACTAGACTGTGAAAAAATGTTGAATGTTTTCCTTCAACTAGCTTCACTTTTTATATTAGAAACATGGGATGTGCTGTAACATTTGCCAACTGCTCTCCAATATTGGATATAACTACACAATTCATCTTCACGGATTGCTGCCTTGTCGTGGCGAAGGGGCTTGAGTAATTCAGAGAAGCTATGGGCTATGCCGTGCAGGGACACCCAAGATGGACAGGTCATAGTGGAGAGTTCTGACTAAACGCGATCCACCTGGAGCAGGAACTGGCAAGCCACTCCAGTATCTTTGCCAAGAATACCCCATGAACAGAAACAAAAGGCTAAAAGATATGACACTGGAAGATGGGCCCCTCAGGTCGGAAGGCGTCCAACATGCTACTGAGGAAGAGCGGAGGACAAGTACAAGTAGCTCCAGAGCTAATGAAGTGGTTGGGCCAAAGCCGAAAGGACGCTCAGCTGTGGACGCACCTGGAAGTGAAAGGAAAGTCCGATGCTGCAAAGAAGAATACTGCATAGGAACCTGGAATGTAAGATCTATGAACCTTGGTAAGTTGGATGTGGTCAAACAGGAGATGGCAAGAATAAACATTGACATCCTGGGCGTCAGTGAACTAAAATGGACGGGAATGGGCGAATTCAATTCAGACGATTACCATATCTACTATTGTGGGCAAGAATCCCGTAGAAGAAATGGAGTAGCCCTCATAGTCAACAGAAGAGTGGGAAAAGCTGTACTGGGATACAATCTCAAAAATGATAGAATGATTTCAATACGAATCCAAGGCAGACCTTTCAACATCACAATAATCCAAGTTTATGCACCAACCACCGATGCTGAAGAGGCTGAAATTGACCAATTCTATGAAGACCTACAACACCTTCTAGAACTGACACCAAAGAAAGATGTTCTTCTCATTCTAGGGGACTGGAATGCTAAAGTAGGGAGTCAAGAGATAAAAGGAACAACAGGTAAGTTTGGCCTTGGAGTTCAGAACAAAGCAGGGCAAAGGCTAATAGAGTTTTGTCAAGAGAACAAGCTGGTCATCACAAACACTCTTTTCCAACAACACAAGAGGCGACTCTACACATGGACATCACCAAATGGGCAATACCGAAATCAGATTGATTATGTTCTCTGCAGCCAAAGATGGAGAAGCTCTATACAGTCAGCAAAAACAAGACCTGGAGCTGATTGTGGCTCTGATCATCAGCTTCTTATAGCAAAATTCAAGCTTAAACTGAAGAAAGTAGGAAAAACCACTGGGCTAGCCAGGTATAATCTAAACCAAATCCCTTATGAATACACAGTGGAAGTGAAGAACAGATTTAAGGAACTAGATTTGGTGGACAGAGTTCCTGAAGAACTATGGATGGAGGCTCGTAACATTGTACAGGAAACAGCAACAAAAACCATCCCAAAGAAAAGGAAATGCAAGAAAGCAAAGTGGCTGTCCAACGAGGCCTTACAAATAGCAGAGAAGAGAAGGGAAACAAAATGCAAGGGAGATAGGGAAAGTTACAGAAAATGGAATGCGGACTTCCAAAGAATAGCAAGGAGAGACAAAAGGGCCTTCCTAAATGAACAGTGCAAAGATATAGAGGAAAATAATAGAAAGGGAAAAACCAGAGATCTGTTCAAGAAAATTGGAGATATTAAAGGAACATTTCGTGCAAAGATGGACATGATAAAGGAGAAAAATGGTAGGGACCTTACAGAAGCAGAAGACATCAAGAAGAGGTGGCAAGAATACACAGAGGAATTATACCAGAAAGATCTGGATGCCCCGGACAACCCAGAGAGTGTGGTTGCTGACCTTGAGCCAGACATCCTGGAGAGCAAAGTCAAGTGGGCCTTAGAAAGCATGGCTAACAACAAGGCCAGTGGAGGTGATGGCATTCCAGTGGAACTATTTAAAATCTTAAAAGATGACGCTGTTAAGGTGCTACACTCAATATGCCAGCGAGTTTGGAAAACTCAGCAGTGGCCAGAGGATTGGAAAAGATCAGTCTACATCCCAATCCCAAAGAAGGGAAGTGCTAAAGAATGCTCCAACTACCGTACAATTGCACTCATTTCACACGCTAGCAAGGTTATGCTCAAAATCCTCCAAGGCAGGCTTCAGCAGTATGTGGACCGAGAACTCCCAGAAGTACAAGCTGGATTTCGAAGGGGCAGAGGAACTAGAGACCAAATTGCTAACATGCGCTGGATTATGGAGAAAGCCAGAGAGTTCCAGAAAAACATCTACTTCTGCTTCATTGACTACGCAAAAGCCTTTGACTGTGTGGACCACAGCAAACTATGGCAAGTTCTTAAAGAAATGGGAGTGCCTGACCACCTTATCCATCTCCTGAGAAATCTATATGTGGGACAGGAAGCAACAGTTAGAACTCGATATGGAACAACTGATTGGTTCAAAATTGGGAAAGGAGTACGACAAGGCTGTATATTGTCCCCCTGCTTATTTAACTTATATGCAGAATACATCATGCGAAAGGCTGGACTGGATGAATCCCAAGACGGAATTAAGATTGCCGGAAGAAATATCAACAACCTCAGATATGCAGATGATACCACTCTGATGGCAGAAAGTGAGGAGGAATTAAAGAACCTCTTAATGAAGGTGAAAGAGGAGAGCGCAAAAAATGGTCTGAAACTCAACATCAAAAAAACTAAGATCATGGCCACGGGCCCCATCACCTCCTGGCAAATAGAAGGGGAAGATATGGAGGCAGTGACAGAGTTTACCTTCCCGGGCTCCACGATCACTGCAGATGGTGACAGCAGCCACGAAATTAAAAGACGCCTGCTTCTTGGGAGGAAAGCAATGACAAACCTAGACAGCATCTTAAAAAGCAGAGACATCACCTTGCCGACAAAGGTCCGCATAGTCAAAGCGATGGTTTTTCCAGTAGTGATGTATGGAAGTGAGAGCTGGACCATAAAGAAGGCTGACCGCCGAAGAATTGATGCTTTTGAATTGTGGTGCTGGAGGAGACTCTTGAGAGTCCCCTGGACTGCAAGGAGAACAAACCTATCCATTTTGAAGGAAATCAACCCTGAGTGCTCACTGGAAGGACAGATCCTGAAGCTGAGGCTTCAATACTTTGGCCATCTGATGAGAAGAGAAGACTCCCTGGAAAAGACCCTGATGTTGGGAAAATGTGAAGGCAAGAGGAGAAGGGGACGACAGAGGACAAGATGGTTGGACAGTGTCATCGAAGCTACCAACATGAATTTGACCCAACTCCGGGAGGCAGTGGAAGAGAGGAGGGCCTGGCGTGCTCTGGTCCATGGGGTCACGAAGAGTCGGACACGACTAAACAACTAAACAACAACAACAACACAATTCATATAGAGAGAATTATGAAGTTACAAAACAGAAACAAAATATCCTGGTTCCTCTTGGGACCAATTCTGACACAATGCTTTCACCTCACAGTGTAGAATACCCGCAGAGGAATACATGGGGAGAGGGAGAAATGCTACATAAGAATGAAAATCCACATGCATTTTGTAGAAAGGAAATTACATTCCGACTCACTTTAGCCATGTTGTGTGAAATAGTCTAACAGGACCTTCTGGGGACCACATAGTAATGCACTGAGTGTTTAAGGAGGCCTACTCCTACAAGCAAATCTGGAGTTCCACTACAAATATATCTATGAACTAACCTCCATTAAATATATATATTTATTTATTTATTTATTTATTTATTTGCATGTCCTGCATTTCCCCTGATGAATTCAAGGACTTGTTTGTGGCTCCGTGCTTCCCCAGTTTATATGCATAGAAATCCTGTGAGGTAGAGAGAGAGATAAGCTGAGAGAAAATGATTGAGGTAAGACCATCCTGAGATGTTTGTGGCTCAGAGGGGACTTGAACCTGGATCTCTAAAGTCCCAGTCCAGCACTCTAACCATTCTAACCAGTCCAATTCTATATCCCTTTATTCATGTGTAAGTCCCAATTAATTAATACGTAGAGCTTATTCCCAGTTACATGTACATAAGGATTCAACTAGAGTTTTTAAGTGTAATTTTATGACAACCTAGGAATGATTTATTAGGATAGTGCAGGAACAAAAATCACTGCCGAAATAAAGTATTATTCACAGAATCTAAACTACGTTTAGCACTTGCCTAAAATTTAGTAGTAAGTCACAGCTAGAGTAGGCCCATTGAATCAGTCAACTCCTCTGTAAATTCAAATAATTCAGTGAGATTAATCTAGTTGCAATTTACCTCTGGATTTCAGCCAATATATGTTTGGGCTGACATTGAGAGTTTGCTTCAATGTCGTATAGTAACTCAGCTGTGGTCACTTTTGATTTATCTGCATAGTCTTCCAGCTCTAATCATTGTCGATTGGACCCTTATTGTATCTTGTGGATTGCAGGTGATTTTGTTTTCTTCCCTGAAGCTTGCCAAAGATTAGTCCTAAAGAAGTGAAATTATCAGCAAGGCCTGTAAATATATAACTAATACTGTTGAGGTGGAGAAGATGAGATATCACAAAATCTAATCCCCAGACCCTCTCATATCCAAATAATGAAGTAATGTACAGTTTGCCAGGGTTATCGGGGGCGGGGGGGGGGGGGATTTGCTGGAAATGAAAGACTGAAATGGAAAAAGAACAATGACTGGAAACTATTTTAGATTTCTTGGAGAACATACAGTATCTCTGCAAAGACTATAAATGCCTTCAAAAGACTTGCACGTCATTTCTAAAAATACTACTTGGAAATAGTCTAGGTGAAATCATTCCCCATTCCTCAGTTTATTAAGATGGTATAAAGCAGCCTTACTCTAGGCATCATCTATCTGGGATGTAAAAAGAATTCAGAGTGGGGAGAAATGCCCATGCTGGCTACAGCATTCTAGAAGTTGTTGTTTTTTAAAGTAATTTTTTAAGATGAAGAAAGACTATCAGACCACCTACTTAATTCTTTCCAGGATCATACTGTAGAGATTTCTAGAAAGTATTACAAAAACTGCATCTAGTGCTGCTGCTGCTACCACCATTGTTACTATTTGTACTACTTCCAATAGGTGTTAACTTTCAGTAAACAACTTGGTTTATGGTCTCACATTAATTTATATGTTGCCTAGAATAAGAAGACCCCATGATCATTGTCAGACTTATTCCTGACAGAGGATACATAATTGCCCTGCATGGGAAGGATTGTTTAGAGTTGACTTACCTAAAGGCTTTGCTATCTCTTGAATTGCAGTACCTACATTGCTTTTCTTTGGATAAATTGTTGCTAAGATCTATCAAGTCATTTCCAATTGAGCATAATTCTAAAAGAATTTCCAAGAAATGTGGCATGTTCAAGGAGTTGTTCAATATTGTGACCCTCCTGATGATCCTAAAATCCCCTTAGTCTACGTCTCGATCCACTACATCACACTGGGTCTTGGAGAAATTCGGGATCCTTATTTCTAAATCAATCAGTCAATTAAGCTCCCAATATGTTAACAGTACCAGAAAGCAAGTAAATTCCTATAGCTAGCACTATGCTAATTACATATCTCGCGTTCTGAGTATTCATCATTGCATAATCAGATCACCTCAAGGTCAAAAGAAGTGGCATACTTAGTATGATTTTAACAGAGATGCTCTCTCAACCGGATATCTGGCATTCAGAAAGATTGTATGTGTGTGTGTGATTGGCTATTGGAAAATAAACACAGACTTAATTTGAAGTCTGTTGTGGCACAAATCTCTGAATAATTCTTGTTGTGGGACAACACAGGTGCTTTGTCAGAAGAAATAACACATCCTCTTCAATGTCTAATTTGACCTTCAATGTATGGAAGGGGTAGAAAATAGTTTCACTCTCTCAACCATCATATTACACGTGCTTTCACAATCACCCCATTCACTGCTATTTTACACCTTGCACCAGTTGGTGAGCCTCCAAGTTCTAGTAAAACAGCAAAGTAAGTTTTATAACCCTAAAGGTAGCCTATCCTAGCCATACAGAGTTATTGCAAGAAAAATTGTGTAAAAGTCCTTGCTTTTAAAGTATACTTTGAACATTTGAAATGCATCATATAAATCCTAAGTATAAACTGTTAGAAAAGCCACAGTTTATACTACTCTGTCTGCAATATTTAACTGTGACAGTTTGGGGGCACATCATCTCGAGGTTTAAAGGAGCTGAGATACAGTATGGACCTAAATGAATTGGTTTCCCGTTTTTGTTCATCATGCACTAGGTGATTTTTGAAGACAAGCACAAAAGAAGGGTATTAGATCAGCCCAAATCCATCTAACCAGTTGTATCAGAATGTTTATTCTCCCTATTACAAATCACACATTCGATCAATAAAAATAATAACAATGATATGTCTAGGATAATGTTTCACTTTATTTACAGTTCTTGTGAGACTTTTATAACTGGGCTGTGTATAACTGATTTAAATGTTTACAAATTTAACAAATGTTAAATTAAATTGGCAAGTCTGTATAGTCCTTTAAAACATAAAAGCTTTAGAACCACTCACATATTCTATCATGTTAACATTGATGGATGAATCAAGTGGAATAATTCTCAGCAAAACAACTCCTAGGGATAATACTAGACTATTTCCTTGTACACATTTGGTAACATAGCCAATAAGTTAGAAGACAGTTTGGACGTGTTCCTAGGAAATGACTCATTGATGAAATAAGCTAATAGTCAGAGAATGTATTAGGATTAGATTTTGGACTATGCTCATGAGATGATGGCATACTTTGAGCGTGCATTATTCTCTACAAGTAGGTCATGACATTGTTTAGACAATTATGCTTTCTGATATGCAGGTTTTTTTTCCAATATACCATGAGAGAAGCATCAGTTTACAAGTGAGTCTGTAAACCTCAGCCTTTTTGTAACTGTTGATGTTAATATATCAAACTGAAGCATTTCAGTAATCAGCCTGATTTATTTGAATGTAACAGCAGACACGAAATGTTCACATTATGCTGTTTACATAGTCTGAGGGCTGATTCATATATTACTTGTAAAACATGGGAACCAGTTTCATGCAGCTGGATCTCACAGCATTCTATTCTGGCATGAGGATGACCACAAGGGCCCTTTCTGATGCTCATATAGTCTTGCAGAAAACATGTGACACAGTTGGTGTGGGAAAGATTCACTGT
Organism: Intellagama lesueurii; assembly: GCA_037013535.1. Classification (NCBI taxonomy): domain Eukaryota; kingdom Metazoa; phylum Chordata; class Lepidosauria; order Squamata; family Agamidae; genus Intellagama; species Intellagama lesueurii. Next base: position 35,062,712 of record JBAJHW010000002.1, on the reverse strand, counting down.
AGTGTTTAGATAAGTTGAGAGCATCTACTGTGGTGGGTCTCCAAAGAATAATGTCAAAGCTGATAAAGGCCTTAAAAGAGCAACTTTCTGCCTTGGAGGGCTAGTCACAGCTTCTATCAAATGTCCAAACAGTATGACTCATGGGAGCTTGCTTCTTTTCTGGGAGCAGCAGGAGGTCTTACGTGGAAATGGGTACATAAACACATGGTGAGTCTAGACGTCAGATCCAGAGTGAAGCATACAGAGAAGCTTTTAAGCCTCTTGATTTCATCAGCCATGTTGGATTGTGATGCAGCTTAGAGGGTTTGGGTTTTATAGGATGATTTGGTCACATAATTATTTTCTGAATTAATTCATTTACTTTTGAAAGCTTCTCAGGGTTAAATTTATCTGTTTGTACAGATTCCCCAGTGTAACAATAAGCCATATATTTTATTTTGGCATGATTTGGATTCTAATGTCACATGGATTAAAAAATGCAGACTGACAGTGTCTCATAAAGTAGAAAGTACAGTCCATTCTTTTACAAGAACACAGTCCATTCTCCATATAGCGTTGGCATTCGATATTGATCCTGGGATTGCAGCCAGTGAATGCCAATGCTGGAGCTCATAATTGACCTACAGTCACTTTTGTGGGTTATACCCAGATTGTACAATTAAAATGCCCTCTGGTGCTGTTGTTAAAAACCATGTGGCAACTACAGCTGGTTTAGAATGAGTGGTTAGGTCAGATTTTGAGCTACAGGAACAAGAACCCTTAGCCAACATGGCCTCTGACCAAGGTGGCTGAGGAGTTTTGGGATTTATAGTGTATTTCCTCAAGCTAGGCATTACAAAGCTTGAGACTGGAAGAAGGGAAGAAAAAGGGAAGCCCCAAAATTGTTGTGACCAGATGTTGCAGTGTCAAAATCTGGATGAAAGTGGTGTCCCAAGACAGAGACTTGTGAGAAACAGGGTGTTGGACTAGACAGGCCTTTGGTCTGACTCATCAAGACTCTACATGGCATGGTATGGTTTTGCTTCTACTGTCAGTCATATTCAGATAATTACTAATATACAAATTTTCTTCAAAGTAATCAAAGAACATAACTTTTGAGATAGATATTTATATCATACAATTAAAGAAAGAAAGAAATTTGGAACATGGGAGAATGCCAAAGCAACATGCAATTTTTAAATAATTACTAGGAAGCACATCAAATAATTATAATTTGGTAGTTTACTTACCAAATGATAAGCTAATCAATATGAAAAGCCAGCCACTTGATCTCTTATTTTAAATGAAAAAATTTAGTGGTCAATCTCAGTTTTGTTGAAGAAAATCATACAGTAGCCAAACTGTGCTTGTAAATTCATTATTTTGTTGTTGTTATACATTATCAAATCTCTTCTGACCTATATGGCAACTCAACTCTGATTAGTGATAGCCAAAAGGTTCCCCATTAGTAACTTCTAAAAGGTTCTATTAACAGCCCTGCTCAGGTCTTACAAACACAAGGTTGGTTGTTCCTTTGATTCAATCTATTTCATGTTAGACTTCCTTTTTTCCTACTGTCTTCCACTTTTTCTAGTATTACTTTCTTTTCTAGTGAGTCTTGTCTTCTGATGACAAGAATGGTAGTCTCAATTTATTCACTTTCTAGTGAGAGTTCAGGCTTGTTTTTATCTAGTACTTACTTATTTGTCTTTTTGGCAGCCTAAGCTTTCATCGAACACCACACTTCAAATCATTATTTTTTCCTGTCAGCTTTCTTCACTGTATCACTTTCACATCCTTATATGACAACCAAGAAAACCATAATATGAAAGACTTTGCTCTTGGTCTCTAATAGAGCAGTACTGTGGACGAATTTGAGGTTTGAGATGACCATGTTCAACAGCAATAATAACAATGACAATAATGTTTTCTTATATTATATCTAATGATGTCTCAAAGTGGGATGAAAAAATCCTCAACTGAAATACAAAACTTATCAATTTCAAAAGTAATCAGTTAAAACAATTAAAATTAAAGGCCCAATGCAGAGTTCTCAAAGTGGACAGCACAGTTAGTTTTAAAAGCCACAGGTGAAAAGAAGTTCTAAGCAGGAAAAGCTTTTGAGTTTTCCTGAATGCTTCAACAGACAAAGATGGGTATAAAATGTAGGGTTAAGGCAAATAGTCTTTTTCTTAAAATTAAAAACAAACAAACAAACAAACAAAAAGACAAGTTGAGATGCCCATGGCTCCTAAAACCAGATTGCCAGGAAGGCAGTGAGGAACTTGCAGTTTCCATATGAGACCAAGGTGTCACATGACATCTTCCATCTGTTATTTACCTTGGGCAAGGCAACAGACCTCTTTGCAGGCTAAAAGCAGAAACACATGGGACAAGCTAGCAATCTGCCAGAAGTCATCTGGATGGTGACTTGAGGATGCAATAGAGTTCATCTCATATGGAATCTGCACAGTCTATTTTGCCTTCCATGCAGTCTGGTTTCAGAAGTCATAAGCATCTCAACTGGCCTTTTTAAAAACGTGAACTCCCATGCAATAGGAATTATTGTGTAGTCTAATACATGGCTGGTGATCCGCATGGCAAGTCTTGTGCCACATGCTAGCTTCACTACTCAGGCTGAACTTCCCCAGTAAATCTATGCGGAGGGGGGGATGATGATTCTGGCTTGGTTTAGATGTGCTGGAATTTTAGTTGCAAACAGTACCAGCAATTTAGGGTACAAAAGGCTGATGCTTCTACACAGCTGCTATGAGCTGTTCATACCCTGTGAAAACAAGAACTTTTAAAACTTCTAATATGCAACCTCTGGTCTTCAAACGACAGACCTCCAAGCACATAAATAACTAATGATGTAATTGAGGTCAGTTCACAAAAGCCAAAGCTACTCTTTGGGACAATGGGATCTTTCATTTTTCTTCTTTCTTGCATGTATGAGCTGTTTTGGTCAATTTGCAATTCTGGATTATGTCAGACTTTATTTCTACCAAACAGCATTTCAACTTTTACTCCAAAACGATTATAAATGTTTTTTTTAAATATATCCACTAGATAAGATAGATAGATAGATAGATAGATAGATAGATAGATAGATAGATAGATAGATAGATAGATGTGTGTGCATGTTTTCAATTATATATCCCAGCAGCCCCCAGGAATATCTTCTTACAATATTGTTCTACTCAGTTCTCTTGTATTTAATGTATGAATGCCAATGCAGCTCAGGTTCTGTATACAGAATAAAGTTTTGGTCTCCTGACCTTGTGGTGGCTACAAGTCTCAGAAAATTAACACCCACCTGCCCAGGACAATTGGTGTATAGAAAGTTTAACCAAGCTGGATCAGTGTAATCTCACCCAACTTAGAAACTCAATTCCAAAGCTGAATAGGGAGGGTCAGATACCAAATTAATAAGACTCATAGTTATGGCTCATGAAATCCTCAGCCACTTTCAACAGGACAGCTTCAACATGGAAGGTGAAGAGCCCAGGTGAAGTGAACTGAAGGATTCCAGTATCATCACACACCACCCAGTTTAAGACAGAGAATTAATTGTTGGACAGATGAGTTCTTTCTCTGTCCCAAGTACTCACCCTCACATATGCATAAAACTGGAATACAATGGGACAGAGCATCTGGCAAGGGGGAAACAATCACAGAAGACCACTGTAGCTGCTTCTTCCCATGCTTCACCTGGTCTCATCTCCTGATGTACAGAAACCCAGATGGGCAAAGCTAGGAGAAAAATTACCTCCCTTTATCCATCTCATCCAATCAAGCCCGTGATACAACCCAGGATAAAAGTTTAGGATCAAATCCTGAATAGCTCCCTCCCCCATTCACTATGTACCCTAATGGTGGCTTTTCCATAAATCTTATTGGGGCTCTATCCCATCTCAGTCTCAGTGCCCACCACTGACTATTTTTACTTGTCTCCTTACCAGAGGCAGAGGGTCAGGGCCATGCCTGTGTCCCCACCTGTTGTATCTGTGTGTGCACCTGTGCTGTGCCCCCCCCCCCCCGGCACAATGAGTACCAGTTACCACTGCATTCAGTTACCATATTGTTTTCAAGTTCACTGAGGTGGGAAACAGTTTGGGCAGTCAACGCTCTATTGCACTCCTGCCTCCCACAGTAATGTTAACAGTTTGATCTTCTCCATGCTGGCTGTGTGCTATCAGACTGTAGAAGACTGCTGAATATCCATAAAACTGTATCTGTTATCACTATTTGTATCTGAACTTTTATCCAAAATTAATAATTGAAGATTACTTTTTCCATTCATTGCCTGTTTTGTCTTTACAACATCCCCAAGTTTCAAAGCAATAAAAATCTCAGTAACACTGAATTATGTATGACTGAACGATCCATGGCTTGCAGTATTCAGCTGCAGCACAAGTAGTATCTCGTGTCAGCTCAGTTGAAGTGATGCTATTGATCTGATTGAGATAGTCAACAATCCAATAGTTCTGATGGATTTTTTTCAGAGGGATTTGGACACAGCACATGCCATATTGATTTTATATTGATTTTATATTTATATTGTTTTGTTTTTAAATGTTGTTAGCCGCCCAGAGTGGTCATCTGACCAATTGGGCGAGATATAAATACAATAAATAAATAAATAAATAAATAGGCAGGCATTAAGGTGGGTGTGCATTGAACAGAAGGAATTCCAACACATTGATTTATTTTTAAAAGAAAAATATATGTTTGGTGGAAATTACTATATGTGTTGCACCTTTGTATAAATAGTAGTTCTGGAAGGATGTTTGAATTCAGAGATAATATTTGTCCATGCCTTACTAGCTGAAATATTGGTTACTATACAGAAAGCCAGAGAAACTGAGTATCTGAGAAAGAGGGAACTAATGTGCATCCAAAGAGATTGCTAAATAAAAGTACCTAGACGAGGGGAAAAAAGTTATCCAAGGAAATAGCTGAGTTACTATTATGATCACACATACTTTTATGAGCAAACACAAGACAGAGGCTTGACCTAATTAGAACAGTCAAGTCCAATTAAATACAATCATAATTTAACAAATAGTTCCCAGCAGATGCTGAACACCTTTGTAAATGGATATTGTCCAATGGTTAAACAGATCAATATGAGGCTCCATCGCTTTGTGATATGCCATTTACAGAGGAGCTATGTCTCCATGTACGACTGGGCTCAAGAACAGCCCTTCTTAGCCTGGGCCTAGATCTGACTGTGGATTACAACTAAAGTAGATTCTCTAAACTAGTTGCTGAATGGAATCAATACTTCCACAAATTCCAGTGATTCAATGGTCTTCTCTGGTTGGGCCTATCAGTTGCATTCAGACCATGTTATACCATTACAGAGTTTTATGGATTACAGCTACTATACTCTCTGACCATCAGCTATGCTGCCTTGGTGTGTTAGGAGCTGTAGTCTAAAATACCTGACAGGCATCCAGTCATGGAAGGCTACAGTAAAACAATCTAACAGTCATGTACCAGGAGGCATGGATTAAAATAAAAGAGGTGCGTGGAAAGTTTGTGGCCCTCCTTATTTTATTAGAACATTAATTCCCACTAACTTTCACCATTGACATATTGCCAATAATTGCTGGCAATTAAATCTGACAACACTTAGGGACCCCACAGTTCTCTAACTACTGGATGAAAAGATGCAGCCCGGATAGACACCAGAAGGGGACCAATAGATTGGGTTAGATGAATTTTCCCAAGTACATTAATGTCCAAGCTGGATCCCTCTAGATGTACATTACAACAACTCCCATCATTCACAACCAGTAAAGTCTTGGGTGTTACTTGCAGCTAATGGGAGGTGTAGTTAGCCTTCTGGAAAAAAACAGAAAAATATTACTCAGGGCCAAACATATAGCCAAAATCCAACTGGATAAAAGCTACATGCAGACAGATAATCACACAACAGTCTGTTCTTCCCCCTGAACATCACCCCCACTTCCTGGTACAGTCAGATAACTGGTCACATGCCCAAGTCTGCAACCAGTGGAAGACTGAGTGTGCAAAAGAGAGTTTGCTGTAGGTTGGGAAATGCTTGTGCAATTGCCGTTACATGCTCATGCGAGTTAACAGGATTCTGCCCTGCTACAGATAACACATCATAATTCTAGCTGAAATCATGTTAGTGTTTCAAAAACAGGATTCTGGTAGATGGTTGTGTCTGAGAAATCAGACCTGCAAACAAAGTCCATGTTTACGCCCAGAAGACCAATCATGAAAGAAAACAAATTTGCAAAGAAGGGGAGGAGTGAAAAGCTCCTGCTTTTAGCAATTGAGGAATCCTCTATTCTAAGGATGGACTGATTGCCTCTTGCATATAGCTTGACTCCAGACATAGTTCAAGCCACAGTATAAAGCTGCTTAAGAAATTTGCTATGTAAAGAGCCAGAATCATTTTTCTCAGTGCATCGTGACTTTGGAAGTCAAAGGTCTGCAGTGGAGGACTTTGTGACAAAGACCAGCAACTAAACACCTCAAACTGTTGCACACCGGGAATTTATTTAAGAAATGCATGTCCTATTTCCTCTAACCAAAATGGCGTCCCTCAAAGTAACTTAAGGACTACAAACAGCAAAACAATTAAAATCATCCAACACATTTTCAACAAGGTAAAGACTGCATGGCAAAAAAAGCATACAAATAAAAACAAAATATCCAGAAATAAATAACAGCAAAAGTCAAATGCCTGTTTAAATACCATTTCCTCACCAAACTTGACAAAGATGCATATTTTGTCCTGGCCCTGCCAAATGAATTTGTTCAGGTTCACAAAATGAAATCTTGGAGGGCTTATACCTTGCAGAGGGTATCTTATATGGAGTACTGTACTTTTAAAATAAAGCTTATATCTGGGATTGTTTTAAAAATGTGATGCTAGTATTAGTCATCCTCTTCTTTGGCTCTTTTAATATTATAAAAGCTGATGGACACCAAAATTAGTCTATATGGTTTGTGTATATTTGGTAAGTAAGGCCAGCTTCTCAGAATTCTGTTTTTGAGGTTGCTGCAGCAGAAATAAAATGATTCTCTTGTCAGATTCCTGGGAGACTGCAACAATTCTGTTAATAGTTTTACATCAAACTCTCCTTTCTATATGCCTGTCTCTTTTAGATGTTGAATCTGGAATTGGGTCTAGTTTCTTTTTTAGAATTGCTTTAATGATTTACAGCTGAAATGCTCTAGAAGGAATAACATTGTCATTGTTTAGTTTTACCATTGAGTAAAAGAGGCAGTCGCCTCACACAGCAGATGTTGGAAGACAGCAGAAAGGTGCTGGAGCAAACAGGTGTGAACTACATAGCATTTCCGGCATCCTCTAAGCTTGCCAGCATTCTTTAGGTTTGATAGCATTGCCCCATAACCCACATAGAAGAAAGCTTCAACTTATTGTCTAAAATGGCTTTTATACCGGAAACAGGAGGGATACCATCTTGTCCTTCGTCTCAGCAGGAAAATGTCAGTCCTATTATTTATACTTATGTACAGGGTGTATTGGGAGTACCCAGTGTGGTGTAGTGGGCAGAGTAATGGACTAGAACTCAGGAGATATGGAGATATGGGTTCAATTCCCTGGCTCTGCCATGGAAACTCACAGTGTGTGCGTGTGTGTGGTGGAACTGATAAAACGGCTCCTTAAATACCTCACTTAACTTCAAAATCCTATTAGGATCACTATAAGTCAGTTCTGACTTGACAGCACATACGACTGTATACATCGTAACAACTGACTGAGTATATTTACATATTTTTGTCGACCATGACATAGTTGGTCCCAAGATCTCAGGAAGAACAAAATTATACATTCAGTTTCAGTGACAGATCTGTTAAGTTTTTGAAAGAGTTATGTTTCTAAAAGGCACACATTTATTGTAGTCATGCTGATCTTTGTAACTAATTGCTAAAAACAAACTAATGCACACCAAAGAATAAAATAAAGGGGCCCATCTCCCACATGCTGATTTTGTACTGTACAGGAGACTGTAATCCAAGTCACAGCTTTATAAAGAGCTCTCAGATATTTTAAGCATGAAAGGCACTATACAATAGTCTAACCCTTATTTTCATCATAGCCTGGGATGCCAGTGATTATCCACAGTGAACTGTGGCTTGCGAGCATAGTTTATTGTGGTTTTTTGAAGGGTAGGTTCTATACTGCTAAATCTAGAATTTCTGTTTGACTGTACTTATTCTAACTATAGCTCTTCAGACAAAACACAGCAGCGTTCTTTACCACAGGGCCCAGACATCAGAGAGGGTAACCAGCAGCTGGGAGTTCCTTTTCCCCTTCTTCTTTAATAACTGCAACAGATGTTCAGTTTTTACAATGCTGGAAGGAGGCTTAGTATCCAGTATACCCTAATGTGTCCAATGCCACTACTGTACCCTCACATAACATGAACAGATCACAGCATGATGAAAACATGATGGGTGTTTGTTATTGTTATATGCTGTCAAGTAATTTCAGAGTTACGGTGATCCCTGCAGGGTTTTCAAGGTATATGAGATGTGAGAGTGGGTTATCATTGCCTGCACCCCGTAAGTTTCCATGGCTGAAAAGGGATAGGAAGCGAGGTTTCCCAAGTTCTAGTTTGAGACTCAGTCCACATTAGCTCTCTTGATGCATGTTAAACGTTTTTTGTTTTTGAGTGTGGACAACCTAGCCCTCTATATATTTATGTAGTAGTACATTCTAGAGAATCCAGTGAGAGTTACTTTTAACAACAGGAAAGTTGGAGTTTTAAGATCACAGCTTACTGGCCAAGAGATGCTAATGGGCCATGCTTACCACTGACAAATGCTCACTGAAGAGAAGGATTTGGTCTTTGCTCTGAAGCACCACTGAATTTCTAACAAATATGCATGTGATTTCAACCTGGTGATGCTGTTCTTGAGAGTGTGTCCCAATCACAGGATTTGCTAACCATCCTTCAGAGGGATCTACCCTTGGAGAAAGAGATCTGGGCTCATATAGCTCTGGGAGGCTCCTCAGCTGGTGCTTCTTTAACATTAGTACTCCAGTGGCCTGTCAAACTACATGAGATGTTCCTTATATGGGAAAAAAAGTCTTATTTGCCTTAGTGCATACATTTTCTCACCTCTACCATGTGCACATCTGCAAAAAAATTGTTTCATGATTAGACATCAGAAGGTAAGTGGGGGTTTCATTTGCAAGACTGATTGCCCTGGCCTGCACCTTTGAGAGAATCATGTCACTCGGAGACTAATGCCCCATCCAAAAAGAGGTTGTTTTCCACCCATACCATGCTTTTTTCAGCACCAGGGGAAGACTTTTTCATTTCCACTGGCGTTTCAATCTAAAAATCTTTTATTTATTGGAAGTTCCTTTCTACTAACAATGTATATTGTTGCTGCTTTACTGTTTTTTTAAAAAAATATGTGCAACAATTTAAAAATATTGTGATGTGGCATGCAACTGTTGTGTACTGGAAGGAGGTTCAAATGCTTGAACAATCTGAATGGTTCCATTTTGACTCATAGTTAAATGCAACCTCTGCTAAAGTTATGGGATATAAGTATATATACATGTGTATAGCTGGAGGAGTGAAAACTTTTCCTTTCTGTAGTAGAGACAATCGAGAGACCTCTGCTTAAAAAGAAAAAAAAAACATTCCCTGAATCCCATTGTTTTATATAATGTTAGGCCTCAAATATTTCATTCTGGATCAGGGACTGGAATATGTATATCATTTACTGGGTTAAAAATTGCAGCATAAAATGTGCATGAGGTATACTCACTACATTGCATTCAATGAGATGCATATTCAACATATTCCCATTATGTTACATCGTATTGTGCACAGATAAATCTATGCTGGACTGTGGTGGATATCATCTATACAATCCTATGTTATTTTTAAGTGTAGCACGCAACACAATAGATTAAAACAGTCCTCCTGCTTAAATCGCCAAGCAGTGCCCCTCAACTCTAACAGACAGCATAGTCACTGGTTGTAGTTGCAGGCCATTGAAATATTTTTTCAAAGCTCTAGCCAAAAATGTCAAGTTCTAAAGACTTCTGAGTTCAAAACGTGCAAGATTGCACTACAGAACCAAGAGATTTTGGACTGTTGTGAGTAGTGGCTACGGAGATCCTGGAATGCTTCCTCAGGAGACAATGAGACAGAAAAGGTGAGAACAGAAAACGCCAATAGAATTCAGCAACTGGCTTCTTTCTCTTTTTCTTTACAACATCAGCCTCCAATAAAAGCTGGCTGCTGGCAAGTCTGCAATCAAGCATCTGACTTCAGATGTGAAAGAATGTAGGAGGCCCTGCTTCCCACCCCCCTGACTCAGAGCTTTCCAAAGGAAATAATGTTTCCCAGCTGGCCAGTGATTTTAGGATGGCAGCACCATTTTACCCCCTGCTTTGGAGACATGTTATGGACAGAAACTGACATCCCAACAACATATTTGATGACTATAACAGAACTTCAGATATAATAAAAGGTGACACTGGATCTTCCAACTGCTTTTTAGTAAGAGGTGAATCCAAAGGACTGATATTGTCGCCGTAGACGTGAAAAAACAAATGGGCGCAGAAGCATCTCCCTGAGTTCCTAAGCATATAGATTGATTCCCAGGGATCATTTTAGCACTATTTTATATGAGGGTCAGCCGTACCACTAGCCAGTCTGAACAAGTCGCCTTAGACAGCAGATGCTGGCAAGAAGGTAAGTGTGAGAAGGCAAAGTTGTGTATGCTATGCATGTCTGGAAAAGGGTAATAAAACAGTAAAAGGTTTAAAAACCAAGTGTTATGAGATCTAGTTGAGGGAGTAGAGTATGTTTAGCTTGGAGAAGAGGCAACTAAAAGGTAATAGGACAGCCATTTCCAACTATTTGGAGGATTGTCACATAGAAGATAGCATGGGGCAGATTTTCTGCTGTTATATAGAGTCATGGCCCAAGCCAAGTGGATCCATATTAGAGAAGATTTTGATATGTGGAAGAACACCCTGACACTAAGAGCTGTTTAACAGCCATGGAAGAGACTGCTTCACAAGGTGGTGGGCCCTCCTTTGCTGTACATTTTTAAACTTAGCCCATCTCTCAGGCATGCCCTAACTGTGGATTTCCTGCCCTGATATGGGATGGACTAGGTGGCCCTTTGGTATACTGCCAAGTCCACAATGCTACAATTGTATGACACAGAATATTTCCTGTGCCCCCTAAACTAGCCAAATAATACAAGATGTAGTGGTGGAAGCTGGTGTTTTGCCAGTGTAGAACCAACTGTCTCGTAAATGGGTAGGGAAGCCATTTTGTTCTTTGCTCCAGGCAGCAATAGATCTTGGGCCAGCCCTGATTCTATGCACATGGATTTAATATTTCATGACTACAAAATAGTTATAGTCCTTGGACCACAGTACTATTTCTCCTACATCCAAGGCCCCCAGGCTTCAGTTGCTTCTGGATCACAACGAGGGTCATCATCTGGGAAAAACACAGGAACAGAGTTTTTATAGTAGTGCTGGAGACGTAGCAGAAGCTTTTTCACAATTCCTGGATATTGTTCAGACACATCTTTTCTTTCCTCAGCATCATGAACAATATCATACAGCCAAAGTTTCTTCATTGGTGGGTCAGATGACAGGGTATTTGACTCATTGAATAAAGATGGTGGTGGAAACCAGTGACTGCAACCTATGAAGAAGATCAAAGCAGATCAGAGATTAGTTGGGACCACATAAATTTCATAATTTGTTTCCAGCATATCTATAGATTTGGCTTGTGTAACTCCAGTGAAGTGGAATTGATTTTGTCATTGGAATTTGGGGTTTTTCATTATTATTATTTTTGACTGAGATCTTCCACCTGAAGAACAGAATACTAGGCACATTCAGAACTGGACATTAATTTGAGTAAGAAGAGTTGTGGAAGGAAAATCTGTGAAGAGTTGTCCACCACAGAGAGATGCTTGGGTGCAGTTTGTTAGTTTTTGTTTTGTTTTGATGCTTCTTTCCTGTTTCTAACTGGACCTCGTTTATTCTTCTTTACAGATTTTAAGACCACATGATACAAAAATCAGCAAAGGAGCTCTGTGTCAGAGTAGCAAGATTGGCAGGATGAGAAATCTCCCTGGAAAAGACCCTGATTTTGGGAAAGAGTGAAGGCAAGAGGAGGTGGTGACGACAGAGGACGAGATGGTTGGACAGTGTCATCGAAGCTACCAACATGAATTTGACCAAACTCCGGGAGGCAGTGGAAGACAGGAGGGCCTGGCGTGCTCTGGTCCATGGGGTCACGAAGAGTCAGACATGACTTAACGACTAAACAACAACAACAACATGTTCTTGTTTATATTTCACTGTAATTTCTTACTGCAAACCACCAAAGTGGGATATACTTGCACCAAGAGAATATATATATCACATAAAAAAGTATCTGTCTACAAGACAATTCTAGCTTTGTGCTTCCGATGTTAAAATGAGGGCCTAGTAGCAAATCAGTTTTCGTACTTGTATGCCCCTTACTATTTCAGCTGGTAAATGGTATGATAGCAGTACTCAATACTGCTGCTAGACCACATTTATGTAACAAATACAGCTGGTACAGGTGAGATTTGGGGGGGGCATACTGAAGGAGCATGGATAATCCTTACCATAGAATCACAGAATAATAGAATAGTGAAGTTGGAAGGGGCCTCTAAGGCCATCAAGTCCAACCCCTGCTCGATACAGGAATTCAAATCAAAGGATATCTGCCAGGTGGTTCTCTAAGTTTCTCTTGAATGTCTCCAGTGTTGGCGCACTCACCATCTCTCGAGGTAATTGGTTACTGTCTTACTGCTCTAACAGTTAGGAAGTTTTTCCTGGTATTCAGCTGAAATCTGGCTTCCTGTAACTTGAGCCCATTGTTGCGTGTCCTGCACTCTGGGATGATATCAAGAACAGATCCTGCCCCTCCTCTGTATGACAGCCTTTCAAGTATTTGAAAAGTGTTATCATATCACCCCTCTGTCTTCTTTTCACATGGCTAAACACACCCAAAGCAAAGCATGCTGCTTAAGCATTTAAGCACTCTTTGTGTCCTTTACAATTTTATTATGCAGGCTACGCATTCCTACCCCACCCCACTCATGAGCTGGGTACTCAGTTTACCAACCTCGGAAGGATGGGAGGCTGAGTAAACCTTCAGCCAGATGCCTGAGCCCATCGGGATTGAACTCAGGTCATGAGCAGAGTTTTGACTGCAAGTACTGCAGTTTAACTATTGTGCCACAAGGTTCCGTGAAGTCAGCTCTCTCCTTTTAACCTCTGATACATTGGTTGCTATCCAAGCTAGTATACCAAAGCAAACAGATCACAAACTTAATATAGCAAATATTTATTACAAGTATGATATGTGAAATTCACAAAGGATTACCTGGATTCCCTGTGAGTAGTTTCCACTTTCCATGTCGAATTGCAGCATGTATGGAGGTATTAAAAATTGAATCTTCCCATGAAAAGGAATTATTCAGTGCCAAAGTGCTGTTCCTGATGGCTACACCTAAGATGGAAAAGAAGATCACAGCTACATCCATTATCTAATTATACTGTTTGTGTTTAGAATAGTTTTAGCTTGCAGCTGATATGATGCACTGAAATGAGGCACTGCAAACTTTATTTTAGTAGGAAGTACATTGGCTGCAATTATAAGCATACACAGGATTGATACCCAGGGCTGGTTCTACCATTCAGCAGTCAGTTGACTAGATGGCACCAAAAAAAAGGCAACAAAATTGTTACCGTAGTTGTTTAATTTATTACTGTAACTGCCAAGGAAGAGGAACTTGCTTGCAGGGGTTTCTGTATCCACCTCGGGTGACTAAACAGTTTGGCTGGCCTTAAGTACTGTATACTTTTGATGTGGAATAGGATGCTATTCTCTGCTCTGTGTCTGGGAGTAAAATGTATCTTGTTTTATTTGGCAAAAGTGTGGCTTCAGAATCAGAAGTTGATTCATGAAGGAGCAAATTCTTTGCACTCCAAAGACAGCCACTAAGTAAACCTGTAGACAATTTGCATTAGTTAATCACTCTACTTGTTACTAGGGTATTTATGTAATCAGCCCTTTGAAAGTTCATTACCTGTGTTAATAATGCTATTAACACTTTGAAAGTTAATTATCTCTGCCTGTGGCCCTCTTCACTTGGTCTCCACCCTCACAATCAAGTACACCGTTATAGAAACCCCTGACTAAATACTGTACTCTTGTCTGAGAAAGTGCATTGTACTCCACAAAAGCTAACACTGAAATAAACACGTTAGTAGAATGGGCACGGACCTTCCCCTCCCCCCAACTCCCAGGCCAAATATCCACTCACTAGCCCGCATACGCTCCTCTCCTCTTCTTTGGCTGTTCGACCAGTCTCTGGCAGGAGCACAGTTTTGCCTGTGCTGCCTCCTTGTCTGAGTGGGCAATCAGCCAAGTGGCAGGGCAGGGAAGCTGAAGAGGAGGAGAAGCACGCACTGACTGGTGAGTGGGAGATCCAGCTTGGGGGGGGGGCAGGCAAAGAGAAAGTATGGCACCTACGTATGGTGCAGTGCATACAAACCAGCATGAACCTCTGAACCGAGGTATGTGCCCATCTCTACATGGTAGTTTTAAAGGTGACACTTGGGTTAGGTTTTGTGCTAAGTGCTCACACTGTGGTGCAACACATTGTACAATTTCTGTTTTAATATTACTGCCATGTTCATTCTTTTAGGGCCATCTGGGCCCCAAGGGGGACCTTCACCCCAAAATTTCAGAGGGGTCCCCTTCCATCCTGATCATGAGCTGTTGCTGCATCTGGGTATATGTACATCTTTGGCCTTCAATTTCTAAACAATATAGAAGCCTATTCTATTATTAATACTGAATAAAGACGTTTTTAGAGGTTTCTGTTATGAACAAAATTAGTTCCAAATAAAAATGGACGAAGCTGTCAATGTACAGTGGTGCCTTGCTAGACGATTGCCTCACAGGACGAGGAATTCGCTAGACGATGGCTTTTTGCGATCGCTAATGCGCTTCGCAAAACGATGTTTCCCTATGGGCGATTTTCGCTAGACGACGAGTTTTCCCCATTGGAATGCATTGACTAGCGGTCAGTAGCTGTCAGTGCATTCCAACGGGGACCCGCGCTCGCTAGACGATGTTTCTCTATGGGCGATCTTCGCAAGACGACGACTTTTCCGTTGGAACGCATTGAAGAGATTTCAATGCATTCCAATGGGGAAACGTGCTTCGCTAGACGATGTTTTCGCAAGACAGCGATTTTCGCGGAACGGATTAACATCGTCTAGCGAGGCACCACTGTATATTTCTTTCAGTCTCCCTTTTTTTTTTCCCAGACATTGGTTTAGCCTATTTCATCACCATCTTGTAAGAGAGAGAGAGAGAGAGAATGGGTGTATGTTTTTGTGCATTTTGGGAAGAGATTAGGCATCCTTCAGTCTCGAGAGACTATGGTAACGTGCTCTGTATGGAGGACTTGGAACAGCGTCTAGTGTGGCTGAGAAGGCCAATTCGAGAGTGACAATCCCTTCCACACTGAAGACAAATACAATCTGTCCCCTGTCCAGCTCCCTGATTTTGCTGGTTTCGAGACTGCCTCTTTGCCTCGGCCTGTGGACAAATGTCTCTTCAAAATGGGAGAGGCCATGATGCACCACATGCCTCCAGGCTGAATGCTCAGATGTCAAGGTTTCCCATCTGTTGAGGTCCATTCCTAAGGCCTTCAGATCCCGCTTGCAGATATCCTTGTATCGCAGCTGTGGTCTCCCTCTGGGGCGATTTCCCTGCACTAATTCTCCATACAGGAAATCTTTTGGAATCCGACCGTCAGCCATTCTCACGACATGCCCAAGCCAACGTAGACGTCACTGTTTCAGTAATGTATACATGCTAAAAATTCCAGCTCGTTCTAGGACTACTCTATTTGGAACTTTGTCCTGCCAGGTGATACCAAAAATGCGTCGGAGACAACGCATATGGAACGTGTTCAGCTTCCTCTCCTGCTGTGCACAAAGGGTCCAGCACTCACTGCAGTACAGCAGTGTGCCCAAGACACAGGCTCTATAGACCTGGATCTTGGTATATGCCGTCAGCTTCTTATTAAGCCGTACTCTCTTTGTGAGTCTAGAGAACGTGGTAGCTGCTTTGCCAATGCGTTTATCCAGCTCGACATCTAGGGACAGAGTGTCAGAGATCGTTGAGCCAAGGTACACAAAGTCATGAACAACCTCCAATTCTTGTGTGGAGATGGTACTCCCTTATAATAGAGGGAGGTGAGTCCACGCCCTGGCCCATGACTTGTGTTTTCTTCAGGCTGATTGTTAATCCAAAGTCTTGGCAGGCCTTGCTAAAGCGATTCATGAGTTGTTGGAGGTCTTCAGCAGAGTGGGCAACAACAGCTGCATCATCGGCGAAGAGGAAATCCCGCATGCATTTCAGCTGGACTTTGGTCTTCACTCTCAATCTAGAGAGATTAAAGAGCTTTCCATCTGATCTAGTCCGGAGATAGACACCTTCTGTCGCAGTTCCAAAGGCGTGCTTCAGCATGACAGCAAAAAAGATCCCAAACATGGTCGGCGCAAGGACACAGCCCTGTTTCACTCCGCTTCGGATGTCAAAGGGATCTGATGTTGAGCCATCACAAACTACAGTGCCTTTCATTTCCTCATGAAAGGACCTGATGATGTTAAGGAGTCGAGGTGGACAGCCAATCTTGGGAAGTATTTTAAAAAGGCCGTCCCTGCTAACCAAATCAAAGGCCTTTGTGAGATCTATGAAGGCCGCAAAGAGTGGCTGTTGTTGTTCCCTACATTTCTCCTGCAACTGTCGGAGGGAGAATACCATGTCAGTGGTGGATCTATTAGCTCGAAATCCACACTGTGATTCTGGATAGAATCTGTCTGCAAGCACCTGGAGTCTCTTCAGCACAACACGGGCAAGCAGCTTCTCTACAACGCTGAGAAGAGAGATGCCACGGTAGTTATTGCAGTCGCCCCTGTCTCCTTTGTTCTTATACAATGTGACGATGTTTGTATCCTTCATGTCCTGTGGTACTCCACCTTCCCTCCAGCAAAGACAAAAGATTTCATACAGCTCGGTGGTGATGATCTCTTTACAGCACTTCAGCACTTCAACAGGGATGTTATCCTTTCCAGGTGCCTTGCCGGAGGCGAGGGAATCCAAGGCCGCTTTTATTTCTGCTAAAGTTGGTTCGCTGTCCAACTCTTCCAAGACAGGAAGGCACTCAATGTTATTTAGTGCCTCTTCAGTTACTACGTTCTCTCTGGAATATAGCTCAGAGTAGTGCTGCACCCAGCGTTCCATCTGCTGTGCTCGGTCCTGGATGATCACGCCTGTAGCAGACTTCAAGGGAGCAGATTTCTTCTGTATTGGACCTAAAGCCTGCTTGATACCGTCATACATTCCCTTGATGTTACCTGTGTCCGCTGCTATCTGTATCTGAGAGCAGAGCTGAAGCCAATAATCGCTGGAACATCTCCTGACAGCCTGTTGGACTTTGCTATGAGCAAGTCGGAGAGCCTGCAAGTTGTACTCACTAGGACAGGCTTTGTATGCTGCTAGAGCTCTCCTCTTATCCTCGATGGCTGGCATCAACTCCTCCGAATGGGCTTTGAACCAGTCTGCCGTCTTTTTGGTCTTCTTGCCAAATGTGGACAAGGCAGTGTTATAAACAGCGTTCTTGAAATTTTCCCATCGTTCAGGTACATTTGCATCAGCCGGGCCTGGAAGGGTTTCCTCAAGCGCTTGGGCAAATTCCTCCACTTTTCTTTGATCGCGAGTCTTGCTGATGTCAATATGTGGTCTTCCTTCCTTTTTCGTGTGATACAATCTCTTTGCTCGCAGTTTTACTCTACTGCACACCAGGGAATGATCAGTATCTCAATCAGCACTCTGGTAACTGCATGTGATCGTAATACTAGGAAGGCTAGAACGTCTAGTGAGGATCAAATCGAGCTGATGCCAATGCTTGGATCTTGGATGTCTCCAGGAAACTCTGTGTTGAAGCTTCGTATTAAAGAACGTATTGCTGACACAAAGACTATAATAACAGCAAAACTCCAGCAAGCATTGGCCATTTTCGTTCATCTTCCCAATGCCAAAACGGCCTAGACAAGTGGACCAAGAATTGTGATCAGCACCAACTCTAGCATTAAAGTCTCCAAGAATGAACACTGGTTCTCTCTCGGGGATTTTTTTGATAGTAGCTGCCAGATTGTCGTAGAATTTGTCTTTGACTTCTGTTGTGGACGACAGTGTTGGTGCATATGCACTAATGAGGGTGACCGGTCCCGCTGATGAGTGGAGCTGCAGAGACAGGATTCTTTCACTCCCCGCAGTAGGTGGAACAATGGATCTCAGCAGAGTATTTCTGACCGCAAAGCCAACACCATGTTCCCTGATCTCATTCAATGGTTTTCCCTGCCAGAAGAATGAGAAGTTTTTTTCTTTGACAGATCCCATGCCTGGCAATCTTGTCTCTTGCAGGGCAACAATGTCCATCTGCAGCCTACTCAGTTCCATGTCGATGACAGCTGTCTTGAGCACGTCTATTTCCTGCAGGTCATCAGAAAAGCCAGGGGTCATTGTCCGAACATTCCAGGTGCCCAACTTTAGGGCAGAAGTTTTCTTATGATTGTTGCATGGTGCAGGGTTATCGATCTGCTTGTCGGCTTTCACCCTAAACCCCACGCACCCCGTGAGGTTAACAGACCGTGGCGAGGTAGCACCTTACTGGCTGGGGACTGCCCAGCTTAAGGCGGGTGGTAGCTACCTAGTGAGGTGCAATGATCTCTCCCACCGTCGGAAGTAGCCCCTGGTGTCATGCTCTACGCCAATTGAGCAAAGACTTATAACCGGTAACTGCTACTTCCCGTGTTGTTTCGACGCTGTATGCAAAACTGGAGTGTCCTCTCCAGAGTACGAAGCCTGGGTAAAATAATATGGAGGATAGGCTGTTACCCAAGCAGCAAATCTCCCCTCTCCACGTCACTGAAATAGTCCAATGGAAAGGCAAGAGCCAATACAACTGGTTCCAGAGACATCGCAGGAGTTGCCAGAACGACACGAACTGCCTCCGGGACTCCGGCTCCGGATTTTGCCTTGAGGTTAACTCCTGAAGCCTTTTCCATCAGTGGATATAGCCACAAGCCAGTGGAGGTTTGAAATCGGAGTTTTCCTTCTCCTAGATGGGCTGCCTTCCAAGGCTGACGAGCCCCATCTACCCGGTTTTGTGCATATGTATCCTAATATACACATTTTAATATGCAGTGTTGCCTAATGTACATATTTTGTATACAATCTGTCTAACATGCACATTTGGAACACCAACATTTGGAATCCTCTGAATTTGAAAGGGAGTTCTTGGAACAGATGTCCAAAAGGTAACTTTTCCAAGCTCTTGTGGGAAGCAAGACCGCAGCAGACAATGGCCCCTTTCTATACTAGAGCAAAAGATTCAGAAAGTCTTTATGTACATGTGCACAAATACCTATCTTTGCCTATATGCTAGTAGAATAAAATGTATCTTATCATCAGCGATGTGTGAGGCCTGCAAACATGGTTTAGTTTTTAATCTGGCTCTGCCAGTAATGTAAATATTATAATGAACATATGTTCCCAAGCCTCCAGCCTAATGAGATGGAGGCAACCTGGGCTAACCACAATCCTATGTATTTGCTAGACAAATGCACACAAGCCACAGTTTATACAGTTCTCAGTAACCCTATCCTTTCCCAGTCTCACAAATTGCTACTCAAAGCAGATTGCTACAGTAATTTTGTTTTGTTTTACTTTATTTGGAATATTTCTATCCCACCTTTCTAGCTAAAAAAAAACCCAAACCACTGAGGGCCACTTACTAAACAGACATAAATAAAACCATCCACGAAAATATGTAAAAGCAGCAGATGCAATTACAGCAAATCAGTCAAAGTATGAAAAGATACAAGTAGAAAATAAATATCCAGCAGGTAAGCCACCTAAATAAAATGATGTAATCCGGCAAGTGTCATCCTGCCTATTCATTTTGTGTATCTGAATTCCCCCCCCCCCCCAACTGATCCCAAATCCAGCCTTGAATGTACCAGCAGGTAGTGTGGATCTCCCAGAATAGGGTGCTCAACAGAATGGATGTGTTCAGAGTAGAGATGGGCACAAACCAGAAAACCAGCAATTCGTGATGGTTCGTGGCTAACCATGAACCCCTGTAAAAATGAACCAGTTCGTGGTTCATTTTTCCAGTTCATGCCGGGGGGGGGGGGGGGGGGCAACGCTACTTGTTCCTGTCGCCTCTGTCTCTGCTGTCACCACAGGCATATGCTCCAAGGCAGCGGCGGATAGGAAGGTGCACGCTCAGAGGCAGCTGCTGGCTTCTGGCAGGGAAGCTGGGTCTGCTGCCTCTGAGGATGGCAACGGCAGAGGAGGTGGTGGCAAGAGCACGTAAGCAGAGGTGACGAGGACAGTGGGAAACGAGTGGGCGAGCATCTCCTTTTGCTGAAGCAAATGAAACACCAAGGGGGGGGGGGGAATTCGGTGCTTCATTTTGCTTCGGCAAAACAAGATCCCTGAACTGGGTCATGAAATGAACCAAGAACCAGCTCAGTTCATTGGGTTTTTTGGTTTGGGCTTCGTTTTCTGTTCATCTCTAGTTCAGAGGCTTGGGGTTAGAAAGAACAAAATGGATTCAGATCAAGCTTAGAGGACCTAGCCTTTTCTTGCTTGCACATAGCCAAAGGTAGACTAGTACTCTTTCTTTCAGAATTCCCTTTACCTTGACAGTTTTAATAAAAATCCTGGCATGGATTCGGCCAGGGCATTCTGGAATCTTGATATGGAAAATCAAGGAATGGATTTTCCACAAATATCAAAAGTGCCACACCTGAAAAGGCCATTTCACACATCCCTAACAGAAATCAACACTGAGTCATAACAGGCCTCTAAAATATTGCAAAAGAGGCAAGCTTTCAAGTCATACAGAACTCTTCTCTAGACTGGGTGCTAAAGAATGTGGAAAGAGGATGGCAGTGGGAAGAAACAAAGGAAACCAAATCATCATTCTGGCCAAATGTTGGAGCCATTAGATCTGAAATGCCAGAATGGAGATTAGAGGCTTAAAGAAGCAGTCTGTGGTATGATGGTGTCAGATGACACCATAGACATGGGAATTACAGAATCAACCACCTTTTCCCATCTCTGTGTAAATAAAGGGTTTGCAGCATGTCCCAGATCGATCCCTTGCCTTTAGGTACAGGTACAGTGGCTGGGGGCTGCAGGATGTAGAAAAGGGTCTGTCCAGGCAGGTTCATTTAGAAGGAGGTGGTGCATCAGGTAATTTCATCCTAACCCATGCATGATATTACAGCAGGCTTGTAAACTAATCTACAGAAGTTACTAGCCCACAATCTTTGTTTTATTAGCCTGCTATAAAGCTCCTTTGGACTGGTAGAGGAAAGACGCCTAGCCCTCTCTCTCTTATAACTTCCCAGAATGTTTCTTACTTTTCCTTGCAACCCGCTTGATTTTTTTCTGCTAGACTGCTCCATCTTCCTCAAACAAATGAGTCACTTTTCTGCACATAGCTCTTTGCCCCTGATATGACACTAGGTCAAACTACGTCATGCAGTTAGGACATCATCAGATGTGGAACTTCCTTAAGACGTCTGTTTTTCACAGCACATTTTTTCAGCTCTGCATGTTGCAAATTAGCTGGGTTTTGTTTGGTGACTGGTCATCAGGAGGTAAACACAGGTTTATTTGTAAGTGCTAACTGTGCAGGCATGGCAAACACAATTAAAAGAAATAACCTCTCGAGGTTTTAATGTTTTATCACTTTCTAATTTATCACTAGATAGTTCAGCCTATTTGCAAGACAGTATTAAAGTTACACTTACCAGAGCGAGGAGATCCGGTGTCTTCTAGATGTTTTTGGATGACAATCCTATCAACCCCAGCCAGCACTCCCATGGATGTGGAGTGATGGAAATTGTAATACAAGCCTGAGAAAATTCTGCTACCTGAGGCAGAGCAACAGACCATATCCTTCGTCCCAAGTCAAAGAGTTTAAAACCTAGAGCCAGCCAAGTTATTCTGGCACATGAGTGAGAAAATCCTACAGACACTTCTCCGGCAGTGAATATACACTAAGAATAAAATTACCTAACTAACAATTCATGAACTTTTCATTACACACCAAATTCTGGTGTCTGAGGCAACCACTTCTATCTAATGGACGGGCCAGCCCTGCATCCAAAATGCTTGGAAAGCATCAGATTATATGCCCTTAATATAGAAGTTATATACTTTAATTGTATGTAAAAACTTATTTTGGAAATTCCCATACTCCCCAGCAAGCCCCACTGGCTATACTGACTGGGGATTTTTGGAAATGTAGTCCAAAAAAACCCCAACACTTCCATGCCCCACTTTAGATCACTCAGAAGGCTTCACAGATTTTACCTCAGCTTTGCAGTGGCTATTATTATCACTCCCTCACTGCGACTGGGCAGCTGAAGCTGAGCTTGCCTGAGGCTAGCACAGGATGGGTTGAGCTTTCCTTCTCCTTTCTGACAGTAGGTAATTCATCCCTGGCCTGAACTATATGAGCAGCATTTTATTAGGTGGTGAGTGAAGTCATTTATGAAGAAAAGCTCCTTTTTGAGACGCTCTTATGATTAAACATTTCCATGAGATTTGATATGCTCTCTGTTAGCCCAGGCACTTTCCCACTGTTTATAAGAGTAAACTAAGCCAGTCTAGCCCACTCTAAACTTCCTGGGCAAATTATGCTTGCTTATGTTTAATCGTTGATCTTTGTTAATTTCATTATACTTTTAACAGTTTTCTTGCTCTTCCTTCAAGTGGAAAACACATGAAAGGGAAAGTTTGTCAGATGCAAGCTGACTTTGAAAACTATGAGGTAAAGCAATGCACATGGCATTTATTATCTGGACTGGAAAACTCAGCTCTTTCATTGTTTAGTGTATGTTCCATATGACTTATTCAACATTGATTCAAACTTCCTGATTTTCAATTTACAAAAGCACACATCACAGACAATATATTGTCACCTTAGCTTATATTTAAAAGATATCTCTGCATCCCATATCTCTTTTATATGGGAGATACAAGGTAGAGACAAAGGCAGGGGGCAGAAAAAAAGAAAGAAATATAAACTATAGTTTTAGAATAGAATAGAATAGAATAACACTTTATTGTCATTTCATGTGCCTAGTTTTGTAGAAAAACTGAGCAAAAGATGGGCCTAACTCAGGGGTGGGCAATTAATTTCTATAGGGGGCCACATGAAAAATCTGAACTGTGTTCAGGGGCTGAACCAACTTTACTTAAAAATAAAATGAAACAGTGATGTTATGATTGTTTTTATTTTAAACTTGTTAATCTTCACAAATACTAAAGAGGTTTTTTGCGGTATGTTAAAGATAAGCAACTGGCGGCAGGCTGGACAGGAGCAGCTCGCGGGCCCAGGTCTGGCCTAACTGAACATCTGAGTCATTGCTCAGTTAACTTATTATTTGGATTACAACATCCAAAATCCTTTGCTAACGTAACTACTGGCCATGACGGCTGGCAACTCTTGGGTGTAGCAGTACAATGAATATTATGTTTTCTACGTTCTGGTGTAAGTATCCTATTTCCCCTAAAATAAGACCTAACCTGAAAATAAGCCCTAGTATGATTTTTTAGGATGCTTGTAATAGAAGTCCTACCCCAAAAATAAGCCCCAGTTAAGTGAAACCCCGCCCCCGCCTTCCACCACTGTGCAGCATCCACAATAAGATGACGTGACTGTATTTGAATAAACGTAGATTGTTGTACATGAAAAAAATAAAACATCCCCTGAAAATAAGCCCTAATGCGTTTTTTGGAGCAAAAATTAATATAAGACCCTGTCTTATTTTCGGGGAAACAGGGTATACTTAGTAATTGTGTGGCATCAACTCAGTTACAACTTATGGTGACTCTTTCCAGGGTTTTCTAAGTATGGAGTACTCAGAAATAGTTTACCATTCCTTTCCTCTGGTGGTGCCCTGGGACTGTGCAGTTTCCCAGGCTATACAGAATGGCTCTTTCGTGAGAGGTACAGCGAGGAATCAAGCTTCTAACCTCTGGCTCTGCAGCCAGGTTCTTAACTCACAGAGCTATCCAGCCAACTGTAAGCACATTTACACTTACTCATGTGTAAGAACTTAAGAGGATCCCTGCTGGATCAGCCTGAAAAGTCCAGTTAGTCCAGCATTCTGTTTCATATACTGGACAACTCAACACATATACATGGGGAAGGCTTGAAGGCTACACCTCTTTAACTTTCATTGGGCACCCC
The DNA here is from genome assembly GCA_037013535.1 of Intellagama lesueurii. Classification (NCBI taxonomy): domain Eukaryota; kingdom Metazoa; phylum Chordata; class Lepidosauria; order Squamata; family Agamidae; genus Intellagama; species Intellagama lesueurii. The sequence goes on along the minus strand of JBAJHW010000002.1, from coordinate 35,038,334 downwards.
ATGTTTCAGTGGAGGAAGGCAAGTCAGCAGGCAGGTGCTATATCTATCCACTTTTCTCCCACCACACGCAGCCAAAACTGCTTATGACCCAGAGTTCAATCCCAGGTAGCCAGCTCAAGGCTCACTCAGCCTTCCATTCTTCCAAGGTCAGTAAAATGAATATCCAGCTTGATGGGGGGGGGGGGGGATGCATAGCCTGCATAATTAACTTGTAAAAAACCCAACCACCCAGAGAGTGCTTTAAGCTCTATGAGGTGGCATATAAGCAGCATGCTTTGCTTTTAATAATCTTTTTAAACAATTCCCCATATCACTGTAGCAGCTTCCACTGTGGCCTTCATTGGGGCCCTAAGAGTGAGCGACGCAGTGGTGGGTTCAGCCAGTGGCAACTCCAAGTGGGCACTGGAGGCTGGGGATGTTACTCTTGAAAGGGACAGGGGTCAAGTGATTATTAAATGGTTCAAGACCAGTCATAGAGGGAGAGAGGTACTGTATAAGGCTTCAGCAGTTTACGCCCTGTAAAAGCTTTGGAGAAATACTTGCTATCCCATTCACACCAATAGTTCCCCACTTACTAGATTCCAATTTGTGAGGGTCCTTCGTGCTGCTTTGGTTGAGGTTAAGTTAAATCCATACAAACATGTGACCTATTCTTTTAGAATCGGTGCAGCAACATCAGCTGCCCAGATAGGCTTCCAGCCTGTATGCATAATAGCCATAAGTTGTAAGAGATCTGGGATGTTTAGATCATAATGTATTTGTCGTCCAGTGGGGGTTCTGGCAGAGGGTGGTGTGGCTGTCACCATTTTGGAGACTGCTGGCCAGATTTAAATCCTCTGTAAAGGGAATCCACTAGATCTGATCCATCTTCATGCTTCCAACTGCCTCCAACCAAACTGTGATAGAACACACACAACCCTTTTTACTTGCTAACCAAAACACCAAATGAACAAAGGTAGGGCAGGTGGGAGAAGAACTGAAACCAAATGGCAGCTCTAGGCTGGCACTTTCCTTTTAAAACCCAGAGATGAGTTGGATTTGAATCCTCCAATCTGGATCACCTGTGGGAGGAGATCCTTGCCTAACTCAATGAACTATCCAGGCTGCATGAAGAAAATCATGTTGCACATTATAGAAGAAAGTATGACTTTTGGCACAGAAAAGGTAACCACACAAAGCTCAGTACAATCAGTTGGGCAATTCAATCATACTGTTTTCACCAAGGACCGTTACTTATATTTCTCATGCTCATTCATTCACTCCTTAAATAAAAACTTCAGTAACAGGAATCACTGGCAGAATCATAAAAAGATGAGATATAAATAAGGCAATTTAGGTATTCCCCTCCCCCATGAAAACTAACCCAATACTGTACATCCATTCTTTAGTCTGTGATTAAAATGATGAGAGAGAACCATGCAGACAAGAGTCCCCTCTTCCCTGCATGGCAAGTGATCAAAGAGTACAGAGCCTTGGAGTAACATAGTATTTAGTGAAAACCCAACCACAGAAATTGAAGCATTCTATGTTCCAGTTTATTTATGGTTTGTGCCAATGAGCAGATAGTATATTTTGGGGCCGGGAGAGACACTGCAAAGGAGACCAAAACCAATGTAAACGTAATACTTCATTTGGAAGCAAAGCCCTGTCCAATCATTTATTCCACAATGCTTGACAATCAGAGAGGCAAACTTCCCACAGATGACTTTTACTCTTTTACTCCTTTCCTCTTGTTCCTTCACAGAACAAAAAAAAGTTGTTGTTTTTAATTGCTCATCCATGAGTAAAATCTGTTCTTCTCTCCTGCTCTGCACTCTTGCCTATGGATTTGACCCAGGTAAGGCACAACATCTAAGCCATAACACCTGCAAATCATGGAGATGTTTCTCACTTAGTTACTTGCAGCAGAGAAAGTCTGTGGGATCTGTGACTGGGCCAGTGAACACATTTGTATTTTGTGTGCTTGTATTAGATGGCTCTTAGATGAAATACAGCATATGTGGCTCTTCAGATGCAGTTGGGCCATTACTGCTAGCCCACAGCCAAAGATGAGCGATGGCAGGAGTTACAGTCCAGCATCTGAAGGGTCAGATGTTTCCATTAATTTAAAAAGGGACTGAAACACTTCTTTTTGGATGGCATATATTAAATCAATTCTGCTGTGTTGTTTTTAATCTGTATCTTTTGCTTAACTTTAATGGTTTTTATGGTGGAGCTGGTTTATGTGGTCTTGCTATCTTTAGCTAAGTGTGCTTTTATTTGTTTCTGTTCTAAATGTTTGTAAGCTGCCTTAAGTGCTACTTTTTAATTTGAAAGGTAGGTAATATAATAAATAATAAATAAATAATTGTTCCCCATTCCTCCAATGAGAGATTCTGTTGAAAAGAAACTTTACTAATACTTAATTAGTACAGCCATACCATCTCTTGTTTACCAATCAGGAATACTACACCCAGTGAAGGTTTTAAGTTGATTATTTAAGTTTAAATCACTTAATTAGGTAGCTAATGGATTACTACTCTGAAATTATTTAAAAAGGTCATACGATACTACAAAAATTCTTCATGAAAATGGATACATGATACACACAAAAGTTTTTTAGTGCTTTAGATGCATGAGGTTCCAAAGCTGGGAATCTCAACAGTCATTATTCAGAAAACAACAGTTTGAATATATTATAGTGCATATGAAAGGAGTGCTGCTTTAGACTTGAACAACAAAGAGTTACATAGCTTTCAAAGGTATACAGACCTTCATAGACAGCATGAATATACTGTACTTATAGCTATGGACGTGCACTATTATTTCCTGCCTCCCTACTTGAATTTTTTGAAAGCTTCAAGGTATACATTTTGTTCCTCCATATATGGAAATATGATCAACAGCAGGAGGTATGAACAGAGTAAAAAAATTAAATACATTGCTCCACTAGCTAATTTAAAACATTCAAATATGGTATGCATTTAAACCCCAGATAATGTAAACAAAAAGCCTCTGACCTACAAGAGTGGAGAAGAGGCACTAGCTCAGACTAGCTTATTTTTCTAAAAGGCACCTCATTAACATATAGAAAGGCAAACATTTAAAAGAGGATGTCTCTCATTCTAATCTGCCCCGTGTTATAAACTCCATGCTAGAGTAACAGTACATTGGTGCAGGCCCTGGTCATCTCCCAAATTGACTACCGCAATGTTCTCTACGTGGGGCTTCCTTTGAGCCTGATCCAGAGACTTCAGCAGGTTCAGAATGAGGCAGCAGACTGGTGATGGGTGTGAGTAAATTTGATTGCATCAGTTCTGGTTTGCCTCCACTGGTTGCCCATTGTGTCTCGGATCAGTTTCAAGGTTCTGACACTCACATCCAAAGCCCTCAGGGTTTGAGCCCATGTTACTTGTCAGAGCGTCTTTCCTTAATGTCATCTGCCTGACCCACAAGATTATTCCAGTCAACACTCCTCCGGGTGGCCACCTTGAGGGAGGCCCATAAATCCTCTACAAGAGGTAGGGCCTGTTTCACGGTGGCTCCAACTTTATGGAACCAGCTGCCAGAAGAGTTCTGTCTAGCTCTCTCCCTGTTGACATTTAGGAAACAATAAAAGACACTGCTTTTCGGGGAAGCTTTCCACACTGACCCTAGCTGACCACCTTTCTCCCTCTTCCCCCCTTTCTTTTCCTCCGTCCACTCTGGGTTTATATGATTAGTTGGTGCCATCTGTTTTTAGGGTCATTGTTGTTGCTTTTAATGTTTTTATCTTTATTTTTGTTTTCTATTATATGTGTTGTAACCACTCAGAGTAGTGCCTCAACACTAATGGGAGCGAGATACAAACTGAATGAATGAATGAACACATTGGAGGTAAGCAGCCATTCTTTACATAGGGGACCTACTAAATAATAACAGTTATGCAACCCCCAAATCTATGGGGTAGCATAACTGTTATCAGAGTTTTTTAAAAAAACTAAAAGTTGGATTACAACCCCAGAATCCCCTCAGTAGCATGGAGTTACAGCCCCAAAGAGTTACATTTCTTGGTTCTGCAACATAAACAAAGTTTATTTGAACATATGAAGTGGCCTGATACTGAGTCAATTGACTGGTCAGTTTATCCTGGTATTGTTTACTCTGACTGGCAGAGATACTTCAAAGATACAAATGTCCAGGACTGAACATGGGACCTTCTGCATCTAACACATGGATTAAGATTTGGATCCTCCTCCGGAGAAGTACAACTACTTATGACCCAAGATCAGACCATGGTGCATTTATAGTTTACTGAATATGGTTTTCATGGAACCTTTAAAGCAATTTCTAAAAGAAAGTTCCTCCTCAGTATCACACAGTATTAACTGTATGGCTCAGCTTTTTGGTTGGGTCCTCAAAGACATGTTAATCTTACTGGTACAGTTTGTACAAATACAGAAAGAACATTGTGGCTTGCATTGTGTAGGAAAGAGTCTTATGTTTTGGTTTGCAGGTGATGCTAAGTCTACACATCTCAGCGGTTTTCATACATATCTATTTTATTTTCTGATAGCAAAGTGAAAATTAAAGCTGGAAAGCTAATCTGTCTAAATAAACTACCATGGCCCTCACACTTCAACATAGTCTATGTTCTTGTTGAGTCTTTTTTTGCTAGCACAGCTGATAAGTACTTCTCTCTATTGTTGTTTGCTTTCAAGCAAGCCAGATGCATCTTTCTCGTTCAAAAAATTATGCTGTTCTAGATTCTACAGCAACTGTATTTTTCAGTATCAACATATTCTGTTATACAACATCTATTTTTTGCTTCTGTTCCTATATTGAGTAAAGTTCTAAATGGTATCTTTTTGTGTTACTTAGGAACAACATAAAGAGTCACACAGCCAAACAAATTCAAACTTTGAGCCACTGTACAAATGCTAGGTCTTGAATGAATCTGATGAACAGACTTTTGGTTTGGTATATCACAAGTTGTATGGGACCAGATGGAACAATTTCAATCGGGGGGTGGGGCTCCTTTTCTTCTGCAGCTAGTGTGCCCTCAGAACCTGCTCTGGACAGCTGAAAATCTTGTAGAAGAGGTTTGTAAACACGATAGAGGATTGTAGGAGTGAATAAAAGGAAAGAACATCTGCACTAGTGGTATACTAGATTTAGACTCAGGACTCAAAAGAACTGCATAATAAATAATAATTATATCCTGTCAAGTCAATTCTGACTTATGGTGGCCCTTTCCAGGATTTTCTGGGTATAGAGTACTCAGATGTGGTTTACCATTCTCTTCTTCTGGGGGCAATCAAGGACTGTGCAGCTTGCCCAGAGCTACACAGACTGGTCTTCTCTCAGGCGGTACAGTGGGAAATCAAACTCCCAACCTCTAGCTCCACAGTCAAATACCTAGCTCACTGGACTATCCAGCCAGCAAACAGCTGCATACAGAGATGTAATTAGCAGATTTGGCACTGCCTTATTGGTTAAGCTTGGGTCATGTACAATTAACATACACAGGGAGAATGGAGATGAACATGACAGTCTGAGCAAGCATCAGCTGTATTGATTATATGCTGAGCCCACCTGTTTTATGTTTCCATCTGCTTGGGGAAGAGTGAATGGAGACAGGATGTGCACTTGGGGCATGGAGGTTTGTACTGTTCCAGAAGCAAATACCAACAGGTGGATTCATGGCCTTCCAGCAGCAAATCTAGTGCACCCTCTAAATGTCAGGGCCCTGAGTCAAAGTCCTAGTTGCTCTACACCAGTTATGGCTCTGGCTGCTGAAGAGACAACCATTAATGCAGTGGTGGCCTTGCACTGGGCCTCCATCAAGCAACGCCCCCCAAATACTTGGCCAGGAACTATGATTTCCAAGGTGCCTGAACTCCCCCCCCCAAAAAAAAAACAAATAGCAAAAGCTGGAGGTTTAGCAAGCTTTTTATGGGTTGCTGATGTCTTCAGTCTGATGTGTTAAACATTTATTCACTCAAATATTTCCTATGTATAAATTACATGTATACCCTACCTTTCGGCTGTGAAATAGTGCTCAAGGCAGCTAACCAACATCATTAAAACAGATGAAAAACAAACCAGAAACAGATTAAAAAGAAATTAAAAACAGATTAGGCAACAAAACCATTACAATCAATGTAATTAAAGCAATTAGAATAATCATAATAATCAATAAAACTGTTTAAAATGCCAATTTGAAGAGATGTGTCTTCATATCATTCCTTAAAACAGCAAGAGTCACAGCTCTGGCAACAACACTTCAGAAAGCCATTTCCCACATGCCCCACAAGTGGGCCACTTACTCTCCAGAGGGCCCATCCTGAAGCTTTTAACATTCAATATAGCCAGACCCCATGCTCTTTAGGATGTAAAGGTGGAATCCAGTATCTTGAATTCATCAGGAAAACAATGGGCAACCCATGCTAATCCTTCAGGGTTGATATGTTCTCAACAACATGCACAGGTTAGCAGCTGATAGCTGAGGGTGCACTAGATGTTGTGGAAAATAAGGTTATTGTGCTTGCTTGTATCAACAAAGAGATGTATTCTACGTTGATGCAATTGTAGCAGTGATGTGAATCCCCTTCGCTGCCTCTTCTGTGCTGTACAGACTTTTATAGCCCATATTAAACCACATTTGTCCCAAGTAGTTCTCCACAGCTGCTCTCAGCTTCCACCCTTCCTATTTCAGCTCTCCATTAAACCAGAAAGCTGGTCTGACTCTTATCAGTGGGCAAGAAGTGCTTAGGAAAGACACTGGCAACTGGTCTATCAATTTCAATGTTGCACAGATCAGTCAAAACATCATCTTCAAAAGTAATACTATAAATAAAACAAAGCAAAGGACATAAAGAAAAGCTCTTGATGCAGACCATCTTAACTTGTCCACCACTTCTGGGGAGGTTTACATCAGCCAGCAGCCTAAACCTAAACATATGTTGATCACTTCACAACTGTGGGGTCACACTTAACCCCTCTACCTTCAGATCATCAATACTATAAAAAAAAAAGAATACCGAATTGAGATTACACCCTTGCACAAGTGTTGGGTCAGATATTAATTGTCATGACAGACATGAAGTCTTAAGCCACTTTGGACTGAGAAACCTCAGGATGAAATCACCCAGAATCACAAGTCTGTGGTAGTCCACCTCATCCCTTGACCCTTGCCCGGCCTGGCTAATCAAAGCAGCCAGGCCTATGACAACAGAATGGGCAACAGCAATAATCAATGGGTCTTTCCTTGAGGGCAGGGTTCCCCTTGCTCTCAAGGAGACACTCATTAGGCCCATAAGAAAGAAACTAAATTTGGCGGCGGACGATATTGGCAATTACAGGCCCGTCGCCAATGTTTCTTTCATTAGCAAAGTGGTGGAGAGGGTGGTGGCCGACCAGCTTCAGGCTCACTTGGATGAAACAAATGCCCTGGATCCATTCCAGTCGGGTTTCAGGCCGCACCATGGTACAGAAACGGCATTGGTCGCTATGATGACCTATTGAGGGAGGCCGACAGGGGGAAAACGTCCCTGTTGGTCCTCCTCGATATCTCAGCTGCCTTTGATACCGTCGACCACGGTATCCTCCTGAGGAGGCTCTCCGAGTTGGGAATTGGTGGCCTGGCGTTTGCTTGGCTCCAATCCTTCTTGGAGGACCATCCTCAGAGAGTACAGATTGGGGAGAGGGTTTCGGCCCCATGGAGCCTCAATTGTGGGGTTCCGCAGGGCTCGATAATCTCACCAATGCTGTTTAATATCTATATGAGGCCGCTGGGTGGGGTCATCAGGGGATGTGGAGCATCGTGCCATCAGTGCTGATGACACACAGCTCTACATCTCCTTTTCCCCAACTACATTGGATGCCGTTCTGTCCCTTCAGCGCTGCTTGGAGACTGTACAGCAATGGATGCAGGAAAATGGGTTGAGGCTGAACCCGGACAAGACGGAGGTACTGAGGGTGGGTGGCCCCACCATCAGCGGTTTGGGAAACTCCCTCTCATTTGGGGAGGTGACTCTCACCGCGAAGAGTGAGGTTCGTAGCTTGGGGATACATCTGGACCCGGCGCTCACCATGGAAACCCAGGTGGCGTCAGTGGTCCGATCCGCCTATTTCCATCTTAGGCGGATTGCCCAGCTGCGTCCCTATCTTGATGTTGGGGCGCTCACCACTTTAGTGCATGCGCTTGTAATCTCGAGATTAGACCACTGTAATGCGCTCTACGTGGGGCTACCTTTGAGACTGATGCGGAAGCTTCAAATGGTGCAGAATGCGGCGGCCAGACTTATTAGTGGGGTGAGGAAACACCATCATATCTCTCCCACTCTGGCCGCATTGCATTGGCTGCCCGTACGCTTCCGCGTCGATTTCAAAGTCTTAATGATTACATACAAAGCCCTAAACGGTTTAGGACCTCGATATCTGACGGAACGCCTTCTCCCACCAAAGTCTACCCGTTTCACTCGATCTAGTCTGGAGGTGTGACTGAGGAGCCTAACGCCGAGAGAGGCCCGGAGGGAAAGGACAAGAAACCGGGCCTTCTCGGCGGTGGCTCCTCGGTTATGGAACAACTTACCTTCAGAGATCCGTATGGCCCCCTCGCTGGGCGTCTTTAAAAGCCAATTAAAAACATGGCTGTTTAGGCAGGCCTTCCCTCCGGGAATTATTTGATTTATTTGATTTATTTTTGTTCTCCATCTTGAACGATTATTTATTATTTTTATTTTTATTTTGGGATGTTGATATTATTTTAATTGTTTTGTTATATATGATGTACGCCGCCCAGAGTAGTCGAAATGACTAGATGGGCGGGATAGAAATATAATAAATTAAATAAATAAATAAATAAATAGTCCAATGTCAAATCCAAGATCAGCCCAGCTAGCTCATGAAGGTAGACTGTTGAGTAGCAGGATAAGTGGTTGTGCCAACAAGCCCCCTATACTGTCTCAGTTACCCAGTTGCAGCAGCATACATTTAAACTTGCAGACTGTTGGATGGAGTGTTTGATTTGTGGTACTGAATTATCTATCCACACATTAAGGTGGAACTTTTAACAATTATAGCTAGGATACAATAAACAATCTATCAGAAGGAAGAAAGACAATAGTCCAAAATTGGCTAGAAACGGGGACTAAATCCTGTAGAATTCAACATCCAAATTGAATCAGAAAAGGAGAGAAGCTTCCAGTCAAGGAACAGAAGAGAACGATAATGGTGTATGACATTATAACCTATTCAGTCCATATTAAGTGCACCTTAAGAGGTTTCTTCTCTTTGCAGGCAGACCAAAGGTCAGGTGAAGTGAAAAAGGTTGCAACATGAATTTTGTTATTCCTGCCTTCAAAGTAGACATACAACTATACCAAAAGCAGTTTGGATGCTGGTGGAATTGCTTGTCAGGCTGAATGTGGAAAGGGTTTACCTCCCCCCAACCTCTGTAGTCTCCTATGGCTTTCTACACTCTTTCAAAATGTACTCTGGACAATTGGGGAATCCTCCCGAGAAAATTTTCAGAAGAGGTATGGTGGTCTGTAGGAGAAGGAGAGAGAAATAAAATCCCATGGCAAGAATAGGCTTCCACTGGATAAACTTTTAGAAAATAAACTTAAATTAAAGCATTTATAAACATCACATAACTACAGATCCCTCCACTATATCGTACATTATTCTGAAATATTGGTGACCCAGAGAGTACTGCCCAGAACAAATGTTTTAAAACTCATGGTCCCATGACCATCTGGGCTCTAGGATGTGTTTGCTGTCACAGATATCCTCAGCAGAAACTCAGTTCTGCTGAAACATTTAAAAACTAAAAGGAAAGGTTTGAAAAACAAAAAAAAAGTGCTTGTAAAATAATTGCTTCCAGAATGTTTCCATTCATTAGTTCAAGATTTCAGTACTGCTCTGCCAACAATGGTTTTCCTGTTCCAGTTACATCTGTACAAAAGGATGGAATATTCGTCCCTTATTCCCCCTTCACATATGTCTAATACATTTCTTAAAAACCTGTGAGTAGACCAAGAGTCCATTTAAACATACCGTCTCACTGTAATACTGCTCTCCCATGAGGCTGCACCACTTTAGAGATCTGCTGAAGTGACACAGTCCCATAGGGAAAAAGTTGAGGGACCCCTTCATTAAAAGGAGTCCTGCCTCAAAATTTAACTGCAAGCATCAAGTGAGGAAATATGAGTGAAAATGTCCAACTTAGCCTTTGCTAAGATATCAGTTTTTTAAGAGAAGAGAGAGATTGACATATGGACATTTGAATGTTCTGGAAGTGCAGATTTGTATGTAAACACCGTATCATCTCTTGAACTGCATTTTTTTAAAATAGTCCAACACGTGCCCACTGATTTCTGTGCTTTCCAGACAATTTGGAATTCAGTCTCTGGAACAGGGGACAATGTAAATCATACAGTCTGAGAAGCTAAGGATGGGGAAGAATGTTGCTTGGCCCAACTTGTTAAAGTGAACTAATACACATTTTCTATACAAATCTATGGATTGGAACATGGTTATTTTTCTCACTGTGTATGTCACCAAATTTTGCACTGCAATTCTCAACTGAAAAATTATATTAAAATGGCATATTAAGGAACAAAGTGTGTAACTCAGTGAAAACAAAAATACATGCATTAAAATAAATCTCATACACATGAATGGACATTTTCTTGCTTCAAAACAGACTGAAAGACTGATGTGGAAATTGGATGGAATGGATTTAAAACCAAAAACATGCAATGCTAACACGGTCCAGAAATGGAATGGCTCGTCCAAACTTATGGGAAACACCATGCTGCTATCATTCATGCCAGCCTATGGGCTGTGCCTATTACAGTGACATTGCAATGAGCTCAGTCTATAGTACAGACAGTCACGGATTATTCCAGTGATGCAACTGATACTATTATCATTCATTCCAATGATACAACCCTACAGTACAGATTTCCTAACGAAAGAAAGCCATAAATGCCCAACATGAGAAGTTAGATTTGTTAAGTTGAATTCCTGCCCCACCAAAAAAGGACAGAAACCTTTAAGCTTGAAAATGCTATGTACACACAGCATGGATGGGCAACTGGCAGTCCTCCAGATGTTGTTGAACCTCAGCTCCCAACTGCCCTAGCCAACATAATCAGCAGTGAGAGACAACAGGAGATGCAATCCAGCATCATCTGGAGGGCCATGAGTTGACCAACAATTTTACAGAGCAACAACATGTGCTCAGGAACAATCTCTACAAGCTCAGGCAAAGATGGCTTACATACATATTTCTTTATTGTTTATTAAAATGATTAGCTATACACTTGTAATCTGCGTTTATACATATTTGTAACTTTAGAGTGAACTTATGACTTGTAATTCTAGATATTCATAATCTTAACTACATTGTTATGTGAATCCACCTTAAACACATATGAGAAAGGGTGGGATATAAATTGAATAAATAACATAATGAAATAGGAAAAAACAAAAAACAGAAAATCAGCACATGTTTATATAACATATAAAAATGAGGTTGCCATATTTGCTGATCATATTAAATTATTCTGAATGATACAATAAATGGACAGCAGAACCCTACTTGAAAGCAGTTTTCTTTAATTTTGGTGGAAATTAAGTGCAACTCTATTTGCCTAGATCTATTCTGGTGACATTATATAAATACGTGCCAGACAACAGTGTAAATACCATGTGCAGTTCTGGTAAATTTAAGAAGTGCAACTAAAATGGTCAGAGAACTGTATAATTTTTCCTCTGAATAAAATCTGTTCAGACATGACTGAGGCTTATAAAATTATGAACCCTATGATGAAACTGTAAACTAAAGATTTTTATTAAAATATTAAAGTACAGGATGATCTAAGAAAATTCAGTGGCAATTGATGGTTTGAATGACAAATACAGTAAAGAGACACTTGTTTTTATGCCATATGCTTATGGAATTAATTGCCACTTAGAGGGTGACTAGATAGGGAGGCTGACCTGGGTTGATCATGTCAATTTGAAGTTTCCTATGGCCGTAAAATATTTGTTGTTCACATAGAATATTTAATTATCCCAGCAATTTTCTGAGCAAAAGTCCACACTGCACATCAAATCACTACAATTCTAGCTGGGATCACAGGTTGCCCATCGTCTTCTATCATTAACACTACCCTCTTTCCAATCTTTTTTTTTTAATTGGCAAGTGACATAGCACTCTAGGGATAGCTTGTGAAATTGCAGTGCTCATCTGACATAGCACTATACTAGAAAAGCACAGTTAAAAATGGTTCAGAGGAAAGACAAGAGGAACTCCCTTGAAGCAGATGTTCCTGCTTGACTGGCATATCCTTCAGCTCTGAGTAGTAATAAAAAAACAAAGTAATCTTTTCAACCTCTGGACAGATTGAAAGAAAAATAAAGCTGTTATACTCTTAATGATGATGATGGCTTCCATGCTCAGAGACAGCACATAAAAAGCTATCAATCATGGACAGTCCATCTGTACTGATCGGATAAATCTGACACGATCAGTTCATCTGTACTTCATGTGTTATTTGCTCTGACTGGCAGATTGAAGATCGAATAAGTTTTGGCCCTCCGGATATAATCGCCTTGCCACTGGCCAGTCTGGCTAGGACTGATGGAAACTAGAGTTCAACAACATCTGGAGGGTTGTAGTTCTCAAGCGCATTTCAGTTCCTCAGTATTACTCTCGTGACCAGGTGTTATGTTACGTAGCAAACATGACTGTCACATCATGACAACAAATGAGTTCCCAGATTGGTCAGTGGTGGAGATTTAACCTTAGGGTAAGTCAACATTTGTTGTGTTACAGAAAGTGCTAGATGTGCATCAGATTGCAAAAGCTAGATATGCACTCGAAGAAACATAATAGATCCAGTTTCCAATTTTGCATCATGACACATGCCAAAAGTATCAGTGACAGAGAATGAGGGGTGGGGTGGGTGCAAACCCTGAGGAACAAAGAGTAATACAGATGGTTCCCAGAGCACAAAGGTTTGTGTTTGTTTTTCACTAATTTTTCTGTCATTTTCTAAATTATGATATATGAAAACAATTATTTTCTCTGAAGGAGGAGGATGCTCAAATGTCAAGAGCTCTTTCAGGCTCCACCGCGATAATGAATTATTGGAGAAATAAAAAAATTTGCTACTTCATTGAAGAAAGACATTTTGTGACCTTTTGCTGCTTTATGGCGATAATGAATTTTCTGCAGAACTCAGACACTTTCAGTTACTCTATTAAAATAAGAATGCTTGAGGAATAGCTGTGACCTTGACCTTTGAAAAATTAATGGAATAGTGATTTTGAAGGAACTGACAAAATCTGCTTTATTATCTGGACTCTTATTTATTACTGTCACGCCAACAGTGCACATATATTTATATATATTATATACGTAGTTATTTTAAAAAAGAGAAAACAAACAATGTTCCTCTACCATGCTAACTCATCAGTTGAACTATTAATGCTTGCTATTTAGATACAAGCCTGTACTCCTTTTTCGTCACATTTGGTCTTATCATTTTTATACAAATGACAAAATTTTATACACCAGACCTTCTTTTCTAATGATATGCAAGGTAAGGAAAAAATATTCCCTCAGGTATTCAGATTTATCCAGTTTCATTCATCAAAATTATGTGTGTTACTTTTTAAAATTTTAATTTTATTTTGTGCTGTTTATGGCAATCTTAAATTCTCAAATATTCTAATTTCAGGAAAATCACAATATGTTCTTTGTTTCAACTTAACCTTATGTAACAATGGAATTCCAAAGAGGAATAAGGAAAGTACCAGTAAGGATCTTTTTATTTCAATGCTGCTTGAATGCCTGACAGAAATGCTAAAACAGGAAAAATATAGATGAAGCGCTGGAAAGAATGTATGAAATGTACTGGAACAAATAAAGTTGCCTTAGATAGAAGCAGCCTCTTTGTCCATTTTGTGTAGTACCATCCAGACTGACTGGCAAAGCATCTTGAGGGGCAATGTCCAACATGCCAATATACTGACAGAACAAAGTCCACCAGAGGGACAAATTGCCACCTGGTCCTCCCATACTCTCTCCATGTGTTGTCAAGCGTTAAGAGGACTTCAGAGGGGAGAAGATGGAAAACCTGTGACAATAACACAGGTTTATTCACACAATTATCAGATGCAGCTCCAAAGTTGCAAGTTGAGGCCTCCTCTACTTCTGTTTTTAGACAAGACACCAGCTGAAATCCCATTGTTTAGTGAAGTAAGCCGCACTAGAATAGACCCACTGTATCAGTGGAGATTTAGTGAGTCAACCTCTCCGTAAGTTCCACTGATTCAAATGTGCCTATTCTACTTACAATTTTACCGCAGTAGGTTGCAAATAGAATAAGCCCGTTTGAATGAATTGAATTTACAAGTTCTTACCAAATCCCCACTAATTCAGTGGGCCTACTCTAGTGCAACTTACTACACTAAGCAACAAGATTTCAGCCACTGTGGATTGAACTTGGGGAGTTTACATGTACTAACTGTCCTTTATGCTCTACTGCTCATTTCTAGATTTTTCCTTGCAACTTTCTCTTTTGTAAAACAAAGTTCTCCTGGGAGTTTTAATCTAGATGGCTTATCTGTGCTTTATAGTCCCAAAAAGTTTCCAATTCACCAGGTCAACAGCAACAAATCACATGGAAATGATGGGTTTTGTTAGCAGACTTACACTTTCCAGTCTCAAACCATGTCAAGTTTTGTTAGCTGTGAGTGAATATAAAGATATATATAAAGAGAAAAGCCATTTTCATTGCTTTTTTAAAAAGCAAGTACAGACAGATCCACAGACATTCAAATACTTCTCCAAAGCAGGTCACTTATTTGCACTATATGTTTGTCCTTGTATCACTGCTATTCCCCCCCCCCCCCAACAATGAAAAGAAAAATGAAAGGTGCAAATCAAGCTCTATATTCTATAATAACCCACAGAATCTTCTTAGGCTTTGTGCAGCCTGTGAAAAATGGAACCCAAAGGAGTTAACTCTCCCATAATCAAGACAAATTCTTCTAGTATTCCTGCATAGGCAGTATATAATGTCACTGGTATCCAAAGATGATCTATTATAAACTAAGTAGTCACGGCTTCTAAAATATTACTTTAAAATGAAATGGACAATTCTGTAATAAATTAGAGCACCAATATAGCAGAAATCAGATGCTGTGGAGTTAGTTGGGAGCACGACGTTGCAGGCAGTGGGGGCAGGCAGTGCAGAAAGTCCACTGGGCTACCGAAGTCTGCACACAACTAGAAAGGCAAAAGCAAATCAGTTGGGGCCATTGGAAGTCTTGGTGCACTGCCATGATGGCAATATGGTACACTCAAGAGCTTCAGAAAAATAACTTATTGGGAGTACAGTAACCAGAGCCCTAGAGCCAACAGGGCCTTATTGGCTGGGGGAATCAGAGGGGGGGAGTACTCCAAAAAAGTCACTTTTCCAAGCTCTGCGTTTAGTGCAGTATAGTGCAGTTCTCTTGTCAGTCTTACATTAAAAAAAACAACAACAATATATTCTGACCTTACAGTACCTTTACTGTACCTTTACTTTATCCAGAATAAAGGTTATCAGGGCAACCAAATGTTGTGGTGCACCCATTTCTTTTTGAATGATCCACACAGTCAAAGGCTTTGCTGTACGTGATAATGCACAGACTGATTTTGTTCTTAAATTCTTTGCTGTGCTCCAGTAGCCAATGGATATTTACAATATGATCTTGAGTGTCTCCATTTTTGGAACCCAGCTTGAACATCAGGAATTTCTTGCTTCATGTATGGTAACAGCCTTTGTTGTAAAATCTTTGCTTGCATAGGTAATTAATGTGATAGTCCTATAGTTAACAGCAATCTTTGACCACTCCTCTCTTTGGCACTGGAATGAATATTGAGCATTTCCATTGTGGAGGCTATTGTTTTGCTTTCCATATCTGTTGGCAAGTTCCTGTTAGGACTCTGACAGATTGGCCTCTCTAGCTTGAAACGGTTCCACTGGCATTCCATCTGCTCCTGGTGGCTTTGTTTCTTTCAACTGCTTTAAAATCTGCTCTCACTTCCCTTTCTAAAATTGCAGGTTCTTCATCAAAACATTCTTCTCTGAAGAATGTCAACCTTGCATTTCGTCTGTATAAACTCTTCAGTACATTGTTTCCATCTTCTATTTGTTTCATCACATAATATATTTCCCTACTGATTCCTCAGCATCTCTAAATGTGGTTAAAATTTCCTTTTGATTTCTAGGATCTTACAAAAGACAGCTCTTGTTTTCCTTTCTCTTCTCTCCCCTTCTCTTTTATTTTCTTGCAACGATTATGATAATAGTTCTCTGTGTCCCTATATGCCTTTTACTAAAAAGCTGCATTTAAGATTCTGGCCCCTTTTCTGTCACCCATGCATTCTCATTAACAAAAGAACAGTATTTTCACATTCTTTCCTGATGATATGTTTTGTTTCAATTCACAGTTTCTCTTGTCAATTAAGTTTAGTAATGCACATTTGTTCTTTGTATGGACTTTAAATTCAATAAGCCTGTTAATTAAGTTATATTTTGGCACTATGATAGTTCTAATATTTTTCTGCAGTTTTACTTTAATTGTTGATATTCCCATTTCATGGTCTGTACCACAGGCCACTCCTGGTCTTATTTTGGAGGCGGAATCCAGCTTCTCCACCTTCTGCTTCCAATTATATAGTCTATTTGATTTCCCTCCTGGCTATTCAGTGACATCCACGAGTACAGTTTTTATTCATTTGCCTGAAGCACATATTTGCAATAAAAAGATTGTTAGTTTTACAGAATTCTACAGGTTCCACTCCTGCTTGATTTTCAACTCCTAAGCCAACTTTTCCAACACTGTCTGGTTCAGTTTTGTTTCGTTGTTTGTATTCCAATAGCCCAACATTATCAGTACATTTTGTTTTGGTGTGTGATTATTGTCCTCCTGGCCACATGTATAAAAGCTTCCTACTTTTTCAATATTAACAAAAGAACAGTATTTTCACATTCTTTCCTGATGATATGTTTTGTTTCAATTGCTCCAGCCACTGGAGGGTCCTCGGACCTCGAACAGCGAAGCTGGCCTTGCCTTCCACCCGGGATATCGTGAGACGGATTAGTCTCATGTGACTCCTATGTGGGAGGGGAAAGCCAGGGTATTTAAAGAGGCTTTCCCCTCTAGAACGCCCTCTTCTTTTCGGGCACCCACCTGCCCTCCCTATTTCTAGTGTGAGTTCTTCTGGTCGCCATTAAGGGGCCGGATAAGAATTTTGACCTTCATCCTGATTGGCCTTTGGATGGGGGAGTTTTTGCCTATCCCACACTGGAAGAGGGTTGTGGCAAGTTGGTGGAATAAACTTTGGTCACATTGGCGGGTAGTGCGGAAAAAAACAGGTATTTACGGTGGGTCCCGCTGTAATTGCAAGTAAGCCAACAGTACATCCGACGGCCTGGCACTGCGGATCGTGCGATTACAATGCCTGTGGCGGGAAGATGCGCTGGGCCACTTCCGGACTAACACCCCTTGAATAAAGGGGGATCGAGGTCTGGGGGTGTTTATTAGCGGCCGGCCAGGTTCCTGCTCTCCTTAAGATTGCTGGAGCCTGGGGCCGGGGACTCGCCCCTTCATTGATCTAGGAGTATTTAGATACTCATGTCATTTAACTGTTTCCGCACTACAGCAGGCCCCCTCCTTTTGAAAAAGAATGACAATTTTTAATCTGAATGTATATTAATAAAGTGGGGCCCGTATTTAACCCATACCACTGTCTCGCGTTTTTATTCCGGGGTTGGGAGGGCAATCACAGTTTCTCTTGTCAATTAAGTTTAGTAATGCACATTTGTTCTTTGTATGGACTTTAAATTCAATAAGCCTGTTAATTAAGTTATATTTTGGCACTATGATATTTCTAATATTTTTCTGCAGTTTTACTTTAATTGTTGATATTCCCATTTCATGGTCTGTACCACAGGCCACTCCTGGTCCTATTTTGGAGGCGGAATCCAGCTTCTCCACCTTCTGCTTCTAATTATATAGTCTATTTGATTTCCCTCCTGGCTATTCAGTGACATCCACGAGTACAATTTTTATTCATTTGCCTGAAGCACATATTTGCAATAAAAAGATTGTTAGTTTTACAGAATTCTACAGGTTCCACTCCTGCTTGATTTTCAACTCCTAAGCCAACTTTTCCAACACTGTCTGGTTCAGTTTTGTTTCGTTGTTTGTATTCCAATAGCCCAACATTATCAGTACATTTTGTTTTGGTGTGTGATTATTTTCCTCCTGGCCACATGTATAAAAGCCTCCTACTTTTTCAATATCTGTATGCAGTCTGTTCTTTAAGAATATCTTTGCATCTTAGTCTGATGTCAGCTTTACCTCGTCCACCTTTGGTGACTCTGCTAGAACTCCAGACTCCTGACCAATTAGTTCCATGACAATGCTGCTCTCAACTTCCACAACACATTCAAACCTATCAACATGTTAAAGTGAACATGCAACAATAGTAAAAGCCAAGCCAAATTACGTAACAGACTAATTTTATTGGGTCTCTTAAATTTTGTCTTAGATCTAGGCCTTGAACAGCAAATATGTCCATTACAACCAGACACAGAGGCCCTTATATTTATGATTTTTCATATGCAAAATATAGCAAATTTTGAAATATGATGAAAATCCCTCACCCAAAAGTCTGTAGCTATCATCACATCTATTTTTGAGCTTAGAAGTCATTTTTTTTTCAAACTGTTAACAGTAGTGTTTTCTTGCAAAAGTGTTGACCACTTCTTGTTTTATTCATGAATTAACGTTCTAGATGAAGAAGTTCATTGACGGATTAAGATTAATCTTCAGTTCCAACTTGGACTTAGTTGTTATTGTGATATCATTCAGTTCAAAATCTGAAATAATAAAATTGCCAACAATAGAACACAGAAGGCTGCTTTGCAACAGGCTGTGTAGAAATGACTCTGTGGTCAGCCATATGTTTGGTTTAGCAGTTAAGAGAACTTTGACACACAGCCAGTTGGTTTTTAATTCAGCTGAATCACTGAAACTTGATGAAATGCCATAAGATTATCTAAAAGAAAGCAGATCCTTCAAAATGGAAGAGCTGACGTCACCCTTACAGCTGCCAAACCATCAATAACTTAAGATATGTTTCTTTAAAGGAACAATGCAAAGTTATAACAAATGTGTATGATATGTACATTTTGCAATATTTTCCCCAGTGCATGTGAGTGCACTTAATTTGAAACATATTCCTGTCATGTGATTCTTTTTCTTTATATGGTCAATTCAAATTAGCATATTCAATAGGGAATAGTGGCTTTTCCTACAGTTCAGTGTTCCATTTGAAATGTGTAAAAATATGAAACAGAGAAGGCAGAGCATCTGCAAATGTACATTTATTGTTTGAGGGAAGAATTTTCATGTCTAGACAGTAGATTCTATTGAGTGGGAAACTGGCTGAAATCCAGTAGTAAGTCACAAATAGAGTAGGCCCATAGAATCAATGGAACCTACAGAGGAGTTGACTTACCAAGTCCCCACTGATTCAATGGGCCTACTCTAGTTGTAACTTGCTACTGGATTTTAGCCACTACACTTACCCTCTGGTGGGCTGTGTTAATGCCAGAATGACAACATGTGTCTACTAGGGCTTCTTTCCTCGAGAACGTGGTTGCACTTCACTCCACAAAGAATTTTTAATTTTTTTTAAAAGTGGTTTGGCACAGATTGTTAGAGAGAGAGAGAGAGAAGGCCCTATGAAGCCCAGAATATACTTTGATTTGGTACAAGTTTTAGCAGTTCCAGTAAAAGCTCTATGATCCCTCCTGTTCAACTCCTGTTCAAATTAGTAAGGCTCACACAAGATAACTTCATATTGGATTGCGCCCTTTTTTGTTTGCAACATGTTAGTGGGGAAGAAGAGAGGGGAAAATGTCTTAAACCTTCTCAGACATCCTGAGTACAATCTTGTGTACAACTTCAACCGTGTACAATAAATACTTCAAATACTTTTGGAGATATCAGTTCATATGATGTGAAAATGTTCTATACAATTCTCGAGCATGGATGTTCCTATATAACATCTTGAGAGGTAAAAAAAACCCAAAAAAAACCCAACACCAAAGCATGGGCTGGGTACCAGGTGCTGATGCAAGAGGCCTCAAGCAAAGACAAAGTATGTTAACAGGATGTCAAGGGGGTCTGCAGGTAAAGATGAAGTGTATTTGTAAGGAGAAAGAGTATTGTTTTAAAGTGACAATGGCCTGTTGGTTACTTACACCAGCGTAAATGCAGTGACAAAAATTGCAATTATTAATTACCCCGGTTAACAAGTTGCCACTTTTATCCCTTTTTAGGGGCCAGTCATGTGAGTTGGTGTACAAAGAGGATACTTGTTAATCAGTTGGCAGTTAACGCCACTGCACTTATGCCAGCATAATTAACCAACAGGATTTTGGCCAGAAGTTCTAGAAATATGTATTTATATCACATGTAAGATTTGCTGGCTTGAGACACATTGCTCAAAATAAATGAGGGGCAACACTCCTTTACATTACAAGCTATAGGCTTCTTGCACCTTGCAGTGCATGCATACCTCTTATAGCTTCTACTATGTAAGAATTACGTGTCTCTTGCACTGAATTGTAAGGAAATGTACTGTGTACTGGAGGAAAAAATTGGTACAGTTGAACTATTTTTGAATCGGTGTCAAAAGCAAATGTTTAATCTTAAGAAATTTCACTGAATGCTTCAGAAACACTCATTTATGAAAGAGTATATTATACTGGGCCCTAGAGCTGAGTATAAGCAGCCCTCCCGAAATCAATTCTTGAAAAGTAGTTGCACTAGAAAGTGACAGTCATAATGGGAGTCGTTAGAGCTGAATCAAAAGGAAAATTACTTGTTTGAGAAAAGCTGGGACAGTCAGGGTTTACAGCAGCCAACTCTCATATGCCACTCTGACTCTTACAAAGGACTGGCCCAGCCAACAGCAGAACTTGTACTCACATTGTGTCTGTATAAAGAAGGAGAAATGAGTAACACGAACCATCTGTTCTTTGCAGGCGTCACTTCTAAAAATTCTGGTTAATTTCCAGAGAGGTAAGTAGTAAACTCCCCATCTTAATCCCAGAGGTATGAGAATGCAGTAACTCATTTGGGAAAGAAATGCACTTTACACATGCCTTGAGGTGAGCTTTTCTGTACCAGTAGGGATCTTGGCTGACAATTTGGTCTGGGGCTCACTAGTGCTTATGATTAAGAGAATTAGCTGCCCAGCAGATCTCCTAAATTCTTTTTTTCTGAAGAAGGCATCTTTCAAATACTACATTACTAGAAGACTGGGCAAATATACTACCCATATGATCTCATTGCTTCCAGAATTTCACAGACAGTTCTCCATAATCTTCAGCATTTAGCTCTTTCAAATACTTTCAAAATGGTAGCTAAATTATTATTATTGTTATTATTATTGTTATTATTGTTATTATTGTTATTATTGTTATTATTGTTATTTTGACTTTTATACCGCCCATCTGGCTGCCAAGGCCACTCTGGGCGGTTTACATGTTAAACAAATATAACATCAAATAACAATTTAAAACAATAAACATAATAATTATAAAATCAAAACTAAACACATATACACCAGCAAATTGTACTTATTCTACTTGCTCTTAACCCTTCTACGCAGAGCTTGGAGAGTAAAAAGTAATTAGTAACAGTTACAATTCTAATGCTAGACCTTTTTAATTAGCTGCCACTGTTATTATATTTCTTTAAATGTCAATTAATTGTTTTCTTTTCATTCAAAAAATAACTAAAAGTTACTTTTCAGTTACATTAAACAAACCATTACAATGTTACAAGCCATTGGCCTATGGTACAAATTACACCAAAGGAATAAGAACTTGCACATGCTGTGACTATAAAAGTAATGAAAACATGGTTACCATTACACTGGAAATAGAGTGTGAACTTATCTCTGATTAAGTTACAGTCACAATTAGAGATTGTTATGTTCACCTGCACAGGTTTACATAACAAGGGTCCAGCCCCATGGGGCCAAACAGTCCACTCACCGATCCGCCGCAGGCGCAGGCACCACGGAGCCTTCCAATGGCTCCGGAGATTGTGTTCCGCTCGCCACTCCTGGCAGGAGGCGAGATGACAAGCCTCTCTGCTAGGTTGAAGAGTGGCTCGCCGAATGCGATCTCCGGAGCCATTGGAAGGCTCCGCAGTGCCCGCGCCCACAGCGGATCGGTGAGTTATGTCCACCTGTGCGGGGGTATTCTTATTCGTATACAAATACCCCCATCTCTAATCACAATGTATACAATTATACCTTTGGTTACTGCAAAAAAGGATTCAAATTCCAAGTACCTTATGTTTGTAATGAGTTACTTCTAAGCTATAGTTTGGCCAAAGGTCAGAAGGTCATTTAGAGGCCATGAAGAAGCCAAACACACATCTAAAGTTCAAACTCCATTCTGACCGCCAACCAAGGAAGAAGGCAAAGTAGTTCATCAAAAAGGAAAACAAGAAATCCCTGGCAAGGGATCGTGGTGAAGGAAGAGTCATGGCCAGCCAGGATAGCTGTGCAGGTGAGACTGGGAGTCTTTTGGGCTGGACAAAGCCTGAGGGCAGGAGGTCCATCATGGCCAGTTTAAAGACGTACCACACAACAATCTTGCTGAATCCAAGCAGATCTACGTCTAATCCGGAATTGCACAGATCACACATTGGAAGACCTATATTTGCCCCCTTAGTCCTTCTGAAGAAAGATTGGATATAAATAAAATATGGACTAGCACACTGCACACAGCTCCCCTCACAGCTGTTTCCATTTTCTCATGAACCACTGCTTTCACACCTAGCAAACCATTTCAAGGAGGCCCTGTGCCATAGGGCACAAAATGAACTCCGAGGAGACCCTGTATAGGCAAGTACAGCATGTGGTGTCCAGGTTGTGCATTGTGTGCCCGCCAGTCCACCTGGTGCTTCATAAAACTTTTTGCAGCAGTAGAAAACCAAAAAGTGTGGCAGGAGCACTATGGACATATGACTTCAGAGGCAGTAGGTTATATGCTTTTTGGCCTGGCCAAGCACCAAAATACATTTGCTGCCCGTCTTCTTCTTCTTCCTTCCCTCCCTCCTTCCCTTTCCCCTCCACACATAAGCATACATACACACCACTGCACACCTGATGTGCCAACTACCCTGCCACAGCTTCAGGGAAGGGAGCGGAAAGAAAAGCATTTCCCAAGAAAGCAAAACCAAACATATTGCAGCGCTTCTAAAGACCAGCAGAGTCACTTCAGTATTTCTCATGGATTACAGCCCATTTCCTCGGACACACAATGAGAAACATTTAACCACAGGTTTACATACAAGCATATGTTGTGGGGAGTGGAGACTTGAGAAAGACAGATACAAGGATTGAAAACAAAAATCTGAAGGACAATAGCATTATTATAACTATGGGTAATGGCCTTTGGGAGTGCAGGTTATATAAACATCCTCATATAGCTGGAGTAATTAACTGCATATCATGCTGTCTTTCAGGTGCACAATACAAAGCTGTCTTTCAAACAACAAATCTATCATGACTCTATAAAGACTTACAGATTGACTTCAATATGACTTCTTGTGGATTACAGTCCATTTCCTCAGACACAAAGTGTAAAAGGTTTAGCCACAGGTCCAGGAAGTGATTTGTTTTTGCTTTTTTTCTGAATCAACTTCTGATTCTGAAGCCAGAATTAATAACTGCCTACATGTAAGATTTGAGATATATAGTAAGCTAAGGACTCTGGGTCTTTATGAAGCCTTGAGAAGTTTACTCTGGAAAGGAAGGAGGCACCTGATCTCTCATTTAGTGTAATCCAATTCCACTCTCCTTCTCCCCGATGCTCCCTTCTCTCTCCCCTTTGCTTCCTGCACCTCCAGATTAGCAGAGGAGGGGGAAAGGAACAGTCTAGGGCAACCCAGTCCACAAAGCCTATGAACCCATAAGGAGGATTGCCATCTGTGGTTTTAAACACCTCTCTGCTACTGCATAATAATTTCATTAAGGAAAAAGGGCATGTAAAAAGGGCATGTTCCAAGGAAAATTTTCTTAAAGCAATCCCCATATTGAACAGCTTAGTCTCTGGCAAACCTCCCCCCCCCCCCCCCCCGGTGATTATATGAGATGGGGCAGGGAGGAGAGACTGAGTGAAAGGAACAGCTGGAAAGACTTGCAAAACAGGCAGCATTTAGTAGAGAATGGACAAAATCTCCAACCAGTGTGATTACAATTCAAAAAGCAATCATGGGACTTGGAATATCATAACCACGTATGATGAACTAACGCTTCCTTCACTTCCACTCCCTCCCTCTGCAAGGTCAACAACAGTGCTTTGTTATATATGAGACAACATCTGCATGCATCTACATGGCAATTAGGAGATCACTACCACTCTTCAGTGCTGAAGGCGGTCTGGTCTGATCTTTGGCATAATGCCTCCTAGGTACTGAAGGCATATGGTTAGCTGTCAACAGCTCCACACTCTGGACTGCATTATGCTTTAGGTATGAGTAACTCTGGAGCACAAGAGAAGGCAACAGGTTCTGGGAATGATTTAAGGGGTAGTTAACAGTGCTCTGTAGATGAGATCACTACATCACTTTATGGCCAAGTGGCAGAATGACAGACTCACATGGAGATGGATCGATGAAAATCGGGTCTATGTTATGAAGCAGTTCCTTCCTGGGCGACAGTTTTCCTTCACTAGAACAAAGTTTATTAGGAATAACAATAAGTTTTGTTTTACAGTTTTACAGCACCATGCAAGTACCATTACAATGCTTCCTTTTGTGAACCTTTCAAGGAACAATAGAAGTCTGTTACCCAATGTACAGTCATGTGAAAAAGCAAGCACACCCTCTTTGCATTCTACGGTTTTACGTATCAGGACATAATAAAAATCATCTGGTCCTTAGCAGGTCTGAAAATTAGGTAACCTCAGATGAACAACAACACATGACATAAAGCCAAAATGGAGAAGTTATGTATGAAAAACTAAGTGCACCTTATAATTTAATAGCTTGTAGAACCACCTTTAGCGGCAATAACTTGAAACAATCATTTTCTGCATGACTTTATCAGTCTCTCACATCATTGTGGAGGAATTTTGGCCCACTCTTCTTTACAACATTACTTCCGTTCCTTGAGGTTTGTGGGCATTTGTTCATACACAGCACTCTTATGGTCCCATCACAGCATTTCAATTGGGTTGAGATCTGGACTTTGACTGGGCCATTGTGACACCTTGATTCTTTTCTTTTTCAACCATTCTGCTGTAGATTTGCTGGTGTGCTTGGGATCACTGTCCTGTTGCATGACCCAGTTTCAGCCAAGCTTTAGCTGTCAGACAGATGGCCTCACATTTGACTCTAGAATATTTTGTTATACAGAGCAGCTCATAGCTGACTCAATGACTGCAAGCTGCCCAGATCCTGTGGCTGCAAAACAAGCTCAAATCACCACCACCACCACTGTGCCTGACAGTTAGTATGAGGTGTTTGTGCTGATGTGCTGTGTTTGGTTTTCACCCAACATGGCGCTGTGCATTATGGCCAAACATCTCCACTTTGGTCTCATCTGTCCAAAGGACATTGTTCCAGAAGTTTTGTGGTTTGTCCAGATGCAACTTTGCACACCTAAGTCGTGCTGCCATGTTCTTTTTAGAGGATTCCTCCTGGCAATCCTTCCAAACAAAGCATACTTGTTGTCTTTTTCTAATTCCACTGCCATGAACTTTAAAAGTTCACATGCTAACTGAGGCAACTGTCTTGAATTTCCACTTGTAAATAATCTTCCTCACTGTAGAATGATGGACTTTAAATGGTTTGGAAATGGCCTTATAATCTCTCTCAGATTGATGGGCAGCAACAGTTGCTTCTCTATGATCATTGCGGATATGTTTCCTCCTTGGCATTGTGCTAACACACACCTGAATGCTCCAAACTAGCAAACTGCTAAAACTTTGGCTTTTATAGAGGTGGTCACACTTGCTGATGATGAGCAAGGGTATTTGGTTAGCAGCACCTAGCTGCTACTTAGCCTCTTAATTCCTATGGAAGCAGTAAGTCTGTACTTAGCTTTTCACACATGGCTTCTCCATTTGGGCTTTATTTAGTTTCTAAAAATTAGGAGTGCACGAGACTGCTTTTGGAAGAGAGTTCCAAAGCTGATGTGCCCCCATGTGTGCCCTTAGCTATATGACAGCTTTTGATTCATGGGTTCATTGAACATGGATGGTGGGTGGATTATACATTTAAAGCTTAGTATCCAAGGTAGAAATTTGCATCTGGCCCAAGGACACCCAGTGGTCATGGCCAAGTGGGGATCTGAACCTAGATCTCCTGAGTAGACATGGGAGCTTTGTACTCATATCCTGAGGGATACAAATACGAAACTTGGCAACACATGTGCCACAGTGGTCCATTCCCGTCCCCCAGAACCATCCCAGACCACTCACTGGGCTCCTCGCAGCACACGCGGCTGACGGTGACAACATTGCACCAATCACGGATGTAGTCTCACCAGTGCCACCCTGCCTCTTCCCTCAGCCGACCACTCAGCAGCTGAGCAGGGAAACTAATCTTCCCACCACCTTCTCGCAGGAGCAGTCAGCTGTGGGAAGAGGCAGGGCAGCGCCAGAGGGACTATGTCCGCGATTGGTGCAATATTGCTGTCGTCAGAAGCGTGCGCTGCAAGGAGCCCAGTGAGTGGAGTGGGCTGGTTCTGGGAGGCCGGAATGGACTGCCGTGGCACCTGTGGTGCCGAGCTTCATATTCGTATTCCCAGGATACAAAGACGAAGCTCCCATGTCTACTCTTGAGTCAATATGTCCTAGCCAATGTCCTAATAAGTACCACATTGGCTCACCCTTACAGTTTCCAAACACTTTTTCAATGGCAGCCTCACAAGATTGTACTTTGAAATTCCTGAGACTTTTTTTGTCCTTAAAAATTAGCAATTTGAAAAGGAGAATATTCCAATGCAACTTTATCAAGACTGTCCTGTTCAGGCAGATTCCCGAATGGTGTGCAGAATTAGGAAGTTTAAATTCACAGACCCAAATTGAGGGGAAACCTGGATCAGTTACCATCCTGGGGTCCACTTTGTAGTGTGACGTCTGGGAGCACAACTGATTGAACCACTATTTTCTCTACAAACGCGGCTACTAGCTCCGGGTTTCCCATGCAGCAGCCATAGTACTGGCAAATCAGGGGCTCATGTTTGAACTGGCCAATGAGGAGCCGGCCAATTGGGACCCTGCTTATCTGGTTGAAGGGGATGGGGGTCCTGTTGGATATTTATTGGGTTCTGGTTATGTGTCTAAGACCAGATCCAGCCTCGTGGAGGTGGGCAGGCAGGCCAGCTGTCTTGCTGGCCCACCTGCCGGCTGGCTCACCCCTATTTCAGATCAGGGACCTCTACAAGGATCATAAAGGTGAACTCCAGTGGGAGCACTCCAGCTCAGGCGTGTGTGTGTTCTGGGCTTCACTAACAGATGGCAGTGGTTCCTATCTAGTGATCTTGCACCAGGGAAAACCACTCCCACACAATTCGGTGGATAGGTGTGTCATCCAATGGTTAGATCTGGTACCTTATACTGCACCAATGCTTTTGTCCATTGTAACCAATAAAATTGTGACCATTTATTGTCCACTATACCCAATAAACTGAGTGTGTGATGTGGTTTTTGGGGTGGGAATGAAGGCCATACTCCTGGACCATGCTGCCTGACTCCATGGTGTCCAGTGGATTATGAAGTTACAATCTTTCATTGGTCCATACAAGAAGATATCCAATATCCAAAGCATCTGTAGAGATGCCTGTCCAGCCAGATTTGTTTTAAAAATATCACCTCTGGAAGGCAAAACAGTTTAAATAGATATACCGTGTTTCCCTGAAAATAAGACAGGGTTTTATATTAATTTTTGCTCCAAAAAACACATTAGGGCTTATTTTCAGGAGATGTTTTATTTTTTTCCAAGCACAACACTCTACATTTATTCAAATACAGTCATGTCATCTTCTGGTTGCTGCACAATGGTGGAGGGCAGGTTTCACTTAACTGGGGCTTATTTTTGGGGTAGGGCTTATATTACGAGCATCCTGAAAAATCCTACTAGGGCTTATTTTCAGGTTACGTCTTATTTTCGGGAAAACAGGTAACAGAAAGTTGTTGCATGGCAGACTCAAGCAAGGAGGAGCTGGTGGTGAAGTTCACCTATTTTCTCTATGTCAAAACAGTAACTGCTGCAGATGTTTTCTCTGGGTGGGGGAGAAGTCCACCAATAATTCTATCCACACAATATATATATCACACTTCTAAAACCCAGACACCTTAATCCAACCCTATTTAAAAAAACAACCACCACCTATTACGATTTCAGTCAAACACCCTTGCTGAAACAGTACCAGACTGCAAACCACTTTCTGCACTGCTGATAGCTTAATTAGGTAATTACCTCCTCACTTCACCTTATTTACTTTGGGATACTGAAAACCAGTTACATTTTGACCACTCGAGAATGTATCCAGTTACATTGTTAAAACAACCAACAGCCTGGGGAATTCAGCTTCCCTTCCAGAGAAATACAGAGTGCTGTGGGGACAGAATTTTTCCTCCCCATGAGTGGTTAGAATTAATCAGACTCCTGACAGGGATAAAATTTTGGTCACCAGAATGATACCAATGAATCACGTTTTCAAGTTCCCCAAAACGTTTCATCAGATATAGATGACTCAAAGTTTGGGGGTAGAGGAAGAGGCCAAGCATCCAAAAATCAGGCCGATGGAAGACAGACTGCTAGCAAGACAAGAGTGTGTTCCCAGATTCAGTGTTTTAAAAAAGTGTCAGGTTACCATTTCACTCCCTCTTCTCATCCTGTAAGCAAAAAGCCTGGCTGGGGCTGCTGTGATCTATCTGTTGCTTTGGGCAAAGCACATAGTTTGGAGCAGAAAAATGGCAGCTGCACACAGTTTTTACAACACAAAACAGGAGATGAAATGTAGGTGCCCACACTACGTTAAAAGCCAGTCAAAACTAAATTGATCACCAGACCTAGTGGCTGGGAGAGGCTGAATCCTCCTGAAATGCAGTCTGATGAGAAAGCTGAATCTATTTGTCTCTAACCTGATCTAACGATTGTCTGTTTTTAAACATCTTTGTATTTTAAAATGCATTGTCTATTTTGTTTAATTTGATTTTTTTTAGTTATGTTGTATTTTTATTATGTTATTTTCATGCTGTAAAGTGCCCAGAGTGGCCTTTGGCCAGATGGGTGGTATAAAAATCAGATTAGATAGATAGATAGATAGATAGATAGATAGATAGATAGATAGATAGATAGATAGATAGATAGATAGATAGATAGATAGATAGATAGATAGATAGATAGATAGATAGATAGATAGATAGATAGATAGATAGATAGATAGATAGAGGGAGGGAGGGAGGGAGGAAGGAAGGAAGGAAGGAAGGAAGGGAGGGAGGAAGGAAGGAAGGAAGGAAGGAAGGAAGGAAGGCTTTTTCCTATAGCAGCAAAACACACCCCAGAAAACTGATATTTCCAACAGTAAACAGAGAAGTAGCTGTCTAACCCATCAACATTCTGGGTTAAATAGTACGTTTATTATCTTATTTAAAAAAAACTCCAAAAGAAAAAGAAGAAGACAGGCCCAATATGATGATAACTGTTCCTGCAGACAGTTGCTTCCTCACTATTCTGCTTTTAGCCAACACAAAAAGTCTGCATGCCTCAACCAAGGCAACAAACTGATCTAAAGAGGTCCCATTCATGCTTTTGGTCTACAGGGAGGACAAACTAAACTGAGATCCTGACAGTTTTATTGTTCTTGTGACGTGTCAGATCACCTCCAACTTATGGTGACCCTATGAATGAGCGATCTTCAAAATGTCCTCAACTGCTCTGCTCAGCTCTTGTAAACTCAAGCCTGCAGCTTCCTTTAGGGAGTCAATTCATCCTGTATTTGGTCTTCCTCTTTTCCTGCTGCCATCAGCCTTTCCTAGCTGCCTGTCTTTTCTAGAGAATCTTGCCTTCTCATAATGTGCCCCAAATAGAACAGCCTCAGTTTCATTCTTTTTGCCTCCAGAGACAGTCAGGTTTAAATTCGCTCTAGAAACCACTTGTTCATCTTTCTGGCAGTCCATGATATCTGCTAGCCGTCTGTCTTCAAGAACAAGGAATATCACATATAGCTTGGTTTTCGAGATGTTCTGCCTCTTGCCTTTCTTCCAAACTTTAAACCACCTAGGGTTTTTGAGAACTTGATACCTCTCCTTGTTTGTAATTTCTCAGAGATCTAGTAGATTTTGTTTTTATGTATGGAGCTTCTTTCTCCTCTCTCTAAGGTCCCTCCTCCTAAATAGAGAGATGCAGACTCATACGGTTTCTCCATAAAGGCTGAGTAGATCAACATGCAGAGATGCCCAGCTTCAGGGGCTTCTATAACTAAGTTTAGAGCTCTTTCTCCAGAGCTATCCCTGAACTGTTTTCCTGAAACAATAAATCTGTTTTCTATTTTAACTCAGTTTCAAGGTACAGGGTACTTATTCCTGTTGAATATCCTTAGGATCAGTACTAACATATTACACTCTCCAGCTCAAATACCAACTATTCTTACACTAATGAAACATATTTATTTATCAGAATTTGTTAAAACACCTTGTTAGATGAAGGAGCCCAGTGACTGGTTTAAGGCAACTTTCTATGTTCCTAACTCTATTTTCTCACCTTCTTCTTTTAACTACTGATTATCCATTTGGAAAGCTTTAGAAGTACTACTCAATTATCTTTAAATCTGAGTATTTGTATGTAGTCTATAAGCTCCTCATACTTATCCTGAGACAATAACATGTCAGATGTATGATGATTCAGTTGTGATTGCCAGCGATGTTCCTAGCACATGCAGATGCATTATAAAGTACTTGTTTTCATTCACATCATTATCATTCAGCATTTTAAATTTTGCTTTCACACATTGGTTTTTCAAGACATAAACCATTTTGCAAAAACTATTCTATTTAAAGAGTAATATCAATGGAATGCAACTACATAAAAGTCATATTGCTTCCCTGTTATGTCTGTGATTAACCAGACTTTCGGTCAATCACTCATTTCTCCTTAACATCATGTTAAACTGCCATACAATTCTGTCTGCTATGAATACATTCATTTTTTCTAAAAAGAATGCAGACTCCTTTAAAAACATACTTAAGAGATGTACCTCTCTTTTACCTCACGAATAAGGATTTTATGCTTAAAACAATGCACAGGAGAGGATTGTTATGATGAAGATAAATATTTTTACCCCACCTTTTTCCTTAAAAAGGACTGAAGGCAGCTTACAACAATGAAGGACAATATTTAAAGTGGAAAACAATGAGTATATAATGGTGGTTAACATCATTAAAAAGCGATATTTAAAAATTACAGTGGTGCCTCGCTAGACGATGTTAATCCGTTCCACGAGGATCGCTGTCTAGCGAAAACATCGTCTAGCGAAGCACGTTTTCCCATTGGAATGCATTGAAATCGCTTCAATGCGTTCCAAGGGAAAACGCAGTCGTCTTGCGAAATTTCCCATAGGGAAACATCGTCTAGCGAGTGAGGGTCCCCATAGGAATGCACCGACAGCTGCACTGACAGCTTTTGACCACTAGTCGGCGCACTCCTATGGGGAAACCTCATCGTCTAGCGAAAATCGCCATAGGGAAACATCGTTTTGCGAAGCGCAGTAGCGCTCGCAAAAAGGCATCGTCTAGCGATTTCCTCGTCCTGCGAGGCAATCGTCTAGCGAGGCACCACTGTATGAAGAATAGCATCTTACTAAAGCAGCATACTGGTTCAAGCATTTTATGAAGGAAATTACCTGAGTGTTTTCCATACATCAAAGCCATCCAAAGGTTTTGTGCCATTTATACTTCCTCCAGCGAGCTTCACCAGAGTTGGCAGCCAATCAGAAATGTGGACCAGATCATGACTTTCCACTCCCTTTTGTTTCAGTAAAGGACTTGCAACGAATCCGACACCTCTCACTCCACCTTCCCACAAAGTCCATTTCCTTCCTCTTAGTGGCCAGTTATTTCCACCTGCCAAAGTTTGGCCTCCATTATCTGAAACATATTTAATCATATGCACAAAGAAGTCAAGTTGGAATATTGATGGTATACACTTGCATCTGTATGTGTAGCATGGATAGGTCTTTTGGAATGTATCCACATTACCTGGTAATAGCAGTATAATTCTCAGGGCCAAACCCTACAGAATCTTTGGATCCATAGTTCAAAGAAAAACATGGGACAGGCTCATCTAGACAGCCTCATGGGACCCCACTAGCCACACTTCTGCAGCTGCACATGTCAGAGCAGCAAAAATAATACTGGCAATCCAACATGGGTGAGCAGGGAGACAGGAAGCAGATATAGTGGCAGGGGCAACTCACAACACACATATGAGGACAATGTAAGCAGGTAGCCAAGAAAACCTATCACTCATATAGCCTCTGATGAGTTCTCTTCTCTAGCCATTTGAGAATCATTATTCAAATCTATCATAAATAAGTGACTGCAAAGCTTAAACTGGCAGTACAGAATTTTCTGTCAGTCCTGATGTCTACATCCTAGACTGTGCCAAACTGTAAGTCAACTGCAAGCTCAGCTGTCCCTTTCAGAATAACATGCTTAGTGAAGTCATCATCAACAAAGCTGTGAAATCTCCCCTCCTAAACCCATCCACAATTGCATGTGATAATCTTTAGAGCAGTGTGGATTCAAAGTTCTCAGTGTGCAGGAAATGCATAATGGTATACATCATTATTTCCAGGGTGGGTGGGTGGTGGTAAGTAGCCATCTTAGTCTGTTGTTCCAAATACAACAAATAGTCTTGGGGTACCATAAAGCCTAACAAGTATTATTTTTCATTAAGTGAGCAGTTAGAATACCAAGCATTCACGGACTGCAGCCCATTTCTTCAGATGCAAGGACAAATTAAGCTCATCTGATGTCAACCAAACACTGTCATTATTTTCAAGACTTGTGTCCCAAAGGAAATGTTTTGTTTCAGTCAGAAATGTAAAGCGATGAAAGATGGATCATGGATCACCATTACCAGTTCACACAGTTCACTCAGCTAAACCTCTCTAAGATGCTTTGTGAGTTGAACAGCTACCATTTCGAAAAGGCTGCTCAAGGCTCCCCTCGCCTCCATTTGCAGTGTCCTATCTAGAAGATGGTTGACTGGGATCTTTCTATTATATTTATCCTGTTACTAACTTATATCAGTGGAAAGGTGACGGCTTCATCATCAGCAACAATCTTCAGTACTTAAAAAACCTTCTACTTCTGTACTGCAGCTTCTCCAACTCCTGCGTAATCCCTTTCATTGCATGGACGCTATAAGAGCCTTGAGACGAAAGAAGGAAGTCTTTAATTACCAAAAGTCTGCCCCTGCCAATAATGTCATCTGGTGACAGTAAGTTTTGGTAATTAAAGACTTCCTCCTCCCGTCCAACAGCTCCCACAGCTTCTGCACAATGGAAGTGATTACACAAGGTGTCAAAAAAGCTGCAGAACAGATGTGAAAGTGTGTAATTGCCTCAATTGTCAAAAATTGTCCCTGTTGTTGACATCATCACCCTTCCACAATAATAAGTTACACAACAGGATTTCAGCTACAGATAAGAATACAGTCCTCTACACACAAGACTACTGATGAAGGTCCTAGTGAGCTGTGCTAACTATAAACCCGAAATTTTGAATCCTTATAGTTCATCAAGTGAGTTGTGTTAATTATGAACCCTGAAATTTTATAGTCATCCAGTTGTGGTAGCATTAATAGTCATCCAGTTGTGGTAGCATTAAAATGCAGGGTCTGTACTACAAAATGTTACACAGCTGCTACTAAACTCTGGCATAGCTTTTGAGGGGCCATCAAATTTGGGGGTTCATTGTTAACATGCTGCCCCCAGTGGTCATCATGTTTCACACTGTCTTGCTGGAGTTGCAAGTGTATCTCAAAATGGTAAGGACACTAATGGGACAGTTGAATGCGAACAATTCCCTTTCACTGTGTCAGCTAGATTGATGCTATTCCTTGTGATCTGCTTCCTTAGATCTATGGAAAATTAAACGATTTGTGTTTCATGCACTCACATGAATGTTTTTACACCTCACAAGTTTGATTCCTGTAAGAAAAGTATATCCTGAAAAAGATTTAAAAATATATGCACATGACTTCATAGTTCCACTTCACTGATTTTAAGGAAAGATGCCAAAGCCTCAAGCAGTTTTTATGCAATTATTAAATGCATGCATGTGTAAAATGAATACAAAATGAATACTTCTGTAATAAAATTATTTTCTTCTGGACTGTGATTAGCATATACTCAATAGACTTTCTTGAAGATCATAGGCAAAAGACATGATGTATATAAAACTATATTCTGGAATATAAGAGGAGAGGGTAGATAACTAAAATAGAGCAATTTCTTCTCATTTCATTCTCTCACTTTCTAAAAGATGGATTCTGAATCTAAATAAGTTATATATAGAGAAAGAGAGATCCATATTTGAAAGCATTAGTTTTCTGCACTACAACTTCCAGAATGCCCAGCAGCATGGACTGGGTAAAAAAAGTAACATTTCTAAATTCTGATTTGTAACCAGGTAATGAGTTGCTAAATCTCTTGCTGGAATTGATAAAAGAAGTCAAGACACTCTTATTTCTGCTCATCCTTCTTCGGAAGACTTGTCAGGCACCCAGTGTACCACCTCCTGGTACAGTGGGCACATAAAATTATAAAGGAGATAACGATTACAGGCACAAACTGACTTATTGGAGTAAACATCTTTTATGAACCACAAGGTATTAAAATACAAATGCATGGCCTAGAATAAATGAACCTGAAAGACTCTGCAAGAATTTGAAAAGCTCACAGAATGATCTTACTTTTCTGTATGGTCCAATATATATTTGCACACATAGGCAAATTTAGAAATTACATGGGAAAGAAAATATCCAGACATACATATATAAAGTTATGCACCTTTAAAACAACAACAACAACAACAAAGAAACAGACATTGCCTGAAATCCAGTAGCATAAAGTTAGGCCTGCGTAAATCTAACAACAGCAATGGTGGCTATTTTTAGAAATTAAAGACAACCACCACCCTGTTCTGAAGTATCCAACAGCTTCCCCAGGACAAAAGGGATCCCAAGAGAGCCTCAGAACCCGTGGAGGGGTGGGGGTCTAAAACTTTTAGTTCTTTAAAAAAAACCTAACATAGCATAACTTTATTCTACTAGACTTCAGCCATCATAATTTAAGTGGGTTTCTAAGCTTGGATGGTGAGGGTTTTTTTCTCCCATCAAACAACAACAACAAAAATGTAAGCAGTCTATGTGAAGAAAAGTATGTAAAATTATGTAAGCTACTTTCTTTGTCTTAAAGGCAGCCTGGAAAATATATAAATTGAAAGATAGAGAAGAAAGTTTTTACATAAGGAACTTTGATTGGTCAAGATGCCATCAACTCTGTAATCACTTTGATCCTCTTCACCAGATTCAAGATGACAGGCCATAATAAAATGCCAATGATCGCAGGTAAGAAATCTTCAAAGGCCTCCTAAAGAACCTGAAGTACGTCTACTTTCATTAGGAAAGTGGGCCATGGTTAACCATGTCACTGTTGTGCGGACTGACATAATCCCCCGGAATTCCTCATTGTGGGCCTCTGAGGTAATTTGATCCTGTAACCTGTTATTTGAAATACAAACAGCTTACAAGTCTAAGTTTCCTTTCAGAGTGACAGTGGAACACAGGAAGAACTGGGGATACTTGGCTTTTAAAAAGAAAAAAGAAAAAAAGGGGGGGAAGTATATCTAAATTCTGTGCCAGAGAGTGAGTACCAATGCTACTTTTTGAACTACAGCTCTCAGAATCCTCAGCTAGCATTTTAGCATTTTTATGGTTCCATTCTGTGCCAAGATACCGCTTTCATGCAAATTTAATTTATTCTGTCCATTTTCATCCGTATTAGTTACATTTATATCCTGCCTTTCCTCTAATAAACTCAAGGGAACATACATGGCTCTTCCCTTCCCTTATGTTATCTTCACAACGATCTGGTGTGGTAGGTCAGATGAAACAAAAGGAATTAGGCCAAGATCACCCACTGGGTTTCAAAAGTCAGAAAGCTCCTCCTCTACTCCAAACTGAACTTAATGCTTAATCCTTAACATAAGGATTTCACTGCCACAAGATGATGGCCAATGGTTAGGATGGCTTTTTAAAAGGGAGGAAGCCCTGTCCATGAAGGCACTGACAGTGGCTGTTTACTGGGAGACAAGAACAGCGACTACAACTTGGAATTCTTGAGCCCTAGTCCAACATTCCAACCACTAGACCATACTAGCTCTGTAAGGATTCCCATGCTGGATCACACCAAAGTACATCATAGCCAAGTATTCTTTTTTCTAGTGGCCAAACACAGAGATCTGAGTGCTTCCAAGTCTGACACAATGGTAACTACTACAGATTGATCCTAGCATCCAGTAACAGTGGGAAATTACCATTAAGCCATTATAAAAATGTTTTTAATGACATGATGTCCAATCCATTTCGACCTGTGGAGTCCTTTCCACAGTTTCTGAGGTATAGAGACCTCAGAAGTGGTTTACCATTCCCATCTTCTGGGGGCATCCTGGGACCATGTAGCTTGCCCAAAAACATACACACTATAGTGGGGAATCAAACGTCCAGCCTCTGACTCTCGAGCCTAGCGCTCCAACTCAACCTGTAATCCAGCCAGCCTGTTAGAAATAATAACAGCCATTTTCCTCCATGGGCATGTTTTGTTCCCTTTTTAAAATCTTTTGAAAATTTTAACCAACTGGCCACCATGACATTCCATAGCAGTGAAAACTCATCAATTAATTATGCATTTATACAGAGTCTGACTTGGACTGGATATGTCTTTCTCAAAGCAAGTAAATGGACTTTGAATCTGTCCACTGCTACAGCACCATGTTGAATACGTGGCAATTAAAATGTGTTTTAATACTTATGTGTTTCCTTAGTGGTTTCAGAGTTTCTGTTTTAATATGGAACTAAACAGTCCTTTTAGTGTAATAAATGCAATAACAGAGGTAATAAAAAATTGACTCCTTCTACTTTGGCCAGTTGAAGGATAAGAGATGCTGACGCATTATTTCTGTCAGCTGAGTGTAATTCAATATGAGCAACGTGCACATAATGTTCAGAGGAAAATACAGTGAATAATAATCACAACAGTGTGGAGAGCTGACTTTCACAGCTGATGATAAAGGCTATGGTAAAGTTACTACAGACTGTGAAAAAGAAGTTGAAAAGCCATTTGTGAATTTTCTGAGCAGGATATATGGGTATATGCAGGAGGGGGGAGGGTATATGCAAAATGCCTCTAAGTTTCTCTGTTTGAGGATATGGGGTGCGATATCCGATCAACAGCTACCTGAGCTGTAGTTTGAAAACCACACTTCCAATGCGGTCTGCACTTTTTCTTACTTATCTCTAAGAAACAAGCTTGGCACAACAACTTTTGGGACTCTAATTTCTCTGCACTATTGACAAGACACAGGTGCATGCCTGAGGAAATGGACTGTGATCCACGAAAACTAGTGAATTGTGAGATTTTGTAGTGGACAGAGTGATGGATTAGGACTCTAGAGAACAGAGTTCGAATCCCCACTTGGCCATGGAAACTCACTGGGGGAGAGGAACTGGTAAAACCACTCCTTAAATATCTCATTTACCTTGAAAGCCCTATTAGAGTCACTATAAGTCAGTTCTGATCTGATTCAGAACACACACACAATAAAGATACCACATACTCCTTAAGTCCTAGTCCGTCGCTCTTTTTCCGACACTACACTGGACATTCCAATACCATGCTATGGTAGAAGCAAAAGGAACATATAACATTTTCCAAATGGCACCAATGCTACACAGGGATGGGGGCATCTATCCCTCAAAGTCTAAAGGTGAGCTCCCTGCCGCACTTTGGCCCATGCCCTTAAGACAGACTCCATGAAAACACGAGAGACTGTTTTCAGAGCAAAAAGCACTGAACACTTTGCAAATCAATCCTGAAAATCAAACCACCATAGTTAAAAACTGCCAGTCACACATTCACATATTTTCTCCTCTTCTTTACCGTGTTTTCTCGCTGACGTAAAGATTTTGGAGACAAATGTATTAATTTTCTGAGAAATACTGCCTGAATCTCAATATCCCTTGATGCCTCAATTGCTAGTGAATCTTTAGAAGGGTTCACTTACAGATCTGGCCCACTTCAGAGGAATCCTGCTTCAATCCAAATATCTCTGGAATCATGCCAGTTCATTCCCTAATTCACTATTAGTTCAAATCTGCAATATATACCAATTTGCCAGCAGGCACAAAGGAAAAATGGCTTTGTTATACAATTCTACATGAGAACACACTAACCTCCATGTCCACTACATGTGCATCATTCTGCAAAAGCACATTTTAGTGCGCAAGCAAAAGATATTTTTTCCTTTTGCACCTCAGTTTTCCTCGTGCCATAGACATCAGCAAGATATCTGAGGGCAACAAATAGCTGTTCTGAGTATGTATCTATAATCTTGTTTTTGAATGTGGAAGACCTGTAGATGCCAACCCGTTTCTTGAAAGGAAGGCCATATACTTCCTTGTAAGGTTATTTAGGAACACACCCAACACTTGTGTCTGTCTACTGAATGGAATATTGGATTCCAAGGGTCAAAAGCCTGCAAAAATTGTGGTTGGAACATTTATGCATGTTTTTAGCCACTGGCGGAAGTTTGGTTTTAATGCCCAGTTTGGGCAGTCCATCTCGCCTTTGTTCTTTTCAAACAGGATCTATTCAGCTGATTTTCTTTCGTTGCTTTTCCTTTTCTAATCTATGGAACTGAGTATTCATAGTATCTTCAAATGGGCCATGGAGGAAATGAGGCCACTATTAAGGCACTGTCCCAGATGTTGCACAGGATCTTCAAAGAGCCAAATCTCACAGTCTTAAACTCCTAGTTGTATGGAAAGTATACTTTTAGTGTCATAAATTATACTGGAGAGACAAAGAAGCTTATTGCGAAAGCAAAGATATATGAAAAAGGCTGCCTTTAAGCAATGTTGTGTACAGCAGAAGGTTTTCCCCAGGGTTGGTGTTTTTTTGTTTTTTGTTTTTGGGTGGGGGACAAGTGCTTACAGAAATAAGCCAGGATTCCCAGCAGGAATGTAACCAGTAAAGGAACTGCTTTCTTTAAAATAATAAATAAATGGTTGTCTTAGTTTGTACTTACTTTCAAATATATGGTCTGGCAAAGCTTCACTAGAAAGGGGAGAGGAGAGAGAGAACTATGCATATTAATACATCCTCTGTTGTGCTTTGATTTGGGAATAGTCAACAAGCCACTTATGCTAGTCTGTTTCAGCACAAAACAAGCAAACAAAAAGCACATTTTAAGTCCAACGGATTTATTCCATAGCAGACAAACAGGAAAAGACAAAAAAAGTTGTGGTGCCTTAAAGACTGTTATAATTTAATGTGAGCTTTCGTGGATCAAGTCCACTTCCATAAAAGCTCACATTAAAATATCACAGTGATACTTTAAGGTGTCACAACATTTTGTCTTTTATTTTGTTTTTGCTTTGTTTTGTTTTTCGGCCTGAAATGCCTGCAGACGAACATGGCAAGTGCTTTGAAAACTAGCTTGATTCCAGCGAGAGCTTCATGGGTGACAACCCATTTCCTCAAACACACGAG
This sequence comes from Intellagama lesueurii, assembly GCA_037013535.1. Classification (NCBI taxonomy): domain Eukaryota; kingdom Metazoa; phylum Chordata; class Lepidosauria; order Squamata; family Agamidae; genus Intellagama; species Intellagama lesueurii. Next base: position 34,998,421 of record JBAJHW010000002.1, on the reverse strand, counting down.
GACTTGTGACCTATGCCTGAGAAAGTGGATTGTAATTCACAACAGCTCACCATGAAACAAAACTGTCTGCTTTACAAATGCCCCAGTACTTTTGCTTTTGTTTGGTTTAAAAAAAAAAATAGATACATGTTTGGGAATAGCCACATGTGGGTTTGAGAGATTACCTTAGTCTCCTTTCTTTTCTCCTCAGTTTACTTGAGGTGGAAGGCTGCAGCTGCACTTTGTCGCTTATCTTACACAAAATAAACAGAACAATCTGGAGCTAATTTAAGCGGTTTACCGTATCAGGATATGGCTGGGAAAAGCTTGCTAGGGGGATGGGGAGGGAGGCTCCATGGAACAATGGCTCTGTGAAGCTGAACAGCAGTGAGCACAGGAAGGCTCTGTAGACAGCCTGGCAGACAGCTGTCAGCCATTCCAATAACAATCGTTCCAGCCAATGAAAACTGGCCAGCCTCTAAGCTCCCAAACCAACCTAGGAATACCAACAATAAAAACCAAAGGATTAAACACTTCAACATTGGTGGCATGAATGTCAGGACGTTAATTCAGTGTCAGGAACATTACAGTTGCACATGGTTTGGGGTTTTCTCCCCTTCCCCCGCTCTGCATCCCCTTTTCCAACAATGATTCATAAATAAAGAAGTGCTGTAATTAAAGAACCATATTTGCGAAATAGTGGCCAAACCCCAATGAACTAGCTTTATTTAGTGTGAACTATAGAACTGGAGTCAGGAAACCAGGCCTCTTTACATCTGTTTTCCAAATCAGTTCCCTTCTTAGATGCCTAGAGTGACACCTATTTTAAGACACTTTTTGAAAAAGAATGACACTATACAAAATGAAAAGTGAATTCACTCCATTTTCTACAGCAGATCAGAACATGAAAAGAAGAAGTCTCCCTCATTTACTTTAATTATTCTCATATATGTCAAGTGATGCATAAGATTGGGTAGCACCTTGTCTTTATTCTCCCAAAACGTAAGAAAACTGCTCAATTTCTCAACAAAACAATTAACCTGCCTGCTTGCCTTCTTCTACTGAGGACACAATCCTAACTAGCAAAGATGGCTGAGGGCTAGCTGAGCTGACACTTAAACCAGCTGAGTGTGCTGAATCCAACCTCCTCTCAGCTGAAGAATGCTGGAAATTACTTAGAACTACCTTGAACCTATGCTGACTTTGTGCCAGCCTAGTCGCTATGAGTCTGGGCTGAGCAGAGTTTGGATCTGGCATCATTGCTGCTGCTGCTGTTTCAACTTAATATATTGCTCCATAGTGCTAGAGCACCCTCTGGGGGGTTTACAATATAATTATGCCCCCCCCCAGCAAGATGGGTACTCATTTTACCAATCTCAGAAGGATGGAAGGATGATTCAGTCTTTAGCTAACTACCTGAACCCATCAGGATCGAACTCAGGCCGTGAGCAGAGGCTTGACTGCAGTACTGCAGTTTAAGCACTGCGTCATGGAGCTCACTATAATTCAGCTCTTCCCTTGCTTCTCTCCTTCTCCATCCCTTTTTTTTTTTTTTTTTTGTCTTCTGTGGCTGATCTTAGCTGACAGAGCAGTCGTGTCAGCAGATCCAGTTGTGCTGGTAGATCTGAGATCAGCCACACAAGAGGGCTGGGGTAGCACAAGAGGATTCTACCCAATCTAAACCCATTACAGCCAGTTTATCTGCGAGTTTGGATTGCACTGCCTGTTCATTTGTTCATAGAGGTCATATTCCAGTCTATTATTAGTCAGCTTATGGTTAATAATTTCTTCCATTTGTAGTTCATGACTATCCATGCTGCTGTAATAAATGGATAATCATTTTACCTTAAAAAAATTGCATACTTTTAAGGAGAAAGGGGGGGGGGGTAAAATATTTTAATTAAAATAAATAAATAAATAAATAATTTTAAATAAAATAAGTAAATTACAGATCCATATAACACTACAATACAATCAATAGATCCAGCAGTGAGCTATTGATTTAATAAATAATATAATTCCAAAAGTTTATATATCTTGGAACAGGTCCAACACATATTACATGCAGACCTACCACCCGCTCTCCCACCCATAAACAAATCCCTCCTTTAAAATGATATAACCTACGCTAGGATATACTTATCTAGACCCATCTCCAACCATCCTCATGTACCTACCTCCTTTGCCAATCAGTTATCAATGGTCAGCTTGATAACTGATCTACTCAAAGCATTCTTAATGGTTATAAAAAATCAATTATTTAAACTGTGTACACTCTCGGAGGAGGGGAAGTATCCTAAACAATCAGTTAATCACATGCCCAAACTGTAGCTGTAGGAACACTGGGAGTCAGTACTGGCCCCAATAAATCAAAAAACGCTGTTTTTGTTTGCATTTCTCCATAATTTAAAAGTATTCATATTTATTTATTTATATGCTTTCTTTCTCTCCACAGGGTAGCTCACAACACGTAAAATAAGAAATTTTAAAACACTTTTAAAATATAACATTTTAAAAACAATTAAACAGATTAAAATAATCAAGCACAGAACAATTTAAAAACATTTAAAACCTAGAAGTTAAAAACCAGCATTCCTGAGATAACTCATATTTCAACAGGCCAGGTTTCTAAGGTTTATGCCTTCCAGTAAATCCCAATAAGTCTTCTCCATAATAAACTGCTATTAAGTGAGTTATGGAAAATAGATTTTTAGTACTGGGATTAAAGTTAATGATATTCATGTCCTTTTTACTACAAATGCGAAAGTTGACCCGTAAGAAGTGTTAACACACCTTGTTGATCTCTGATCAAAGGCCAGTCCTGAGTCTACCACACTTTGTTATGACTCAGCATGGACAAGTATTACGGTAGGATAATTTTTTCTTAATGATGTTGGGGGAAACCAGCTAAGGTGGTCCCTGGTTCAGACTAAAGCACCAGCCAAATTAAGCCAAAATCTCCCCTTCTCCACCTCATCAGTAGCAATTTGCTCTCAAGAGTAATGTTCTAAGTAAAAATGCTTCTGGGCACATGTAGTTTCCAGGGTGGGGAATTTTTGTCAGAAAAATGTCACAGACCTGTGACTAGGGTCTAGCTTCAAAATAATAATAAAAACAAAATAGAATTTCTAATGTAATGTACAGCTAACTATTACCAATCTCTAATAGCTATGTACCAGTTTGGTTCAGAGGATTAAACAAACAAGTATAACGAGAACCGCTTTCCAAACTTCTTCTTTTTTGAAACAACAGTCACTGCAGAATGTAGTACTTAAGAACATCTGATTGTTACAGAAGGAGCATTTCCCACCTTTCATGGTCAGAAAATAACTGCTTTGTTTGTAAAAAAAAAAACAAGCAAAACAATGTGGTCCTTACACAATACAAACACACGTGCAGGGGATACCTTTATTAGACCACTAAAAATAAAACATAAAAATTGCTAGCTATCATCTGATCCTGAGACTAAAAGACCCTCACTGGTTATGTAATGTAATTATTTATTTGGTTTGTATATACCACCTCGTTAGTGAATATCCATACTCTGAACAGTTTACAGAATAAGACATTTAAAAACCCCACTCAACCCCATATAATAACACAATCAGCATGGTGAGACACCAACTCAAACATAATAGCAAAAATAAAACCTAAATTTAAAATCAATATTAACAACATTGGGGATATGTTCTTAAAGGCAGCTTTATAGTTCTGTCTTTACTAGTTTTCTAAATTAGGAGGGATGGAGTCTGGCACACTTCAACTGCAGGCTTGTTCCACAGAATCGGGGCCACCAACAAGAAGGCCCGGTGGAGCAGGGGCACCTTTAACGATATGAATTGGGAGGAGCATGTGAAATGGGTAGCTGTTTTCTGGGACAGATGTTCCAACAAGGACTGAGGTCCTAAATCATTAAGGACTTTACAGGCCATAACCACCACCTTGAAATGAGCACAAAAACTGGCAGGGATCCAGTGTAATCAGGCCAAGACTGGGGAAATGTGACTGAATGTGCTAATCCCAGAAATCAGTTTGCCTACCGCATTTTGGACTCCCAGAAGATGCCGTGCTGTTTTCAAGAGCACCCCTACATGGAGAGCATTGCAGTAGTCTATTTTTCAGATTACCAATATATGAACCAGTGTTAATACGGATTTCTCATCCAGGTAGGGGTCCAACTGGGCAATCAACCAAAGTTGATAAAAGTTCAACAATGATGTAATTATTTATTGTGCTTTTAGTTGAATTAGTTTTTAATAATAGGAGAGCCACCTTGAGTCTCTTCACTGGGAGAAAGGTGGCATAAAAAAAGAAAGTAGATGGAGAGAGAGAGTTGGTGTATGGTATTGCAATCATATAACTCTGATACTGAGAGACTTCACCTGGTTGCCATTTATTTAACAACCCTTTAAATCTAAAGCCCTAAAGTCACTTGAGATCTGGCTACATAAGGGACCATGTGTCTTATTATGATGTTAAAATCTTCAGGAAAGGCCCTCTCAAAAATTCCAACAGTTTCAGAGGCTTACTTTAAAAAACATGCTGAAGACGGCCTTCTCTTGTGTGGCTCCCAGATTATGAAATGCACTCAGAGCTGTGATCTGTTTCCACTCTGACTGATTTTAAGAAAGGAGTAAAAACACACCTTTTCAGATTGGCATATGATGTTTAACCTGCCCTCTTGTGTTGTTTTGAATTGTATCCTTTGTTGATTTTAATTGTTTTACTGCTTTTACTTGATTTCAATAGTTTTTATGGTGGAATTTTATGATTTTTAGTTAAATTTGGTTTCACTTGTTTTTAAAAAGTCTGTAAGTTGCCTTGAAGCATGTATTTGCAAGGAACAGATTGTTGGCTTCACAGAACTCTGTGAGTCGTTCTCCTGCTTTGTTTCTGTCCCCTAAGCCAAATTTTCCAGCAACATTTGGTTCTGCTTTGCTCCCTACTTTTGTGCTCCAGTCACCTATTTCTATAAGCATAAGTCTATGCTTTATAGACAATAGCAAAGCCTTTGACTGTGTAGATCACGAGAAACTATGGGTTCTTCTGAAATAAATGGGTGTGCTTCAACTCTTGATTGTTCTGATGTGTAACTTGTACAGTGGACCCTCGACTTACGCACAGCTCCACTTACGGACTTTTCGAGTTACTGACTTCTCCAGCCGGAAAATTTCACTTCGACTTCCGGCCGGAGAATCGACATAGGAACAGAAATCGGCAGAGGGAAAAAGGCGGGCAATTCAACTTTCTAACTATAGGTGGCGCCGAGGCTGCTTCTTTGTGCTGTAGGTCTGTCGGCCATTACTGTGTGTAGGGTGTGTCGCAGTTGAGAGAGTTGGTGTATGAGAGTTGCTGCTCTCTCAACTGTTGAGAACCTTTGAACACGAAGGCGCGGGTCTACTTGTGAGTAAGCGCCACCAAAGGCGCAGGTCTACTTGCGAGTAAGCACGGCTTTGCAAGCGCGGGAGGCTTCAGACTGGTAAGGTGCTGCTGTTTTTTCTTTTTAAAAAGTTGTTCTAGGTGGGTTTTGGAGGGTAGATTTGGGCTGGGGGGTATGTTTCTGTGTTGTTTTGGTTTTTGGTGATTATTTTTTTTGCAGTCCCAGCGTGGGACTTGCTCCACTGTTGCTGTTATTTTAATTTTTTTGGAGGGGGGTATTTTTTCCTTCTGCCGGAACGGACTAATAGGTTTTCAATGCATTCCTATGGGAAATGGACCCTTGACCTACAGACTTTTCGACCTGCGGCCACTGTTCCAATACGGATTAATTCCGTAAGTCGAGGGTCCACTGTATTTTGGACAAGAAGCTATATTTAGGACAGAATATGAAGAAACAGAATAGTTTCCTATAGGCAAAGGTGTCAGACAAGGGTGTATTTTATCTCTTATCTGTTCAATCTATACACAGAACATATCATACGGAAAGCCAGACTAGATTCAGGTGAAGGAGGAGTAAAAATTGGTGGAAGAAACATCGATAATTTAAGATATGCAGATGACACACCATCTTACTGTCAGAAAGCAGCAATGACTTTTAGGAAAAAATGAAATAAGAAAGTGCCAAAGCAGGACTGCAGTTGAATGTTAAGGCAAAAATCATGACTACAGAAGAACTACACAACATTAACACTGACAATGAAGAAACTGAAATAGAGATTTTGTATACCTTTGTTCAATCATCAATCCAAATGGAGACTATGGCCAAAAAATCAGATGAAGTCTGCAATTAGGAAGGACAGAAATGAAGGAATTTAAAAAGATCAAGTGTAAGGATGTGTCACCGGAGACCAAGATCAAGATCATCCATACTCTTGTATTTCTGATCACCATGTATGGGTGTGAAAGGTGGCCAATTAAGAAAGCTGACAGGAAATAAAACTGACTCATTTGAAATGTGGTGTTGGAGGAGAACTCTGTGGGTACCCCGGACTACCAGAAAGATGAACAAGTGGGGCCTAGATAAAATCAAACCTGAACTATCTCTGGAGGCAAAAATGTTGAAGCTCAGGCTATCTTACTTTGGGCACATCATAAGAAGGGAGGATTCTCTGGAAAAGACAATAATGCTGGGAAAGGTGAAAGGCAGCAAAAAAAGAGGAAGACCAAATACAATATGGACTGACTGCCTAAAGCAGAGTTTTCCCAACCTGGGAGCCATGTTATGCCCCCCAAAAGGGCATAACAAAGCATTTTTAGGGTGGTCACGGGTCACCTTATATGCATTGTAGCCCTTGTTAAATAATTTCTTCCTTGCCCTTTCAGAGCAGGATATTAAAATTAGCATGTATGTGTATGTATGAGAAACAGACCCTTTGTGAGGGAGAAAGAAGCCTCTACTTTCTGAGAAGAAATGAGTTTACCCCATTAAAAATGCCTTCTTATTCAAATATGGTGGGGGAGTTGTTGCAGGTTCCTTGGCTATTATAAAAGGGGACTAAGACTCAAAGAAGATTGGGAGCCATTGCCCTAAAGAAAGTCACAGGCTTGAGTTTATATAAGAGCTGAGCCGGGTGATGGCAGGACCTTTTGGAGATCGCTTATTCATAAGATCACCAGGCGATCGGAGGCGACTTGATGGCACATAAATGGCCTTGAAACTATTTTTAGTGGAAGCTAGAAATGTAATAAATAAATAAATTATAGCCAGGCAAGGAATGGACTAATAGATAATGCTTGCTAACTATTGAGGCAGCTGCAATTATCTTCCTATACAACCCATGAAGATTCTTAATTTAAAGTCTTTCTGCTGCATTTCCACAGATCATACAAAAGTAGCAATAATAGTCTATTTTAGATGGTTGACGACAGAAGAGCGACTTGTTTATATTAATTGTGCGTGAAAGCACAGCACGCAAGACTTGGGAGTTAATGTCCATTGCTTATTTCACAGTATTATTTTTACAGTGTTAACAGTTTGGAACTGTTTTGAGAAAAAAGGCCACACTGAATCCAAATAATAGCTGTGCATCCTACACCTACTGTTGAGTAAAGTTCACACCACAGTCTTCCTCATGCTAAAGGACACACTTCTCTCTAAACAGCATAAAACAGATCTGAATTACCGTACATAACAGCCTAATATGACAATATATTTCAAACTGGCTAAACAGCATAACACCTTCCACCGTGTTAATCACAAATGTTGTTTATCATGGATGCCATGACAATAATCTCAAAATTGCTGCTGAGGTTATACATATGCACAAGAGTGAACATTTGTTCTGAAAACAGAAAAACCCTGCAAAATCCCAGTTCCACAGCTTTCTGATTTTTGCCTTCATCTGCACAGTACTAGCAAAAGTTAGCTCTATTCTCATTGTCCATGGAAGATCCTCTGCCAGCTTCATCTTCCACTATTGCTGTTGCCCAGCATCTACCCTTCTAAAATTTCTCACTGGAAGTATCAATTCACTTCTCTTAATGAATAATAATAATATATACATACAACTGTATAAATCACAAGAATGGAAAAGACAATAATGCTAATAAAAGTTGATGACACTAGTAAAAAAGCAAAACCTAAAATTATTTTATTATTTAATTTTTTTCACTTCATTTCTTTTCATTTATGTCCCACCTTTCTCCTATATGAGGCCCAAGGCAGCTTACAACATATATAGGTTTCCACTAAAAATATCTGGCCAAGATCCTATTAGTGTTGCTGTAAGGTTTGCCTAATTTTGCCATGGTTAACTGCAGCTAACTCACAAGGTGCTGGGAACATGTCTGAACTGCATGCCTGGTCACACATTCAACTGAAAACTTAGGTGTACCTCATCAATTAGCTGCAATTGGCTGTGGCAAATTATGCAAACCTTAAGCAACTACCACTAGGATTCCAGTCAATAAATTACAATATTTAAGCAAGAGATGGATTGGCTCAATAAAAAAACCTAAATTCATAAGGTTGCCATAAGTCAGAAGCAACATGATGGCACATAAGAACAAATAGAAAGCTTTTTGACAATACGTGTGCAAAGGACAAAATGTTATATTTTCCAATGAGCAAAAAACTACCAAAGCTTTTCATGAAATCCATCAAATAAAAATATTAGGTGCAATGCAGCCCTAAATACTTTTCAGGTTTAGAAAAGTAATTTTTATTGTTTTGATTAAAATAAAAAAAGAGGAGTGTTAGGCACGGTGAAGCAGATAAAGCTTTTTGTTCACTATAAGTGCTTTGTGACACCGAGTGCAGAGACCCGTACACCAATGAGGTTTGGCTTAAGCCAGGAGACCTGATTAATCAAACAAGAACTCAATCAGCTTTTGAGCAGTGGTGACAGATTGGCTTGTTCCATGTCAAGGAAAAGACAGGCTATTAATTAACTAGAAAATCATTTGTTGGTTTTAAAATCTCAACAGGCTTGTAACAAGTCCTAGCATTTCTCTGTCTCATTCCAGACCACTGATGGAATCCGAGAAATTACGCAGAACACCTAAAGGTAAAAAAAGCTGTTTAATGTACACAGGAAACAAAAAAACTTTCAAGGCGATTAAAACATTATCAGGGTAGAAACAAGCAATCTTTGTAGACTAATACCTAAAAGTGATATTTCTTAATAAAACGGTTTCATTACAGAGATGACAACTAGAACTCCATATTAATACAGAGTATTGTACAATATGAACCAGGGATGGGCAACCTGGACAAGCTGTGGGGGGTCAAGGATTAGCCCCAAGACCCACTCACTGGCTGGACCAGGCTCCAAATGTCTGAAATAATAATCTTAGAACTGCAAGGCTGGAAGCCCCTGTCAAGGAGGGAGAGGGGGGAATCAAATTCCGGCTCCGCAGTCAGTTACCTAAACCACTGAGCTATCCAGCAGTTCTCATGGTCTCTCTGTCTCTTTCTTTCTTTTGAACGAACAAAAGAGAAAGGCCCAGATGGACAACGTTTTCAATTTTGGGTTTTCTAGGGTCTCCAGGGCCTTGAGGATCCCCCCCAGTCCCTAAGGTAAAAACCACCAAAAATCACCCCAACCCCTTATATTTTTTGAATTGGTTTGGGGCATTCTGGGGGAGCTGGGGAGAAAGAGGGGTAAGGAGGAATCTTTAGTGATTTCCTCTCCTCCATCCAATTCCACTTTGTTACAGTGCATCACTCAACCCTATGGAGCCAATTCCTAGGGTGCAAGGTAAAGAGGAGAAATGGTCAAAAACCACTTCCCCCAATATTCCTCAACCATTATTTTTCTATTAGATGCAGAAATTTCCTGTGAATAGAAAGGAGCCTTCTGTTTATGGAAGGCAAATTGCATCCATTCATGAAACCCATTTATTGGTGGGAGAATGCAGAGGAATTTACATCTAAACTAGCAACCACTGTGGTGTAGTGGATAGAGTGATGGACTAGGACCAATTTTCCCTCTAAGCTGTGTGCACGCACGCAGTGCTCGATCAGGGCCATGCAGCCAAGCCAGTGTTGCTGCTCATTTGCTTCCGGTCACAGCCAGAAGCCTGCGCACACAGGACAGGGCCTCTGCCCAGCGCTCCAGAAAATTAGAGAGAACACTGACTAGGACTCAAGTCCCCACTTGGCCATGGAAGCTCACAATGGGGCAGTACTGGTAAAACCACTCCTTCAATATCTCACATACCTTAGAAACCCTACTGGGGCTGCTGCAAGTTGGATGTGACTTGATTGCACATAACAACAAACTTCTAAAATTGGGGTGTGCAACTTTAGCAAGTCCAGAGCCCAATTTTTTGGCCCCTTAGATACTTTGAAGGCTGCACAGAATGACAATAAATGCAAACAAGCAAACAAACAAACCAGAAGTGACTAGACATCTATTATCAGTTTTGAACAATGGGCATTTGGCACTGTGAAATGGCATCTAGGAGGCCTGCAACCTATTTAAATAGTGAATTGCCACTCCTAACAGATTTAATGATTTGCAATTCCCTTTTTTCTGCCAGAAAGGATGATGGCAGGAGGAAGGTAGATGGCCACAAAAATATGCTTGAAGGCCACATATGGCCCCACAGCTGCATTCTGCCCACCTCAGCATTAAGCAAATGTGTCTAAGACCTGTATTACACATAAGTGCATGCAACAAAATCATCATATAATCTATTTTCAGGAAAATACATTTCCAGGGAAAGGGGAGGTGTAAAGCAAACATGTCCCATTTGTTACTTCTCTAATCCAAATCCTCTTGCTCAATGCCCAGCTATGCATTGCGAACCTTGACATGTACAAATGTTGCTGTTATTAGCAAGTATCCACTAACAGGGCTTGCAGATTGGATCAGGACCTTGTATGGTGCTAGGGATCTTTAACTGTTTGTCCTTGGCTACTTTCCTCATCTGGATTTGTGACTCTGCACCTGCAATTTTCATCATAATTTCCACTTCAGTTGAAGCGCACAACACACACCTTTTGAAATGTCAGCTGCAAGTTCAAGGTTCCCAGTCTATATTTCTCTCTCCCCCCACCCCCGCTTTGTTGACTACTCATAAAAAAATAAACGGTGGACTTAAAAAGGGAGTTATGTGACTAATGTAGCATGTAGTTTGGCTCTCTAGCTTTTCTAAAAGAAGACAAAGAAGGAGAACAACAACAACAGCAACAATAACAAGAGCAGACAGTTGCTGTCTGCGATTGGAACTTTGTGTTTCCAGGCAGCTACAGTCCTTTAAAAGGACACAGATTCGATAATACCATAGATTCCAATACAACATGATTGAGCTTCACAGACTTTTAGCAGAACACTGGATTAAGCCATTCTAAGATTAAACTATTGAATTGTACTCAATATCCTAAATGTTTGCAACTAAATAATTAACACTTCTGCAAGTACAAAGTCTGCTGTTACAATCAACTGACAATTCTGTTGCACATGAATTTGGGCTGACTAAAATGAAGGCCTGAGCAGCTCTGCCACACTAATGAAACTATGCTCATTGTTCTTTCAAAGAGGCAAGACGAGATCAGACCAAGGATTCAATTTAATTTAGCTTTCTGCTTCAAGAAGTGGCTCTAGAGCAGCGATGGCGAACCTATGGCCTGCGTGCCACAGCTGGCACGTGAAGCCCTTTCTGCCGGCTGATGAGCCGTAAGTCGCAGGATCGCTACTCCCCCCCCCCCCGCAGCCAAACCTGAGAAGGTTTGGCTGCGCGCTTTGGCAGGCGGATCTGGAGCAGCTGGCGCTGTCAGCGGATCCAGAGTGGGGTCTCGAGGCACCTCTGTGGGGGATTCCCCCTTCCGCTGCCACTTCCGGTTCCTGCTGGGTTTTTTTTTCTTCAGTTTGGGCACGCGAGCCCAAAAAGGTTCGCCACCACTGCTCTAGAGCAACGGTTCTCAACCTTGGGTCCCCAGATGTTCTTGAAATAGAACTCTCATAAGCCTTCATCATTAGCTGTGCTGGCAAGGATTTCTGGGAGTTGTCGTCCAGGAACATCTGAGGACCCAAGTTTGAGAAGCACTGCTCTAGAAAGTCCAACAAACCACCAAACAGCCTTACTGTTTGCCCTCAGCATTTTATATGCAAAGACCTATTGCTTTTAAACATGGATACTTCTTTGATTGCCACAGCTAACAGATGTTGATAGATCTATCCTCCAGAAATCTGTCAAACCCATTCTCTAAGCCAGGAGTTATCACCACATATTGTGGTATTTAATTCCATAAATTAATCCTGCATTGTGTGAGCTGCTATTTTTGCTTTCTTTAATGGGAACCTACTGGCACTCTACTACACTGGGTGACCCACATTCTGCTCAGAGCTGGCAAATCTAGTTCTTTGGAACACAATTCCAAGAAAACTCCATCCATCCAGAAAAAAATGGGAGTTGTAGTTCAAATCAATAACCTGTCCAAGCTCTGGCTACAGTTGTGAGAAAGGAAGAAAACTTTTCTGCCTCTCCATATGCTCCCCACAGTGCATTACTTCATAAAACTTCTGTCATGCTCCCCCTCCACTTTAGTTCTCTTCCTTCCAAATTAAAGCAGTTTTATATTCAATATACAATTAAAGTTTTCAGTAATATGTTAATAAATCAATAACCAGCACCAAGAGGCATATTGCATCTGGAATCCCTTTTAAGCAAGAGGAAGCTCATTCATCTGACAAGTCTGAAATTTAGCTATCTATCTTAGGAACAACAAAAGGGAGACTAAATATGTCAAGGATTATAACAGGGTGGTGCTAATATGGAATGTCTGAAACATTTACTTATTAAAGAAGCATGAGGTTGTGGACTGAATTTAAGCAGGGGGGAAGCCTACAAGGAATCCAGGCCGCTGTTCTGTACACTTCAATTTAGATGAAGCATTCAGAGCCAGCTGCCAAAGATAGCAATAAAAGCATGTCATTTATTTTTCATTATTAGTTTTTGAATAGTGTGGGTGAATCCTTCCAGAGCTCATGAAAGGGAAGGATTAATAGTGTTCATTACAACTAGACAGCCTCTGTGAAGGCTTCAATTCATAGCTCAACCAGTTAATTTCTGACCTCTGGCATTCCTCCTGAACTGGACTCTTGAACTTCTGCACTGGGGAATTTAAGGCTCTGTGTATGTGCACACAGTTCTACTGCTGTGTATAAAGCATCAAGTCTGAGGCAGACAGTTCTTAGCTCCATTGAATAATAGTAGAACAGGCTACTCCATATTCCCATTCCTATTGGATTTTTAAAAAATGAATTGAAGGCCTTCCCTCAGGGTTAGATTAAGAAATGCTGAGGTCCTAAACTATGTCAAGTTTAAGAGGCCACATAGCATTACCGAAAATGTGTATTACCCTAACATATCCTAACAGGGTTTTTGTTTTTTGGTGGAGGGAGAGGTGTTTTTTTTAACCTTTCAGATTATGGGGCTTTAAACTTAATTTTACCTGGTATGTGCATAAATCTACCACCACCTACTCTATGTGCAAACAACTTAAGATATGTATCTGAAACTAATTTATTGTTCCAAAATTTAATCTGGTTGCTTAAGATCTGTTGAACAATGCGATTCCCTCTAGGATATAGAAGTGAAGAATACAGTTCTAGAATTCTATTTGCATATCAGCTAATTCCTAGCTAGCAGGGAATAAAGTGGGAAACCACCTGCATTTCTCTGTTTTGGAAATAAATTTCATCCTTTCCCTTTATTTGTCAACATTACCATTTTAGCACCAGCACACTGAAAGAACAAAATAATAGATATTGGAACATCAGTTTAAAACTGTTGCACAAATGTTCTTCTTATTGCCTTTGAGTTTACTAATACTACTACTCCTCCTCAAAAGATTTCTACTGGCCTTATTCAGCTGAAATGCCACTAAGGTATGGGTAGATCTCTGCAAATTTTACAGTATAATTTATTTAGACTAATAATCTGCATATCTCAAGGGTTTGGAAGCATGTAACAAATGACAAAAATGAACAAAATAAAATGTCATCAGTTCATTTGAAACCCTTCCTTCCTTCCTTCCTTCCTTCCCTCCCTCCCTCCCTCTCTACATCAAGGACCATGGCAAACATGTATGGTTCAGAAAGGCAAAGACTTTGACAAACCTATCATTGGAGTTCCCTGTCCCCATTTTTGCCATCTGCAAACTTAAGCAGTCAAAACATTGTTTTGGCATTACAGACAATCCTCTTGCTTTCCACAGTGGATGTCCTCAGCAATCAGACTAGCAAATTAATCTTGTTTTTACCTTTCAATGACTAATCACAAAACAAAGAACAGCATATAGCTGTGTCCTATGACAAGCAGACATCTTTCACCACTTTTGGGGAAGGGTCTCTTCTGCAAAAAAAAGTGATAATAGTGTCTAATTGTGTCTGATCCAGAGCCAATATTGTTAAGAGGTACCCTCAGTGCAGGTGCAAGGAATCTGTTTGCAGTGGTGGTAGCAGACTCTCTGGGAGATAGTATCGCAGGCAGGTAGCAACTGGCACAAGTTCACCCAGTGAACCCAAGCGTGGACTTAAATCCTAGTTTCCAAATTGTGTTCAGTCACTCAGAACTACACCATGTCTATTCAAGCTAGCAGTCAGCTATCCTGCAGGCATTAGGACTCCCAGAAAAACAGAGAACAAAAACTGTCTGTAAGATGCTAAATGGCAACAGGATGTTAACTAGCTTGCACCAGCTGTTGATTGGGGAGGGGGGGGAAGGACATTCAGGTTTGTTTTGTTTTGCTGCCCTTGGGAGGAAGATCGTGACAAGTTCTGAGAACTCCCAGAAATAGTAGTAAAGTAGTGGTAGTGGTGGGCTTTAAATCAGAATGAAATTAACAAAGCAATATCATCCAATGTGGAAATAAATTGACATGTGGGCTCTTTCTAAAAGAATAAATATGCTGGCAAAGAAGTTCTATTTCATGTCTTGTGGCACCCTCTTCTGGAAAGCATCAGTTACAACTAAAACCTTCACTTTTCTATATTGGACCCGTGCCTGGAACAGCTAAACCTGTTGAAATTCTCACTGTCCAGCAACTGCTACAGACACAAAGGCTATATGAGGGGCAATCCTCTTTATTGTTTGCACCACATCCAGTTAAGTACGAGAAGCAGTCCCAGAAAAGACATATTTAATAGAACATTATTTAGTTTGAGCCGCAAATGTTTTGCTGATCCTAGGAATAGCCCTGGAGCACAGCTTATATTCCTGTATTTAAAAAGTGAAATAAAATTGAGCTTCTTAAAAATGTCCTGAAGGTAGTTTTTAAACACTATATATAATACAAACAATACAATATACAATATTGTATATTGTAATATTGTAACAATTGTATATTGTAATATTGTAATATTGTAACAATACAATATACAATATATAATACAAACAATTGTATATATAATACGTTATATACAGATAAAAGCAGCAATGGTTATGAGCTGTTATAGCTCAGTGGGCTGGAGTGCCCGGCTGCAGAGCCAGGGGCACGGAGTTAGAATCCCCAATGTGCCACCCAATAAAGGAAAGCCAACAGATTTGTTTCACTCTCCCAGTGCATTTAAACCTAGCCGTATGCCTGAATAGGGCTATGTTCTTAAAAATTCTACTCCAGGTTTTCTTGCCAGCTTGACCTACTGTAATTCTTCCCTTCTACAGTCTCCTCCTTTCTCACCTCCCATGATCAATATTGAAGGCTGCTTATAAGAACTAAGATGTAGTGCCAGAAACCACCTGCCCTCCCTGCCTCCCTCCCCATCCGATTCCTTTTGTGCTATACCTTTTTCAGATTTTAAGCAAAAAAAAAACCCTACTATTGATTGCAGCAATTGATTTGAAAGCTTGCTTGCTTATTTATTTATTTTGCCAAAGACCAAATGATGTTTAAAGTAAACAAAGATTTGAAAGAAGAATTGGTTCTTGCATTTTTACAGTGTGCCTTGTTGCCTTCTGTAAACAGTGAGATGGTCAACACATGGCTTGTATAAAACTCTTATTTTGGTTGCTGTTGGAGCTCCTCCAAGACTTTCCACCTTTTCTTGAACTTTCCATGTGTTTATATATTTATAATTAACTATACCAGGTTTGTATGACAACAGCATTGTATGCTTTTTTAGTGGATAGTATGGGCAATGTGCTAATGTGATTGACAACTGAATGACTGAATACTGATCAGTTAGTCAGGTTGGAATATTTGGGGCAAGAGTCTAGTCTGTGTGACAAGTTAGTTTAGTTTGAGAATTATTTAGAAACTTAGATCTGAGGTTCAGTATAAAGAAGGAAGTCTGACAGTCAGTCAGGATAAAGTAGGCTGTGCTGGAGTTTATTAAGGGAAGTCTCCCTAGAGAGTCGTGTGTGTGTTAGACTAAGAGTCTGTAAACAAGTTATTTTGATTTTTAGATAAAGAAATATATTTACATTTTACTGTTTTATCATTACAACCTAGGAACTACCTTTTCCTTCGTAACTATTACCTATGGATCCTCAATAAAAATCCTATTTGTTTGTTTAAATCAAACTCACCTCATTATTTATTTTAGGTGTAACTAAGAAGTAAAACAAACTACAAATAGACCATAATATACTCATGTCACACAAAGCTACCTACTACCAGTAGGAACAAAGTGATTAATTTAACATAGAAAAACCTTTTCACTACACACCAAATTAATCTAAGATACCAGCTTAGAGCTAAAAAGCTCTAGCTGTGAAAGAATGGAAGCATGGTTTTCTTCTTTTAGTGAAGAAGGGAGACGGAAAACCAAAGTGGGCTTTGATCAATCCTGGTTTCATCAGATGATGTGGTCCACAATGAGTAATGGGGTGATGACAAAATTGGCTCCTGGACCAGTATCTTCCCTTGTGTACGGTCTACATAGAGAACAGTGTCACTTTTCAAATATAAACTGGGCTCTCCTCAGCAGTAATTACCAATTTACTAGATAGATAATTAGCTTCGTATGTAAAAGAACTGCAAGCATGTACACATAATTATAATTCAGTCTTACCAGTGGAAAAAATTAGAATAGTGTTGTTCCAAAGTCCGTATCTTTTCAGGGCTGCGGTGACATTTCCTACAGCTTCATCCATAATAGATACCATGCCAGCGAATTTCCGCCTCTTTTCATCTTTGATAAAAGAGTACGGTTCCATGTACTTCTCAGGCACTTGAAGAGGGTCATGGACAGATTGCAGAGCAAAATAGAGAAACAGAGGCTATAACAAATACACACAGAAAGAAGGAGAGAAAGATATAACAGCATTATATGTGGGAAATCAGAACAATTTCTGATAACCTTCCATCTGTAACGACTGCTCTTCTTGTGTCTTCAACTGTCAAGGATTAGGATCTTGGAGAGAAGACCATTCACGTTTCTCTGAGTTTACATTAATAATGGGAATGATCCAGCTCAGGCTACCTCAACCTGGTGCCTTCTATATGTGCTTCACTGCAAATCTCACCACAGCAGTGACCATGCTGACTGGTGCTGATGGTCTCTGTAGTTGAGCATTTATCTAAAGAATGTTATAGTGGAGACTCTGAAAGCTGAAACAATGCGAAAGGATGTCACCTACTGAGTGTAAACAATTTTTTAAAATTAATTAATTAATGCCCTAACGTTGCAATTAAGACATTACATCATGACAAGAAGTAATCCACAATAAAGTCTTGTCAGCCCATTTCCATAGACACAGGGCTTCATGAGGGAAGATATTCTTATTTTCCAAGAGTTCTTTTCATTTCCCAAAGTTTTCTTGAACATAAAAGCTTTTATGTGGAGTTTTGATATGAAATTGCACAATGTTTCAATGAAACATAGTTATTTGATTACCCTGGGGTCAACGTTCGCTCTAAGCTGTGCAGGTGTCCGGCTGTGCAGCACTGAATCCACGCCACACACCCACAGCCAGTGTTGCCGCCCATTTAGTTCCAGTTGTGGTCAGACCTCCCCCTCCCCGCACATTGGGTGGGGGCCGCACCTAGCGCTGGCGGAAAATTAGAGAAACCTTGCCTGGGCTCAAACAAGATACACGTCACATAATTAGAAGTAGTGTTCTCTCAAATGGGGACAAAAGTCTGTCACCGGCTCATCCTTGGCCTCAGGTTCTTATGTTCTAGCATGCTCTGTTTTGTGAATGGTCACTGAAAGGTAAAGACAACCTCAGTTTGCAGGCATTTGATTGCCAAGGCATGTACGAGGCCTTGTGCAAGTTCATATTCCTGGGAAAACTACATTGCAGGAGGAAAAATTTCAGAAAATTTGCATTTTCTTGAATGTCCTATTTGACCCTAAGAGTAGCTAAGTACACACATGCACTCCAGTTTCTGATTCAGTTTGATCAGGAATGCATTAAAATATATTAATTCTAACTTTTACTTTGAAGAAACACAGAGAAAGGGGAAAATCATACCTTCTCAATTTGATGATTTGCTATAAGATCTAGAGCCCTTTCTGTAAAAATATTAGCTGAGTACATATTTTTAAATCCATCTGCAATTTCTTCTCCGTCTCGTAGATCAAGAGCACATCGTGTTACATTCTTTGATACAATGAGCACACAACGCTCATGAGAGTAGTAATCTTCACTCCCAAGAAGATACCCTAAAACAAGTTAAAAAAAGGGGGTGTGTGGATCAATAATATCACTATTGCAGAAGGAGAGCCTTAGAGACAGAAAAGACAGCAAGATTCACACTTCTCTATCTAACTCAGTAAAAGGTTAGGATTTCTCTGGTCTGTGTAGCTTAAAAAGGATATCTAAACAGAATTTGACAAAAAAATACAACCAAGCAAACCATTTGGCAACATACTTCATATCAAATTAATAGAATGAAAGAGTATCAGAAAAAAATTAAGATACAGATATCTTAATTTTTAAGCATTAACAAGCAGTCCCGTGATGGTTTTTTTAGACCATCAAATGTTTCAAAAATATTGGAATTGAAATTACAAAGTGTCAGACGTAAGAACATCAAAGGTAGCCAGGATAGCGTTTTCAGTATTTTAAATCAGCATTTTTTTGTAAACTGAACGTTTGCAGCAATTGCTGAAGATCAAACTGTTGTGGTATTCCTATCCCAAGGGTATCACGTTGATTGAAATATTTTTCATGCAAACTATGCCAACATCTCTGATCTGCTGCTGACACCAACTGGTGAGTGAGACCATCACTTTTCAGAATACAATATTGCTCTTTCTAAAAAAACACAGAAGGAGAGCCACATGAAATTCTTCACTAGTCATTTATCCTTAAATAGTGAAGTTGAATGTACACACACAGGTGACCAGCAATTTCCCGAAATATTTTTCACTAACCTACATCAAATGGTTCTTTATAGCATGTATGGTCCTTTATAGCACAGATGAAAGGTAAGAAATGTATAGCATGAATGAAAGATTGAAGCATTTAAAACCCTTATTTCAGTAAGAACCTTTATAATATGGATTAACTCCTTCCTCCACAAATTGCCTTACCTCCTCTGAACTATTTTTTTTCTGAAGCTGCACCCCCAGGGGAAAAAACAAAGGAAAGCAAGATATGGAACACTGCAACTCATGAGCCTTCCTGTTGCACTTAGCAAGACTGACAGAAAAACCAAATCCCTGTACTCCAGCGGGGAACATTTCACAAGTTTTCTCTTTTGGGATTTTGGGTTGGTGAGCTGGGTTTAACCTTGATGCTGGTCACATTTATCTAGACGTTCCTTGTCATGACCGTCCTACAAGCTAACACCACTTGTCTCAGTACCCTGTCGCTCACCATCAATCTCTGACGTGCCTCTTGCGTTTAACTAGATTATGTACCCAATCTCAGGCACCCACCACGTCCTTTACTACGCTGCCACCAGTTGATCTCTTTACCAACTATGTTTACTGTGAAAGACTGAGGTCCATTCAGTACTTAACTTCGAAATAAGAACAGGTTTATTGGTTACAAGTTGTTTCATGAATAGTTCCTAGGCACATCCTTAAAGTTACACAAAACGTTCAGTATAGTCCTTTAACCTCTTTTATACTTAACTAATACAGATAACACTCTGACTGTTCACTCACTAAAATCTCTCTCTGCCCCAAAACTCCCAAACTCTCTATCTCTTCAAACCCTCTACTCCTTTTTTCTATCTCCTCCACAATCTGCTTCAGCCCCCCTTCTATGTAGCTGGCTCCGCCTCCCAACAGCTCCCTATTGGTTCATGCAAATGCACTGCTGAATATGCATGACAGGGTGACCGTCACAACTCCTCCCCCCTTAAAAGGTTTGTTTTATGAGGGGAAAACTTACCAGTTTACCCTCTTAAACAAACAGCAAGACATTTAATAAATTTACTAACATTCTTACCATACTTATAACTACCTATACACACTTTCCATATGGGCTTCTATCAAGTAATACATTTACTACTTAAACTTACCACATTATACATTCCTGGAAACCATACATTCGTAAACATTTACACCTAGATTAAATCAAACATTACAGATATAAACATTTACATTTAGTCATTAGGTCTTCTGGACAAAGCATCCGCTACCACATTTAAAGATCCTTTGATGTTTCTGATTTCAAAGTCATAATCTTGGAGAATCAAGGACCACCTGGTCAGTTTGCTACTGTTCGTTTGCAAAGTTCTCAACCATTTCAAAGGTGAGTGGTCAGTGCATAGTGTAAACCTTCTCCATATGTACGGCTTTAGCTTCTGAAGAGCCCAGACAATAGCCAAACATTCTTTTTCAATGGTTGATAAGTTTCTCTCATTAGGTTGCAGTTTTTTGCTTATGTATGTTACCGGGTGAAAAGTCCCATTGACGTCCGTCTGGCAAAGCACAGCTCCCAGTCCAGTGTTCGATGCGTCCGTATAAATGGTAAACTCCTTTTCAAAGTCAGGTGCCATCAGAACAGGTCTCTATGTCAGCGCTGTCTTTAGTCATTCGAAGGCATCTTGGCACTCCGGGGTCCACACGATGGTCTCAGCTTGCTTCTTCTTGGTCAAATTGGACAGAGGCGCAGCTATCTTGCTGAAGTTGGATACGAATCGTCGGTAGTATCCAGTTAGTCCAAGGAAGGAACGGATTTTCTTTTTGGACTTAGGGATAGACCATTTGTCAATTGCCTCTATTTTATCATCTAGGGGCTTGATCTTTCCTCCCCCAACTAGATGTCCCAGGTACTTTATTTCATGACTACCAATCTGACATTTGGCAGCTTTTATCGTTAATCCTGCCTTCAGTATTCTTTGCAGCACTAACTCTAGGTGTGACACATGTTCTACCCAGGTCTGGCTGAAAATTCCTATATCATCCATATAGGCCATTGTAAATCCCCTTAAGCCATGCAGAGTTCTGTCCACCAGCCATTGAAAAGTAGCTGGGGCATTTTTCAATCCAAATCCCATGATCTTCAATTCATATAATCCTAGGGGACTACAAAATGCAGTTTTTTCCTGATCTTTTGGGTTCATTGGTACTTGCCAAAAAAACCCTCGTTAAGTCTAAGCTTAACACTCTGACTGTTCACTCACTAAAATCTCTCTCTGCCCCCAAACTCCCAATCTCTATCTCTTCAAACCCTCTACTCCTTTTTTCTATCTCCTCCACACTCTGCTTCAGCCCCATTTCTATGTAGCTGGCTCCGCCTCCCAACAGCTCCCTATTGGTTCATGCAAATACACTGCTGAATATGCATGACAGGGTGACCACTACATTCCTCTTGCTCATTTCCACAACCAGCTGGCCCCAACACCAGTGATTTCACACTGCCAGCCATATAGAAATCAGTATCTGAAGAGTAGAATTCTATGGGCCCAGAACTATCCTGGTCATGAGAATATTTCTCCATTTATCTCCAGGTATAGGCAGAAAGTCCATTGACAGAACTCGACAGATTATCTCTTGACCAGGTAGTTTTCATGGCATCCATCTAACAGATGGGGAGAGGCTCTAAAAAGGCTGTAACTTGATAGCAGAATCAGAGCTTGGAAAAGTCACTTCCTGGGACTTGCAAAATCTCTCAATTTATTTATTTATTTATTTATTTTCTATACCGCCCATCTGGCAACCCAGGCCACTCTGGGCGGTTTACATGATACCATAAAACAAAGTATAAAGACAAACAATATAAAAGAGGACAATAAAATAAAATAATCAGTACAATATTAACACATGAAAACAATATCAATAGAACATTAAAATAAAATAAAGAAAGCAACCACTGTGGCCATGATTACCTTTAAACCATGGTGGCTCCATGATTTAGCCATGATCTCAGATACAAAACAAGGAAGCAAAGTAGTAGCTGCATCAAAGGCTTCACAATCCCAAGTGCCCACTAGGGCAGAATTTTAAAAAACAACATTATCTTAGAAAAAGGCAAGATTAAATCTCTGATGATGCATCAGATGACTACAGTCCAGGCCCGACTGCTAGGCAAAGTGAGACTACTGCCCTAGGATGCAAGAGGTAGCACGCTACTCCACGTCACCTTGCACTGTGAGATCTGCTTTTATGGGCACTGCTGCCTGGACTCGTCCCTCATTTTTACAGCCCTCACACGTCACCTTGCTGCCATGGCACTCTCCTCTGCCACCGCCACCTACCTGTTCTCTCTGGAAAGCTGCTCCAGGCCACTGGTGCATCCTTACTTGGACTTAGACAACCGCCTGTTTTTTTGCAGAGCAAGAAGGCAAAGAGTAGGAGAAAATGGGTTGTGAAGGAGCAGCAGGGTCATGGTAGGAGTGGCTGCAAAGATGTGGGCTTGAGCTGCTGCTGCTATACACAACATGTATCTGCAATGTACACTTTTGGTCCCCTCATACTGTGTTTCCCATTATTCCTCTGGATGGGGAACCAATGGCTCTCCAGATGTTCTGAGGCTATGATGCCTGATGGGAGTTGGAGTCCAACAATATCTTGAGATCTACAGGTTCCCCACCAGTGCTCTTAGGAAACTACAAAACATAAATCAACTGTAAATATCATCATCAGTATTCTAAACAAACACAGAAGGAGTAGAGTTGGTGCCACTCACCAAAGTAAGTATCAAACCCTCTGCGGGTTGGAAGGCATTCTTTCTTACACATTCCCAAATGCCACTTCCCCACCATGTGAGTCGTGTATCCTGCTTCTTTAAGTAGCTCAGGCAGGAGTTTTTCATCCAGTGGGACACAGCTGGGCTGACACGGCCAAATTATTTCATGCTGTAAACCTGTATGGATCTAATGAAAACAAGTGTACCTCACATATTGGTTACAAAGTAATGCTGGGATGCTTAAGCAGCACTATCTATAGCAATGTATTTATCTTCCTAGGAAAATGAATTTGAAAATTCCAAAATCAATCAAAGCAACTTTAAATGTATTGCATCTGAAAAACGTATGAAGATAAACAGATACAGTATGTGCTGGGCTGGTGGTGGCAGGGGGATTGCTTTAAAATTATTAGTGCACATTTGCAGAGCACCTATGCCAGGCATCCAAATAAAAGAAAGCAAAGCGCGGAAGTGCCACTTTTATCATTCTGGGTTGCATTCAGATACCCACTTAGAAAACAGGGCAGGTGGAAGCTAACCTTCCACCATCTCCTTCTCTCCCTACTAGTTTATCAAAGATCCTTTAAAATGCTCTGTTGAAGGTTTGGGGTGGAGAAGGCTGTGAAACGGAGGCTAAGGGGAAGCGATAGATCATGAAAAATTGGTTGGAGGTGCATCCTGCTTCGGTCATGGAAAGTGTCTCTCCTGGGTAGCACTTCATTATAGGGAAACTCTTTTTTACAGGGAAAAGCACGAGTTTGTGTGCTTCAACATATTGTTTGCTTTTTTGCGTGACTGGTCACGGGAAAGCTTCATTTGCAAGTCTAACTGCTCAGATATAGAGCTTTGAAAGAAAACTCTGCAATTAGAGAGAAAGTGTTGTCATGCCAGCATTCCCTTTAACATATGATTTTCCACTCATGCCCTCTCCTTTTCAGCCTGCAGCCTATCCCATCCAGCAGGGCTTGCCTGACCCTCAAGGCAATGTTTCTGTGGCATTCTAGTGGCATTCTGAAGGCCAATGAGACAGGACACTCAGCTTCCACTTACTCCCTTCACTCAGTAGAAATCTAGATCCAACCACAAAAATCACTGATAATAAGAGCTGTTTGACAGTGGAATGGACTGCCTATGGACTGCCTTGGAGGGTCGTGGTCTCTCCTTCACTGCAGGTTTTTAAACAGAGATTACCTGTCAGAGATGCTTTAGTAACAGATTTCCTGCTTTGGCAGGCTGATGACCCAGGGGGTCTCTTCCAGCTCTACAGTTCTATGATTCTATAGCTATTGTTTCTAAAATTGTATCTATGTATAAAAATTAGAATTTGTGTGCATTTTATGCAAATCCATGCCGCTCTTGCATTTTAGGAGTAACGCATTTATTTTATTTATTTATTATTAGATTTCTATCCCGCCCATTTAGGCATTTCCCCGTCTCCCCTGATTGAAAAACAGCAAACTTGCTTGGGGCCCATACAATCAGGTGTCATTACTAACCTTTTAAGAAACAAAAAGACTTTGAAGTTTTGTGGCTTTCCAAAAATTGAAAGCTCTAAGTTGAAATCTCCTCCTGATCAAATTTGTCACCTGGAGAAATCAGGTGGGGTGAGGACTATTTATTCATGAAGAATTCTATTCCGCTATCTGTTACTTCCAAGTCTTCCCATATAAAACAAAGTAAATGCAACCTCCTATATAATTTTGCAAAATTTTCCTAATGATTGACAAATGTTTGTATCTTTTTTTTCCAGTCATGGTTCCATTAACCCAGCCATTCTCAGTGTGGGCCATATGGCCCCCTGGGGGTCCCTGGCACATTTGAAAGGGTCACAGACTGGAAGCAATTCTTCATATACCAACTTACAAGGTTTATTATGTGAATTCTACAATCCTGATTTAGCTTATTTTTCTTTCATATTGTGTTTATGGCTGTGGCCAAAAAAAAGGTTGAGAATGACTACATTAATCTATTTTTTTAGAAAGCAGTACTTAGAATGGAATACCAAATATCTCATAATTAGCCAAAAGTAGATCATTTAACAAAATAATTTTATTTTATATTTTTTGGCAGCAAAAGTTAATAATAGGAAGAGCCAGGGAGCTTGAAGATTATCCAAATGGAGGATTTTAGCTGGCTCTAGAAAGCAAAGAAACAAGAGAGCTAGTGAAACTGAACATAAACACAAAATGGAAATATGAAGTAGAAAAAACAGAATTTACTGTTATTACTAGAACACAATTATTTGCCTTCATTTACCGATGACCCACAAACCACTCAGTGATAGACAAGCTGTGATTCATGAAAAGACAAATATTTCAAAATTCTAAAGAAAATATAGCATCAATTTATATTGCTTCATGTTTTATAAACCTCCAGAACTATCAAATAGGCACATAGTGCACATCATAAAAGTACTAGATATGCTCCTGTGTTTTGGCTTACTTTTACTTGCAACAGAGCTAATAGAGAAACCTACGAAACAAATACACCTCCAACATACAGCAGGGAGACTAGTAAGCAAAAGCACCTCATGATCCACAAACAGAAGCGTCATTTCACTCCAAAACAGCAGACTAAGGCATCTCTCTCGTCCAACCATTAGCAAAGTAATAAGATCATCAGATTAATCACTGTCTTGGCCATTTTTTTACAGTGGTTATGAATTGGGTCAGGAAAGGAGCAAGAAATATTTCCCTGTGGGATATTTTTTTAAAATAGTTAAAACAAAGCAGACCATCAACTTGCTTTCCTCAGATTTTCTAGCCAGACCCCTTCAACAAAAGGGACAGAGTGATATTTGTGAGCATCTGGCATAAGGTTTTTGTGAACAAGCAACACGGGTGGTCAGTATCACTAGCCAATGCAGTAAAATATCAAATTTAAATTTTGATTGGAAAACAGATGGCCAGGCAGAATTGACATAGAAGGCTTTATTTCAGGAAATAAAAAGCCTGTGTATATCCTGTATATGGAAATTTTAGTAAGACAGACGGCAAGAAAGAGAAATGGCTAACAACTCAGTCCTACATATTAGTTTATTATTATTTTATTGCATTTTAGAGATTTTTTCCCAAGTTGACAAACAAACATAAACAATAGAGACCAACCGTTGTTGTTGTATTCGTTATGCACCATCAAGTCATCTTTGATTTATGGAAGTCTATGAATTAGTAATCTCCAAAATGGCCTTTCCTCAACAGCCCTGCTCAGCACTTCTAGATCCAAGCCTGTGGTTTCCTTTAAGGGGTCAATCAATCTCTTATTTGGTCTTCCTCTTTTTCTCCTGCCTTCAACTTTTATCCAGCATTTTTGTCTTTTCCAGTGAATCTTGCCTTCTCGTGATTTGCCCAAAGTAGGACAGCCCCAGTTCCATCATTTTTCCCTCCAGAAATAGTTCAGGTTTGATTTCATCTAGAATCCACTTGTTCATCTTTTTGACAGTCCAGGGTATCTGAGAAACCATAATAAAACACCGTATTTCAAATGAATCAATTTCTTCCTGTCAGCTTTCTTCACTGCCCAGCTTTCACACCGCTACAGAATAATTGTGAATAGTCAGAATGATCTTGCTCTTGCCCTCACATCCTTATATTTGATGATCTTTTCTAATTCCTTCATTGCTGCCCTTCCAAGTCCAGCCTTCTTCTGATTTCTTGGCTGCAGTCTCCATTTAGACTGATGATTGAACCAACATATGCAACTCTCTAACTATTTCAGTTTCATCACTGTCAATGCTAAACATGGGTAGTTCTTCTGTAGTCATGATTCAGGTCTTGTTCATGTTCAGCTGCAGTCCTGCTTTGTCACTTTCTTCTTTCATTATCAAAAGTCATTTCAAGTCATTGCCGCTTTCCAGCAGTAAGATGGTGTTGTTTGCATATCTTAATCTATGAGGAAGAGAAACTATTCCATCTGCTATTAGGTTATACAATATACAACCTAATAGCATATGCCTGCTACAAACCCAGATGCCAGCTCTGTCCCCACATCTAACAAAATGATTACAGAACCTAATAATGTGATGCACAACATCCACGATACTTTTATTTGTCCCTCTGCCAATGCTATCTATGCCATATTTTGCGAACAATACCCATCTACACCCTACATAGGATAAACACGATAATCTCTGTGCAAAAGAATTAAGTGAGATAAATTGGACATCAGGAATGGGAATACACAGAAACCTGTTTCAAATCATTAATTTTCCTGGAGACTCTGCATAAGATCTGAAAGTTGTCATTACGGGACAAGAATCCAGAGACAGACAGCCCGTTTCACAAGTGGAGCAATACAACAGGATTTCAGCCACTTTGTTTTAAATCTGCTAAGAGAGATAAGTACGTCAATAGGGAAAGGAAATACAGTGGTGCCTCGCTAGACGATTGCCTCGTTAAACGACGAATCCGCTAGACGATGAGGTTTTGCGATCGCTGTTGCGCTTCGCAAAACGATTTCCTATGGGCGCTTTTCGCTGGACGATGTTTGGGGGCCTCTCCCGTGACCCCCCCACCCCTTTCAGAAGCCTCCCGGGGCGCAGGGGAAAAGCGGAATTTTTTTATTTCCAGCTTTTCCCCCTGAATTTTCAGGGCAGAGAAAGCCTCTTTTTAGCCCGCCCATCAGCTGTTCGTCGGGAGAGGGGAGGGGGAAGGAGGGGAGAAGAGGACAAAATGGCTGCCGGGGCTTCTTCAGCAGGTAAACATGCAGTGGAAAAGCACCCGGCAAGCCTCTGAAAGCAGCGCTTTGCTGTGGGGGTGGTGTGGGGGGGTGGCAGGCCTGCCCCTGCCACCCCACCCCCACCCCCACCCACTCACCTCTTGGCAAAGCCCCGCTTCCAGAAGCCTCTGGGGTGCTTTTCCACTGCCTGTGCCGCAAAAGCCTCAGAAGCCTCCTATCAGCTGTTGGTCGGGAGAGGGGAGGGGGGAAGGAGTGGAGAAGAGCACAAAATGGCTGCCGGCTGCCTGCTGCCTGCCGGCTTTTAGCTGTTTGGTGCTCTTTTCTGGATGTTTCGCTGCTACCAGGCACTATGAGAAGCCGGGCTCAGTCTACAGTACCTGGTAAGTGACTTTCTTTTAATTTTTTTTAAGTTTCTGTGCTTTTCTTTCCCATCGGAACGCATTAATTAAATTCCAATGCATTCCTATGGGAAATTTGGTTTCGCAAGACGATGTTTTCGCAGGACAGCGATTTGTCTGGAACAGATTAACATCGTCTTGCGAGGCACCACTGTAATAAGAAACCGACCACAGTCATCCCACACGTCTGGTTATGTTCACCTTCGAAGGGCAGAAAAGATATGAAAATATTAAGGGAAAAATCACAAAACCTTATACTGTAGGTCCAAAGCCTGAGCAATAATATTAGTGAAAACATATATTTTGCAAAGAAAGAATGGATGAATTTAAATAAGTATTTTCATATTGCAATGAGTATAATAGTAATATGGCATGCACTATAAATGATGAATAATGCAGAGTACCTGTACTAAAGAAATGAAGGAAGGGAGGCGGGGCTTCGTTGCAGCGAGACCGGTCAGGTTTCAGGAAGGCTCCTGAAACTGACTGAGTCCACTCAGTTTCGATTCCCCCAAAAGTGAAAGTCTGAAGTAAGGCACCTGTGAATACCCCTGGCAGAGAGCGGAAATGTACAGAAGGATTTTGGAAAATATTTTGACCAGAACTTGAAGTAAGTGGCTTGTTTTACATATGGAACTCTTAAGGGCCTAAATAATGAAGAGAGTGGGTGCAATCTGTCAGAAAAAGTGACAAGATCGATATCTGGCGAGACCGGCGAGCATTCCCCCTCCCTTCATTTAAGGCTTGGCTGGGAGAAAGAGAAAAAGAAGAAAGAAAAGGGGGGGGGGAGAGAAAATGACTTTGCATGTATTGCTGTAATAAAACTCGCTTCCGCAGGACAATATAACCATAAACTACTGAACTATAAATTTGATGGATTTAAATCTGTTAAATAGCCAGAAACAGTCTTGGGAAAAGATATGAAAAGGAGGAAAAGCCCTTCCCTCTGTCAACCATTGCTAACTACGAAGACTGGAGGGAGAGAATGAATTGTAAATGTTTTCTGCTCCAAGACACAAGCTACCGTTGTGAACATCTATTGCATTTACCACCTGCTGGAAAGAAATCCAGATAATACTTGCAAATAGACAGTAATCGGCTTGAATCATGGAACAAGACACTCTCAAGAATATTCAAAACATAATATTTAATGGAATACAGCAAGGGCCCCCAACCCCTGGTCTGTGGCCTGGTACCGGGCCGTGGTAGGACCGGGCCGTGGAGACAGATATCCCGCCCCCCGCATGCACCCCCCGCACACATGGTGCCCCGCCCACCCACACATGCACGGGTGCCCCGCCCATCCCCATGTGCGGCCTGCACATCTGCGCATACACACATGCGTGCCGCTCACCCACAAGTGTGCCTCGCAATCCATGCATAAGCATGCCCCGCCACCCGCGCATGTGTGCGCCCCACCCCTGTGAGAGTGCCCCACCCCCACCCCACACACGGGGGTGCCCCCCTGCATGGACCCTGACCCCCAACCAGTCCACGGTTTAAAAAAAGTTGGGGACCACTGGAATACAGCATATGAAAGGAGAGATGAATCAGCTATTTGAACAAATTAAAGACATAGGGACACAAATTAAATGTACAGTGAAGACGGAGGAAAAACCAGAACTCCGACAGGAAATCAGCTTATTAAAACAACAGAGGGAGACAATTTTAGAGCTAATTTGTTAACCCCTCTTATGGAGATGTCAGCAGTATGAGTCCAGCAAATGGTGAACTTTACTATGGAAGGGAGGGCAATGGAGATGATGGGACATATGCCGTGGCAGATGGGACAAAGAAAGCGACAGTACATGGAGTTGATGAAGCTCTTGGGAGCGGATCTAAGTAAATATAAATGGTTGATAAGATGGAAGATTAAGGAATTAGATTACAGTGGTGCCTCGACTTACGAACGTCTTGACTTGCGACGAATTCGAGTTACGACCGGCTCCGGCCACAAAATTTTGCTTTGACTTGCGACCGGAGCTTTGAGATGCGACCGGAAAAAAGGAGGGGGGAAAGGAGGGGAATTTAAACTGCTAACCATTGGTCAGCGAAGAGGCTGCTTCTCTGTAGCTCTTTCGCCCCAGCGGTTACAGAGTGTGCGTTCGGAGGAGGCTTTGGACTGCCTGGTACTGCTTTCTGCTTTTTAAAATGCCTGTTCTGAGTGAGTACAGGATTTTGCAGCATGGGTTTGGGCTGGGGGGGGGGTATGTTTCTGTGCTGTGATGGGTCAGTGTTTCTTTGTTTTTCTGTGTGTTTTTCCCCCCGGCCGGAACGGATTAATCACGTTTCCAATGGATCTTGCAGTGTTGTTGTTTTTCCGGTGTGTTTTTCCCCCCGGCCGGAATGGATTAATGGCGTTTCAATCTTCCGGAACCAATTAAGTTCGTAACTCAAGGCACCACTGTACATGATAAAAGGGGCACAAAATATTGGTTAGAATACTGATGTAGAGCAGTGGATATAAACCTGGCAGAATAAGAAAAGATAGATAAGATGTTCTGTATAGATGATCAAAAGATGGAAATGTTAAATTTAAGAGGGTATTTTGTGGAGAAAGAATATATGATAAAATGGACACAAACTAATGGTTATAACATTGATTTAGAGCAGTAGATATAAACTTGGAAGAATAATATCAAACCTATACAATTAGTAAGTTTAAAGATAAAAAGAAAGAGAAGGTCCAAGAAAATTGAAGATTAGTAACTATAGATATCTTGGAAAATTGCTATATTGTTTTTTTTTCTTTGTATGATTTCCCCTTTTAATATAATTGTATAAGCGGATGTAAGAATACTTTTCACTCTCTGGAATTTTACTCTTTCCTACCCTTCCCTCCCCTTCTACCTAGTCCCCCTATTTGTACCTTAACTCCTATCCCCTCTGAAAATTAATTAAAAACATTTGTTTAAAAAAGTGAAGGAAGAGGGAAGTGGCTTTGTGGCTAGGTGTGAAAATGGGCCAACAATATGTGGCTTTTGCAATAAGACTGCAAAACATTCTGGAGGGGGAAAAAGCCACAGAGCAACAGAAGAGCTCCTTTGTTAACCCAAAAGTGCAAGATTAGGAAGGAACAATTTTAAGCCCAGGGCTTGGACATTTCCTCAGTAATATAAAATAATAATCTGGGCAACAGTAAATTCCACAAATTTTGGTTGCATGGAATTTATGTGATCTGCATGCTGCTTTAATTAATAGCAGATATGGTGCATGTCTTAATGTTTTTGTTTTCTCCCCATTAACTATCTGTTACTTCTGTTCCTCTGTATGCTTTGTGGTTGCAAAACAACCAAATGAGCCCTGGAAAACTCTTGCCATATAGGGTAAGAAATCATGAATGCTGAAAGTATGGAATAACAGTTTCTCTCTGGAGAAACTTGCAAGCAGGAGTTATGTAATATTATGTTTTATTTCTATGTCACCTTTCAGCCAAAAAGTCCTCCAAGGCAGCTCACAGAAGTATATAAATCTGATAGAATAACAAATTTAAAGCTGCAATCTCACAGCAACTATTTACTCAAGACCATAAAACCCCAAACCACACTTACTTATACTTCAAAGAAAATACCAACAAGCAAAGATTCCGAAAGGGTGATAGAGTTGCCCTCCCTTATATTTCTCAAGTAAGGAGGTAGGACGTGGAAGATGGTGTAGGTGACTTGTGAATTAAGTGAGAGGGTCCATCCCCTGAAACTTTATAGCGAAATTACCTTCTCAACTCAGGTCATGAGCTGCTACTGGCAGATGCAATAATCCATTCTTAGTAGTAATAGCAACCCTGTTGATATGCATTGTTAAGGAAGAAATGGAGTGTCATTTAACCTATCCTTTTTCAAACTTTGTGTGCTATGTTCCTTCACGTCTCATCCAACTTGTGGTGACTCTAAGTGTTTTCAGGATATGTGACATATTTAAAGAGTAGTTTGACCAGTGCTCTTCCCCAGTAGGTTTCCATGGCTGGACAAGCATTTGAAACCAGATCTGCTGAGTCCTAGTCCAGCCCTCCTGTCACTATGCCATACTAGCGCTTTATCTCAAAGTAGTGATTGGTTAATCGGGGGGGAAAATAGAGATGGAATAGGCTTATATGGTCATTGAGTCCAACCCCCTGCTCAATGCAGGAATCCAAATTAGATTCTGTCAGATACTTCTCTAACTTTCTCTTGAATGCCTCCAATGTTGGCGCACTCACCACCTCCCGAGGTAATTGGTTCTACTGTTGTAGTGTTTGAACAGTTAGGATGTTTTACCTGATATTCAACTGAAATCTGGCTTCCTATAGCTTGAGCCCATTATTATGTGTCCTGCACCCTGAGATGATCTTGTCCCTCCTTTGTATGACTACGTTTCAAGTATTTGAAAAGGGCTACCATATCTCCCCTTGTCTTCATTTCTCAGGGCTAAACATGGCCAGTTCTTTTACTCTTTTCTCATAGGACTTGGTTTCCAGTCCCCTAATCATCCTTTTTTGCCCTCCTCTGAAGTTGTTTCAGTTTGTCTGCATTCTTCTTAAAGTGTGATATCCAGAACTAGACACAGTACTCAAGATGCCTAACTAGTGCCAAATAGAGGGGAACTAGTACTTCACCTGGAGACTATAATTCTGTTAATGCAGCCTAAAATAGCATGTGTCTTTTTTGTAGCTGCATCACACTGTTGGCTCATATTCAGCTTTATTGCAATCTACAACAATTCCAAGATCCTTCTTGCATGCAGAATTACTGAGCTACATATTCCCCATCTTGTAACTGCATTTGTTTTCTTTTTCATAGCTGTAGAATTCTGATGGAATAGTTTCTCTTCCTCATTGATCATTTTCACATCTTTTCACCTGCTTTTCAGAAACATTTAGTGTCATTTCAGTCAATAGTAATCTGCCCCAAAGAAAGATTTCATCTTATTTTGGGTAGTTATAGGTAGGTTTGGTACGCATGTGGATTCATCCATTTATCTTCTCCATTGTTTTTGGCTTGGAATCTTGGCTGCAATTTTTAAAATAAGTATCATGATCAGAACTTGGAAAATGTCTCTTTCTCCCAGTAAAATGGCTTCCGGGGTGGTTTCTTCCCGTCTGCCTCCTCCCATGGGATCATCAATCTTTCCCACTTATGGGTCCAAATATTTTCCATCTACCACTACTCCCATCCCTCAGGCAGTACTTTTTCTCCCTTCTTAGCTTCCACAGTTCCTGTTTCTACTTCTTCTCCCTTCTCACTCCAACTGCCCCCAAACACTTCCTTCACTTCTTTTATATCCTCCTCTTTCCTCCCTTTCCTCTCCTTTTCCTTTCCAGCCCTTTTCTCTTCCACTGTTTCTGTTATTCCATTAGGGGCCTTCTCCTTCTCTGGAGAGCTGTGGAGAGCTATCAACCCTGTGTCAGATCATTTTGTTTTGAACATAATTGCCACCACTAAATTGGCACTTCTAGGCTTCGTTAAAATTTGGAACTGCTTCAAAGTTTTGCTGATCTTTCCTCATCTGATTGGCAGTGGATCTCCTCCTCATCTCATTGTTAAATTGCATTTTGTATGTTTTAGCCATAAATATGTTTTATGAGCTGGTCTCTCGACCGTAATAAATAAATTCATTCATTCATTCTCCTTCTCTGGCATCTTTGGTCTTTCCTCCAGTTTTTCCTGGGTCCCCTTCACCTTTCAGGGCAGAGGGGTGGCACTCTGGCAGATGGCACTGTCCTCACCCCATCTTCCTCACAGGAAGTTTAGAAGATCTTGGCATTTTTGGTTCCCTCTGCCAAACAACAACAACAACAACCTTTTCCAAGTTCTGATCACAAACCTTCATGGAAAGGGGGAAAAATTACATTTATTAAGTGAACATATCAAATTCTAAACACATTCTAAGTTTTGGACATTACATACAGTTTCTCCCACACAGGAACCCTTCTTTTATCAGTTGATGGCCAGCCGATTTGCCCATCTAAGTGGGGTGAGTGCATTGGCCATTTACCATTCAATTTGCATCAGATCAGACACAGATAATTCAAATTAAAACCTGGCAACTGCATGATGTAAAGCTCAATGCAGGAATGCCTATTGTGGAATCATCTCTTTTGAGTTGGGAACTATCTTTTTTTTAGTTCAGCTGATAGAAGTGGTTTAAATTTGCTCTGCTTGGCTGGCACTGCTTTTTTCCACTTTCTGCTGCCTGTGAGCTGCAGTTTTTCAAATCGTTTTTTTCATGGGTGAAATATCTGTAGTTGCCTAGTCAGTGGTTCTTAACCTTTGTTACTCAGGTGTTTTTGGACTGCAACTCCCAGAAGCCTTCACCACCAGCTGTGCTGGCTGGGGTTTCTGGGAGTTGCAGTTCAAAAACACCTGAGTAACAAAGGTTAAGAACCACTGGCCTAGATGACAGTTTGCAGAAGTCAACAGGGGTAGAGCAAAGAGTTGTTTTTGCACAGAGTTCCCACAGCAGAATCTGACTTGATAAGATTTTTAGTTTTTTTCCGTAATTAACCTAGAAATATTTTGTTGCAGCACTGCCTTGAAAGCCCTTAAAAAAACACAACCTGTTTGTAGACTGGGGCATGCTTCGTTGAAGGGAACTGACATGTCCCCAGCGGAGCACTTCCCAGTCTGTTTCAGGCAGCAGAATGTCTTGGTCCAGCCCTGTATAGAATCTAGGATATCCGCAGCCTTGGGCTGCATGGCCAACCAACAGTCAAACAGACTAACTACAGTACCTCTTTGCATCTAGTTTCTAGGACACAATGAAGAAAAGCATCAGAGTGTTGTGGCATCTCAGAGATGTATATGAAAGAAACACATTAGTTGCAAACTCAATGTTGCTTTCTCTCTACTCTGTCCCAAGCCCTAACACCTAAAACTTCCTGAAAATTACAAATCCACTTCAGAAAAATTTCTCCATACCATGTAGAGCAATAAATGCAGAAAGTTATGTCAGATGTGCATGTTGAAAGCACGTTAAACTTTAATTCACTGTTCCCTCCCCTCATTTCTGCCATTGATTTTTTTAATATACTAGTTTGCAATCAGAAAAAGGTTCTTGTGGCTTTTTTATTTCCCAAGATGGGGGAACATTACAAAAGGAACACATTACTAAAGACCTTACTAACAAGCAGAAATTAGTCAAACTGGGTGTTTCCAATTACATTTTATTTTCCATGTCACACTGTGGAAGTTCAGAATAAAATAGAACCGAGGGGGGAAAACACATGAACTTAAAAGGAAATTAGTATAAAGGTCTGAAGATTATAATTTATTTGGAAGTTTCAAACTTTCAACAGAGGACTAAATGGACATAATAGCTTCTTATTAAAGTACATGTGTTAATTAACTTAACTAGCTACCGGTAAGATGCTTGTGTTATCACCAACAATTTTGTTCATGACTGATACTTATAATCTATTTGCATTGGCCACAGTCTGTACTACTCTATTTCTCTGAATTTGCTATCTTCAACTCCCTCCCATCAATGCGTGTTGTACAGAAAACTCTTGCCAACATTCCACACATCACAATGCAACATATTTCTTAGTTTTCAAAGCACCAGAGGAGTCTGTTGTTTTGTATACACAACCTTGCCATCCTTCTGAAATAGTTTGAAATGCCACTAGAGGTCTCTCCGAACCTGCTGATTACCTACCTTTAACACCGCACAACTATGCTATGCTCTCTCACACACTTTTACAATTTGATTTAAATCTGAGTGTTTTTTTAAAAATTCACAGAGTATATCCACCCACACACAGATGCCATCTTCTTAAGCATTAAGGACGAATCTTAAGAGTAACTAGCTGAGAAGTTCATACCGCTAAAAATACTTCGCACTTCTCAACAATCTTAAATTTCAAACTTTCTTCAGAAGAAAAAAAACACATACAATCAGTTCCGTGCAGGATAGTGCCTGGTCACGTGTGCTGAACCCAAACACACACGCAAACGACTCTTCCTCGTCATTTGCACACGGAAAGAGTCGAGGTCCCCCAGCCACAAGTTCAGATGCTTATCAAAACCGCCCTACTTCGTAAATAAAAGCTCAAGCATGACAGCTGGGGAGTTAAGCTGGGAAGCTCGGGATTCTCCCAGGCTCTCCTGAACCCTCTGCCTGCAGTAAAGACAGAGGACAGCCGTGGGCAAAGCTCCTGGGCAGACTCCCGTTAGATGATGGAGGACTACAATTCCCATCACAGCACATTGCTTTAGACGGCTGACGTGAATGGGAGTCCCCAGGCATCTGGAGGTCCTCCTATGCCTTCCTTTCACACGTCCCGCCCGCTCCGCCTTCCCGCCTTCCCCTCCTACCTGGTACCTCCCGGTGAGCAGCTGGCTGCGGGACGGGGTGCACAACGGCTGCGTGTAGTAGCGCTCCAGGCGAACTCCGCCCGCCCCCAACGCGTCCAAGTTCGGCGTCCGGATCTCCGAGCCATGCCAGCCCACGTCGTTCCAGCCTAAGTCATCGGCCAGCACAAACACCAAGTGCGGCGGCCCCGCCGGGTGGGCGCCCAGGCACGAGCCCAGCCCGCTCAGCAGCAGCAGCAGCAGAACCGGCGCCTCGACGAGCATCGCCCACCAGGATCCCACCAGGTCTGCAGCCCAAGCAGGAACTGGCGCCGAGGAGGAAGGGCTGGGGACCGCCCGGCGGCCAGCCGAGCCCGCCTCGAAGGGCCAAGCGCCCGCCCATCCTGCGACGAAGCCACACTCCGCCGCGCGAACGGCGCAGCCGCCAACTCCGCCCCGGGAGGAGAAAAGAAGCGGGAACTACATAGAGGCGCAAAGGTTTCGCTCCGGACTGTGCCGCTTTCATCGCGCCATACGACGAGGAAGCAGGGGGCTGTCGTGCGATGTCTGAGGGAAGCGGGGGGCTGGGGAGGGGGTCTGAAGTTCCTTTTTCTCCGCTGCAGTTCCTCCAGGCACCCAGTCAGGGTCCAGCGTGAAGGCGATACAAACTTGTGCTTTTGCAAAGATAAAAGAGCTGAGATAAGAGAAGGACCAAGAGCCTAACGTGAATAAACGAGTCAAGTTTGTAAATCTACTGCGTTTGTAAAGCCATCATTTTTCATTGTCTGTTGCTCTCGTGTCTTCTTTGCATATTTCAGAACGATAGCCATGTTAGTCTGTTATAACAAAAATAAGGAAGAACCTTGTGGTACTTAAAATTGAGAAGTTTTATTTGACATAAGCTTTTATGAACTGCAGCCCACTTTTTCAGATCCATTGAGCATACAGTAGTCTCAGTAGAGAAACATATTGTAGTGAGTTGGACACTGTAGTGACTGGGCACACACACACACCCAGGAGAAATGTGCAGCTACATCAACAGCTTCATGGCAAATTTACAACAAAGAAGGGAGAATACGTAAAAAGTATAACATTGCTGAGGAAGTGCTCGTCTAATAGAATTGGTGTCTATAAAGTTAGACATTAAAGGTTTCCTAGGGCCAAGGTCAACATTCTTCCCATCGGTTCCATGCAGACAAATCTATGCTTTTTAAAATTAAATTCTGTAGCAGAACCCATTATCAGAGCTTTGATTATTCTTACGTTTTTGAAATGAAAAACAATGGCATAAATTCTGTTGCATAGCTCTGTATGCACAACAGTGATGCTGTCAGTATCAGCAGCAAATTGGCACTGTTTAAAGGTGACTTTTTGCAATTTGGGGGGACATGTGACTTTGTCACATTGTGTACAATTCACATGCACCCCCAAATCACCCTTAATCATCAACTTGTCTTAAATCTGCAGTAAAATGCTGCTGATTTTAACATCATCCCCATTTTGACATCATCCCCACACATGAACTTGTGCAACAGGATTTTAGACATCAAATTCCTAATAGTAAAAAAGATACGGGTGGTAAGAAAAAGAAAGGATACAGAGAAAAAATGCATAAGATATAATTGGGGAATAGGAATATCCATAAATACAAGGTGACCATAAGTCCAGAACAATATCTGCTTGGAGTTGATGGCTGGAAAATACACATACATGCATTGTTGTGCATGCCATCAAGTAACCTCCAACTCATGGCAACCCTATGAATTAGTGATCTACAGAATGTCCTGTGGCTTCCTTCAGGGAGTCAATCCATCTCTTTTTTTATCTTCCTCTATTCCTGCTGCCCCCTTCACGGATTGCTGCCTTGTTGTGGCCGCCGAAGAATTGATGCTTTTGAATTGTGGTGCTGGAGGAGACTCTTGAGAGTCCCCTGGACTGCAAAGAGAACAAACCTATCCATTTTGAAGGAAATCAACCCTGAGTGCTCACTGGAAGGACAGATCCTGAAGCTGAGGCTCCAATACTTTGGCCATCTCATGAGAAGAGAAGACTCCCTGGAAAAGCCCCTGATGGTGGGAAAGTGTGAGGGCAAGAGGAGAAGGGGATAACAGAGGACGAGATGGTTGGACAGTGTCATCGAAACGACCAACATGAATTTGACCCAACTCCGGGAGGCAGTGGAAGACAGGAGGGCCTGGCGTGCTCTGGTCCATGGGGTCACGAAGAGTCGGACACGACTTAACGACTAAACAACAAATTCCTGCTGCCTTCAACTTTTCCTGACATTATTTTCTTTTCTAGAGAATCTTGCCTTCTCATGATATGCCCAAAGTAGGACAGCCTTAGTTTTGTCATTTTTGCCTCCAGATATAGTTCAGGCATTATTGGATCTAGGGCCTGCTTATGGCAGTCTAGAGGGTCTGTAAAGTTCTCCAGCACATTGCAAATGAATCACTTTTTTCCCCATCAGCATTCTTCACTGTCCAGCTTTCACACCCGTATGTAGTAATCGGGAATAGTGTGGATGATCTTGGTATTTGTCTCCAGTGACACATCCATAAATTTGATGGTCTTTTCCAATTCCTTCATTGCTCCTGCATCTCTGTCTTCTTCTGATGTCTTGGCGGCAATCTCCCTTTGGATTGATGATTGAACCAAAGGTATACAAAATCTTTCACTATTTCAATTTCTTCATTTTCCACATTAAAGTTGTGTGGCTCTTCTGTAATCATGATTTTCGTCTTCTTAGTGCTCAACTCCAGTCCTGCTTTGTCACTTTCTTTTTTCACTTTCATCAGAGGTCATTTTAAGTCATTCCTGCTTTCTGCCAGTAAGATGATGTCATCTGCATTTCTTAAATTATTGAGGTTTCTTTCACCAATGTTCATTACTCCTTCATCTGAATCTAGTGCAGTTTTCTGTATGATATCCTCTGCGTACAGATTGAATAGGTGAAGGGATAAAGTGTACAGGTAAAGGGATAAACCTCTAAAAATAGCTTCTTGCCCACAATACAGGTTATGCAGCAGAGCAATCAAGTGTTGAGGCACACCCATTTATTTCAGAACAACTCATAATTTCTCATGATCCACATAGTAAAAAGCTTTATTGTAGTCTATAAAGCATAAATTGGTTTTCTTCTGGAATTCTTTGGTGCACTCCAGTAGCCAGCGGATATTTGCAATATGAGCCAAGTGCCTCTTTCTTCCTGGAATCCAGCTTGAACATCAGGCATTCCTTGTTTCATATAAGGCAGGACAGCTGATATCCCAAGAAAATTAAACTGGATCACCAGTAAAGCATGAAGGAGTGGAGTCTGACCAGTAGAAGCACAGCTATAGGGAAACATAATCAAATGACAGAGCAACAAAGTAAACAGATCAGCACATAGCAAGATGGTACTGGGATCCACAAAAAACGGGGTGGGGGGAGGTGAAATACACTACCGTCAGGAAAAACTTGGAAAGTAAGGGTTTTTTGTCCTGCTTTGATTCTGTTCACACTAGTTTCAGTATTGCATTGTATGGACAACAGGATGAGTATCAGTATTAAGGATGCAAGGAAAGTTGAAGAACTGCTCAGTGTGGAGGAGGCCTCAGAGTGCTGCTACAAACAGTGCCAAAGTGAGGGTTCAGGATGCAAATGTCTGTATGTGGCCCAGTGAACCACAAGTTCAGCTTCTCTGATTGTATTTTTTATTGTATTTTTAATTTTTTTTAAATCTCCAGAGGTTATTCAGATATGTGAAAAGATTGCACTGTTGTAACATATGAAAGGCATGCAATTTTGTGGCTGATGTTATTTTGCATGGAATGAACATTATTTTCCAGAGTAACATTGCCACTTGAAATATTTGCAAACTTGCATGTCAGGAACCATAGTACTAGGATGGCCTGTTGCAAACTTTTGAGAAAGAAAACTAAGAGAAAGGAAGGGTTTTCAGCATTTTCTTCCCATAGTTTGTATCTTTTACTGTTCAGGAAGTGAAGTAATCTAGGTATGTCAACATTATTTCTTCCGAAGAAACTACAGTTTTGTGGCTACACACAAAATTGCAGGCTTTATATGTAACACTTAAACAATGTTTGTGAAGTAAAACCAAAGAAAAAACTTTCTTTTTAAAACTATGCTTCTTTGTCAGAGAAAGTATACTATGTGAATGATAATATGAAGAACATCATTATGACATTTAGCAGGAATTAAATCTGTACCACCACAAGTGAAATCCATCAATAATGACAGGATTCATCCCAAACAGTAGGCATAACCTAAAATTAGGCAATGTGTTTGCATGTGCATGCACACGCCTCCTCTTTTACTGGCATCTGACTAGACTGATCTTTGTGCAGTCTGTTTGTGCTCATGTGGTGTGTTATACACCTCTATAGCAGGTTGGACAACTTTTTTTTAAGCCAAGGGTCACATCTTAGGAGGCAAGAGCCACATACAGATTCCCAGATAATCAAACTGCTGCATGGTGGTGGAACCAAAAGTAGGGGATCTTACCTCCTTTCTCTCTCTTTTCTGTCTTCCCCTCTACTGCTCACTTTTTATCCCTCAGCCCCAACCTACTAGGCTGGGACCTGACCTGTTCTCTTACGGGTGGCTTTTTAATTCAGATCAATATAGGCCACAGATAAGATGAGTTGCCCATCCTTGCCTTCTGGCGTATGTATGTGTATGAGCCTCCCTTTTCAGGCTGTGTAAAGGGGAAGAGATAAAGATTTCAACTGTAGACCGCCTTTCTTTGGCAGAATTCTGTGAGCTCTGTGGCTGAAGCACAAACGGACAGATCATTCTGTGTGTTCCTTTTTTTATTTCAACACAGAATATTGTATTGATTTTTAATGTTCTTGAATGACTAGAATAAAATATTGGCAAAATATGCAATGTCCTCAATTACAATCAATATCTGTAAAACAAAAAACAGATCCTTTAGTGGTTGAACAAAATAACTTAAAAGTAAAAGAAAATTATTTCAAAATGGATTCCCTTTGCCCACTCCAACTACCGCTATGAGCAATCCTGTCAGCTCCTATATTTTCCTGTGACTTGCTTTGTAAATGGATATTCAGATCTGTACAATGTAATGTCAACTTGCATTAACTCTTTGGCAATGAGAAGTGCTCATTATTCAGACTGTGTTTCTACTGGCATGTCTTATTTATGCTTCAGCTTTTACGTATATATAGGGTTTGATATATCAATTCCTTTGGAAGCTTCAGCGCTTTTGAGCAATTTTTCGTTCAAATGTCCTTTAAAAAGGACAATGGAAATTTAGCGTTTAATAGTGTGAGTGCAAGCAGAGCATTATTTTAAGAGTTAGTATTTAAGATTTATACAGTTTACAGGAAGGCAATATTAAAGCTTAGTATAAATCAATAAATCTTTAATGGGTTCAATGCCTATCATTGACTAAGGGGATCTGGTGTCTAGTCTACCTTTAGGATGATAAGATTTGTTCTGGGAGGCTTGCCCTCTTCAGAGAAAATAAGAAACTGATAGCAAAAGGAAAAAAATGTTTCACCAAGAAAATTGTTTCTTCAGTGGTTAGCAAAATAGATTTGGAGAACCATATCTTGCTGTTTGCTCCCAGAAAGATCCACATCTGCTATAATTATTAGCCCAGTAAATTAGTGTAATCAGTAAAATTATAATTAAAGACTACATTTATATTTCTCACTGTTTTGCCACTTTATTTGCTGCTCAGTGGATCTAGTGAAAAGTGCCTGGTTGGTGATGCCAAACTATATGGTAATTGTGTCTGAGACTTGTTATGTTACAGATGTTTCATGCATGCAAATAATAATGTTATTTTGTTGACATCACCATATGATGCCAAGGTAACGGACAGTATATCTTTTCATGATCTTATGTTAAATAATACACAAATAGGCACAGCTTTCCTCTCACTGACATGAGCCTTTGTCCCTAACAGCTTTTCTGGTGATAAGGTAGTACTTCTGCTGGATCAAATATTAGATATGTTCCAAATGTCAAATATATGTATGTATTACATATTCAAAGAAAAATCAGCAGAATTACTGATATTATATGTCAAGGTTGATATCACCCAGACAAAAAGA
The DNA here is from genome assembly GCA_037013535.1 of Intellagama lesueurii. NCBI lineage: Eukaryota > Metazoa > Chordata > Lepidosauria > Squamata > Agamidae > Intellagama > Intellagama lesueurii. The sequence goes on along the minus strand of JBAJHW010000002.1, from coordinate 34,956,097 downwards.
TATTACTGTAACACCTTTTTTGGAGGAAAAAGCCGGACTGCTCACCTGTAAAGTTTGTTCTTCAAGTGATCTTCTGTGAATTCATACTAATAGTCTGTGTCTATAGCCATCCCTTTGGAACCTTCTACGTGGAGAGGCAGTTTTTATAATAGTCTTGCCCTCTACAGGTGCTGATGTACTATAGTTAAAAAATTTGGACAACACAGTGGCAGAGCTTTAGTAGCCAGGATGTGCTAGAGAGGGAAGGAAGAGGTGTTCATGGGAATGCACAGATGGCCACCCAAACATTATAGCAGAGCAACCTTTTGTCTTCTTTGTTGTTGCTATACATTTGTGTTAACGTGTGAAGAATAGCATCTGTAAGACTATATAAATGTATCTGCTCTTTATCATATTAAATATAATCCTCCTCATTCGATTATTACTGGTTTTAGTAATAACGTAAGTAATAACTAGCTCTGAAAGTAAAAGTCTATGATCAAAGTCTAGAAATAATGGCAAGCAGATAAGAACGGGAGTGGGCAACAGCGAGGACTGCATTTCCCAAGGTGCTGTACGCTGCCCAAGCAGCTGCACTTTCTGACTCTTTGCTGCTTGGAATGCTGGGATTAGAAGTCCCGCTGGGCGGATTCCCAGCATCCTTGCGGAGTGTTATGGGCGACCGAGTAAGCACCTGCGTATTGTATACTGCACGGTAGCAGGCAACACTGCAAGGGCCACATGAAATGGCCAGGCGGGCCGGATTCGGCCCGCAGGCCTTGAATTTGACACGTGCCATACACAGAGAATGATTTCTGCACATTTAGAAAGCCAAGCAAAGAGAAACTTCAGTGGTTGAATGACTTTGCTAAACATGATATTCCACAGTATATCTAGCATTTATGAACAAAGATACAGATTCTTGTACAAATTTTACATGGAAGAATCAAGTACTCTAGGCTTTTCTTCATATGAATAAAGCTGTTCTTAATATGTACTAGCATATAGATTGTTAGAGGAAAGGTAAAATGGATTACACTTTTATTAATTAGTTAGCTACAGCTATTAGTTACATTAATATCTCTCTTCTATTGGCACATTTTGCTCTTCTCCTTCACACTTTATCCTCCAACAGTTCTCTGAGTTAGGTCAAGCTAACAAAGAATGCTGGGCCCAAGCTCACTCTGTATGTTTCATGGCACCACAAAGGCTAGAATCTAGAGTCTTTAATGTTTGAAAACAGCCACTGCTCAGACCCAGATGGGTGGTGGTGATTTTCAGACATTTAAGAGTCCTTACAATCCTGAGGCCCCCAAAGGCTTCCCCAGGTGAAATGGATCCCTAGGGAGCCTTGGAACCTTGCAGGAGAAAGAATCAGAAATTTTAAATTTCCAATTAAAGGCAGCAGCTAATCACATCATCAGTTTTTCACATGCAGATCTGCACCAACAGTAGCATCTCAACCTCTGAGACCCTACGCTATGTCAAGTTTAAGATGTCCCTGTAGCATTACTAAAAAATATGTGTATTATTCTAATACATTTTTTTCTATTAGCTTGCACATAGGTGTAGTATTAATATTAATCAGGTATTGACTATTAATTACCCATCTCCTTTTGTTTATATTTTAACACTCCCACCCTTCTTCTGAAGGCGTGTTCTTGTTGGTTCAGTCATTACCAGCGGCTCTTGGATAACAATTGCTGGATAATTTTTGCCTAACAGTTCAACTTCCAATTTCTGTCCAGCTTTGCTGAGTTCCACAGGGACATATGCAAAAGCCAGACTCCGCTGAGTACTATAGCTGTAACATCCCGATGTGGTGTTGCCAATAACCTGAAAAATCATTCAAATATCAACATGTTTAAATGCAAGAATATACAATTCAGTTTGTGTTAATAAACATTTAACTTCTTAAACAAGCAATAGGTTGTGAAATATGAGTGTGTGCATCAGAAAACGCTCAGAATGTCCCAACACACACAGTGAGTAGTGCCTTACTTTTTCACTGGGTGAGTTTATCCAGAGCAAAAGATATTGACTACCATATGGTAATCCATGCTTTGAACATACATTCAAGTATCATCAAAAGTATATTACATTCTCTAAATGACAACTACAGCTTTTAAAGTATCCCCACTCTAAACAAATACCATTCAGCCACACTCTCCTTCCAGTGTAATGGAAAGCTATTGATTGAATGCAAAATGCCCACAGCTATGAAAAAGTTAAGTGTGAACCTTTGCCTGAACAGCTTTCACAAAATATTTTAAACCTATTCAAACACACTCATACTTCACAACAATCTCTCTAGATTGAGAGTGAAGACCAAAGTCCAGCTGAAATGCATGCGGGACTTCCTCTTTGCCGATGATGCAGCTGTTGTTGCTCACTCTGCTGAAGACCTCCAACAACTCATGAATCGTTTTAGCAAGACGTTTTAGCCTGCCAAGACTTTGGATTAACAATCAGCCCGAAGAAAACACAAGTCATGGGCCAGGGCGTGGACTCACCTCCCTCTATTACCATCTCCACACAAAAACTGGAGGTTGTTCATGACTTTGTGTACCTTGGCTCAACGATCTCTGACACTCTCTCCCTAGATGTCGAGCTGGATAAACGCATTGGCAAAGCAGCTACCATGTTCTCTAGACTCACAGAGTATGGCTTAATAAGAAGCTGACGGCATATACCAAGATCCAGGTCTATAGAGCCTGTGTCCTGAGCACACTCCTGTACTGCAGTGAGTCCTGGACCCTTTGTGCACGGCAGGAGAGGAAGCTGAACACGTTCCTTATGCGTTGTCTCCAACGCATTTTTGGTATCACCTGGCAGAACAAAGTTCCAAATAGAGTAGTACTAGAAGGAGCTGGAATTTTTAGCATGTATACATTACTGAAACAGCAACGTCTACGTTGGCTTGGGCATGTCGTGAGAATGGCTGATGGTTGGATTCCAAAAGATCTCCTGTATGGAGAATTAGTGCAGGGAAATCGCCCCAGAGGGAGACCACAGCTGCGAAACAAGGATATCTGTAAGTGGGATCTGAAGGCCTTAGGAATGGACCTCAACAGATGGGAAACCTTGACATCTATGGCCTCTCCCATTTTGAAGAGACACTTGTTCAGCAGGCCGAGGCAAAGAGGCAGTCCCGAAACCAGCAAAATCAGGAAGCTGGACAGGGGACAGATTGTATTTGTCTTCAGTGTGGAAGGGATTGTCACTCTCGAATTGGCATTCTCAGCCACACTAGACGCTGTTCCAAGTCCTCCATACAGAGCACGTTACCATAGTCTCTTGAGACTGAAGGATGCCTAATTCAAACAGGTATTTCGTTTTGCATGAAGAACCCAAGAAATCAAGTGCAAACAATGATGGCTCCATTATGCGGTATGAACAGTCTGTCTTAGAAGCCCAGCAGAGAGCTACATGACATGCTGCCAGGGCATACTTTTTTGGGTTAGCCTTTTCTGTTGCAATGAGCACAAATACACGGCTCTTTTAAAATCTTTTCTTTTTATATTCATTTGGGCAAACACATGGTGATGTTTAAAACTCTGTATGACTATTTAAAAGCATATTCAAATTATCTTGCATTTTGGGGAACACAGAATATGTTTCAGTTATTTGAAATAAAATCTACACTACTTGCCTTGCCATTATGCCAGACACTTTCATTTCCCTCTGGATCAATGTTATCTGTTTCCAAGGTGAGATACACGAGTTGCCGTTCAAGCCCCTTTTCTTTAATCTGCTTCAGTGCCTCCTTTCCTATGAAATCTGCTGGCTAGGAAAGGGAAGAGATAACGATGATAAATGATTAGACAGACTCTGTGACAAGGTTATAAATGCAAGCATTTACATTTGCCTTTACTTGTTTTCTTGTCAATTAACCTTTATATAAAAATACCAATTAAATCAAACATTTGTGTGATTTTTTTTGTTGGTCTTGTCCATAAAGTAGACATGCTCGTTTCACCTCATGTTTTCCTATATCTGTGACGTTTATGATTTATATACTTTATTTACAAAAAGAGTTCATATTGGAGAAATTCTGTGGTTTCCTTTTGGCATTTTACTTGGAGAACAGGTTGCAGAACATCTGAGACAAAATTTACTGAAAGAACACCAACAACTACTTCCTTAAAAAATTTCACCAGAGGAAGCAGACATTTTACTTATCAGCTATTTTGTGAAGCCCACAAACATGTAATAAATAGAAGAGACTGGGGAAGGTCACAAGTATGTTGAATTGCCTTGGCATAGACATTTGATAGACACTTTCCTATGATAACAAACATTTCCATCTGTATGACAACAATTTAATTGTCAGAGTACAGTATAGAGAAGTTCGCATCAATCTGAAACACCTGCTGTACTTCCGCAGTTTGCCTTTACAAGCTATTATAAAACTCTGCCTATAGAAGACACATATGCATTTTAACCACTACTGGTCTCCCTAGTGCTTACTCTTCAAAATTATTCATTCAGCTCTTATAAATCTATCATTTGTAAATAGAAAACACAGTTTGCATGAAAGTTAATGCAGCAGTCATAATTGGAGCCTTGAGAATGACCTGGCAACAGATGTGATGTGCTTTAGTGGGTCACTTCTGGATTAATTGCATAGAAGGCTATTAACTCCTGTAAATATGTAGACAGAGTCAGCTAAAATAATTTTGATTTGTCTTAGCTTTGAACTTTTTTCACAAATTGATTTCTGCAAGTAAATTTTATATGCATAATATGAAGTATTTAACAACAACAACAAAAGAATAGTTTAAGCTGTGGGTGAAATGCAACTCAAGGAAAGCAGATCTTCCTTTGTGCATAATAATAATATAGGGAAGTGATTCATAAGAACTATGTCTAGTTATTCAGGGTAATAATGAGTTTCTGACAGAAAAAAATGTTAATGTTCTGTAGTTGTTCCATGTAGTTTGTCACAATGCGCGTACAGAATAAACAAAATAGCTTGAATTCAGTGAAGTGATTTTATGCATGGAAAATGTGTCAAAACAAACCTGTTTCTTTTCCTACAGAGTGCATCAGGATTTTGTCCCTGAAAAGCAGAAATAGCAAATACACTGAAAGAAACTGGAATATTTCTTAGACCTGGCACTGCTTTCTGTTCCTCAAAAGCTGCACATTATATGCTTATAGCTGCAATTATTGCTTTACTTTGGAAAACCAAGAATATGAAGGATTTCTAAATAATTTCTAAACAAGTAGATTTATAACTTTGGGGGGGGGAAGGTAATGAAGAATACGGCTATAATCCTACATAAATATGAATTCAGGGGGATTTGATTCTGAATAAACATGCATAGGAGATACTGCACAGTTCTAGTCTTTCACATCAATTTTGCTACAAGAACTCCATTCTAAGGTTCTGTGGTGGGGGTGGAGAGGTTTAAAGCCACTAAATTTCCTATAGATATGTGGATTGACAAAAGAACTGTTTCCCAGACCAAATATATATGACAGAGCATGAAGAGGACTGCGTATTGTATCTTATAGTCATGAAGAGAACAATAGCTCACAATCCATAAGGATAGGCTTATCACAATTTGAGCTTTTATAAGTACATGAATGCAAGGCCTGTCTTTCAGTTGAATAACAGAAGCAACTACTACTTTATCTGTAAGGACAAACATATGCCCACAAAACAAATCACAAGCAATTGCTTTATTCTACAAGAATTCACAAACATAGCAGACTATCCTAGAATTATGTCATTTCTATTTCAGAATTTCTATTGGTCCTTGAAGTACAGTGGACCCTTGACTTACATACGGCTCCACCTACGGACTTTTCGACTTACAGACTTCTCCGGCCAAAAATTTCCCATCGACTTGCGGCCAGAGAATCGACCTACGGACCGGAAGAGGGAGGCGGGGAAAGCGCCAAATTCCAGGGCTTCTCCACCGCCATGGGAGGCCTCTCGGAGGTCCCCCCTCTCCGCCAATCGTGCCTCCGGAGCTCCGATCGGCGGCGAGGGGGGACCTCAGGAGGCCTTCCATGGCGGCGGAGAAGCCGCCGGCGGCTTTCCCAGGGTACACCGGGCCTACCAGGGGAGGGCTTCACCTGGTAGGCCCGGTCTACCAGGCTTTCCCAGGCGGTAGACCGGGCCTACCAGGGGAAGCCCTCCCCTGGTAGGCCCGGTGTACCCTAGGAAAGCCGCCGGCGCCGGCGGCAGCGGAGGACTTCCGAGAGGCCTCCCATGGCGGCGGAGAAGCCCTCGGAGGGCTTCGGCAGCGGCGACAGCCGGGGACCCCCGTGAGGCCTCCAGCAGCGGTGGGGAAGCCACCGGAGGGCTTCGGCAGTGGCAACGGCAGCAGCCAGGGACCCCCGTGAGGCCTCCAGCAGCGGCAGGGAAGCCCTCGGAGGGCTTCAGCAGCGGCAGGAAAGCCCTCGGAGGGCTTCGGCAGCGGCGATGGCGGCGGCGAGGGACTCCTTTGGACCGGTAAGGTGCTGCTTTTTGCCTTTATTTTCTTTTTTTGGTGGGGGGGGGATTTTTTCTTTGGCCGATTATGGATTAATGGGTTTTCAATGCATTCCTATGGGAAATGGACCCTCGACCTACGGACTTTTCGACCTGTGGCCACCGTTCCAATACGGATTAAATCCGTAAATTGAGGGTCCACTGTATATTCTCCTATGAACTGTCTTTTGCTCTTAGTGATAATGAGAACCAGGCATGTCTCAGTAGCCATAGGTAATAATTTTTTTAAATTCGAAGTTGCAGAATATGATGGAGAGTAGATAGAAACTCCCTCATTTGCGGTGGGGTTTTTTCCCCTTATCTGGTCAGAAAAATAAAGGGAGACAATTAAGGACAATGATGCCTAGGCCACTAGAAACAGATATATTGTAATTAAGTCTGCAAAAAAAAAAAACCTGTCAAAAAGACATGCTTATGTGTTTTAATTGTACAGTTTATTTGGTAAATACCTTATGAATGCTGGAATGGATCCAAATTATATACACAAAACTAGTCAACTGAGTAAAAGGGCATCAGCATCTGCTGCAATCTGCTTTGACCATTGCCTTACAACACACAGGAGGCCATGTCTGTGCAATATTTTGAAATTAATTATTCTTCATCAGCCATTCTTGAGTGATTCCAGGACAGCTTTCCAAATTATATTCTCTTGACAGATAAACATAGAAAAGACTTTTCACCCCTAGGGTTAACCAGCATTTGACAGCTTTCATGTTGTGAAACAATTGTACCAAATTGGATTCCTTGCTTAAGGAGACACAGGAAAGAAGAAAATATTGGACGTCTCTTCCTTTGAAGCAGATAGAAACCCTGACCCAGAATCAGGTTGTCTACGAATGATTTAGCACCGGGTTCCCCACGAACGTGTGGTGCGTCATGGGCGAGAGGCGGCCCCCTTCCGGCCACGCTCCACTCCCGAGACGGACGGCTCTCCGCACCGGGCCGGGCGGCCCGGCTATCTGAGGCCAACCGAGGCTCCTCGGCGCTGCTTGTGTCGAGGGCTGACTTTCAATAGATCGCAGCGAGGGAGCTGCTCTGCTACGCACGAAACCCTGACGAAGCAGATAGATAATGTACACATCTTCCCACTCGACATGCCTTCAAAATGCATTTCTTCCCACACCCCCACCATATCTATCATATGTTGCAAGTTGGGGTGAGAATGCACTGTTCTATATCAAGGACTGAGAAGTATTGGGGGCTGAAATCCCAATGGACATGTCAGCCTGGTTCAGACTAAGAATGAGTCTGAGGACCTGGCTACACTAGTTAAAAACAACAACACCCAACCCATATTTGAATTGGATGTTTTAAATCAATGTTAAAAAAAAAAGATGGGTTACTTACCTGTAACCATGGTTCTTCAAGTGGACCTCTGTGAATTCACACAATAGGGTTCTGACAGCGCCTGCGCTGGTCTTCTCGGAATCTTCTAGAGCTTTTTGTAGAAAAGTAACAAAGTTTAGAGTTACCCCTATCGCGCATGCTCCACCCGCCTCAGCCTCAGTTCCATTTATCCGCCACAGTAGCCTGAGCTAGTCTAGACCTAGTTAGTGACGGACAGTGGGGAGGCCGGGCGGGATGTGTGAATTCACAGAGGTCCACTTGAAGAACCATGGTTACAGGTAAGTAACCCATCTTTCTTCATCGTGGCCTCTGTGAATGCACACAATAGGGTGACTAGCAAGCTCACTTACCGGAAGGAGGGCCGTCACTGCAGGACAGAGGTCAACACTGCTCTTCCAAAACTTGTCTCCTTTTTGGCCCGAAGGTCTAGCCTGTAGTGTGTCACAAAGGTTGAGGCGTTAGACCAAGTAGCTGCTCTACAGATGTCTGGAACGTCGACACCACGTAGCAAGGCCGTAGAGGTCGCAACGGCTCTAGTGGAATGAGCCTTAAGACCTTCAGGAGGAGTTTTTCCTTGCAGCTCGTAGGCCAGAGAAATAGTGGAGACAAGCCATCTGGAAACAGTGGAAGAGGTAGCAGGAGAACCTCTATGTTGACCGTGGAAACACAGGAACAACCTTGGCGCAGCACGAAAGTCCTTAGTACGGGAAACATAATACGCCAAGGCTCTCCTAACGTCCAGTGAGTGAAGCATGCGCTCAATGTCCGACATAGGTTCAGGAAATAAAGTAGGCAATATAAGGGGTTGATTAAGGTGAAAGGGCGAGACAACTTTAGGCAGGAAGGAGATGTCAGGATACAACGTAACCTTGTCCTTGAAGAATTGGAGATAGGGAGCATCAGATCTGAGAGCTGCCAATTCGCTTGCTCTTCTTGCAGATGTAATTGCAACTAAAAACAAAGTCTTAAAAGACAATAAACGGATGTCACAAGAAGCCATAGGCTCAAACGGGTGGCGCGTAAGTGCGCGCAAAACAACTTGAAGGGACCATTGTGGTATAGGAGGTTTAACGGGTGGTCGAAGATTCGAAAGCCCTTTCAAGAAGGATTTGAGGGTAGGGTGTGAGAAAAAACGTGCGGAATCCGAATCACGAGGTTGGAAAGAGACAATAGCCGAGATGTAGACTTTAAGTGTGGATAATGCCAATCCGGAGTCAAATAGAAACCGCAAATATTGAAGCAGAGTAGACAGTGAAACTGGGGAAGTTTGTAAATGCTTAGACTGAGCAAACCTGAGGAAATTTCTCCATTTGTATTTGTATAGAAGGTTAGTAGATGGCTTCCTAGCTCTATCAAGAACCTCCTTGATCAATGGGAGATCCTCCAAGCCGTCAGACTCAACGAGTCTAGGTCTGGGTGAAGGATGTTGCCGGAGTCCTGCGTGAGCAGGTGAGGAATCCGTGGTAACTTGAGCATGTCCACTGCCATCATTTTGAGGGTGGAGAACCAGGGCTGGCGGGGCCACCACGGTGCAATGAAGATGGCATCTGACTTCAACTGACGAGTCCTGACTAGGGTTTTTTGAATGAGCGGGATCGGCGGAAAAAGGTAGAGAAGGCCGAGTCCCCCAGGGATCATGAAGGCATCCCCTAGTGAGTCCTCTCCCTTTCCTGCACGAGAGGCATATCTGGTACACTTTCTGTTGGTTTGGGTCGCAAACATGTCCGTGACAGGGGATCCCCATCGGTTGCAGAGCAGGAGAAAGATCCCTTCGTCTAGTTCCCACTCGTGGGTTTGCCCCGTAAGACGGCTCAACTTGTCCGCTAGTTGATTGTCCGTTGTCGAGATGTGTAGGGCCACTGGGAAGATCTGGTGGAGGTAGCACCACTCCCAAAGATGCACCGAAAGGAAAAGAAGGGACATTGAACGTGTCCCTCCCTGCTTGTTGATATAGTACATGGTCGTGGTGTTGTCTGTGATCACCTGTACACCACGACCTTGTAGCAGGGGGAGAAACGCTCGGAAAGCTTTTATGACCGCCAGCATCTCCAAATGGTTGATGTGTAAGCTCTTGTCGTGACGTGACCAGAGGGCATGTATCCGGTGAGGTCCACAGTGTGCTCCCCACCCTGTAGGGCTCGCATCCGTTGTTATCTGAACTGTAAGTTGTAATGGGCGGAACGGCCGGCCGATTAGGAGATGTGGTAGAAATGTCCACCACCGCAACTGCTTGGCCAGTTCTGGTGTGACACGTAACCGCTTCCTTGGACTGTCCTGAAGGGGATCGAAGAGAGCCAGGAACCATGCCTGAAGGGAGCGCATCTTGAGGCGAGCGTGAGTCACTGCAGATGTTGTGGAAGCAATGAGGCCTAGTAGATGTTGTGCATGCCTCGCTGAGACTGTAGAATGTGGTCGAAACTTGTGCACAGCCCTGTTGATCTTTCTTATGCGGTCTGGTGGGAGGAAAATTCGAGCTTTGACAGAGTCCAGTCTGGCTCCTATATAATCGACCACTTGGGATGGAACGAGGTGAGATTTCTCGAGGTTGACGGTGAGGCCGAGGTCTCTGAGGGTTTGGAGAACAAACTCGGTGTCCTGGAGTGACCTTCGCCTGGACGGGGATACGACCAGCCAGTCGTCTATATAAGGGTAGACTTGAATGTTGTGTACTCGAAGGTAGGCCGCGACAGGAGCCATGCACTTCGTGAACGTTCGAGGTGCTGTGGACAGTCCGAACGGAAGAGCACGGAATTGATAAATTTTGTTTTGGAATATGAACCGAAGGTAATGCATGTGACGTGGGTGAATTGTTACATGGAAATAAGCATCCTTGAGATCCACTACAACAAACCAGTCCTCTTGTCTCAACAGGTGAAGGATGGATTCCAGCGTCACCATTCGGAAACGGCGAGGGTGAAGGTAAGTGTTTAGGATTCTTAAGTCCATAATGGGTCTGACTCCGCCGTCCTTTTTTGGCACGGCAAAGTAACGGGAATAGAAACCGTTTGCTATGTCCCTTATGGGGACTTGCTGAATGGCTTGTTTGCTTAGGAGAGTGAGAATCTCTTCTTCTAGAACAGGATCGAAGGATGTGTGCTTGATTTGTCCTAGAGGAGGAAATTCTGTAAATTCTAGACGGTAACCGAATTGAATAATACTTAAGACCCAAGAGTCTTTTGTAATGAGTGTCCAATTGTGAAAAAATGGTGCGAGACGAGTTGATTGGTCGGAGTCTGGTAGTTGTATACTGGAGTCAAAGGAACTGCTTAGATTTTTTAGCAGGAGGCCTATAAGGTTGCCGGCGTTGTGTGGAGGCTTGTGGCCGAAAGGTGGAGAAGGAAGAAGAAGTTTGAGAGGATCGTGCTGGCTGATTCCTGTAGGGGCGGAAGGACTGAGAAGCTGGTTGTTGTGATTGTTGCTGTGAGTACTGTTTACGCCATTGAAACTTGTTGTATCTGGGTTGTTGTTGGAAAGTGTAGGACTTAGCCGTCTTTTTAATTTTATGCAAGTTTTCAAGATTGTCATCAGTCTTCTCATTGAATAGTCCCTTTGCGTCAAAGGGCAGGTCTTCAATGCGTGATTTGACGTCATCCATAAAACCTGATGACCTAAGCCATGCATGTCGCCTGAGGGTGACGGCTGATGTAAGAGTCTTTGAGGCCACATCAGCTGTATGGCGGGACGCCAATCTTTGATGTTTTGATACAGTGAGGGCTTCTGCATATGTATTCAGATAGTCCTGTCTAGTGTCATCCGGGGCTTGTTGAAGAGCTGGGAGGATCCTGGACCAGAGTTGTCACTGGTATGCCCCCATGGCTGCTTGATAGGTAGTCACCCGAAGAAGGAAAGTGGTGAAAGAATATATCTTTCTCCCAAGGACATCCAACTTCCGGCCCTCTTTGTTAGTGGGAGTGACGTGGGACTTCCCCGAGGATTTTGATGAACTCGACTGGACAATAATGGAGTTAGGAACCGGATGTTTAGTCAAAAAATTAGAGTCATCACCGTGGACGCGGTATAAGTTTTCCGTCCTACGTGACACCTGAGTCGAGGTAGATGGCTGGTTCCATGACTCCTTGATGAGATCCATTAATGCTGGGATGACCGCCAGACTAAGAGGGGGAGTCCGTTCCTGATTGATGTCCCCAAAAATGAGATCCTCAGCCGGAGCAGGCGGCTGCTCAGTCTGCATCTTAAGTGTTTTGGCCATCCTGGATATCATCTGCACATACGAGGAAAAATCCTCCGAAGGCGAAGACGGGTGCGGGTCACCAGCATCTGAATCCACTGGATCGCCTCCAACAGGTGAATCCTCAGAAGACTCTGACAGAAAGTCCTCCTCCTGGCCTGAGCCATGTGAAGATAGGTCTTCTTGTTCAGACATGGAGACTGGAGGTGGAGGTTTCTGTGCTTTCCTTTTCTTTTTGCTAAGTTCAGATGAGCGAATGCGTGTCGACGCCGTCTTTGCAATCCTCGATGTCGAAGTAGTCTTGACCTGAGTGGGTATTTCTTGAGTCGTAACATGACCCTTGGAGGGTCGACGAGTATCGACCTCGACCTCGAGGTGATGTCGACGTCGACGCCGGGGCGGCGGCGAAGATGAAGAGGAGGAAGTGGAGGCATAAACGTACTTAACTCTCCTCTTCTCAGGATAGATCTCGTCGCTCGATGAGAATTCGGAATCGGAGTCGTCCTGTCGACGTCGACGACGACGGGACCTCCGATCGACCTCGATGTAGACGGGGTCGTCGTACCGAGACTTATGTCGACGCCGGTAGGATCGAGGTAAAACTACCACTTGGCGTCGAGAAGTCCGGTGCCGATCCGGGGAGAGGTGCTTCGTCTTTGCTGATCGCTTTCGAGGTGGAGACGGTGACCCCGACGGCATCGATGGGGACGAAGGTGCCGGTGATGCCCACCCGGCCGAAGCAGGGCTATGATGGGCAGAAGCCGAGCTAGAGACAGTACGCGCTAGCTGGCTAGGGCTCGGAGAGCGAATAGTACCGACCGGCGACGCTTCAAGCTGCCGTGGCGGTAGGGACACTGCGGCCTCCGAAAGGGATTCCCGATCCCGGGAAGAGTCCTCTAGAATCGGAGAAGGCAACGATGCCGAAACTGGAGGAATCTGTTTCCTGTGGCCTTTGGACTTGTCCCTCTTCTCCTTAGACGTCGATTTCTTCCCTTTCAGATGGTCCTTTTTTGACAAGTCTGGTGCCGGTCTCGACGTCGAGGGGGGAGGTTTGGTGGCGGTCGACGTGGATGACTTTTTTGACGACTTGTCGGCCGATTTGGACGCCGAAGAAGGTGGCGGGGAGGCGATTCGGACTTCGGAACGTGGAGTCGTTGAAGGAGGGGGAGTTTCCATCTCAGATGGTTTAGACGCCGAGAGGGTCTTGTCCCACAAGTACAGCTTCAACCGTTGCTGACGAGCTTTCAACGCTGCCTTTGTAAATTTCTTACAATGTCTGCAGGACTGAGGTTGATGAGAATCCCCCAGGCAGAACAAGCAGCGATCGTGTCCGTCTGAGAAAGGGAGCTTACGGGAGCACGAGAGGCACCTACTAAAGGGTCCGGAGTGGGACATAAGGTGGTAAATAGGGGAAAAAGCCACTCACAAGTAAGAAATAGTCCAATTCACTCCTCGAAATTTGAGCGGGACGACAGTTAGAAGCGATGTCTGTCCCGGCGCGACAGAAAAAAGGCGGGAAGACGATACAATCCAAAAGCGCCAAATTCAAACGATAAGAAGAGAATAGTCGAACAGTCCGTGATCAGGGGCAACCGAAAGACGCAATATCCAAAAACAGTCCGTGTCAAGCCGAAAAGGATATAGAAGTAATTACAGAATGCTCTAGCTAGCGAGAAGATCCAGTCACCAAGGCGGTAAAATGGAACTGAGGCTGAGGCGGGTGGAGCATGCGCGATAGGGGTAACTCTAAACTTTGTTACTTTTCTACAAAAAGCTCTAGAAGATTCCGAGAAGACCAGCGCAGGCGCTGTCAGAACCCTATTGTGTGCATTCACAGAGGCCACGATGAAGAAAAGGTGAACACACAATGCATGTGGAAGCTCAGGTTATTTTGACAGGGAATCGTGATTTTTGAGCAGCAGCGGGTTTATTCACTCTTCCACCAGAGAGAGGGTCATTTATTTTAACTCAGATGTAAAATCAATTTAATTTCTAGCAATTTGCTATAAGTAAACACCTTTGTCAGAATATTTTTTCCACAAATTTGTTTTATCTGTCTTTTTGAATATAAGCCAAGAAGAACTGGACCGTGCGGGTGCAGAAAAGCAGCCACCGGCTCCCACTGCCACAATTGCACCAGCAGCTAATGATGCTGCTGCTCCAGGCTCAGATGGCACACATCTTTCTGAAGGGCTTGTCTTGCTGCTGACACATGCTGGAAGAACCATGTGTCGCCCTCCTTGCTACCCCAAGCCACAGCAGCAATAGCTTCCTTGTTTCCTTCTGCTGCTGCTCCTCTTCTTCCTTGAGGTGCCAAGGCACAGCTCTTGCCTTGCAAGAGTGATGCCCAAGCCTTGGCTGCCTCTTCCTTTTATTCTGTCTGCATTCCATCCCCCACACCCTTTTCTCTCTCTATTTTTCCCCTGGGTTCAGGTGCGCATGTTGGAGTCACTTGCTTACAGTCTACTTTATTGCTGTATCACTTAGTCACTAAGAAAGGAATTCATTTGGGATTGTGGGAGGGAAGGAGGGAGAGAAGATGAAGAAGGGGAGGGGAGAAGGACAAGAAGGAAGAGAGGAAGCTTCGCCTGGTGTGTAGTTTTGGATCTTCCTTTCCCTGCCTCCCTTCTCCCTTAAAAAAAACACTGGAATAAAGATTGCCCCAAGGGAATGCACACAGCAATTAAAACATCATGTGACTGCCATGTGACTTTAAATTGCTTTTAATAACACTGCTGCATATTCTGAGGTATTTCAATTATGTAATCAGGCTCTAAGTGAGCTAAGAATCAGGTTTAATCCTGGTTTCTGTTAATGGTCTTTGGTAAGAACAAAGGACAGCTCATTGAGTTTGAGTGGAACACAGAACTGTGATCTGTTCTTGAAATGTCAGTTTTCACAATCTTCATCTTCTATGTAGAGGATCTACAGAAGGAGTACATGAGCCCAAAACTCACTATGACTGGCATATGTCCAGTAAGAAGTCCAAACTAGAGTAGGTCCACAGAATCAATTGTTGAACGATAAGTCACTATTTACGTAAATACGACTGAGTCAACGTATCTACCATAATTGGTCCTACCAACTGGATTCAGGCTACAAATTTAGTTGTTAATCTGAACTGGGCCATTTTGTGTTTCTAGAGAGTAAGAAACTGGATGATACTATCTATAAACTGAAAAAAGCAACACTTGTGAAGCCTCTCTGAAAAAAGAAAGAGTAAGACCATAATAAGATTTACTTTGCATACTGCAATTAAAAGATACCATCACACAAGGAACATCTACATAGGGGCTAAAATGAACCTTGTATGCATACTGAAACAGCAAAACATTCCATAAGCATGCACTGGGAAACCACACGTTTATGTGGGACTTTCAAGTTAATCCCACACAAAAGGCATTTATATGTATGTTAATTCTGTGTATTATATAGTATTTGACTAGGTAAGGTAAAGGTTCCCCTTGACATTTAGTCCAGTCGTGTCCGACTCTATGGCGCGGTGCTCATCCCCGTTTATTTATTTATTGTATTTGTTTCCAAGCCATAGAGCCAGCGTTTGTCCGAAGACAGTTTCCGTGGTCACGTGGCCAGCGCGACTAGACACGGAACGCCGTTACCTTCCCACTGAGGTGGTACCTATTTATCTACTCGCATTTACATGCTTTCGAACTGCTAGGTTGGCAGGAGCTGGGACAAGCGACGGGAGCTCACTCCGTTGCGTGGATTCGATCTTACGACTGTTGGTCTTCTGACCTTGCAGCACAGAGGCTTCTGCGGTTTAACCCGCAGTGCCACCACGTCCCTCATATTATTTGACTAGTAGAGGTTTAATCAATCAACTCTAATAAATGCTATTATTCAGGACATGCTATATCCTAATTGTTTCCAAGTTCAATTCAAGGTAATTTTGATTTAAGAAGCCCTAAATAATACCTTGGGGCCAGGATGACTGAAAGATAATCTCCTCCGTAATGCTTGCCCAGAATTTAAGATCTTCAGCATCAGCACTGTTACTAATCACACCACATTGCAAACCTAGGGTAGTGAGCATGTAACCTTTTTTGTAACAATACACAATTGTGGAACTCCATTTAAGGGGAAATCAGGCTGGCTCCATCTGTACTGAGCTGCTGGCAAAAGTGGAGTGGGATCACTGTTTTTCTCAGCTCCTTGAGTTTTAAAATTATTTTTAATCTGGTTTAAATAATACATTGTCCTTGACTATTTTACTATATATTGCTTTAGGGCCTGGTGTGCAGAAGACAATTTACAAATGCTGTTAATACTGGTCTGGAAATATGGATATGTACAAATATGATCTTGATACCAAGGTGGGGTAGATTTGGTTTAACAAGCAGAAGAAGCTAACGGGATCCCTTACCATTGTTCCTTCTTGTCCTTTCTAAAAATTCTTTGTTTTCTTTGAGGAAGAACCAAGTGGAATTCATGAAGACTCGATCAAAATATATTAAGGATGCTCTTATTAAAACAATATGAGCAGAGAGATCCAGAATTGGAAGACATATTATTCATATTGTCTTGAACTACCCTTTTAAAGCCAAAATATTATTTCAACTGATAAATAAATACCAGGGCGGTATCTACCATTAGACAAAGTGAGACACCTATGTCAGGCAGCAGAAACTAGAGGTGCAGTATATGGTGGGAAGACACTTAATTAGCAGTTTTATGTGGTTATTATTTGTTATTTTTCCCTACCACTTGACACTTAGAATTTTTTACTGGAAACCAAAACATTTTCAAATATTTTCAAATCAATTTAAAAAGTGCAGAAATTAGGTTCTCTTTGTTTACCTCTCTGTATTGTATGGTGCTAGATGGCTGAAACATCAAGATGAGCTGCTCTAAGTCATGGGTAATTTTGAAACTCTCTTGGACTTTTTGAAAAGGCTCTAAGAAAAAAAATATTAAGGGTGGGTAACTTTTGAAGCCCTTGTTGGAAGGAATCTGTTCCAGCCAAGCAGTGAAAACAGTCCTCCATCCTAAATAATCCTATATTTTACTACTCTAATGCTTCTCTATCTGCTACGTCTCTATTATAAATTAGGGATGGGAAACAATTCGTTTCATTGACTTTTTAATATGAACTGACCTAATGCTTTATTTTTTCAAGTTCTCCAAATTTTGTGAGGTAATTATCCCAATTTTAAAGTGTACAAAAATAACATATTTGGGTACATTGTCCACAGTAATCATTGTTATTATCCTTAATTACATTTATGCCCTGCCATTTCACTATAACACAGTGTTCAAATGCAAACACAGGATGGTGAAAATTGAGACCTCCAGATATTGTCTCCCATCACTGTACAATTAGATATGCTTTGATTTGGATTCCTGCATTGACAAGTGGGTTGGACTCAATGGCCTTATAGGCCCCTTCCAACTCTATGATTCTATCATCCCTGGCCATTATTTATCCTGGCTAGGTCTGTTAGGATTTGCAGTCCAACAACATATACAGGGCCACATATTCCCTACTATTGCATTGGTGAAAACTGTGTTCAGCGATAAATAGCTAGGACATAAACAACATTTTATGTTACCTTCTGTGTAGACTTCTTATGGGAAAAACCCAAGCCAATTCAGAAACGGTTATTAAAAAGTACCATATGCATGATTCAGCAAATACAGTTACATAAAAGTAACTAGTGACATTATCACAAGGTTGCACATTATTGCCTACTTTTAATTATGTAAAGTGTGGAGGGGATAGGATTCTTCTATTTTAAAGTTCTGTGCTGCTCAGAGAACCATGGCACCCTTTTCTTCTCCAATGACAAGGCAGTCCAAAGAGCATAGCAGACAGTTGCCCAGTGTTTCTGCTGTGTATAAAGAAGGTGCCAAAAATGGGATCAATGGGAACACGTTCAGGATTAAGCTAGCCATCAAAACAACTTCATGTTTTGAGAACACATAGGAAACAGTGCTGCAGAAGTACATGACTGTCAGACTAGTTTTGCAGATATGATGTACAGTGTTCCACTGTGAACTCAAGAATACATTCACAAATAACTAGAGAGTTCTAAATATGTTATAGACCTACCTTATTTAATTTTATAAAATATTTCAGTCCAGCTTCCAGAGGATTAGTGTCACAATTCATCTGTGTAAAAAAAAGAGGCAATATTGCAATTAATCACTATGATAACCACTAGATGGCATATGCCCTTCTTTTGAATATTCATGTCATTCTCCAGTTATTTCTTTTTATATTCACTCTCTGCTTCATTAAAGAAAAATAATTTTAATGACGTTTGTATAATACTGCTCCAAATATGAATTGCAAGAATATATTGATTCAATATCTACTTTTAACAGAAAAGTAACACAAATCTAGCTTGCAAAACAAAAAATGTCTAGAGGCATAGGCTACTGGAAGAGACAACAATTTTTGAAGTGTCATAGGAGATTATTTTCTCAGAATGTTTTTGAGGGCTATGAGCAAATCCTCTTTTCCATTTACACATGAAATTTAAAAGATTTTGAACAAACAAGAACAGCTATCCCCATCTACTCTGTAGGAATATGACACTAACATCATTACAGAGAATTTATAAATCACACGGTCTTAAATGCAATGAATGCACATTTTGTCTGAAACATCCTGTGACAAACAAAGATATATTATACATGTTTACATAACATAGAAATGAATTTGAAAACAAAGGCTGTGATCCTAGACAAAGCTATCAAAAAGGAGGTCTGATTGATTCAATAGTTCATGTTGTTTTCCCTGAACATAAAGTCTTAGCTCTTCAAGGAGCTTTCTAAACATGTTTTTTCAAGGTGACAGTTGTGTTAGTCTATTGCAGCAGAAACAGAAAAGAGTCCTGTGGCACCCTTAAGAGTAACAAGTTTTATTCAGCATAAACTTTCATAGACTGCAGCTTACTTGCATCTGAAGAAGTGGGCATCAGCCACAAAACCTTATGCTGAATAAAACTTTTTAAGTCTGGAAAGTGCCACAAGATTCCCTGCTGTACTAGCTAAAAGTGGAATTTGGGAACAAGTTCCACAAGTCTTAGTAACTGAGACCAATTTATAATGAAACAGTACAGGATTTAATGATCAGAACCTGCTTTAGTTAATAACTCCACCAAGATGTATCACTACAACTTGTGAACTGAACTCTCAAAATTCTGCAGTGTACAGGTGAGAAGAGCAACAGGGTATTAAAAAGGAAGGTTTAGTAACAGAAATGTAAAGGACTATACTGTTTCTTTCAAACAGAAGGATGGAGCATTATAATAACTGTTTTCTCTCTCCCTATTTTACTATACAAAGCATTGAAAACAGACATTTATTTACAGTGTTTAAGTACAAGTTAAGGATGTAACAAATATTCATAATCTTCTCATCCTTGATGAAAAAGGGTGCCTTGAGTAGGGCTGTTTTTGTGAGCAGCAGCATTAGAAAAAATTGTTTGCAAAAAAAAATTATCCTGCATTTTTAAAAGCCTTGCATTTTTTCCAAAATACAAGTACTTTACATAAAATAAAATTTCACACTTTTCTAAAAAATATCCCTGAATATTCAAATGCACAAAAACTCTTGCAATCTCATCCAACAGGGAGAAAACTCTGAGGATCTACATCCCGAGTATACAACTATTGGGAACTAATACACAAATAATGCAAAAAAGAAGTGATAACAAAATTATTTGTTTCAAACCTCTGCTCCCCAGGCTCGAAAAGCTTTTTCTATCCTTAATGTATTCATTGCATACACTCCAAAGTTGTCGATTCCTTCTTCCTGCCCTGCCTCCATTATGACAGAATATAAAGCTGCAGAATCTTCTCGTTTGTGGTACAACTCCCAGCCCAGTTCACCTATTGCAAACCAAAGATTGGCATCTTAATCAAGTCCAGAACTAAATCATGGTCACTACAATTTAAAAGTTTAAACCAAGATTTAAATGCTTTCCCCCTCACAGCTGGATCACCTGAAGCCATCAATGCCTTTTACAAAGACCAGTTATATATGAATTCCAAGATTGATAATTTCTGTACTACTTACCTGTATAGGATATTCTAATTGCAGTAACTGGAATAGCAGCAATTTTTAAATGTCTGCAGACTAGAAAACTAAATGAATCATCACTGAGATCGTCTGTTGTTAACTTCTGGAGAACTTTCCGTGCATATGGACCAGCTATGCCTAATACTCCAATTTCTTCAGTAATATTGTTGATTTCCACATTATATTGTCCTCTAATTGCCTCCTCTTCAATCCATCTGAATATTTAAGACAATACATTATTACTCTAAAACAAAGAAGAGTTTTTGAAAAAAATTTATAACTATTCATATGTGCACATGCACACGCATGCGCGCGCGCGCACACACACACACACACACGATTATTTGTTTATGTGAAGATTCTCAGTCATCCAGGTAAAGTTATCTGCAAGTTGAGTCACGGCAACTGGACTGCTTTCTTAATAGGTTGAAATGTTTCGCTACTCATCCAAGTAGCTTCTTCAGTCTGAGGAGAGTTGGTAGGAGATCCCTGATATATCCTCCACATTGGTTTCACTTCCCCCTGGTCTGAATAGGCTCGTTAGATAGACAAAGGACTGGGGATGAGTGAAAATCCCACTTCTGCCATCCTTCTCCATCCATTGTCATGGGTCATTAACAGTTGTTGAGAGTGGTCTTTCTGGTGTGTGGTCCTGATCTTTCTGGGGACAGATGAAAGGGCAGCAAGATAAATAGGAGACAGATTGTATCTAAGGCCTCCACCCCTGTTGAGTGAGGGATTTTCTATATGCACATGTATGGTCTCACCCCCAGTCCTTTGTCCATCTAACGAGCCTATTCAGACCAGGGGGAAATGAAGCCAACGTGAAGGATATATCAGGGGTCGGTCACCTACCAACTCTCTTCAGACTGAAGAAGCTACTTGGACAAGTAACAAAATGTTTCAACCTAATAAGAAGTCAAGTTGCCATGACTCATCTTCCAGATTATTCTTTCTTGTGTTTATATTATATCTAATAATAATAGAAACATTATTATTAGAAAAAAATATTCTGTTTTTCTCTCTGTGTATCTGGTACTGTATCACGGACAAACTGTGGGACAGATTTTCTCCAGACTAGGAAGGTAGATTTGGGATCATCTGACTTGACACTCAGAATATGCACCATGCCAGAAATAAAAATTAAATAATAAAAAATAAATCAGTTTGTGTGCACTTTAACATTTGTTTAAATAACTTGATGGATCTTCACAAAATCTGCAGGATACCTCCAGGGAGGCTGAATTCAAATATAGCCTATGTGATATAGGGACCTTTGGAAGTAGGGCAATTATTTTTTGTTTCCCTCAGAGTCATGTGGTAGTGTGATACAGAGGGCAAGAGGGATACCCCACTCGCCGGAGAGCCGTCCCTCCTCAACAGCAAAGCTAAGGAAGTGGACCGCAAACCCGTACCAGAGCCTACAGCGAGACCTCAGCAAGAGACAGAGATAGAGGAGCTGAAGGAAGACATGCAGAAAGTGATGATGGGGGAAGTTCAGGGAGAAAAGGTGGGAAGAGAGAGAAAAAAGAGGGTGGAGTTTGAAGCAGGAACGGGAGAGGAAGAGAGAAAGGAGGAGCAGTTACTGCCCGGTTGGGAATGGGTGTGGATGCAGGATCCCTGGACAGGATTATGGGAAAGATTAAGAGTGCCCAAGGAGGAGGCAGATTATAGAAGGAGAGCAGAGATTCCACCCAGACCCTCTTATTGGGGAGAAGCCGAGGCGAGAGAGTGGAGAAGGAGATTGAGAGAGGAGAAAGAAAGAGTTGAAAGAGAAAGGAGAGAAAGATTGGAATGGAGAGTAAGGGAGATGAAGAGAAGGAGTTACAGGGAGGATCCTGGGAGAGCCAAGACCCCGAGAGACGGATCCTGTGGGATGATGACCTGGACGATGAGACCGTGCCCCTGTTGGAAGACCCGACGGGGCAGACTGTAAGAGACTGGGTCCCCACTGATCTACCGGGACCATGGAACAATAGTTATGGAAACCCGTTCTTGTTTGAAGATTGGAAACCCCTTCCGGACCCGTTGGCAGAAGGAGAAAAGACTCACAATCATGTTCCAGACACTTGTTTATTGTTAAATGCACCAATAAATCTTTCACCTGTTTTAAAGCAACAAAAATCTACTGATTTCTTTGAACCGAACATGGAGCCAAAAGTCGAACCCTCACAGGTAGATAATTTAAAAGATTTTAGAAAGTATAGTTCAGAAACGTTTGTTTTGAATTATGCTGTGATTTTACGGATAGGGGATAGATTCCAAACGTTCATTAATTGGGAGCCATGATGGCTGGAGGCTTATGGAATTTGTGCTCCTTGGATAAATCGAATGAGTACCAAGATGAAGACAGAAAGAAAGAGATAAATTCAAAAGAAAGTCCCATCATAAATGTCACGATATTATTGTCAACATCAACATCACCACCACCACCACCACCACCATAATTGCTACTGTACTTTTTAGAGTAAATGCCTCATAGTATGAAAAGGCACAGGCTATTTTCCTGTGCAAGTAATTCCTCCACCATTCCTACCACTACAAATGGTTTTTAAAACGTGAGTAGTTAAAATATAGTCAAACCTTAAGTCATGAAGCTCTGATCCAGACCCAGTGATTAGCAAAAACTCCCCTGGCTTCAGATGTGAGACTGTGAGCTCAGCATAGACTCGACCTCTTGGGGTTAGCATATGACTTATATTTGTAAAACCTACCTATATAAGGGGGAAAAGAGTAAAAATTATAACACTGCATTATGAGCTTCAAATGTGTAAAATAAACAAAGTTCTTTCTATGGGATACAAACTGTGAACCCAAACAGAGTTAAGACATGCTTTACACCCCACTGAAGTCTATGGGACTTCTGGGGCCACAAACTGTTGTCCTATTTTTCTAATAAGAGCTCTTACTACACAGAATTAATAAACTTCTAGATCAGCAATTCATTTTTATACTTTTTTTTTAAAGAAAGAACAGAGCTAAATACTACACTTGCCTTAGCCTATGCAAACTCTCTAGTGAGGGATGGAAAAAATTATGCTCCTCTCCAACATACACTTAATTTGGATCTCATTGCTCATCCATGATTTGGAGGTAATGCTTATATGAGACTAGCATGCAAAAATGCTTATTTGTATAGATTTAACGAAGCAGTCTGTACTCCATTCCATTCTGAAGTATATAAACTGAATAAAATAGGCAAAACATATAGGACACGGCCAACAGGTTGTCCCATTTGTGGACATGAAATAGTCCTAAGGATAGGCCAGATTCATCCATAAAGTGTGAACGAAAATCAACCAACCTTTTAAGCAATTTAGACAAAATGCAAGCACACAATTAACTTTTTTTAAAGGTATAATGTAACACTGGGACTCAATCCAGATAATTTGTGATTACATCTAACTTTTAAATAGTCACAGAATTGATAATTATAAGATTGGCATTTCACCTATTTTCCCTTTTAGAGTCAACACACATGGAAATTCAGATGAAAAGAGCTAGAAATTTAAAATCTTTCCCAGACTGAATAGAATCTGATCCCAGACTAACATAAGTATTACATTTCTGCTTACCTTGGGGATCACATTTGCAAACAGATGATCCAAAAGTTTAAGAGAAGCACTGCCTTTGATGCTAAACTTGCCAAATGGAGTAAGATCAATCACACCCACTTTTTCCATCACCTGTTTATATTCACGACCCACAGGTTCAAACCAGTTTGTGCGTTGAAAATTAGGCCTGGAAACAGAATGTTAAGGTGCATTTTCAGAGGGGGAAACCAAGAACACCTTGCTGAGTAGTTTTCAACTTAGTTTTTAACAACCCACTGAGCATGATACTATCTTTAAATGGTCTTCACCTGCCACACTTTTATTTAATCCTTCTTCCCTTTATCTGAAATAATTTGTAACACATCAGTGTTAGGCATACCTAGTTTGGAACCTGTATCAACTACTTTCTGTAGCACAATAGCTAATATCTAACTCAATTACAAATCTAGATCTACAAAAACAAATGAGTCCTTATTTTAAGTTACAAGCAAAATCTTTTCCTCTATAAGTTGCCATTGGTTCTAGGTCATAACATATGATGGAGAATAAAGGTACAATCCTGTAACCATTGTTACGATGAAACAATGAGGGCAATACCCCTCCCACCAGGCATGTGAATGCTTGCAAAATTGCTTACCCCCATTAAACGGTAAGGATGCAACCTTGTACATATCTTTAGGAATGACAATGTTTGCAAATTGCCTGCCACACAAGTCACACACAGACAGTTTCTTCATAAGTGCACACATTACGGATCTACAAACATATAGTAGGGTAATGTGTATCATCATGGCAGTAACAACAACAATGAAATAACATCAAGTAGATTTTGGCTTATTGGTGACCCCTTTCAAGGTTTTCTAGGTACAGAGTATTCAGAAGTGAAAGTGAGTGAAAGAAGAAAAATGTTTGCTCATATTTCTGTGATGCGCAGAAAAGCAGCATACAGAACCATCAGCTGCCCTTTACTATTGAAGAAAATTCTAGGGAGAAAGCATTGGTTTACTTATTGGCCACATCAGACTGAAATGAACTTCAGTCAAGGTTGGGCCAGGACATTCTGCTGCTTAAGGCAAATGACGATGTAGCACCCGAGGCATCCCACATACAAATGGAGTCTGGACTGCCATCTGAAATGTATTTCAATATTTTTGATGGTACCGTGTACTTAAAGTAGCAGACCTGTTTCGGGGACCAAGGACAAGTTGTGTGGCATACACAACCACACAGGTTGCCAACATATCTGAAGCCACAATCTTGACTTTCAATATCCTGAAAGTAATTGATGCAGTTACCAAAACAGTATGTTTTAGTGCTTCACTGCAGATGCCCATATGGACACAGAAACCAGAGTGATCAGAAAAACAAAACTCCAGCTGAACAATTCTCACAGTTGCTGTTCCATATCCTACCCTTCAGATTTCTGCATGCACCTTCTCGCTGACCTTTCCCTCCCACAACAACTTTGCAAGAAGAAGAAAAGACCTAAAAGGATCACAGATCATTCTGCTGACATAATAACCCTCTTGAACAGCGATGGCGAACCTATGGCACGCGTGCCACAGCTGGCATGCGGAGCCCTTTCTGCCGGCACGCAAGCCATAAGTCGCCGGATCACTACTCCCCCCGTCCCCCCCCCCCCCGCAGCCAAACCTGAGCAGGCAGCTGCAACTGCGATGCTGGTGCCTGGACAGGTGGCAGGTCAGGATCCGGAGCAGCTGGTGCTGGCGGCGGATCCGGAGTGGGGTCTCGAGGCACCTCCGTGCCTGGGATTCCCCCTTCTGCCACCACTTCCAGTTCCACCACCGCCACTTCTGGTTCCGCCGCGGCGGCGGCACACCGCCCCCTGTTGTTGTTGTTTTCCCCCAAGTTTGGGCATGTGAGCCCAAAAAGGTTCGCCACCACTGCTCTTGAAAGTAAGTACATAATACTCTTTCTCCTTACATGATTTTTGCAGACTAGGTTAGGGGAGGCCTAGGTTCATATTCCTATCCAGCCAGACACTGGGATCCCAAGGGAGCCTCGGGACCTTGGGGGGGGGGGGAGGGTAGGAAATTTTTTATTTCCAAAAAATAATGGTTGCTGGTGACATCATTAGCCTTATGTGGCATAACGTCTGTGAATAGAATTTTCAGCCATTGAAAACAAAGCAATATTTTTCATGCCTAACATCAACTGGTTTGAAACTCTAGAAAGAAGAAACTAATGCTTTAAAAGTTTTACTCCTAGTTGCCTCTAAACAAACCACGTTGCCATTCAGAATCCCTAAGAAAGCTTTTCAGTGACTGGGAAAGTTAGTAAGGGAGAAGGCCCTTAAGTGTCCTTGGTCTCAAGTTTGTTACACCTTTAGATAACAGGCTCAGTGCTTTTAAAAGGCAGACTCAGTGTTTTTAAATGTAAACTTGATTCAATGGCAAATAAGTAATGAGTATAGTTCCCCCCATAAAAGTGCTTCACTGTAGAAAGACGTGGCTTTTGATAATTCTGCACTGTCTGCAACTTCTGGAGTCCAGACCAACTTTATGTAGGCATCTCCAACAACTGCAGAAATCCAGTCTTTAGGTTACTAGTGCCTATGACCAACCAGCTAGTACACTATGATCAACCATGGCTTGTCCATGAGAGGCTGTAGCTGCCATACCAACTGAAAATGGTGAAAAGAATGTAAGGGCATAGCTGCATTTTTTGAATTAGATCGTTTTTTCTGATCACATGGAGATCGCTCCTGCAGCCTCTGTAGTTGGAATCTAGTCAACCACAAGTTAGTGTTAGATTGCTCTGTTTGGTCCATTGGGTTACAATGTGTCCCTCCCCTTCTCACCCCCCCACCTCCTGCCTTCTCTTTTGCATTAGCGGATGGCCATTAATGCTGGATTTTTATGCACACAAAGAGAATGGCTATGGAGTGTCATGTTTCAGCCCTGCGTTTCTCCTTTTCTCCTTTTTTAAAATTAATTTTTGGTAAGTGGTGTAGCACTTAAGTGATGCAGTTCAATAGTAGAAAAGTATTTTTTAAAATAAAAATGTGAAATAAAAATAAAAATAATTTTTTTCAATTCAAAATAAGACACAGGTTACCATCCAGTCATGGCCAGACCACACCCACCTCAATACATCATCTCTGATGTGTAAGAACAGCCCCCCAACTCCATAATAGAACAATCTAGATGACAGCCCAGCAAGAAAACTGTTTTTGGACCAATCCTAATAGTTCCAAATAAACAGTAGGCTCCAATCCCAGACCAATCTAGGACAAACTGGGCTCTATTAGGGACAGGTTGGAACCTCTAAAAAGAACATTGTGTAGTCAACATTTTTTAGAGCAATCCCAAACATTGTAACAGGGGGCTACAGAGCAGGATACACTCCTGTGTAGCCATCTTCCAAGTTTCTATAACAAAAGTGGATCCAGGAACACCACTACATAAGTACAAATCTGCTATTTCAGAAAGAATTACTCTTGCTGTACAACAAACAAACGAAGAGAAATAAACAATCAAACATTTAACATTGATTTACTTGTATCCAGTCTCATCTCCAGGTTTGTAGAACCAATGAGGTTGCTCCCATCCTGCATGGAATCCCATGGAGCATTTAGACGCAAGGACTTCATAAAGCCCACTGACTCGTTCTGTAGGTCTTCCAGCAAACCTTTCTTCTTTAGGATAACCAACTAAATTTGAAAAAAAAAACATGAAAAGCAATCACATTGTGTATGTGAACAAAATTATTTTTCATGTGCCTAAAAGTAATATGTCTTTACCATACATCTTTGAAAATGGCGGATATGAATTTAAAAAGTTGGCACTTATAATATGAAATGGTTAATTGCCTAAGCAAATAATGTGGAAAGGCATTCTCCTTTAGTCTAGAAGAACAAGTGAAATGAGTCAAATGCCAATTTTATTTTCTATTTATATTGGGAGAAATTATATGCAACTATCTTACCAATGTTATTAAATCCATAAGATTCTCTTGCTTTTGCTTCTGTGTATTCTGTACTTGTCCATTTTCCATACCTATTTGGATCTAATTCTATTAGATCAAAAGGAGGTTCCCCATCAAGTATCCAGTCACTGAGATACTTTCCAATGCCACCAGCATGGATGATGCCATATCTGAGAGGAAGAAAAAAAATCAGTACTTCTCAACATTCCCGTTCAAGAAACAGCTCAGCACACAACTGGTTTTTATGATTCTGTTACTTATTGGCAAGTTCAGTTAAATATGTAACACTACAGCAGTCTTAGTTTTGCCTAATGTGAGACTCACACAGCAAGCTAGCAGAGGTCAACTCAGAACACATCTGGAAATGTGGACATGATTCCCAAATAAAAAAACTGGTTCAGGGCTGCTTCATACAGGATGAAATCTCCAACAAATAAGTCAAACTTCTACATAGAAAACATAATAAGTTATAACTGTATTTTGTCATATGTGACAAAACAACTATGTGTCTATGTCCCATGTGTTCATACAGTAGCAAGATACTACTAACTGCAACTTCTCACTACATAAACACAATGATAAATAGACACATATACATACACATGACATGCTGGGTACCTGCTGGGTACCTCCAAAGAAACGCAGCATGTCTTCTGCATATGGAACACACCTTGTATGGAGCATTCTTCAAAGGATGGTCACTGGGGACATACGGTACTATCTCTTTGTCTTTTTGTTTTTGCTACTTCTCTGTAAATAAGGGAAAGCTTTAACCTCCTTATAATTGCTGTGAATGTGAATGAGATTTTTAAAGTTGATAGTTCTATCCTGACTCATATCATAATTGCAGACAATAAGAATAATTTTGGACAATGGCCAGTCCGGATTTAAATCAAAGATTACGTGAGTAAAGAAACTGAGCAAACCTATCTAGATCCAGGAATATTTGTTTTGAGTCAAATCCATCTTGTTCTTCTATTTTCTTTTAACAATGATCACATTGGATAATCTGCCTTTGGGGTGAGCAAACAATACAATCTAATGAAAGCATATGTTGATCAGTCAGTTTAGCTGGGAAGAATATACAGCACATCAATACATGTGTCAACATCATCAGGAGAGGCTGATTTCTTGGTCCCACCACTTTCACTGGTGCATTTGATGGGAACACAGAAGAGGGCCTTCTTTGTTGCTGCTCCCTGACTCTGGAACTCCCTCTCACAGGAGGCCAGGCTGGCCCCATCTTTGCTGTCCTTCCACAAACAGGTAAAGACCTTTCTCTTCAGACAAGCTTTCCTTTAGTGACTGGCTGCCTGAGCGAGGTTTTTAATTGGATTAATGTGCCTTACTGCTTTGAATGTGTTTTTGCTGTTGCTTTTGTTTACCATCTTTCAGTGTGGTATTTGCATGGTCCTTTCTCATAATTGTATATTTACTGTTTTTAGCATTAAATATTGTCTTTTAATGATGTAAGCTGTCTTAAGTCCTTTTTAAGGAGACAGCTGGAGAAAAATATTTTAAATAAAATAAAATAAATATATCAACATATCAAACAATGTGTTTGTTTAGACATAACACTTAATTATGGTTTGTGTGGTTCACATATTTGGTTGTGTAGCCAGAGATTGGGAGTTTCATCCCCACTGTGACTCCTGGCAGAAGAGCCAGCCTGTGCAATCATGGGCAAGCTGCACAGTCCCAGGCTACCACTAGAAGAAGGGAATAGTAAACCACTTCTGTGTATTCTCTACCTAGAAAACTCTAGAAAATGTCACTGTAAGTCGGATTTGACTCAAGAGCACACAATTATTATTATATAAGCCTGTAACATTCCCCAAACTTACAAGCTGCTTGCTTGCTTGCTTGCTTGCTTGTTTAATTTTTATACCACTCATCTGGCTCCAAGGCCACTCTTGGCAGTTCCCAACAAGACAAGACAAGACAAGACAATAATAACAACCTTAAATAATTACATAGACATCACATTACTATAAAAAGAGCAATAAACATGTACTAATCATTAAAATCAAAAATTTAACAAATGTTCCTTGTAAAGATAACTCTCTCCCTCATTGGTTTGCAGCAAAGTTTCATAGTTTGGGAAGCCACACCTTGATCTACCCTTAAGCAGAGTGATGCAGTTGTTTCAAGATGCAGACTTTAGGTGTTATGAGAGGGTGGCAAATTTTAGTTATTTAATTTGTTATCATTGCATTTTGACTGCCAGGGATAGAAAGAGACTTTCGGCTTCATGTGTCAAGATAATGTGGCTGGTACTATGCTCTTTGACTGGGGACTGGAATTTACCATGTGTTGTTCCACCAAGGAAGGAAAACGTCTTGGCCCAACTCTAGGGGTTTCCTTGTTTGACAAAGATTGGTTTGATCTTTATTTCTAATATGGGGTTGCAGAGCAACCACAAACTAACCTATGACATTGACATTATGTCTGAAGCAATCTGTCAAGACCTAGAAGGGAAAGAACAAGCTTAGAAAGCCTAGCAAAACATTTACCGCTGCTCCCAGTTCCCAGCTTCCTTTCAATATCTGAAATTTTGTGTTCGATAAGAATTTAAAAGTATTATGGGGAGAGCTCAAAAAAGCCCTTAAAGTAAATTGCAGTTTAAAACTACAGCTTGGAATTGCTATCATCTCATAACACTTCTAAGTGTACCAAAATGATTACCACAGATGAAGGTAACAGAAATTGTAATTTTTTGACAGCTAAATGTTTCTATATCTTTCATTATATTGTATCACCATGTAACCGCATTAATATGAATTAAACAGCAGGCCGAGCCAGTAGCTCCCCTAGCTAGTGGCATTCTTAGCTGGTGGCTACCCCAGCTATTAGCTCCTATAGCTGCCTGCTGACACAATCGGATAATAAATGTTTGGGTTATCAGAAGACATACATAGAGTATAAATATGGAGAATAAAACACATGCTGGCATAAAGCATCTTATTCAAGTAGGAAGAAGGAGAATTAAAATGATCCCAGGTGAACATCGTTAGAATACCAGAAAAGATAGCAATGCAGCACCAGAAAATAAACAATGGACTTTACTTAGACTTTGAACTGGGTTGATTGGGTGAGAATATTTTGTATTGATTTTGAGTGTGTTTAACAACATAGTTAGAGGTTCAGTAATGCTTTTCATTTTATATTTTCTCATTTTGAGAACTTTGATATTTCTTCATGCATTTGCAAGAAGCTTTTACAGCTTTTAAAGCATATAATGCTTTTGATTTTCAAATAAATGTTATAGAGATATATTATCTGCCTTTTTAGGCTGTTAAGTTCTTTTATTCTGTATGAATATATTCTACATACAATTGAAATCTTGTATTTGAATGTCTACAACTCTTCATAGTTGTAAGACTTTTTGAACTTTGAGTGTACTTGTGCCTATAGTTTTTCCTCACAAGTGTAAAACTGTGTTAAATATATTTTGAACTTGCTATTTTTGAAATATGAAACCTATAGGATATCCCTGAGAATCAAAGGAAACATGGGGCAATTCAATCAGACACTGTTTGCTACCAGATTCTTAAACAGAGAAGCATCACAAGGTAGAAGTACTTTGGGGGTAATATTCTGAAGTAAAAACTATTTTTAAAAAAGTTGAAAGGCAATATTTGAACATGTGGCCTTGTGACTCTAAGGCCCTTGCTCACAAAGAATGGCAGCTTTTCCAAAACAATGCTTAGAAACACAGAATTTAGCATAATTTAAAAGCCTAATTTTTGCCTAAAGCTACTAATAATTACCAAATTAAGAATTAGTACACAAACTTCAAATCCTTCCAAAAGCAATAGACAGACAAGCATCTTATTTAGGAGATATATTTACTTACCCAAAACCAACAGCCACCCAATAATTTTGAACACCCTGATGTGGTCCCACCATAGGCAAAATATCTGGAGAATATGTTATGGGACCTGCAACTACATTGATTATGTTTGCTTGCTTCAGGACTGGAACCATTTCCATAGCAGCTTCAACATGATCCATTATTCGGTCCAAATCTGATTCAAACAGCTCCTTCCCAAAACCTAGAAAAATGTTTTAATTTGTTATGTAATTTTAAAAACAGCTTAATAAATATCTAAGTATACATGCCAGAATAAATGCTTCGTGCAGAAAACACCTATGGGCCTTTGTTCTTCTACATAAATGTGTAATGCACGTATATAACTATTACCCACAATATCTACTAAAAGTACAAAGCAGTCAATGGCTACAGTATGAATGATTTTTCCACTAAAATCACCTGGTGGGACTCCATGTGCTACCCAGGATTTCTGAAGTTTCATTTTTTCTTGGCTTTCATATGGGCCAAACAATAGCCCATCTCTTTCTTGTCTCAGATAATATGAACCTTCCAAGTCACGAAGCACAGGCAGTTCCTTTTTTAGGGCTTTTACTTCAGGAATAGATGCAGTGACAACATATTGATGATGAACAGGTATGAGTGGGTGTTGCAATCCAACCATTTTGCCTATTTCACAAGCCCAGAAACCTAGAACACACAATGTACAGAAACACAAATATTAGAACAACAGCAGAATACTTGGAAACCAACGGTAAATCTATTTTCAGAGTAAACAGCATAGTTTAATGTTTTGGAATAGGACAGAAATTGTGCCACATTCTATGCTGTTGCAGAAGACCACCAAAGCTTTGCGACAATAAAAGAGGTGGTAGTGGGGGCTGCAGAAAGGTGGACCACAAATCAGAAAAAAACCACACCACCCCTTGCTCAGAAAGATATCTACTGAAGCACAAACATGGATCCTGTCCATTGTACTATGTTTTCTTATTGCAGAAAGATTGACACAAAGATTTGAATGCATTACAATGTATATTTTTGCATAACAGTATGAAAACTAATCTATACATAAAAATTGTCACATATGTTATAACTTCCACACATCCCAGTTCATTTCAGTTCAGTGTGATGCATTTTATATGTTTTGAGAAACTTGGAAAGTTTGTCTTTAATTACAGTTCCCATTCTAGCTACAGGATTCTGTGAGTTGTGGCCCAAAAAGTAAAACTTTGTAATCTTTAATACATTTCCATTGTGATATAACAGATTGTGACTGCACTCCTGATATGCCAGGCTCCTTATACTGAAAGAACATTATACCATCTAGCTAACCATTGAGGAAAGGAATATTCCTCAAGGACCTTTTAGGATTTAAACATGGGGTTTTGTCTTCCCTTGCTCTGACAAAGATTAAACCTTGCACCTTTTGTATGTAAATTCAGAACTTGGAATGTTACTTTGAACAAGTTATTAGTTACACTTACAATTTTAAGACTGTTGCTGCCTCAGAAATACGTAGTTGCCATTAGTGTTAACATATTTAAAAACGACACTATATTTTCATGTTTCTCAAAAGAAACTGAACTAATTACTTTAAAAATATTTAGTTGCTACAAGCCATGTTTCTCCCGTCTACTTTCAACTGTTCACCATCACTTCAACTGTGCACAGAGAGCATGAAGGACACCATGACTCATCATTTGAACCATGTAATATTGCTTCTCCATCTCTCAATAAGGTTACACTCTTGTGAATAAAGGTAATTAAGAAGTTACAGCTATCCTACAAAGGGAGTGAAGTTACCTTCAGTTAAGTTATAAGTGTAGAGTAACTGAGCTATGCCTTAGGTGTTACAAAAAGGGATTAATTATGAGTAACTAGTTATTGGTTATTACTTCCTTGCAAATGTTGTGGAAAATGTCTTACCAGTGAGCTACAGCCCTCCCCTGCAGCTCCATATGAAAAAGGCTATCTAGTGTTAAAACATGGTGTGAAACATTAAAACAAAGGGTGCAGGCAGCCTTTCTAGGTTCCAATGTGCTGAAGCTCCTCTATGCATCTTACAGCTGTCAGACTGGGAGAGTTACCTTACTATTATTATTATTTTATACATTTTCATTTTGTTATGTGCTGTCAAGTTGCATCTGATTTATAGTAATCCTAAAAGGGTTATCAAGGCACATGAGATTTTTAAGGAGTGGTTTTACCACTGCCATCTTCCAGTGAGTTTCCACGGCTAAACAAGTTCAGAGATGGGTAACAAGGATGATCAGGGGACACGAAACCAAGCCCTATGAGGAAAGACTGAAATAACTGGGCATGTTTAGCCTTGAGAAAAGAAGACAGAGGGGTGATATGATAACACTTTTCAAATAATTGAAAGGCTGTAATATAGAGGAGGGGCAGGATCTGTTCTTGATCATCCCAGAGTTGAGGACACACAACAATGGGCTCAGGTTACAGGAAGCCAGATTTCAGCTGAATACCAGGAAAAACTTCCTGACTGTTAGAGCAGTAAGACAGTGGAACCAATTACCTTGGGAGGTGGTGAGTGCTCCAACACTAGAGACATTTAAGAGAAACTTAGACAACCACCTGGCAGATATCCATTGATTGGTATTCCTGCATCCAGCAGGGGGTTTGATTTGATGGCCTTAAAAGCCCTTCCAACTTGAATATTCTATGATTCTAACAGGAATTTGAATCCCGTTCCACTGAATCCTAGTCCTTCACTGTATCCACTACACTAATTTTTATTACTTACTTCTAATTAAGAGCATTATAATTGTGAATTGCAAAGTAGTGACATATCATCAGGCTTTTTCTATTCTTTGGTTAACTTATTAAACCAGAGCTACACTTGTTTACTTTCAATGTTCAACCAAAGGGGGCATTTAGACCTGGTATTGATTAATGACCTGGGTTGGTGTGGGTAAATAAACTATGAGAGTATGTTCCTAACGTTCTTAAAACCAATCTTCTTGCTTCCTTTCATAACCGCCTCTCCGAAACAAATAATAATTTACTGTTAATGTCAGTCCTATTGTACTAAGTTCATACTGCTAACTCAAATGCAGTGGGTTTATTAAAGAGCTGCTTACCTTTCATCTCAACCAGTTGCTCAGAGATTGCTGACTCACACACTCACCCTTTTATTACCTTTTACGCATAAAGGTATCCTGCCACCACTTCGAGACTTCAGATCTGACTTCACAAATTACAGTTTATGCTAAGTTACAAACAACATTTTGCAGATCCACTTTAGGCCCCAACTATATGTTACAGATATCCACTCAACAGCAGAGAGAAATCATTAGTGCTGAGAAAATAGGAGGAAGTTTCCTCAACCTCTGTAACCTGCAAATTAGTGTGCTTTGTTTTGTGACTAGACTTCAGGCTGCAGCACGTTCTTCCTTTTTGAGCCTGATTTCTCAGACTATGTCTCTAGTATACCATTTACCTCTAACATCAGACTTCTCTAATGTGTAGTTTGGCCCTTTGATTGTTGTTGCAAACCACTATCTGAAGGCTTCATGATTTGGACATCACAGGAAACTACTGGCAGAGATACCAGGTAAATAGAAGGGATCACCCATACCCAAGAAGAAAACAGGAGGGAAAAGAGAGAGGATGTCAGCCCTTGCCACCTTCCTAGTTTTCAAATATTTAATGTGAAATCCCAAAATGTGATACCTATATTGGGATCCTATGATGAATGTTGTAGAAATGAAGTGAACCAATTTAAACAGCCTTCAAGTTGTTCAAGTACAAATCCAAATTCCTATTTTTAAATTAGTATTCTAACAAATAATTATTGATAATAATATAACTGTTCCTGAAGGAAACTCAAGACAATATATTATTAGTATTATAGTATTTCTA
The DNA here is from genome assembly GCA_037013535.1 of Intellagama lesueurii. NCBI lineage: Eukaryota > Metazoa > Chordata > Lepidosauria > Squamata > Agamidae > Intellagama > Intellagama lesueurii. The sequence goes on along the minus strand of JBAJHW010000002.1, from coordinate 34,920,815 downwards.
TAAAAACTGGAAACTGTTTTATAAGTCACTGATAATTTAACCACTGTTCCTGAGGGCAGTGTTGCAAAAATGTTGTGGTTTGTTGTCCTGTGGCAAGTCCCAGTGATTAAAAGTCCTACAAGAAAGAGAAGAGGTGCACAATATAGGAGAGTTTTAAAGTCCGGTTTATTAGAGTAATCTGCAGATTAGGAGACAGATGGGGGCATAGGCACCCAAATCAATCTGGCTCTCCATGTCTAGTTTTCGGGGAGCTTATAAAGGCTGTTAATTACGTAGTATTAAGCAAGGAAATTATTGTAAGCAAAATGTCAATCACAATGGACAAACTGTTTATTCCTAGATTATCTTTGCGAAGATGTCCCTGGATGGTTTGAAAACCCTCCTTTGTGTTTCTTCTGTCCACCACCAAGGCTAAATAAGTCATCTTAATATTGTCTCAACGTTTACATTACATGATGTTCCTTTCCCCTGTATATGTTCTCCTTGTGCCTCCTAGTCCCAGCCTTGCCTTTGGAATGCCCGCCATCCTTCTAGCCCTTTTAAAGCACAATTGATTATATCTGCTACAGAACAAACCCATTTCCAAGGAGGCAGCCATATTAGGGAGTAACTAGATAAGCATTCATGCCATGTTCCTCACTGTTTCTGTCCATATTATATCGACTAAACAGTGTTAGTGCTAATCACAAGCAGGTCCAATTTTTTGGCATGGATATGCAGTATATTCAGTTCAGCTGGCAAGGCTTATATATATGTAGCCTTTCTAGTCACAATATTTTGTCTTTTGGTTTGCCTATATGTGTCCTCTTGGGGCAGTTGCTGAAAACATTGATCAACCAGTTGAGTGGGACATGGTGTGGGAGTGAACCTTGCCCTTTTGCCTGCCTTCTGCTCTCACTAGTAGGGACTACAACTGCAATGCAAATACAGCTCTGTTTGTTCTCCTGGACCTCTCAAGAGCTTTTAATGCCATTAGCAGGAGCAGTGCACAGAACAAATATTTATCCGAGAGCACACCTGGTTCACTCAGGCGGTTTCCTCAGTCTTATGGATCAGATCTGAGACAAAGGATTACCTTATTTCCTGAAGCACTGTAAGCCTTTTTCATTGACTGAAAAATGAAAATTAACCAATGCATAGGTAAAGGTAAAGGTTCCCCTTGACAATTGTCCAGTCGTGTCCGACTCTAGGGGGCGGTGCTCATCCCCGTTTCCAAGCCATAGAGCCAGCATTTGTCTGTAGACAGTTTCCGTGGTCACGTGGCCAGTGTGACTAGACATGGAACGCCGTTACCTTCCCACCGTGGTGGTACCTATTTATCTACTCGCATTATATATGCTTCCGAACTGCTAGGTTGGCAGGAGCTGGGACAAGTGACGGGAGCTCACTCCGTCACATGGATTCAAACAGCTGATCTTTCGACCTTGCAGCCCAGAGGCTTTGCGGTTTAACCCGCAGCACCACCACGTCCCATAACCAATGCATATATCTTTATTATTGTTATTTGGAAGAAATTGATGCAGTTTGCAATTGTAATACCACTAACGTCTATTCTAATATCTTCACTGTCTGAGGATCATTCTTAAGGTAATGTTTTTCCCTTATGGTTTTCGAGCACTTTGCATACTCTTAGCCCATGGCAAAGGTCAATCTTGACATCTTCCACAAGCCCTTTGAGCTCCAGTCTACCTACGGTGGAACAAGCTCTCTTTGGAGACTGGTTCAGTGGCTGTGCAGCACTCAGGAATCCCAGAAGGCAGGGAAGTAGAGAACATTTGGGGAAGGAAGGAAGGGACAGTGTAAAAGACGAAAAGGCAGCTGTAAGGTGGGGAGCAAGGAGAAAGAGAAGGGGAAGGATGTTTGGGCTGATGCTCCAGAGTGGCAGAAGAGTCTCTGGTGCCCAGAGGTCCTTTCCTATTAGTTATATACCAGCCTGACTAAAGAGTACCCTTCCATGACTTGCAGTACCTGGTGGATCCACCATGGTTGGAAAAGAGGACTGACAGGCTGGCCTGATGTCAATCCTACAGTGGGGTGGACTGGGTCCCCTCCAGCAGTACCTAGCCTGGCACCACTGGCACCAACCCTAACCCAACTAGGATACTGGAGAAAACAGCATCAGTTAGAGACCACAGCAGCTTGAACAGGATATCTAAGTTAAGAAAGAACATGAGAGGGAATAAGGATGTTGAGAGGCTGGGGCTGAACAGAACCATCTAGAGCAGGGGTCCCCAACCTTGGGCCTCCATATGTTCTTGGACCTCAACTCCCGGAAATCCTGACGAGCAGAGGTGGTGGTGAAGGCTTCTGGGAGTTGTAGTCCAAGAACATCTGGAGGCCCAAGGTTGGGGACCACTGATCTAGAGGACATGAACTAGATGGGCAGGAGTGAAACATAACCATTCTGACACAGAAGAGTAGGATCCTGGGGAAAAGTGAGGTGTTTGGAAGAGACTTAGACAGTGAAGTTAACAGGTCTGTTCTCAAATAAAATTCTGATTTTACTGCACTGATCACTCTTCCATGTGATGATGACCAACTTCACAGGCCCCTTTGACATCCCCTTGTCCATGGTGGGCCTGGGGACCCACACAGCCTGACATTAAAATGTGACCAAAAATATTTCTATTAAATAACAGCAAAAATGCAATTGGCATTAATATTGCTGGTGAATTGTCACAAGTTAAGAAGTTACCATAAGTACTTGGTGTTGTGTGTCAAGTCACACAATTCAGTATACATCAGCAAATGTCCATCTAAACTTCTAACTTGTAGCAATTTGTTAACTGCATTATACCACTGATTGTAATTAATTTGGCTAATTTTCCAAATAATTACTATAGAAAATTTAGGAGTTGCATGTACTTTAACTGAATTCAAAAGAGAAACAAAACCAAGAAAATAGAGAAGTTACCTACCTGTAACCATGGTTCTTCTAGTGGTCCTCTGTGAATCCACACAATTGGGTTGTTCTGCACCTGCGCAGGACCTCTCAGAAGTTTCTAGAGCTTAAAGACATGTGATTAGTAGGCCGTTTCCCTGTGGAGCGCATGCTCCGCCCGCCAGAAGTCCCCTCAGTTCCTATAATAGTCCGCCGCTGTCAAAAAGCTATATTAAAAAAAAGACAACGTGACGGACAGAGGGGAGGATGGGCGGGATGTGTGGATTCACAGAGGACCACTAGAAGAACCATGGTTACAGGTAGGTAACCTCTCTTTCTTCTTCGTGGCCTCTGTGAATGCACACAATTGGGTGACTGACAAGCTCACTTACTGGAAGGGGGGACATCACGGTAAAACGGAGGTCAAAACAGCTCTGCCAAAAGCAGCATCATTTTTTGCCCGGACATCAAGACGGTAATGTCTCACGAAGATCGATGGAGTAGACCATGTAGCTGCACGGCAGATGTGAGGAAGTTCTATTCCCCGCTGAAAGGCAGTAGAAGTTGACAGTGCTCTGGTAGAATGAGCCTTAAAGTGTTTAGGCAGTGTTTTGCTTGCTAGCTCGTAGGCCAATGAAATGGTTTGAACTATCCATCAAGAGATAGTTTGAGGCGAAGCTGGAGCACCCTTATGGGGGCCATAAAAACATAGAAAAAGTCTTGGTGATTTTCTGAATGATTTAGTCCTATCAATGTAGAAGGCCAAGGAGCGTCTTACATCAAGCATGTGGAGCATGCGCTCAGTAGGTGTAGAAGGAGACGAAAATAAAGTAGGTAGAATTAACGGCTGATTAAGGTGGAACTCAGAGACAATTTTAGGTAAAAATGATACATCAAAATAAAGGGTGACTTTATCCGGATGGAATTGAAGGAAGGGTGGATCTGATCTTAGTGCTGCAAGTTCGCTAGCACGCTTAGCAGATGTTATTGCTACAAGGAAGGATGTTTTCAGAGAAAGCAATTTGAGATTGGAAGTAGCCATTGGTTCAAAGGGTGGTCGAGTGAGTAAGTTGAGGACAAGTTGTAAAGACCACTGAGGAAGAGGATGTTGCCGTGGGGGACGAATATTTTGGAGTCCCTTGAGGAATTTCTTCAAAGTTGGGTGGGAAAAAAGTCTAGCCGAATCAGAATGAGAAGGTTGGTGAGCTACAACAGCTGAAATGTAAACCTTCAAGGTAGAATGAGACAGTCCGAGATGAAATAGATGAAGGATAAAGGTAAGTAAGGTCTTCAGAGACACTGGTGTTGCAGGTAAGTTCTGAGAATTAGCAAAGGAGAGAAATGCCTTCCACTTATTTTGGTATAACCGTTGGGTCGAGGGTTTTCGGGCTCAATCAAGTATGTCTCTTATGGCGGGAGTATCCTCCACGCGGTCAGTTTCAGAGAGTCTACGTCTGGGTGGCAAATCATCCCGTTGTCCTGAGTGAGAAGGATGGGGATCGACGGGAGATGGAACATGTCCGTTGACATCGACCTCAGGTGTGTGAACCACGCTTGTCGCGGCCACCATGGAGCGAGGAGGATGGCATTTGAGTGGAACTGTCGAAGTCCAATGATGGTTCGTTGTATGAGCGGTATCGGAGGAAATAGGTAGAGTAGGTCTCCGGTCCAGTTTATCATAAAGGCATATCCAAGTGGGTTCCTGTCGGTACCGGCTCAAGAGCAATATCTCTGACATTTGGTGTTGGTCTCGGAAGCAAAGACATTGATGGCTGGAACACCCCACTTGTGGCAAAGCAGTTCGAAAACGCCGTCATCTAGTGACCACTAGTGTGTTTGCGTGGTAAGGCGGCTGAGACGGTCTGCTACAAGGTTGTCATCTGTGGCGATGTGGACAGCTACTGGGAAGATGTGGTGTAGGTAACACCATGATCGCTAAAAGTTCGAGGTGGTTGATATGTAATAATTTCTTTCTTGTTGTCCATAGGCCATGGATTTTGTGATGTCAACAATGGGCTCTCCATCCCGAGGGGCTGGCGTCGGTGGTGACCTGTATCGTGAGTTGTAGCGGTTGGAAGGATCTGCCGACGAGCAAGTGGGGAAGAGATGTCCACCAGGTGAGTTGACAGGCGAGCTCAGGTGTTACTGTGAGGCGTTTGGACGGATGGTCTATCATGGGATCGAATAATGATAGGTACCATGATTGAAGGGACCTCATTTTGAGTCTTGCGTGTTGGATAACAGCGGTTGTGGATGCCATGAGCCCGAGAAGGTGCTGGACTTGATGGGCTGATACCGAGGCTAGAGGTAGGAATGGTTGGATTGCTTGTCCCAGTTTGGTGATTCTTTCTTGAGGGATAAAGGCTCTGGCTTGTAGGGAGTCGAAATATGCTCCGATATAGGTGGCGGTCTGTGAAGGTTCGAGATGGGATTTGGCAAGGTTTACCTTGAGCCGGAGGTCTTGAAGAGTATCGAGAGTGAATTGGGTAGCTCTGACGACATTGCAATAAGAGGTAGCGACTATCAGCCAGTCGTCTATGTAGGGGAATATGGAGATACCTTGAAGATGGAGATAGGCAGCGACTGGTGCCATACATTTGGTAAAAGTTCTCAGCACCGTGGAAGGTGCAAACAGGAGGGAGCAAAATTGGTACAAGATGTTGTCGAATCGGAATTGAAGAAATTTGTGATGATGAGGGTGGATGGAGATGTGGAAGTACGCATCCTGGAGGTCGATGAGGACAAACCAGTCTCCCTGTGAAAGGAGAGGGATGATAGTGTCGAGTGTCAGCATTCTGAAGCGTCTGGGTCGAATGAATTTATTGAGGTGTCTAAGATCGAGAATAGGACAGAGTCTTCCATCCTTTTTGGGAACTGTAAAGTATCTCGAGTAGAATCCATCATGCAGGGCAGAGGAAGGGACTATAAGTATGGCATGTTTTTGTAGAAGAAGGGAAACCTCTTCTCGGAGAGCCAATGAGTATGGGGTAGTCTTAATGGGTCCAGGTGGTGGAGTACGATCAAATTCAATGAAATAGCCCTTTTGGATAATAGAAAGGACCAACTGGTCATTAGTGATTCAACGCCAAGAACTGAGGAAGGGATGTAATCTGGTCTGGAATGGAGATAGAAGGGGTCTATGGATATTGCTTACCCTTCTTTTGTTGACATCGAAACGGCTGATGACGGGTCTGTTGCTGCTGGGGTCAAAAGGCAGGTGTTGTCGATGTCGATGGGCCAGAATAGGATCTGTCATAATTTTGTGGTTTGTATGGTCGGTACGGTTGTTGGTATTGTTGAAAAGGCTGTTGGAAGAAAGGCTGCCTGCGAAACTGAGGGCGCTGGTAGCGATAAGGTTGTTGGGTATATGAGCGTGCTGTTTTACGAATTTTATGAAGGTTATCCATTACTTCATCCATCTTGGCATTAAAGAGGCCAGCACCATCAAATGGAAGGTCTTCAATTCGTGATTTGGTATCATCTGAGATGCTGGAAGATCTCAGCCAGGCATGTCGTCTTAGGGCGATAGAAGTCGACATAGCCTTAGAAGCAGCGTCCGCGGTATGGCGAGACACAATCCTTTGTTGTTTAGCCAGGGTTGTAGCCTCGGCGTGGATGTTTAGGGCTTCTGTCTTGGAAGCATCAGGAGCCGCTTGGAGTATGGGTAGAATTTTGTTCCACAGTTGGCGATGGTACGCGCCCATTGCGGCTTGGTAGTTTGCGACTCTCATAAGGAAGGATGTAAGAGAATATAGGCGTCTGCCTAAGATATCAAGTTTTCTCCCTTCCCGGTTAGTAGGGGCTACAGATGATTTATTACGTGCTCTGGACTGATTGGACTCGACAATTATCGAGTTCGGTATAGGATGTTTAGAGAGAAACGCTGTATTGGGACCGTGGGTCTTGTAATGATTTTCTACACGCCTCGAGATTTGTAGTGAGGAAGGGGGTTTGTCCCATGATTCTTTCACCAATTCAAGCATAGCAGGGATGAATGTCAAGCTGAGAGGTGGTGTCTTGTCCTGATTAAGGTCGTCAAAGACCAGATCTTGTTTTTGAGGTGGTGGTTCTTCTATGTCTAATTGTAAGGATTTTGCCATTCATATCACTAGTTGAGAGTAGGAAGTAAAATCTTCTGATGGGGAAGGAGGGTGATTCTCGGCGACATCAGAAGAAGGGGTAGGTAGATTAGAGGGAAATTCTTGAGAAACATCAGAGTTGGAATCTGGAATGGAACAAGAAGAGTCTGAAGATGGTGATGGATGTGGAGGTTTAGTCGTCGATACCGAGGTAGGTGATAACTGTGTAGTACGTTGTTCAGTGTTGGTAAGAGGAGGGGGAGGACCTTTATACGTGGTAGTAACTTGTAGAGAGGTTTGGTGTCAAGATTGTTTGGAGGATTGTCTCGCCCGTTTAGATGGAGAGTGTTCTTGGACAGGTAGGAGAAGAGTGTGTTTGAGAGCTGATTTGGTCGGAATCGACATGCGATGAGTTGATGTCTGGTACGTAGTAGAAGGACGATGTCGGTGTCCCGGTGGTGAAGGTGAAGCAGACGGTGAATGTTGAGATGGATAAACATATCTCACCCGTTTAGGCTTGTCATAATATGTATGCTCAATCAAGTCGTCAGGGTAATAGGGGTCATAACGATGGTATGGATCCCCCTGTTCATATCTAGGTTGGTACCGAGATGGTTCAGGATAGTAATAATATTCCCTGTGCGGTGGGTCATATTGGACCGGCGACAGGTGTCGTCTCTTTGCTCGATGTTTTCTAGGAGACTGGTGAGACGATTCAAATCCAGAGACTGGAATAGGTATCGCCCGCCCTAAAGATGTAGGGCTTGAATGGGCTGAGGCCGGGCTGGAATGAACAACAGCTGGAGATAGGCCAGTACTCAGTGAAAGGCTGGCAATAGAAGCAGCAGCCCGAGCCGATGTCAAAGTCTGATTGTCTCTATCAGAGACAGAGACAGGGGCATCTCTAGATGACTCTTCAAGGATCGGTGAACGGTAATACCAATTGAGATGGATCAATACGGGTCGATTTTGTTGGTTTTTTTTTTTTGGTGTTTTTAGGTTTATCTTTCTTTTTCTTAGAAGAGTCATCAGCACGGGTCGGGGCCTTCGACGCGGACGTCGAGCTCGATTTCGAAGTCGACTTTGAATGGTCCTTTTGCTGAGGCGAAGGATTCATCGGGCTCGATATCGGGCGAGGAGTTTCATGACGTTCAGGAGTTGGAGACGTCGGCGGATCCATGGGAGCCGGATTGAAAGATTTTTCCCAAAGGTAAGAGCAGAGCCTTTGAAGTCGTAGCTTTAAGGCGGGTTTTGTAAGCTTTTTACACTCGGGACAGGAGTGTGTTTGATGTTGTTCCCCGAAACAAAAAAGGCAATGGTCGTGTCCGTCGGTAAGCGGGATCTTATTCGTGCAGAGCACGCATCGCTTGAAGGGCCCGGGAGGGGCCATAAGAGGTCAGGGAAAGAGAATGGAGAAAGGGGGGGGGAAGGGAAAAATCCCGTGGGAAGACAGAAAAACAAGTAAATTGAAAGGGGAAAACGGATAACTCACAGGGGAAAACATCCAAAGAAAATATGATTGAAAAATAAAGAAAGGATCTCAATGATCAATAATCTGAACAATAGCACGATCGCTCTAACGTTCCGAAATAGGTCCGATCTAAGCGGCGGCAAAAAGGAACTGAGTGGACTTCTGGCGGGCAGAGCATGCGCTCCACAGGGGAACGTCCTACTAATCACGTCTTTAAGCTCTAGAAACATCTGAGAGGTCCTGCGCAGGCGCAGAACAACCCAAATGTGTGCATTCACAGAGGCCACGAAGAAGAACAATCCATTTTAATCTTGTAAGAATCTGTAACATGCAAATGAAATATGACACCAAACAGATGTTCACACAATCTATTGATGTATAAATCTGTAACAATGTTATCCATCACTTCTCTTTTTAACGTGAAAGGCCAAAATATACACAGAAACCTATATCCTGGTCTTAAACTAATTTGCATGGAAGATTCACTGATCAATGCAATGGCAATTTTAAAAAATCAGAAATAAAATAATGTGCTTATTATCATCATAGGCTAGAATATATTATTCTACTATAGTACAACCCATTGTGGGGGAGGTGGAAAGCATTCATAGCTTCGTGCCAACTCATATTTGATGAGGTCATCATTTGAAAGTTCAGTGATTCCCAACCTTGAGTAACCCAAGTGTCCTTGGACTGCTCCCAGAAACCCTGGCCAGCATAGCTGGTGGTGAAGGCTTCTGGGAACTGTAGTCCAAGAACACTTGGGTTACCCAATGTTGGGAACCACTGATTAATGCAAGGAATAAATTAGTTACTTTCTGCAAGGCATCCACTACAGCAGTAGTGCTCTCTTTGTGTTTAGTGTGAAATGCCTTAAAGTGTATAGCTGAATGGTTTGCTTTTTAACTTCCAATAGCATTAAAATTCTGTTCATTTCTTACCAGCAGTATTCACAACTCTGTTTGCTCGAATTATTCCATTTGGTGTTTCAATTTCCCATGTTCCATCTGATCTAGGTTTCAGATTAGTTACTTGAACTGGATAATTTAACTGAGCACCGTATTTCCTAGCCCCTGCAGCCAAGGCCATAGTAAGTGAATAAGGGTCAATATGGCCATCTCCAGGATTGTACAAACCAGCCAAGATCTAAATGAGGCAAACAAAATGAAATTAGGTTAATTTTGCTAACTACATATTTTCAATCAAGAGAAAAGAAATATGGAAGATCCAAATATTTGGGTTTAATTAAGTAGGGAACTAGACAGCTATGTGTAATTTATAAACAAATTGAATCTATTAATAGACAAGAACAAAAGAGATAAAGATTATTTTCAAATGAATTCTTTTACCTTTTCCATATTTAATAAGGGAAATAATTCTTGCACTCTCTCTGGTGCAATAAAATACTGCTCTGTTGGGTGCCAACCAACTCGAGTCATTTGGTATTTAAACTCATCCACTCTTGTTGGGGTTGTAGCAATTCTAATACTTCCTGGCTGATGAAAACCCACAGCCTAATATGATGAGAAAAGAGACAGTCACATTTCAAACATAGAATGCATACATGAAGTCCATTAGAACATTAACTAATCGTAACGAAGTATATTTATAAAAACAACTATGGAATAAATAAATATAGAGTTGTCACAGGATTAATAACTTCCAATTAATTTTAATCAACATTACGAAGCTTTCTTTACATAACTTATACTTTAATATGGCTTCCACCTTAGTTTGCAAACACTAATGCCAGGATCCTGCTCAGTTCTTGAACTGACAGAAGAAGCCCATTAGTGGATCCTTGAGGATGCAAGTTCCTACCCTCCATGTGAACCCACAGGAGAATGCTTATTTCTCCCTCACCCTCCAGGGCACTCAAATCTCATTTGTGGAGGGTTCCCAGCTCTCTGGAACAGATACTAAGGGTGGCCTGGAGAGATCTTCAACCTCAAAAATATTCTGATGGGCTTTTTCCATCAGTATAAAACCCTACAAGGATAGTGACCCTAACACTTATAAAAATTAATTTCAAAAATTGGTCTATCTGCATCTTCTTTTCTGCTAGCTGTTTTGAGGTTTTTGTAGCACATGCAATGGCTTTACATGGATACATACAAAGAAGTCCCACAGTCCCTAGTCCCTTGAGGCACTAATAAATTTTAAACCAGAAAAAATTGGTTTAAAAAAGATCTTCAGTGATGAATATATTTAAAAATCTTTATCTGAAAAATACATACTATAAATAAATATGTATAAGCACTAAATTTTTAAATAAAATAATGGAGAAACTTCTCTTGTTATAAAATTATTTTCTCCATTCAATGCTATATGGTGAGTTCATAAATGACAGTGTTCTGCATGCTTAACCTCCTCAGAAGAGAGAATCAATGACCTCTGACTTCCATAGTGGGCACTGCATGTTGACATTAACAGAGTTTCCCTAGTGACATCAAAGGTCATTTGGTCTTCATTATGTTTCACAATATGTGATAACTACATTGCCCCCAAGCTTTTAAGATCTATTTATTGTTTTGTTCTCCATCAAGAATTTTAATAACTTTATATACATCATTTATAAACTCTGAATTGGCAGTTAAACAATGTGAAATCTAGATGAATGCCAAATAAATTTACATGGTGACAGAAATTACGTGGCCCCAGATAGCCCCAAGCTTGTAAAACATTCTGCAACAGTGTGACATATCACATTTTAATCAGTGTATTTAAAATCACCTGTCCAGTTTCCTCTTCTAATTTTTCATAAAGCTTGATGCTGTAGTAATGGATTTTCTTCAAATTTATTCCTGGATGGAAATATGTCGTCAAACCTGCCTTTAAAAGGCAACCATAAAAAGATGATATAAAAGCTGTTTCAATTTTAATGCTGTACTTTTAAGTCAATTTTCCAATTATTAAATCTGTTAATATAATGCAGCAAAAGCAATAAAGAATTTTGGAACACCTGAAAAACTGAGTATTGGATTCAGATGAACACAATCCTAACTGGCCAAGATGACCAAGAGCCAGCTGATCAGACATTACACCAGCTTAAACAGGTTATGTATTTAAGCACCAAGCCATAAACTGCAGTTTGAACTTCTGCTAATACTCATTTTGCAGTACAGTGTAATCAAAATATATGTGCACAATTCACTATGTTTTTATGAAGACTACCAAATGCTGCTTCAGCTCTTTACAGTAATATGTGAAAGTATGTCATAATTATAATCATACACCACTTCAAAATATATGGTATACATTAACTACATCTAACTTGCTTTACTAAAGGAATCTTCACTGATACATGAGATGATATCTAGTATTACCATGTGACCACAAGCTACTGAAAACAACTAATTCTTGGCAAATAACAATGTCATCACACAGTTAATGTAATATGGATCTTCCTATATCCCTTCATGCTCTCCCAGGGCAAGCTGTCTCTTCTAACTACTTAAATATAAATAGATTACTTTTCTGTGAATCCTATGGTCAGTATAACCAGGGGCTCCTGTGAAATTAATTTTCTATCTGCATTACCTTAAAAAACAACCTTGACAGTTTAGAGGCAGAATTAAATAATACAAAATATTGATTTAGGTACAGCAGTATCAGTGGGTCTTCTCGTTTGTGCCTCCACAAATATTTGCTCCCTATTTTTAGTGCATTTCATGTCTCTAACTCTCAATGACCTACATCATGTTGCTTAGGGTAGTAAATTGCACTAGATGAAGTCCACTGAATAAATGGGGATTTAGTGAGTCAACAACTCCATGAGTTCCATTGATTCAGACAGGCCTATTCTAACTGCAATTAGTAAATCACAGTTAGAATAGGCCCATTTGACTCAATGGAACTTATGTAGGAGTTGACTCACCAAATCCTGTGGGCCTACTCTAGAGTGATTTACTACACTAAGCAACAAGATTTTGGCCAACATGTCTGAAGTCCTTCAATGCCTAGATAACATAGCAATTATTGAAAAACTGCTTCGGGTCTTCACAATAACTATTGCAATGACCAGTCACTTTAATTGATAAGCATGCACTTTATTCCCATTACAGCAGCCGCAATGAACAAGCAACAATGTCACCCTCCCATATTACCCTGTTTCCCCGAAAATAAGACCTAACCTGAAAATAAGCCCTAGTATGATTTTTCAGGATGCTCGTAATATAAGCCCTACCCCAAAAATAAGCCCCAGTTAAGTGAAACCGCACCTTCCACCAGCAACTCATTGTGCAGCACCCAGAAGAAGACAACGACATGACTGTATTTGAATAAATGTAGATTGTTGAACTTGAACATGAAAAAAATAAAACATCCCCTGAAAATATGCCCTATTGCGTTCTTTGGAGCAAAAATAAGACCCTGTCTTATTTTCGGGGAAACAGGGTAAGTATCAGTAATTAATGAGTTTCATCTATATCAGTGGTTCTTAACCTTTGTTACTCAGGTGTTTTTGAACTGCAACTCCCGGAAACCCCAGCCAGCACAGCTGGTGGTGAAGGCTTCTGGGAGTTGCAGTCCAAAAACACCTGAGTAACAAAGGTTAAGAACCACTGATCTATATGACAGTTTCCATTGCATTAAACAGAGATCACTGAATCTCTGATAACTGAAATGACTTCCTAAAGTTCATCCTTAATTCTTTAATCACAACATTGAAACATGTTGTGATTTTATGATTCGGGCAGGAAAACAAATCTTTCATCTTTTTGCATGCATAATATATAAGAAATCTCCATTACTGCGTGCCAGGTAGATCCAGCAGTGAGTTCAGATTTTTCCAACAGAAGTACATCCTTCATGCCAGCCTTGGCCAGGTGATAGGCAAGACTCACACCAACACAGCCACCTCCAATAATTACTGTTTCTGCTGAATCTTTCCATCTTGCTTCTAAAGATGTTGATTTCTCTTCCCTATGAAAAATTAGCAAACAGGACACTTGATTCTTTTTCTTCTTATAGGCTCTTACACAGCACTGCGGTATACAAATGTTTTATACATGTTACTGGTAGTATCAGTATTAACATTTTATTCTTAGGATTTACTAAAATGTTCATATATGGTCAGAAGCCATAGTAGCTAACAAATAGATCACCTACAAGTTTAACTCGTGATCCTGGTTAGCCACCTCCTCCTCACCAGTCAAGCCCCCCACCCAAAAGATGGACAGAGATTGTTGTCTTCTTTTAATATAAACAGTTTCATTGAGGGAACAGGTAACTTATCAATAATAACTTCGTCAGGGTCCTCACAGGCGTCAGTCTTACATTCAGACTTGACCACCTGACTCTTGGGGTTCACCCAACATGTCCAACTGTCGATTCCACACCCCCTCCATGGTCATCACCAGGTGTGAGAAGGAGCAAGCCTTCACCAGAAAGAAGGAGAGTGAGCCATCCCCTCAAACTCACCACAGAGTTACGAAACTATTTATACTCTGTTACCAGCGGTGGCTCAGTTGGGGATACAAGAGAAAAAGAGCGGGAAAGGAGAGGAGAGAAAGGGCAGGATAACAATGGTTAGAGAAGGAACACCAATAGAAGAGGGGTATCTGGTGACAGAGGTAGGGGGAGAGATAAAAGGAGAGATGGACTGAGAGACAGGGGTAGAAGAGGAGGAGGAGAGAAAAAAGAAGAGTGAGAAAAAGGAAGAAGATATACCATTAGGATGGGGTTGGTTAGAATGGAGGATCCATGGACCAGAGAGAAAGTCTGAATGAAATTACCTCTTGAGGAGACAGAGAGAAGGCAACAGTATTATACGCAAACTACAACCGAGGCTAAAAGAGAGAGGGAGAGAGGATACTCAAAGGAAGGGAAGAGAGGGAATAGCAGTGCAACTGGAAGAAATAGAGCCAGTGGAATGGACAGTATATATATACCCCAAAGGGGATGATCGTTGGAAGAAGGGAGGCAAACTGGTGCTGAGCTCCCAACCCAAGACACCGACTGAAGGAGAATGGGCTCAACATCCTTGTTGTGGGACCATTTGCCCCAACCTAAGGAACCCAACCCGGAAACTGACAGATCACGAATGCTTTGGGGTGAACCCCCGTTGGTGAAGTCATTCTTTATGCCTGATTTCAAAGACAGTTGGACAGAAAGAGACATATTAAACGGACCCATTGGTTCTACCAAAGTGGTTGTTCATGGTTTACCATTATCTGTTAATAAAAAGTTTATGCATCTTGACGAGCCGTTGTCGCTTTTTGGGGAAAGTAAGGGAGGATGGAAGGAACCTAAGCTTGAACCCACTCACACCAGGGTAGTATTAACCAAATCTCCTTCAACATTCCTGTACCCTTCTATTGACAGGTTCTCTTTCCTCCAACTCCCCACACTTTCCTGCCCCTGGGAGAATATGTTATGAGGGGGATTATTCATTTGAGTATGTTCCATGACCTCCACTCCATCCTTCTTCTTGTTGTTCTTTTCTCAGTCTCAATTCTTTTTCCTCCCTTATCTTACCTAACTTCTCCTTTTGCTGTCTACACCTTTCAGTCTTCTCACACTCTTCCTTTAATTAATGCCTCCATTCCCTCTCCCCCAATACGATGGCTTTCTAGGGGGTCTCCCTTGCCACTCTATCTCTGCATACCCCCTGGGAACTTTAAAACGAACCCACTCTTTAGTCCATGGGTCTTCCTTCACTATCCACGACCACTCCTCTGTCTCTTTTTCCTCAGGTTTCTCCACTCTTGCCATATAACTATCTCCTTCCGCTATCTCTGGTGTCTCCCCCTTTCTCTCCATCTCCATCCCTTTTAATCCCTTCACTTACTTGTTCTAACTCCACCCCCATTGTCCATTTTCCTTTTCCTCAGTTTTCTATCTTTCTCGGGTTTTCCTCATACTGTGTTGGAGAAGTTTTTCTGTCTTTGGATGGGGTTGGGCTGGTTTCTGCGTCCCGGGAAGGAGAAGGGACAGCACACTGAGGGAGAGCTGAGCCTCCCTGTCCTCTCCTTCACATAACTACTATTCAGATTTCCCATGCAAAATTAATTTTTCACCCAGACTTCCTCTTCAATGAAATAATCACAAAACATGTGTTTCTTATGACAGCCCCTTAATGCCCAGATATAAACCTAATATGTTCCTTTCCAATAATCCCTTTCCAATTAATCCAAATTAATTTCTCACCCAAATTAGTACTATGTCTATGAATTTATTCTTTTTTAAAACATCCATTTTCTTCTCATGTTTCCATTCAATTTACTCTCCCTGCCTCAATTTGGTTTGTTTTTTTTCTTCCTTTAAAGTAATTTTTCATTCTGCTCTTCCTTATACTGTTTTGTCTCCCCTTCTACCAGGAACACTTTGATGCCATGCATTGACACTTGAGTCTCTATTGCACTGGCTTAAGGGGTGGTAGAACAAAGATGCTGAAACTTTTAAAAGACAGAAAGACAGACAGGCAGACAAGCTGGCCAACTGGCAACAGCCTCCTAGCCAAGCAGGGTTAGCTTCAGGACACATCTCTCCTTGATTCATCTGCATTGCCCTAAAGCAGCGGTCCCCAACCATTTTAGCCCCGCGGACCGGCTGGGGAAGGCGGCCCCCCCGCGCTCATGCGCATGCGCACACACTCTCTCTCGTGCGTGCGCTCGTGCGCATGCGCAAAGGACGGCACAGCGTTCATGCGGGTGCGGGCGCACTTGTGCGCAGGCGCAAATGGGCTATGCGGGGGGGAGTGCGTGGGGCGGAGGTCTCTCTCCGTGGACCGGTCCGGCTCAGGCCACGGACCGGCACCGGGCCACGGACCAGCACCGGGCCGCAGACCGGGGGTTGGGAACCTCTGCCCTAAAGCATAGGAACCTGTGTATTGCCCAACTGTAGAAACAAGCAGAGAGTAGACACTATGAATTATTTTTGCACACACATATTTTAGTGTCAGCACTGTAGGTTATCCAGCATTATTTATTTTACATTTCATTTATGTAATTATTTATTTCACATGCAAAGAAACTTGTTACCAACATTTTTCTCTCTCCCCCCCTTTGTGTGTGTGTGTGTGTGTGCGCGTGTGCGTGTGTGTGTGTGTGTGCAGTGTTTGCTCTTTGGATGTCTATTGCTGCCATCTCTGTCTGAAGTTGGCAAAGTAAAAGATGGCAAAATTGCCACTTAATCAGAAACAAGTGCTAAGGCTGTAACTACATTAATTTCGGATTAAGGCTGCTCTGCTCATAAAAAGAGAGGTTACCTACCTGTAACCATGGTTCTTCTAGTGGTCCTCTGTGAATCCACACAATTGGGTTGTTCTGCGCCTGCACAGGATGTTTCAGAAGTTTCTAGAGCTTAAAAAGATGTGATAGTTCCCCTGTGGAGCGCATACTCCCCCCCTCCCAACGTCCCCTCAGTTCCTATAATAGTCCGCCGCTGTCAAGGTACTGTATTCAAGGACAACGTGACGGACAGAGGGGAGGAAGGGTGGGATGTGTGGATTCACAGAGGACCACTAGAAGAACCATGGTTACAGGTAGGTAACCTCTCTTTCTTCTTCGTGGCCTCTGTGAATGCACACAATTGGGTGACTGACAAGCTCACTTACCGGATGGTGGGATGTCACGGTAGAAGAGATGTCAGGATCGCTCTGCCAAATGCAGCATCATTATTTGCCCGGACATCAAGGCAATAGTGTCTCACAAAGGTCGATGGGTTAGACCAAGTAGCTGCACGGCAGATGTGTGGGAGCTCTATCCCACGGTGGAGAGCAGTAGAGGTTGAAAGTGCTCTGGCAGAATGAGCTTTTAAATGTTCAGGAGGTGTCTTGCCTGAAAGCTCATAAGCCAATGATATAGTTTGAACAATCCAGCGAGAGATCGTTTGAGATGAGGCTGGAGCACCCTTATGAGGGCCTTGAAAGCATAAGAAAAGTCTTGGAGACTTCCTGAATACTCTTGTCCTATCAATGTAGAAGGCTAGAGAATGCCATACATCAAGCATGTGGAGCATGCGCTCAAGGGGCGTGGAGGGAGATGGAAATAAGGTTGGCAAAATCAATGGTTGATTAAGATGAAAATCAGAGACAATTTTGGGTAAAAACAATACGTCAAAATAGAGGGTGACCTTGTCTGGATGACACCGGCTCGGGAGCAATACCGTTGACACTTGGTGTTGGTCTTGGAGGCAAAGAGATTGATGGACGGGACACCCCATCGGCGACAGAGGAGGTTGAAGACTTTGTCGTTCAGTGCCCACTCGTGTGTCCCTGTGGTAAGACGACTGAGACGGTCTGCAAGGCAGTTGTCGTATGTAGAAACGTGGACGGCTACTGGGAAAATATGGTGTAGGTAGCACCATTCCCAAAGTTCGATCGCCAGATACAGGAGTGAGAGGGAGTGGGTACCTCCTTGTTGGTTCACATAGTACAGTGCTGTAGTGTTGTCTGTAGCTACCTGTACTGCTCGTCCTGCGATGAGTGGTAAAAAGGCATGGAAGGCTCTGATGATTGCTAAGTTCGAGATAGCAATGTGTTCGAGATGGTTGATGTGCAGAAATTGTTCTCGTTTTGTCCACAAACCGTGTATCTTGTGATGTCGACAGTGGGCTCACCATCCCGATCGGCTGGCATCAGTGGTTACCTGTATGGAGAGTTGTAGAGGTTGGAGGGCCTGCCTACCATCAGATGAGGTTGAAACGTCCACCAGGTGAGTTGACTGGCGAGTTCCGTTGTAACTACGAGATGCTTGGAAGAGTGGTCTGTTACAGGATCGAATAGAGAGAGGTACCATGATTGGAGGGACCTCATCTTGAGCCTTGCATGTTGAATAACTGCTGTGGTAGATGCCATGAGCCCGAGAAGGTGCTGGGCTTGGTGTGCCGATATGGAAGCCAAAGGTCGGAATGGTTGAATGGCTTGTTTCAGTTTGATGATTCTCTCTTGGGGTAGAAAGGCGCTGGCTCGAAGAGAGTCAAAGTATGCGCCAATGTAGGTGGTGGTCTGCGAAGGCTCTAGATGATACTTGGCAAGGTTTACCTTGAGACCTAAGTTTTGGAGAGTGTCGAGAGTTAATTGGGTAGCTCTGACTGTGTCGTAATAAGAAGGAGCAACTATTAGCCAGTCATCTATGTACGGGAAAATGGTGATACCTTGGAGTCGAAGGTAAGCTGCGACTGGTGCCATACATTTGGTAAATGTCCTTGGTGCTGTGGAAAGTCCGAATGGGAGGGAGCAGAATTGGTATGAGACGTTGTCGAATCGGAATCGTAGGAATTTTTGATGAAGTGGATGAATAGAGATGTGGAAGTAGGCATCTTGTAGGTCGATAACGACATCACAGTCTCCCTGTGAAAGGAGAGGGATGATAGTTTTGAAAGTTAGCATTCGAAAACGACTGGGTCGAATGAACTTATTAAGGTTCCTGAGATCGAGAATAGGGCGAAGTCCTCCATCCTTTTTGGGGACAGTGAAGTATCTGGAGTAAAATCCTTCATGCAATGCAGAGGAAGGGACTATGAGTATGGCTTGCTTTTGTAGAAGAAGGGAGACTTCTTCTTGGAGAGCTAATGAGTATGGGGTAGTCCTAATGATGCCAGAGGGTGGGGTACGGTAGAATTCAATGAAATAGCCGTCCCGGATAATAGAGAGGACCCAGTTGTTGTTAGTGATTTTTTGCCAAGCGGAAATGAAGGAAATGAATGGAGTCTGGTTCGGAATGTAGAAAGAAGGGGTCTATGGGTACTGCTTACCCTTCTTTTGCGGGCTTCGAAAGGGCTGCCAACGAGCTTGTGGCTGTTGGGGCCGAAAGGAAGGGACGGTAGATGTAGACGGGGCCGTGTAGGATCTGTCAGGAGCTTGTGGTCTGAATTATTGATATGGTTGCTGGTAGGATTGAAATTGTTGTTGGTAGAAAGGTTGTCTTCGATATTGAGGGCGTTGATACCAGTAGGGTTGTTGAGTGGAATAGGAGTGTGCCATTTTGCGGATTTTGTGTAGATTTTCCATGACCTCGTCGGTTTTGGCGTTGAAAAGGCCGGTAGCATCAAAAGGAAGGTCTTCTATTCTGGTCTTAGTGTCATCAGAGATGCCTGCAGATCTCAACCAGGCATGGCGCCTCAAGGCAATCGAGGTGGACATCGCTTTAGAGGCTGTGTCCGCTGTATGGTGGGCAGCTATTCTTTGTTGTTTAGCCAAGGTGGAAGCCTCGGTATGTATATTGAGGGCTTCTGTTTTGGTGGTATCTGGAGCTGATTGAATAAGTGGTAGAATCTTGTCCCAGAGTTGGCGGTGATACGTGCCCATGGCGGCTTGATAGTTAGCGACCCTCATAATAAATTAAGTGAGGGAATAGAGCCGTCTTCCAAGAATATCAAGTTTTCGACCTTCTCTGTTGGTAGGAGCGACAGATGATTTGTTACATGCTCTTGATTGGTTAGATTCCACAATGATAAGAGTTTGGCATAGGATGTTTAGATAGGAAAGCTGTGTCTGGACCGTGAGTTTTATAGTGATTTTCTATACGTCATGAAATTTGAAGTGAAGAAGGGGGTTTGTCCCATGATTCTTTAACTAAGTCGAACATAGCTGGGATAAAACTCAGACTAAGAGGTGGTGTTTTGTCTTGATTCAGGTCATCAAAGATTAGGTCCTTTTTCTGAGGAGGTGGTTCCTCGATATCGAGCTGTAGGGATTTTGCCATTCAGAGGACTAGTTGGGAGTAAGATGTAAAATCCTCGGATGGGGATGGAGGATGATTCTCACCAACGTCAGACGGAGGAATGGGAAGATTAGATGGTGATTTGTGGGATAAGCTGGATGCGGAATCTTGAGAAGATATGGATGATTGTGAAGATGATCGGTGTGGTAGTCTGGCAGTCGATGTCAGTGGTAGCGGTTGATGCTTGGTATGCATTGATACCGGGTGTTGTTCAGTGTCAGAAGGTGGGGGAGGAGGGCCCTTGTAGGTAGTAGTGACCTGGAGAGAGGTGTGATGTCGGGATTGCTTAGCTCATTTTGATGGGAGTTGAGCTTCTGGTACCGAAAGAGGTCACTTGAGGGCCGATTTTGCCAGGATCCATGCATGGTGAGTCGATGTAGGGTAAGCAGAGGTTGAACGACGTCGATGTCGTGGTGGTGACGGCGACATGGAGGGTGAATATTTTGGTGGAGAAGCATATCTCACTCTCCTTGGTTCGTCGTAATAGGTCTGTTCAGTAAAGGTCTCTGAATAGTAAGGATCGTAGTAGTGATATCGATCTCTATAGTCGCCTCTGGTCGGATATTGAGATGGCTCAGGATAATAGTACAGCTCTCTATGTGAGGGAGCATATCGAATTGGAGAGAGGTGTTGTCTCTTCTCCCGGTGTTTACGGGGAGAATGATGAGAAGATTCCGAGCCTGAAAGCTGAATAGGTATTGCCCGCCCTGATGATCTGGGGCTTGAATGGGCCGAGGCCAGGCTGGAATGGGCATCAGCCGGAGATAGGCCAGTACTCGGCGAGAGGCTAGCGGTGGAGGCCTGAGCCGGTGTTATGGTTGGATCATCCCTGTCTGAGGTTGAAGCAGGGGCATCTCTAGATGATTCCTTGAGAATAGGTGAAGGAATCACTGGAGGATCAATTTGAGTTGATTTTGTTGGTTTTTTCGGCTATTTTGTCTTAGTTTTATCCTTCTTCTTCTTCTTCTTAGATGAGTCATCAAGACGGGTTGGAGCTCTTGAGGTGGAGGTCGAGCTCGACTTCGAAGTAGACTTCAAAGGTTCTTTTTGGCGAGATGGTATTGTCGTCGGGCTCAATATGGAACGAGCAGTTTCTCGTGAAGTTGGTGATGTTGTCGGGTCCATGGTCGGGTTGAGGGACCGTTCCCACAGATAAGATCGCAGTCTTTGTAATCGTAATTTTCTGATGCTGTTCCCCTAAACAGAACAAACAGCGATCGTGCCCATCTGTAAGTGGGATTTTGTTGGCGCAGAGGACGCACCGCTTGAAAGGCCCTGGGGGCCCCATAAAAATAGGGGAAAAGGGAAGGAAAAATGGCGATTGTGGGTGGGGAGAAAAACGCGGGAAGAGAAGAAAAACGGTGAACAGAGGTTGACAAATAAACAGATAATCACAGGGAAATGTCAAATAAAAAGATGATTGAGAAATATATAATGAAATAACTGATTAGAGAAAGTACTCGCTGCGTTAATCGCTCTAGTGTTCCAAGATACGTCCTACCGAAGTGGCGGTAAAAAGGAACTGAAGGGATGTTGGGAGGGCAGAGCATGTGCTCCACGGGGGAATGTCTCACTGTCACGTTTTTAAGCTCTAGAAACCTCCGAAACGTCCTGCGCAGGCGCAGAACAACCCAATTGTGTGCATTCACAGAGGCCACGAAGAAGAACAGGTGAATTTGAAGTATTTTTTATTGTCAACGTGATGCAAGTGCTGAATCGAATTGGCCCAGCCCTTTTTGCTCCCAAAGCAGCTTTTTTTCTCTGCCGCTGGGGAAGGAGCTTTTACTTTTCCAACCAGAACAATTTGAACAGGCTTTTTCCCATTTGGTTAGTTGTGATACATTCTTGTAAAGACAGGGAGCATATCTGTAGGTAGTGTTTTGGTGAGGTAGGTAGTTGGCGCTTGATGTTCTGGACTGGGGAACATGCTCCCACATTTTTTCCTCTCCCCTGATCATCTTCCAATTTTTTTTCTATGTTTAAAAAATTCTTAAATATATGAGATTATTGCTATATCACATATCACCTTATCACTGGATTCTTGTTATTATTATTCCCATATTTACACCCCATAAAAGGATAAGCAGAGGTGGGACCAGAGGAAGAATGATCAGTAGAGGCAGGACGAGAGGAAGGAAGGAAAGAAAGGGGGGGCTGTGGGCTGAAATGTAAATTGCATGCATTCAGGATGAACAATAAACTCCTGAATCAGTCCACAGCACCTCTGTGAGCATTGACTGCAAATTCAAACTTAATACAGGCTGCAAATCAAATCCACTGAACTCGCACCCTAACTGTTTAAGAATTCAGGTCATTTCACTGTTTGCTCCAAGTTACATATATAATAGTTTGCATGTGTCCCCATACTTCTAAAAATATTTCTAGCAGATCAAATTTTATCCAATCACTTCACAACCAACTGTAGGTTTATGTACCACAAATGTAACCTGGGAACTCCTATTTTGGGCTGACTGAAGAATGCCTAAAATTATTCATTGTACCTACATATTTCAATGTGCACTATTAATAAACTAAAAGAAAGCCACATTTAACGTGGAGTGTGACTACATTGCAATACATTCCTCCAATTACTCTATAATGGAAATCGATTCAAAATTTCACAACTACACAATGTTATTGTAAGTGCAGGGAAACTTGCACTTTTCTTCAAGGAACAGTTTCTGTTTGAACTCTCATTGGGAGGTTATTTTAAATCGCTCTACACTGTGCTGTTCTTTTAAACCTGTTTTTGGTTGAGTGAACAGCCGTGTCATATTTTGTGGGGGGGGGGGTACTCCCTGTTCTGACATCTTAGTGATTTGTTTGAGGTGGTGTGGGATGCTGTCCCATTGAGTAATCAAGAATTATGCCTGTTGTCATAAGAACATAAGAGCCCTGCTGGATCAGGCCAAGGGCCCATCTAGTCCAGTTTCCTATATGTCACAGTGGCCCCACCAGATGCCTGGGAGCACACGAGACAACTAGCTCTCTCCTGATACCCCTCCCCTGCATCTGGCATTTGGAGGTACCTTCCTTCTAAGCCTGGAGATTGTACATCCCCATCATGGCTTGTAACCTGCGGTGGACTTTTCCTCCAGGAATCTGTCCAATCCCCTTTTAAAGGCATCTAGGCCAGATGCCATCACCACATCCAGTGGCAAGGAGTTCCACAGACTAATAACATGCTGGGTAAAGAAATATTTTCTTTTGTCTGTTCTCACTTTCCCAACACTCAATTGGAGTGGATGTCCCCTGGTTCTAGTATTGTGTGAGAGGGAAAAGAGCTTCCCTCTATTCACTTTATCCATCACCTGCATAATTTTATACATTTCAATCATGTCCCCCCTCAGGCACCTTTTCTCTAGACTAAAGAGACTAAAGAGCCGCAAACGCTGTAGCCTTTCCTCATAAGGGAGGTGCCCCAACCCAGTCATCATTTTAGTCGCTATCTTCTGCACCTTTTCCAGTTCCACTATGTCTTTTTTGAGGTGCGGTGACCAGAACTGTACGCAATACTCCGGGTGCGGCCTTACCAGTTTTGTACAATGGCATTATAAGGTTGGCTGTTTTATTTTCAATCCCCTTTTTAATGATACCTAGCATGGAATTGGCCTTCTTCACTGCCGCCACACACTGGGTTGACACTTTCATCGAGCTGTCCACCAGCACACCAAGATCTCTTTCCTGATCTGTCATGGACATCTCAGAACCCATTAACTGATAACCAAAGTTTTGATTTTTCGCCCCAATGTGCATTACTTTACATTTTCCTATATTGAAACACATTTGCCATTTTGTCGCCCATTCTCCCATTTTGGAGAGATCCTTCTGGAGCTCCTCACAATCCCTTCTGGTCTTCACCACCCAGAAAAGTTTCGTGTCATCTGCAAACTTGGCCACCTTACTGGTTATCCCTATCTCCAGGTCATTTATGAACAAGTTGAAAAGCACCGGTCCCAGGACAGATCCCTGGGGCACACCGCTTTTCACCTCTCTCCATTGTGAAAATTGCCCATTGACACCTACTCTCTGTTTCCTGGTTCTCAACCAATTCTCAATCTATAAGAGGACCTGCCCTCTTATCCCTTGACTGTGGGGTTTTCTCAGCAGCCTTTGGTGAGGGACCATGTCAAACACCTTCTGAAAATCCAGATAGACAATATTCACTGGTTCGCCCGCATCCACATGCCTGTTGACCTTTTCAAAGAATTCTAAAAGATTTGTGAGGCAAGACTCACCCTTACAGAAGCCATGCTGATTTTCCCTCGACAAGGCTTGTTCTTCTATATGTTTTAAGATTTTATCTTGGATGAGGCTTTCCACCATCTTCCCTGGAACAGACGTTAGGCTAACTGGCCTGTAGTTTCCCGGGTCCCCCCTCCTTCCCTTTTTACAGATTGGCATGACATGTGCTATCCACCAGTCCTCTGGCACTGTGGCCGTTTTAAGGGACAAGTTGTATATTTTAGGTAAGAGATCAGCAACTTCATTTCTCAGTTCCTTAATAACCCTTGGATGGATGCCATCTGGGCCTGGTGACTTATTGATCTTCAATTTATCAATTAGGTCTAAAACATCCTCTCTTTTAACTTGTATCTGATTTAATTAATTAGTCAGGAGGGGCCATTCGGGCAGCGAAATCTGCCCAAAGTCTTCTGTTGTGAAGACAGATGCAAAGAACTCATTTAATTTCTCTGCAATCTCCAAGTCCCCCTTTACCTCCCCTTTACCTCCCTCACCATCCTGAGGGCCAACCGCTTCTCTGGCAGGTGTCCTGCTTCTAACATACTTAAAGAAGCTTTTATTCTTCCCCTTCATATTGCTGGCCATACGTTCCTCAAGTCGTTCTTTGTCTTCCATATCATCTTCTTACATTTCTTTTGCCAGTTTGTGTTCCTTTTTATTTTCCTCATTTGGGAAGGATTTCCATTTACGGAAGGACCCCTCCTTACCCTTCAAAGTCTCTCTAACTCTGCTCGTTAACTATGCCGGCACCCTCTTGAACTTAGTTGAGCCCTTCTTTCTTTGCGGTATACACTTCCTCTGGGTCTCTACTACCGTTGTTTTAAATAGGCTCCATGCACTCTGGAGAGATTAGATTCTTTTTACCTTCCCTTTCAACTTCTTTCTAACTAGTTTCCTCATCTGAGAGAAGTCCGCCCTTCAGAAATCAAGGGTTTTTGTGTCAGATTTATTTGACACTCTCCCCATAACATGCATGGTGAAAGTGACTGCAGCATGGTCACTATTCCCTAGCGGCTCAGTGACATTCACGTCCCTAACCAGGTCCTGAGTACCACACAATATTAAATCCAGAGTCACCTGTCCTCTGGTGGGCTCTGTGACAAGTTGCTCCAAGGCACAGTAATTTAGCATGTCAAGAAACCCAGTTTCTCTTTCTTGACCCGAGCACGCATTGGCCCATTTGATGTGAGAATAATTGAAGTCCCCCATGATTACAATCATGTCCTTCTTGGACACCTCTCTGATTTGTCTCCTCATTTCAAGGTCCCCCTCAAGTTTTTGATCTGGAGGACGATAGCACACCCCCACACACACATTATCACATTGCTCCTTGGGCCTGGCAGTTTAACCCACAGTGATTCTATGATGGAGTCAGACCCGCCGTCCATCTCCATTCTGCTGGATTCTACCCCTTCTTTGACATAGATGGCCACCTCACCTCCAACACGCCCCTCCCTATCCCTCCTATAGAGTTTATAGCCTGGGATTGCGGTATCCCAATGGCTCTCCGAATTTATGGCCACTATATCAATGTTATCCCTAGCCACCAAATGTTCCAGCTCTCCCATCTTTGCTCAGATGCTTCGGGCATTTGCATAGAAGCACCTGCGTACGAGGTCCCCCAAGAAGGGCTGCTTGTTCGTTTCTTTTTTCCACAGCTTCTCCTTCTAGTGGACCAACTATCACATCCCATCACGCTCCCAGTCCTAATTCCTACACTGTCAACACTTTGTGGTTCTCTACCCTCTCCACCCTCATTCCAGAGGGATGAGGAGTCCCGAACCAGACGCTGCTCGGCTCCTGTCAGCTTTCTCCCAGGATTCAGTTTAAAAGCTGCTCTGCCACCTTTTTAATGTTACACGCCAACAGTCTGGTTCCGTGTTCGTTCAAGTGAAGCCCGTCCCTCTTGTACAGGGCTGGCTTGTCCCAAAACGTTCCCTAGTGCCTAATGAATCTAAACCCCTCCCCCTGACACCACCGTCTCATCCACGCATTGAGACCCCTGAGTTCTGCCTGCCTAGCTGGCCCTGCGCGTGGAACAGATAGCACTTCCGAGAACGCTACCTTTGAGGTCCTGGCTTTGAGCTTCCTCCCTAACAAGCTAAATTTGGCCTCCAGGACCTCACGGCTACATCTCTCCATGTCATTGATGCCGACATGCACCACCACTGCTCCCTCATCCCCAGCACTCTCTACAATGGAGCCCTGATTAGAGTGCTCCCTGGGGCCTGTAGCACCTCGTTAATCAAATTTGCAACTCCTGAAAGGGTTAGCTGAGGTCAGTTTCTCTGGAAAACTGACCTCTTGCCTTTTAATTCCAACTGACCTTTGGACTGGTCTTGTGTTTATCTCTGTACAAAAACTATGCCAGCTCCTTTTTTCCCCTTCTTTTTTCTTTTATCTGCACTTTTTTTTTTTGCTCCCACCCACCCCGTCCTTCTTTATTGATGCATTTGCAAGCTTTGCCACACATTGTGTGATTGCCAGAAAATAGCTTGCACTGGACCTCACAACAGGCAATCCAAATGTGAGCTATATGCCAGTGTGATCATACTCTAAGTATGTCCACATGTTTCTTGCTTCACTGATAGCCACTCCCCAAAAAACATATTCAATTCTTAAAAAAACCTCCAGTTTATGAATATGGCGATGTTGTGCTTCTGTACCCACAATTCAAAATGCCAGGAAATAGCCCGATATTGCTAGACAATATCATGCCCATGTTGCCAACAGGAAAAAGGATGCCAAGCTTTACATAGCAAAAGGCAGCCTGAATGTTGACAACACCAATGGCAGCAGTCAAGATTATGGGATACCCACTACCATTCACAAAGTGACACTATACAAGGGAACATCCAGAAATGACTCATTTTTTCATCAGTTAACCACTTCTCACCCAAACACAAAGCAATTGTCAGGGCTATTTTTCAACAAGTGTGAATGAATGCCCCAATGTCCCCAAATTTGGCACAGAGCAAGAGCAGACTGTCTGCTACATATGTGCCAAATTTGGTGCTGATCCAAGGTCCAGTTTCAAAGTTATATATTTTTTGTTTGGGGGACCCCTATTTTTTTGAGTTGCCTTATGGAATGCTGAATTGGGCTGTTGCACAATACTTTTGGCTCCTAGAAAAAGTAATGACACAGAGCCATCTGGCATAGTGTTGCAGGTTTAGGCCAATAAGATTTTTTTTCCCCAGCTCCTTGCTGGACCACAAAGCTTCTTGAATAATAATAGCTCCATCTCAACTTCTCTGCTCTGGTTTACTTCAGAAGGTTGTTGTGAGCTGGGTGGCAAAGTAAGACACTTTAAACGTTTTGGAGGTCAGGCAAAGCAAAATATTAAATTAAATTAAATTAAATGGATTAATTTTAATTTGACCTCCACTTACCTAGACCTTATATTAAATTTGTTGAGGTACAAATAAATGCAAAGATCTAGCTATGTGTTTACTTACAGGATACATGATTGCCAGACCAAGAAACTAGCCCTTTGAAGTCCATTTAGCCTCATCGTCCACATTTCAGGGACACCCCAAACCTCTCAGCTTTTGGCTTGGGGGGCTTGCAGATTCGAGTAGCTTCATTCAACGAGCACAACAACACCGTGGCGATCGCGAGACAAGTAGATACGCGACCACCGCATATCATAATGTCTAAGGGGATGGGGGGCTTTATTTTCGACGACGGGAAGGGGTAACCCTGCCATTCCTGTTTGGAAAACAGGCTCGAGAATACACAGCCCGCAATAGGAGGCAGAGGCAGAGCCTGAGGCTGGACTCACCACCTCTCAGTGGTCGGGCCGCCGGCAAAGAGCCGAGCAGTGGGTGCAAAAGCCGCCTGTCCGCCTGTCCGCCTTGAGGGAAGCGATCTTAGGGCTGCTCGGAGCATGGCTTCTCCCTGGTCGACGCCGGGGGTGGCTCGCAGCAAATTAAGATGCCGCCCGAAGACGAAGTTCCGTCTGTCCCCGTTT
Organism: Intellagama lesueurii; assembly: GCA_037013535.1. Taxonomy (NCBI): domain Eukaryota; kingdom Metazoa; phylum Chordata; class Lepidosauria; order Squamata; family Agamidae; genus Intellagama; species Intellagama lesueurii. Next base: position 34,892,500 of record JBAJHW010000002.1, on the reverse strand, counting down.
AGGGAATACAAGCCGCGCTGACCCCGCGGCCACTCCTCTCATTACTGTACAAGGAACCAGAAACGCCCCTCGGAGGCGAGGGAGCGGGTAAACGGTGAAAGAAAGGGGTCCATTCTGGCTCCCTCGGAGGGGAGGGGACAGTTCTTGGAAGAGATTTCGCGAATTGCCTCGAGCCACCATATTAGCATAGAGCTCCGAACAGCGGGCGGGCGGCTTTCTGAAAAACCATGAAAAGGGGAGCTTCAGTCAGCGTGAGGAGAAAGAGCGATGAGGCGAAATGAGGGACAGCGTGGTATTGCCCTGAGGCGAAGTCAGGGGTGAGAGAGAAAATGCCGGGGTAGCCATGAGACACGACATTATGAGGGAGGGTGACAAGACGTTACACAAACTACATACAGCCCCCAATGCTGTATCTTTTACCAATGCATTCGTCTCCTACCCCCGTCCTCATGCATGCATGCATGCATGCTAGTTGATTTAAAATCTAATTTTACATCCAGTAGCGTTATCTGGTGGGCTGCAAAACCCACTTGCTTTCCTGTAGTAGGTTCCAGAGGAACAGCCACGTGCGGTTGTAACAAAAACTTCGCGCGTGTCTGTTGTGTGCCTTCAACACGCTTCTGGGCTTTCTGTAAACCATAGTTTATGTGGCTCCTTAACTAATCTGGTGGACTTCACTTTATGGGGCATGGGTTTTCAAACGTAATATATCGTTCTCAGACCAAAAAAGTGTTTGCCATTTAGTTTCGTAGCACACTGGAAAACGCCTTTTCAACCCTGTGAAACCCCAAGCGCTTTGGGGGAGTCCTCTGCGGACTGAAATCATACTTCAGTCCGATATTGGTCCCCTTCCTCCAATTTACGTATTTTATGGCTAGGTTTTCCTGCGAGAGAGCGAGAGAGCGCGCGCAAGGTCTTAGGTTTACGCAACAACAGCCCACACAGAGACCGTGGCTTTATCGCCCCGCAGCCTCCTAGGCAAACTTTGGACTACCGTTGCTGAATTAAAAACAAGCTGCCCTATTTGCAGGGCGTGGTAAAGTGACGCCTGTCCCCCCAATCAGCGTCGACCTCAGCATCCGCCCACCCCTTCAAGGGGTATATAAAATGCACGATTGGCTCGTTTCAACAGTCTATGCCTCTCTTCTGGGGCTGAGGTTGTCTTGGCCTGTTTTACGTGGTCGCTGATACAGCGCGGAGGAGCCAAGCGTGCCATCACCCGCAGGGTCTATATCATGGCACCTATTGGAGGGGCGGCGAAAAACAAGAAGGTAAATGACCGGCTGGTTGGGACTCTTCCTTGCTTGATTTTGTTCTGAAGAGAAGTCTGTAGACATGCTGGTCTTTAATATAGAGCTGCCGCCGATTAACTGTCAAGCTTCCCGTTGCTAGTGGCAAATTTGGCAGGCAGCGAGGTGGCCATTTCTGTCCTGCGAATGTCATGCGGAGAAACGAGTCTCTCTCTGATCAATAGATCTTGTTAAGTAACGTGAGGAACGACTAGGGGGTTAATGTCGGTACCAGATAGACTATGAGGAATTGGAACAGATGAAAGGTGATTTGTCGAAATTCTGCATCACGAATTTAAACGTCGAAATTGGCGCCACAATGACGCTGATCTCCGAACAATGTGGTGTTAAACATTGTGGAGAAAAATCAGGCAAGGAACACCAGTTGGATCCCTTATTCTGACATATTTTTCCACACCCCAGATATTTTCATTTTGTCAAATCTATAACTACTGATTGAGATTGCTGGGGTGTGTCTGTTTTAACTTGTGCTATGATCATTTCCCCCGAAGTATTTATTTACTTATAATCTCCCAAAGTATTTCTTTACTTATAATGTATTTTATTTATTTGACTTTTATACAGCCTATCTAGCTACCAAGGCCACTCTGGGTGGTTTACAACACAATGACATAATAGACAACAAATTAAAAACACTAAACAAAGTTTGCTGCAATTGGAACAATTGCGTAAGATACTGATTTAGATAACCCTTTTTACGTTTCTGAAGCAGACTTATTATAGCCAGGATTCTGGATAAACTCTTCAGCAGACTTTAAAAAAAAGTCTAACGTTGAATGCTCAAAGACAATATCTTAATGAAACACCCCACATGCTCTCTTGTGAAACAACTGACATTTGCACAGGATCTGTCAGTCAAAATGCAGAGAAGGAACTCGGATGGATACTTGGATGAGGGAAGCACAATATTGTCACAGTAAAACACGTGTTTCACATGTAGACAGTCCTAAATTCAATCCCTTGTATCTCTAGATGCTAATGGGAAAGACTCCTGTTTAGAACATTTGACAATTGTTGCTAGTCATTGTGGAGTAGGGAGTACTGAGTTGGGTGAACCAGTGATCTGACTTGAAATAGAACCCAGTATACAGGCATGGATAATTCAAGTCTGTCTAATCATGCAAGTGAAGTCAGATTGATACACTGCAGAATGTGACTTGTAAGTAGCCAAGATTGCCTGAGCTGAGTAAAAATCACCTCCGGGAAGTTTTATAAAAAGCTTTTGCATTTCAGGTCCAGCATGTCTATCCTATATTGTGGACAGACAAATAGAAGTCCGTTATTGAGTTTCCTTTCTTCCAACGTTCCCTCTAATTTTCAGCCCCTCTGGGCGGTGCTCTGCCCCTCACATGCACGACTTTGCTCCCGTGACTCTGCCTCCCTGGCACAGGGTTCTGTCGCAACTGGAACCAAAGGGGATGAAAATGATTACTGTGGGTGTGTGGAGGAGGAGGAGCCCTGCGTGAAGGGCATGCACCTTAAAGCTTCCTTCCTTTCTTTTTGGAATAACCTAATTCACTGAACTACTGTAATGGGGCCCCAGTATCCAAGTAGGTAGACTTTTCAACCAGCCAAGACAGTTATGCAATGTAATGAAGGGTGTAGATGATGATGTTTTAATATGTTAGGGTGCTAGTAATCTTCTTAGATGAGACATTTTTTTCTGTACCCAGTCAAATTAAAAAACTGGTGAGTACAGTAGGACCACAGTATCCACGGTTCCAAGTCCCCCCATGGATGCTGAAAAATGCAGAAATAACAAATGTTATACATAGCATGGTCTCTGGCTCCTGTTGTTGTTGTTGTTGTTGTTGTTTAGTCGTTAAGTCGTGTCCGACTCTTTGTGACCCCATGGACCAGAGCACACCAGGCCCTCCTGTCTTCCACTGCCTCCCGGAGTTTGGTCAAATTCATGTTGGTCGCTTCGGTGACACTGTCCAACCATCTTGTCCTCTGTCGTCCCCTTCTCCTCTTGCCTTCACACTTTCCCAACATCAGAGTCTTTTCCAGGGAGTCTTCTCTTCTCATGAGATGGCCAAAGTATTGGAGCCTCAGCTTCACCCTCATTAAGAGGTTCTTTAATTCCTCCTCACTTTCTGCCATCAGAGTGGTATCATCTGAATATCTGAGGTTGTTGATATTTCTTCCGGCAATCTTAATTCCGGTTTGGGATTCATCCAGTCCTGCCTTTTGCATGATGTATTCTGCATATAAGTTAAATAAGCAGGGAGACAATATACGGCCTTGTCGTACTCCTTTCCCAATTTTGAACCAATCAGTTGTTCCATATCCAGTTCTTACTGTTGCTTCCTGTCCCACATCTAGATTTCTCAGGAGATAGATAAGGTGGTGAGGCACTCCCATTTCTTTAAGAACTTGCCATAGTTTCTTGTGGTCCACACAGTCAAAGGCTTTTGCGTAGTCAATGAAGCAGAAGTAGATGTTTTTCTGGAACTCTCTGGCTTTCTCCATAATCCAGCGCATGTTAGCAATTTGGTCTCTAGTTCCTCTGCCCCTTCGAAATCCAGCTTGTACTTCTGGGAGTTCTCGGTCCACGTACTGCTGAAGCCTACCTTGTAGGATTTTGAGCATAACCTTGCTAGCGTGTGAAATGAGTGCAATTGTACGGTAGTTGGAGCATTCTTTGGCACTGCCCTTCTTTGGGATTGGGATGTAGACTGATCTTTTCCAATCCTCTGGCCACTGCTGAGTTTTCCAAACTTGCTGGCATATTGAGTGTCACTATACTTCCTTCCAAAGTCCCCCTGACACTGAAGGGAGAGGGAAGAGAGTTTATTCCTTTCTTATTATAAAATGTTATTATAAAATGTTCTTTTAATATCTCCAATTTTCTTGAACAGATCTCTGGTTTTTCCCTTTCTATTATTTTCCTCTATTTCTTTGCACTGTTCATTTAAGAAGGCCCTCTTGTCTCTCCTTGCTATTCTTTGGAAGTCTGCATTCCATTTTCTGTAACTTTCCCTATCTCCCTTGCATTTTGTTTCCCTTCTCTTCTCTGCTATTTGTAAGGCCTCGTTGGACAGCCACTTTGCTTTCTTGCATTTCCTTTTCTTTGGGGTGGTTTTTGTTGCTGCCTCCTGTACAATGTTACGAGCCTCCATCCATAGTTCTTCAGGCACTCTGTCCACCAAATCTAGTTCCTTAAATCTGTTCTTCACTTCCACTGTGTATTCATAAGGGATTTGGTTTAGATTATACCTGACTAGCCCAGTGGTTTTTCCTACTTTCTTCAGTTTAAGCTTGAATTTTGCTATAAGAAGCTGATGATCAGAGCCACAATCAGCTCCAGGTCTTGTTTTTGCTGACTATATAGAGCTTCTCCATCTTTGGCTGCAGAGAACATAATCAATCTGATTTCAGTATTGCCCATCTGGTGATGTCCATGTGTAGAGTCGCCTCTTGTGTTGTTGGAAAAGAGTGTGATGACCAGCTTGTTCTCTTGACAAAACTCTATTAGCCTTTGCCCTGCTTCGTTTTGAACTCCAAGGCCAAACTTACCTGTTGTTCCTTTTATCTCTTGACTCCCTACTTTAGCATTCCAGTCCCCTATAATGACAAGAACATCTTTCTTTGGTGTCAGTTCTAGAAGGTGTTGTAAGTCTTCATAGAATTGGTCAATTTCAGCCTCTTCCGCATCGGTGGTTGGTGCATATACGTGGATTACTGTGATGTTGAAAGGTCTGCCTTGGATTCGTATTGAAATCATTCTATCATTTTTGAGATTGTATCCCAGTACAGCTTTTCCCACTCTTTTGTTGACTATGAGGGCTACTCCATTTCTTCTACGGGATTCTTGCCCACAATAGTGGATATGATAATCGTCTGAATTGAATTTGCCCATTCCCGTCCATTTTAGCTCACTGACGCCCAGGATGTCAATGTTTATTCTTGCCATCTCCTGTTTGACCACATCCAGCTTACCAAGGTTCATAGATCTCACATTCCAGGTTCCTATGCAGTATTTTTCTTTGCAGCATCGGACTTTCCTTTCACTTCCAGGCGCGTCCGCAGCTGAGCGTCCTTTCGGCTTTGGCCCAACCACTTCATTAGCTCTGGAGCTACTCGTACTTGTCCTCCGCTCTTCCTCAGTAGCATGTTGGACGTCTTCTGACCTGAGGGGCTCATCTTCCAGTGTCATATCTTTTAGCCTTTTGTTTCTGTCCATGGAGTTTTCTTGGCAAAGATACTGGAGTGGCTTGCCAGTTCCTGCTCCAGATGGATCGCGTTTAGTCAGAACTCTCCACTATGACCTGTCCGTCTTGGGTGTCCCTGCACGGCATAGCCCATAGCTTCTCTGAATTACTCAAGCCCCTTCGCCACGACAAGGCAGCAATCCATGAAGGGGTCTCTGGCTCCTACTAGTGGCGAATTCTGGTAAATACATCATGTAAATACATATTTCTTTTTTCTTTTTTAAATTTAATATTTTCAGGCAACAAATAAGTGAATCTGCAGATAGTAATCCTATGGATAGGAGGGTCCTACTGTAATTCTTAAAATACCCTTGTTTCGAATTGCTCTGGACATAAAGATACCACCTGGTCAAAAATTAAAGTTTCCATTAGTATTTGATTCCAGATGCCCATTCCTTGTAAGTGTGATATGCACGATAAAATGACTTGATGCTTGCATATATGGGTTAAGGATTGTAAAGGTCTAAGCCTGCAGAAGGGTTTTTTATGCCTTTATCAGTGTGTATGACTAAGGACAAGAATCCTCAAGAATTTAAGCACAAAGAAAGATTTAAATGTTGTTAAAATAGTGATAATTGCTTTCCTCAGAGTAATTCACCAGCAGACTGTTGCAGACTTATTCAGAAGGTACTGCTAAATCAAAATATTTTGTATCAACACTAAATAAGGATGACCTATCTGATTGTGGTTGAAATCCTGTTCCTTAGGTTATACTGTGTAAGGCTGATGATGTCATCAGCTGCAGTGGTTTCTAAGAAATGAAACATTTTTTATTTCCTCCTCTGAAGCTGTTGTAGGACCTCTGTTATCTTTGGGAAGCTGTCGGCGGCCCTGGGATAGGAGGAGTCTTTAATGACCAAAAATCACCTCTTTAATGACTCCTCCTATCCAAAAGCCCCCAACAGCTTCTTGATGACAAAAGGGGTTCAATGGAAGCCTTGGGAGCTGGGGGAATGGATTGGAAAGGTTTTATTTCCAACAAAAAACACTGTGGCTGATGGTATCATCAGCCTTATGTGACATAACTTAAGGAGTAGGATTTCAGCCAATAGCCCATTTAGCAAGAGGCAATTTGGATAATAAAGCAAGAGAGAAATGGCTGCATGTTTGTTACTCCATGGATTTAAATTATCCACACAACATGTTATTTGTACACCCAAGGATAAAGAATAGCACCTTGTTTCTCACATTGCAATTTTTTGGAAAAAATTGGCTGACAGGGTTTACATGACTGACATTAGATGGAGACACTGAAAGCAGCACAGTTTTAAATAATATGTGTTTAGAGTCAAAATGGAAAAAAGAATGGGGTTAAGTATAACTTTGTGGTATGAATCAGTTATTCAGTTACTGTATCAGTCCATTATGCTAAAGTTCATAACAAGTTTTTGAACTCTTTTATCGTTGTAATTTTAGGGTATTCTAGAGCGCCTAGATGCTGGAGAAATTGTGATTGGTGATGGAGGATTTGTAATTGCTCTTGAAAAGAGGGGCTATGTAAAAGCTGGACCATGGACTCCAGAGGCTACTGTAGAACACCCGGAAGCAGGCAAGTCTAATTTGTAACACATATAATGCCTACTGCATATTCTCAGTTAGCTAATGTTAATCAAGCTTAGGCTGAAATTCTATGTTGACTTCCCTTGGAGTAAATCTAATTCAGCTCAGATGAGTTTATTTCTAAATAGACATGCATAGGATTGTACTTTTAGAACTAAATCCAATAGATAATCAAAATTAACCTATATGTGTTAGAACCTACCAAAGTGTTGAGTCACCATCCAGAAATTGATTCAGTGGATTTACTCTGACAGGGACTAACAATTGGATTTAGGGTTTAGGTTGCAGTAATAATACTCACATTCACAAGGGTGTAAGTCTAATCGAACACCCTGGGATTTACATATGAGTGATTTTGTATAGATTTCAGTTCTGCATCCCTTTGAAATCAATGGAACAAATCAGCTGCACCTAACTCAAGTTCACCTTCTGTCAGTGAGTCATGTTTTTTTTTTACTTAAACTGAGGCTTTTGGACACACCGTATATATCACTGAATAGTGCTTATATAAATGTTGCACATTTTATTGGGATATAAGTGCACTTAATCTTCGTCTGTACCTATTTATTTTAGAATTCACAGCACTGTTAATCAGTTATATTTACTTGTTGCTTTGATGTGGAATTTTGAATATTCTTGCTTTTTTTTCCATTTTCAGGAAAGCTTAAACATAAGGCAATAGTGTACACTGTTTATTATCCTGTGTCTGAAGGGGTCCATAAGCATTTGAACACAAGATCCTCCCCAAACTCATGATCTCTTAAGTATCCTCGCTTTTTGATGTCCACAAGTGCTACATAAGCTAGTACTATTTTCAACAGTAACTCCATATCATTTGCCAAAAATTATACCTTCAAAACTATCTCTACCGCACAGTATGATGGAGAGAAAATCAAGCCTAATGTCACTCTTCTTGCCCACCACTGTGGCTTTCCATGCACAGCCTAAACTTCTTCAGAGTCAAGCAGGATTTTAAAAATGTAGTAAACAAATGCTTTGAAGCTCTGAAACACTGTGAAATATCCATAGCTTAGTCATGCAAACATTCCTTTCAAGAGTGAAGCAGATACTGCTCTAAATCACTTTTAGGTGACATTGTATGGATCAGTACTTGTAAGTGGGGAAATAAAGTGACCTTGAAACTCGATAAGAAATCCAAGAATCTTACAATTGGGCAATATGAGTTCAGTTATTGTGCAATAGGTGACATCAACTGCACTGTAAACATGTTGTGAAATCCAAGATAACTACTCTGGCGTAAACAGTTTCAGGGACATTTATTTGGAATGATGCCTTTTTTATTTCAACCGGTAGAAATGCATATTTAGTGATACTATAATGACCTATCTGTGCATATGACACTGCCTACTACATTATCAGAATGTATAGATTCAGTATAGTAGTTGCTTCTTGCTAGAGAGGGATATATGTCGTGATACATCTCCCACTGAACATATTCTTACATATTGAACCAAATGATTCAATTGAAATAGAGACCAAAAATACAAAATATTAAGCCTGCCTTGGGCAACTTCAGATATACTTACAGAGGCTGGAAATCAACAATGTGAGTGAAAGTCAACTGAGGAAGAAATAAATGATGGTACTGTCTCCCTATCTCACCTTACAGCATTCAGACCCTGTCTTTGTATGTGCTCCAGAGAGTAACCAGGCCTCCAGAGCAAATGTAAGGGTATGCAGGGTGGAGATGGCATTGCCCTGCATTCAATTCTGCTGGTGAAAGCAATTCTATCTGCAAGTATTTCACCTTATGTTCTTCATCAAACAATCATTTATATAGTGCCTTTCATTTACAGAATTTTCTCAACACTGAATTAAGTCAGAATTATTCCAGTTTTACAAACTGAAAAAAGAGGACAGGAAACAGTGATCTGTGCTTGCTTTAGGTACCTTGTTAGCAGAGGTGAGCATGGAACATACAGTTCAAATTTAAGAATCTCTATCTAGACATCAGTACGAAATACTTTTAACTATCTCACATACTATTTGCATTAGCCATGTAATACTTGCAAACTAGCAGAAGGATTTCTAACTGTCAAAAGACGGAGTGGTTTTTGTTTTTTTAAAGAATACAACCTTAGATCCAATTAAAACTATGATATTAAGCCATAACATGGCGCACGGTGAGAACATTTGATATAGAAGGAGTTGCTTCAACAATGCTAACATTACATTTGACTCTGTTTTGTTTAAACATTTTGCAGTTCGTCAGCTGCATCGAGAATTCCTCAGGGCTGGAGCAAATGTTTTACAGACATTCACATTTTATGCCAGTGATGACAAATTAGAGAACAGGGGAAACTATGTAGCTGATAAAATTTCTGTAAGTAGATTCAACCACTTTTTATCAATATTTTTGACATGTAGACAGATTGTAGTAAAGAAATATGGTGCATCTTTATATGCCCTAATTTCCCCCCAAAAATGCAGACAAGTATACCAAGATGTAGTATGCTAAAATGAAAAGTTGCCTGAAGTGCAGTCCACGAAACAGAGACATCCCAAAGTCGTGGAAAATCAACACTGGTTAATGTTACTGCTCTTATTTGTCACAAATAATTTTCAAGTTATTTAATATTGCTGAAATCCTGTTGCTTTGTAATGCATGCGGAAGGCACATGACATAATTTTTAGTGCCTTCTCACTGGCAATCAGTGAGAAATAGCTTAAATATTTCTAATGTTTTAAATTTTCCTTAGGTATCTTTAAGTTTCCTTTTGGCACTTGCCTGCAACTTCTTATTACGAGTAAGCTGAAGGAGTGGGGTGGCAGATGCCTTTGTAAGGACTGAGAGGCATTCCTTGCTCCAAGATAGGTTGGGGGATCTTTGCAAAAGGGACTAAAAATATTTCCCTGTTCAGAAAGCATCACTCTTAATACATTAATTTGCTCTTCATTTTTACTTGGCTAGGATCGCCCACGTAATCAGCCATGAATCATTTCCTGCACTAAAACTGAATTTGCCATGAAAAACAGAGTGTCTATGTAAACTGAGGAATCATATTTATATTCTGATCAGTAGGAGTTATTTTCAGGAAATATTTAGACTCCAAAATAGAAACAAGAAATGTTTGTCATAGCCACATCTTTCTTGATTCTTTTTTGCCTCTTACAGGTTGGAAATGATTACAAATCCATAGTGATAACTTTGAGTGCTCTTTTTTTTCCTATATATCCAAAATAATGTAATATCAGGAAAAAAATCCCAAACCTTTCCCCTCTAACTACATATGAGCTTTCAGAAATGCATCTATGTATACATTTTATCTTCATTCACAGTCAAAAATCTAAAGTCTCATGGTGATTTGCTACATTAATACTGTATATTCTACACAGAAGGAAGACCCAGTGGTTACAGTGGGCTTTATGCCTAGGAAAATATGTATAGGATTGCAGCCCTAAAAATTTTAAACTGTGATATTTCACAATTCAATTATATACCTGCTATTTTAATATGTATATGGTTTCTTAGTACTGACATGTTAACTTCCTAGAACTTCAGTGTTACAGAATTAGAATGGATTAGAATTTCTCTGCCTTCTATGGTATGTTTAAAATAGCATATGCAAACATGAGATCTATATTAGAATCCACAGCTGTTCCTTCATAATATAAGACTCAAATTATCCATAGCTCAGAGAAGTGCTGGTACAACAGGAAGGAAGCATTGAATTAAACAACACATCCCACAAAGAAAATAGATCCAGCACCCAGCAATATTGATTTACGTAACTGCTCTAGGTCTTAATTTATAGTCCCTCCTTACATGTTGCCAAGGTGAATACCAACATTTTTTTTTTCAGTCTTTGCAAAGCATTGCCTAGTTCTTACCAATACTGCTTCTTCAAAAACATCATAAGACAAATCACTCAAGATTCTCTCTTGTCTAGTGTTTGGGTATATGTCATATGTATCATACTTACTCAGGGCTTTGATACTGAGTTACGTGGTCACAGTCATTGACTCTTGAACTGCAACTGTGAGAAATCCAAGTTAGAGTTCTCAGTGATCCATGAAACCAACTGGGTAACCTTGGCCTGTCAGCCTGACCTGTCTCACAGTATTGTCATTAACATGAAGTTGGGATGAAAAGATCAACATATATCACCTTGAACTCATTTGAGGAAAGGTGGGATAAAATTTTAACTAATAAATAAACAAATATCTGACTCCAGAAGACATTGTCTATTGTATCTGTCTGGAATCTAAGTCATTTGAGGAATAGTTGAAATAAATGGATGTGTCAAATCAGGAGTAGAGGAAAGCACTGTTGTATTCATTAACTGAAGTCTTGTCATATAAAAGATGGAGCTCAACTGTAAATCTACTACTGAAGATAGTGGGTATTAATAGTAAAGAAGCAGATTTGGGGGGGGGGGGGGATTAGGGAAAATTTCCTAAGGGCAAGAGCTCCATGACACTGTAACACACTGCCTGAGACAGTAGTGGATTGTTATTTGCTGGAGATATTTTTTCAGAGTCTATCAGAAAGCTTGCAGTTGTAAAATTATTGCACTGAGCAGCAGGTTAGATTAGATCCCTTCCAGTTCCAAAATTATATGATTCTGTATTGAGACCAAATATCTTGCACCTGCCCTCTGCCTATGTTTGAAATGCACCTAGTCTTCAAATTATTATTATACGTATTTGGGACCTTAGCTATGAAACAACATGGAAGTTCAATGTATTGCACTTGCCTAGCCTTCAAGTTATCAAAACATGCATGGTGCTATCAAAATTTTCTTTTCCTTGAGGGGCTGCAGTTGAGATACAGCAACTAAGGTTCATGACAGGCACTACAGAACACTGTTGGTGTAGAAATTAGTCCAGTGGCACTCATAGGTTGTAAACCTGATCTCTAAAGGAGAGTGTAAGGCCATCAAAAATACATTAACTTCCAGGTGCCTGTCAGAACATCCATGCTTCACATAGAATAGGCAAAAAAAAAAAAAAAATAGAGGCAGGTATCTCAGAATATTAAAGACGCCAGTTACCAAATGCATGAACAATTTCTTCTTAGCCATCTCATATAGGTATAACATGAGAAATATCATGCCATATCGATGGATCAGGAGCTTCCCAACATCATTTTCTGAAATCTTACAATTGAATGAAACCAGCAATGCAGTATGTCAGGTTCCTAGCCCAGATCAATAATCAGAAAATACATTACACAATGTCAGACACTCCACTCCTGTAATTATCTCCTTGCTTTGGTTGTCAGCCAAGATGAACAAGGTAGTTTCAGAATCTATGACAGAAGATAGGAAATAGCTGCCCAGAAACCTTTGGGTAGTGTGGGCGGCATATAAGTTAAATAAAAATAAATAAATAAATAAATAAATGGTTTCAAATCAACTTTGGGATGCTGGGCTGCTCCAATGAGCTTTAGCACTTTGTCTCCCAAATGGGATAATAACTAGTAAAATACTTAAATTAAATGACCTGTGTCCAAGAATAGTCGGCCACAGCTACAGGAGTGATCTTGCTAACCCCTGTTTTAAAGTTGTCAAAACAAAATGTTCTCTTATTGTAGCATTCAGCACCTCAATAAAAGCAAAGTGTGCTGCTTATATACCACCCCATAATGCTTAAAGCACTCTCTGGGCAGTTTATGTTAATTATGCAGGGAACACATTGCCCCCCAGCAAGCTGGGTACTCATTTTACTGACCTCAGAAAGATAGAAGGCTGAGTCAACTTTGAGCCGGCTACCTGGGATTGAACCCCGGGTCATGAGCACAGCTTTGGCTGCAGTACAGCAGTTTAACCATTGCACCACAAGGCTCAACTATTTGGCCAGTTCCCCAGGCCGTTTCTATTCCTGATGAAGAACAAAGAACCAAACCTTTTTCACTGTTCTGTTACTGAAAATTGCCCCTTTCTTTGTGACATTGTACTATGCAGATTGATAAAGTATGAAGCACATCAGCTAAATATATGTACTTTTAATTGATTCCCCCCCCCCTCGCAATAAGAGTGGGATAATCACATAGTATAAATTCTCACCGATAGTACTTCCATACTTTTAGGGCCAGAAAGTGAATGAAGCTGCTTGTGACATCGCAAAAGAAGTGGCTCAAGAAGGGGATGCTTTGGTGGCGGGAGGTGTCAGTCAAACACCTTCATATTTAAGCAGTAAGAGTGAAGTCGAAGTGAAAGCAATATTTCGAAAGCAGCTTGACATTTTTATCAAAAAGAATGTGGACTTCTTAATTGCAGAGGTAAATGAAATTACTTAATAATCTATAAATGTTGGCACTGAAACCTTGAAGTGTTGTTGCTTTGGGCATCTGTGCTCTGAAAATGAAAAGCAGAAATTCATTTGTCATAATATATAGAGTGTATATGCTTTTTACTAAGATGGGTGTACGTTTTTGTTTCTGAGAAAGAGGTTTAACGTTTAAGAACATGGCTTACCAGCTTTTGTTCTAGTGAAAGGCTGCTCACACAATGGGGCTTTAAGTTTTACAGCTTGCTGTACTCCTCCAAAAAGCAGGTCCTGAGTACAGGGTTTTTAGGAAAGTTCTAGAATGTTATAAGAGGGCTCTGTGAAACAGGAGAAACTGAACATTAGATGGAGGAAAAACATGCTTGGTGGGGGGTATATATGAGGCTGCATAGGGAAAGGGGATGGAAAAATTATTTGCTTAAACATATGTTGTGGTTTACCCTGAGGTTGAAAGTAATTTAATTTTTGACTAAAGATAGCCATACGAAATATTTGAAATTCCTGGATGTTTGATTTTAAAAAAACTGTTATTGGTTTTAGGTTTTCATCTGTATTTTTATACCAGCTGCAGTGTTTCATCTGTATTCATTATACCCCATTTTTAATTTAACGCTTTAGTATTTTGAACATGTTGAAGAAGCTGTTTGGGCAGTTGAAACCTTAAAAGAGTCTGGGATGCCAGTTGCAGCTACTCTGTGTATTGGTCCAGAAGGAGACATGCATGGTATACTCCCTGGAGAATGTGCTGTTCGACTTGTAAATGCTGGTAAGACTATATTTCTCACCTACTGACTCATGGGGAAGGAAGTATCATCTGTCTAAGATGAGCTGACAATAACTCAACAAAAGTAAGCATAGTCTGTACAAGAAGATGTAGAATGACGGGAAGTTGACAGGGCTGGCCCTATCATTAGAGGGAGGCAGACGGGAAGCGCAATGGGAACATCATTTCTGTTCCTCTAGCAGCCACATATTGTTTCGTCATATTGTAGCGTGGAGCTGTTTATGCCACACAGTGATGGGATTTTCATGTTACCGCGAATTCATAACAAAACATGAAGGCTCTTTGGTTTCATGTTTTTAATTGATTCCCCAAAGAGAGCCTTTTAAACATGAATGCTTTGTGTTAACAAAAGTTTCATGTTCTTTTGCGTTTCCCTCTTTTGTTTACCCTTTTTTGCACCCCTTGTCTGTCAAATTGCCCAAGAAATTTCCATCAAAAAGTATTGTGAGGACTCTTGTCAGCAAATCAGACAGTCCAGAGGGAAGTAAGGATTTCAAATTTCTAAAACGGTCAGTCACTCTGCCCCTGATTGGCCGGCTGGGAGTCCCTCTCTGTCAGTTGCAGAGAAACTCCAACTTGCTACCGAAGCAGCTGGTGATGGCCAGGTTGATAGGCCCGCTCTTGCCCCTCCCTCTCCTTGCCCCCATGCACCTCCTTGGTGTGACCATCTCAGGCCCAACATGTCCCAGAGAAAAGAGCCAAGGCAAAGAGGATACTTAGTGGTGGTAGCGGATACCCCATGAACAGTATAAAAAAATGAACAAGCAGGAGTACAGCTTCATCATCTCTCCCTATCTGTGTTTCAGTAATGGATCCTTCAGTAGTATAATGCCTCCAGCCTGATATGGTAGTAGTTTTCAGTTATAGATATAAGAATTGTTTTTATCTTGCTGATTATTATTTTCTGAATATGTTTAGCAACATGGCATTTTAATACCATGTTGCAATTAACCTGGATATATTTAAGACATGAAGCCACAACTGACATGGTCTACCAAGATCAAATCTGAAATGAGATTTCCCTATCTGTGTGTTCTAAACTAGATAAGGAGATAGCCAGAAAATAATGCATGTCTGTAATGCTAGAAGCGACATTGTAAAATACAGGGCATCTGAACTATATCCAACTTGTACTAAGATCTTACATTTCCAGCATTACAGATATAGCATTATTGTAGATTTTAATTGTTGTTTTTATCGGTTTGTAATATTTTGTGAGCCGCCCTGAGTAGACTCTTGTCTAGAAGGGTGGGATAAAAATCCAATAATAAATAAATAAATACATTATCTTACTTTTGCCGCCTTTTGTTTCTATCCATATATGTGTATGTCAAAAGCAAGCAAGAAAGCATAACATTAAAAAGGGTCAGATACATGCCAAGCAATTACATTTAGAATGTTAAATTGTAGTTCATTTTTTATTTATGGAACACTTTCCTTCTCATTTGTTAGGTGCTTCTATTGTTGGAGTAAACTGCCATTTTGATCCAACTACTTGCCTCAAAACTCTGAAACTCATGAAGGAAGGCTTGGCAGCTGCAAAATTAAAAGCACATTTGATGTCACAACCACTTGCTTTTCATACACCTGACTGTGGGAAGCAAGGTTTTATTGATCTACCAGAATTTCCCTTTGGTAAGCCTTGAATGTTTTTGCTTTTGATCAATATCAAGTTGAGAGAAAGGTAACATAATATATCAGCTATAAGAAGGAAATCAGGCCACAAATCACACAGTCTCCAGTGTCTATATACGAATGCTATGAGTATGGGAAGCAGACAAGAAGAACTGGAAATCTTAATTCAGAAGGGTAAATATGACTTGATTAGGGATAACTAAAACTTGGTGGGATGACTTCCATTACTAGAGTATGGCAATTGAAGGATATAAACTTTCAGAAAGAATAGAAGGGGAAATAGAGTTGTATTTTATGTCAAACATGCATATTCCTGCACAGAAATACACAAGGAGGAGCTGGGTTGTCCTATTGAGAGCATCTGGATTAATATAATCAGGGCAAAAGAAGAAGAAGAAGAAACATGCAAGAATTTCAAAGAGAGATGATGTGGTGGTAGTAATGGGAGGTTTCAATTATCCTTATATCTTTTGAGAGGCAAGGTCTGACAAATATATTTATTTATTTATTTTTACATTGCTCTGGGTGGTTTACAGATTAAAATTTAGAACTCCACACAACCCCACATTACAATCAATATGGCAATTCACCGCTATAGATCTAAAATTAATGTAAAATACAAGGACAAACAATTAAAATTAATATTAAGAGTATCCATGGAATATGTAATTGAAGGCAGCATCGTATAATTCTCTTTTCACTAATTTCCTGAATATTAGGAGGGAAGGAGGCTGGCGTATCTCAGCAGCTTGTTCCAAAGATTGGGTGCTAAATATGGCCCTTCCAAGAAATTCCTGACCTGTTGCTGACAATTTTCTCCCCAAAAAAGTTGAGGAAGAAACTAGAGGATTGGCTATCCTTAACTTGATTCTAACCAAGAAGACCTGGTGAATGAAGTGATAGTAAGGGGAACTCTTGGAGTGGGGGCGAGTTTCCATGTCCTACCTGAGTTCTTGGTTTCAAAGGAAGCAAAAGTGGACTATAGCCATATATGCATGCTGGATTTTAAGAAAGCCAGTTTTAATAAACTCTGAACAATGATAAGTAAGGTCCCATAGCAGGAGATCCCAACAAGAAAAGCAGTCCTCTCCCTGCCCCTCACTTGTACTTCACCTTTGTCGGGAGGGCCATTATTCTATGATTCTATGAAATATAATCAAGGTTGCATTTTCATTACATTTTATGATTATAGGTTGCCTCGAACACTACTTAGTATTAAAAAGGTGGGATACAAATGTAATAAGTAATAATAACAGATCCTCCTGTTTTCCCAATGTAGACAGAAAAGGTGATTTCTGTTAGAAAAATTGTTAAGAAGTCTTTTCTCTCTCCTTCTGTTGAAATATGTATTTGAGGACATACACTTTCATATACAATTAGTTGACCTTTATTTTCTGAGCTTGGGCTTTGAGTCACAGTGGGGAGGTTACCCTTAACGCTTAAAAGGTGAAATTAGCAGTAAGCAGACAACAGACCAAAATATTTTTTTTAAGTGTGTGTGCATGTGTGTATTTTCATTACAGATGTAGAGATGTAAATGGTAGGTATGGGGACTTTACAGATGGAACATAGTTTGAATCCTTGCCTCCCACAGACAATCAATAGTGGCCATGCTCCTAATGCCTAGTTTCCCAGTTGAAGCACAAGGTGATGCATTTCCACCTGCTCCTCCATCCTTCTTCTGCAGAGATGGAGGTTGAGTATCAAAATCCTGGAAGTGCTGGTTCACAAATTTTCATTTCATGTGTTTCTCACCAGGGGAAGATGAGAGGGAGTGAATTAAAAAGCACTCTCTCTCTGAGAGCCCCAGCTGTGGTTGGATAATTGTCTCTTTTCCTACCCTGTGCATGGAAAGAGAAGTCATCTGCTGGCAGTCCTAGGTAAAGCCTGGAACAGGAAGCTGGGAGGTAGTTGGATGATTACCCACCCCACCCCCCACCCCGCAAGTGGGATTGTTTCTTTCAGTTGAACATGATATACAGGAAGCACTAAACAATGTATCAAACCATCTTGCCCTTTTTGTTGAAGCCTCTGCTTCTGGATAGATGATGCATAATGCTAGCAGTAATACCATATTGTGTAGCTACTTCATCTTTTCCTCTGTAATGGATTTTTGATTTTAAGAAAGAAAACAGAAGAAACCATGAAAAAACATGGGAGGGTAGCAAATAGAAAATGTTACTATCACAAACCCTCATACATGTTTATATCATAGTGAGTTGAAATAATTGTATATCATTGTAGCTCTGGAGCCCAGGATTCTCACCAGATGGGATGCACACAAATATGCAAGGGAGGCCTATGACTTAGGGATCCGATATATTGGAGGATGTTGTGGGTTTGAACCATATCACATCAGAGCCATTTCTGAGGAACTGGCCCCTGAAAGAGGGTTTTTACCACGTGCTTCTGAAAAACATGGCAGCTGGGGAAATGGGCTGAGCATGCATACCAAACCATGGGTCAGAGCAAGGTAAGTATATTTTTAACTCAGGTATGTAACTAGCCCCCTAAACATATTTCCTTTAAGAAATTTGTTGTCTCAGCAAATTACCGAGAAGTAGTAAGCTCTGTGACGTTATATAGAACTATGTGTGTTAGCACTTTTGGAGGGGAAATGATATCCCAAACGAGCAAAGCAAGAAGAAAAGTGCAATATCTTCGTCAGCATATAAATTAAAGATCAGTTGATTAGTCAGCATGGGAATTAAGTTCAAATTAATATCAGTTCTCATTAAGGTAAATTTTCTCCAGCTCATTCTAGAGCAACTTCTATCCAACAGTTATGCAATTTTAAAACCCATTGAAATTTGCTGCTCTCATCACATGCGTTAGGTAACTTTTCTGTGTAGAATAAATCTGAGATGATTGAATTCAATCTGAATTGTTGTTGTTTAGTCGTTAAGTCGTGTCTGACTCTTCGTGACCCCATGGACCAGAGCACGCCAGGCCCTCCTGTCTTCCACTGCCTCCCGGAGTTGGGTCAAATTCATGTTGGTAGCTTCGATGACACTGTCCAACCATCTCGTCCTCTGTCGTCCCCTTCTCCTCTTGCCTTCACGCTTTCCCAGCATCAGGGTCTTTTCCAGGGAGTCTTCTCTTCTCATGAGATGGCCAAAGTATTGGAGCCTCAGCTTCAGGATCTGTCCTTCCAGTGAGCACTCAGGGTTGATTTCCTGCAAAATGGATAGGTTTGTTCTCTTTGTAGTCCAGGGGACTCTTAAGAGTCTCCTCCAGCACCACAATTCAAAAGCATCAATTCTTCAGCGGTCAGCCTTCTTTGTGGTCCAGCTCTCACTTCCATACATCGCTACTGGAAAAACCATAGCTTTGACTATGCGGACCTTTGTCGGCAAGGTGATGTCTCTGCTTTTTAAGATGCTGTCTAGGTTTGTCATCGCTTTCCTCCCAAGAAGCAGGAGTCTTTTAATTTTGTGGCTGCTGTCACCGTCTGCAGTGATCATGGAGCCCAAGAAAGTAAAATCTGTCACTGCCTCCATATCTTCCCCTTCTATTTGCCAGGAGGTGATGGGACCAGTGGCCATGATCTTAGTTTTTTTGAGGTTGAGCTTCAGACCATTTTTTGCACTCTCCTCTTTCACCCTCATTAAGAGGTTCTTTAATTCCTCCTCACTTTCTGCCATCAGAGTGGTATCATCTGCATATCTGAGGTTGTTGATATTTCTTCTGGCAATCTTAATTCCGGTTTGGGATTCATCCAGTCCTGCCTTTCGCATGATGTATACTGCATATAAGATAAATAAGCAGGGAGACAATATACAGCCTTGTCGTACTCCTTTCCCAATTTTGAACCAATCAGTTGTTCCATATCGAGTTCTAACTGTTGCTTCCTGTCCCACATCTAGATTTCTCAGGAGATAGATAAGGTGGTGAGGCACTCCCATTTCTTTAAGAACTTGCCATAGTTTCTTGTGGTCCACACAGTCAAAGGCTTTTGCGTAGTCAATGAAGCAGAAGTAGATGTTTTTCTGGAACTCTCTGGCTTTCTCCATAATTCAGCGCACGTTAGCAATTTGGTCTCTAGTTCTTCTGCCCCTTCGAAATCCAGCTTGTACTTCTGGGAGTTCTCGGTCCACATACTGCTGAAGCCTACCTTGTAGGATTTTGAGCATAACCTTGCTAGCGTGTGAAATGAGTGCAATTGTACGGTAGTTGGAGCATTCTTTGGCACTGCCCTTCTTTGGGATTGGGATGTAGACCGATCTTTTCCAATCCTCTAGCCACTGCTGAGTTTTCCAAACTTGCTGGCATATTGAATGTAGCACCTTAAAAGCGTCATCTTTAAGATTTTAAATAGTTCAACTGGAATGCCATCACCTCCACTGGCTTTGTTGTTAGCCATGCTTTCTAAGGCCCACTTGACTTCACTCTCCAGGATGTCTGGCTCAAGGTCAGCAACCACACTATCTGGGTTGTCCGGGACATCCAGATCTTTCTGGTATAATTCCTCTGTGTATTCTTGCCACCTCTTCTTGATGTCTTCTGCTTCTGTTAGGTCCCTACCATTTTTGTCCTTTATCATGTCCATCTTTGCACAAAATGTTCCTTTAACATCTCCAATTTTCTTGAACAGATCTCTGGTTTTTCCCTTTCTATTATATTTCTCTATATCTTTGCACTGTTCATTTAAGAAGGCCCTCTTGTCTCTCCTTGCTATTCTTTGGAAATCTGCATTCCATTTTCTGTAACTTTCCCTATCTCCCTTGCATTTTGTTTCCCTTCTCTTCTCTGCTATTTGTAAGGCCTCGTTGGACAGCCACTTTGCTTTCTTGCATTTCCTTTTCTTTGGGATGGTTTTTGTTGCTGCCTCCTGTACAATGTTACGAGCCTCCATCCATAGTTCTTCAGGCACTCTGTCCACCAAATCTAGTTCCTTAAATCTGTTCTTCACTTCCACTGTGTATTCATAAGGGATTTGGTTTAGATTATACCTGACTAGCCCAGTGGTTTTTCCTACTTTCTTCAGTTTAAGCTTGAATTTTGCTATAAGAAGCTGATGATCAGAGCCACAATCAGCTCCAGGTCTTGTTTTTGCTGACTGTATAGAGCTTCTCCATCTTTGGCTGCAGAGAATATAATCAATCTGATTTCGGTATTGCCCATCTGGTGATGTCCATGTGTAGAGTCGCCTCTTGTGTTGTTGGAAAAGAGTGTGATGACCAGCTTGTTCTCTTGACAAAACTCTATTAGCCTTTGCCCTGCTTCGTTTTGAACTCCAAGGCCAAACTTACCTGTTGTTCCTTTTATCTCTTGACTCCCTACTTTAGCATTCCAGTCCCCTAGAATGAGAAGAACATCTTTCTTTGGTGTCAGTTCTAGAAGGTGTTGTAAGTCTTCATAGAATTGGTCAATTTCAGCCTCTTCCGCATCGGTAGTTGGTGCATATACGTGGATTACTGTGATGTTGAAAGGTCTGCCTTGGATTCGTATTGAAATCATTCTATCATTTTTGAGATTGTATCCCAGTACAGCTTTTTCCACTCTTTTATTGACTATGAGGGCTACTCCATTTCTTCTACGGGATTCTTGCCCACAATAGTGGATATGATAATCGTCTGAATTGAATTCGCCCATTCCCATCCATTTTAGTTCACTGACGCCCAGGATGTCAATGTTTATTCTTGCCATCTCTTGTTTGACCACATCCAGCTTACCAAGGTTCATAGATCTCACATTCCAGGTTCCTATGCAGTCTTTTTCTTTGCAGCATCGGACTTTCCTTTCACTTCCAGGCACGTCCGCAGCTGAGCGTCCTTTCGGCTTTGGCCCAACCACTTTATTAGCTCTGGAGCTACTCGTACTTGTCCTCCGCTCTTCCTCAGTAGCATGTTGGGCGCCTTCCAACCTGAGGGGCTCATCTTCCAGCGTCATATCTTTTAGCCTTTTGTTTCTGTCCATGGAGTTTTCTTGGCAAAGATACTGGAGTGGCTTGCCAGTTCCTGCTCCAGGTGGATCGCGTTTAGTCAGAACTCTCCACTATGACCTGTCCGTCTTGGGTGTCCCTGCACGGCATAGCCCATAGCTTCTCTGAATTACTCAAGCCCCTTCGCCACGACAAGGCAGCAATCCATGAAGGGGTCTCTGGCCCCTACTAGTGGCTAATTCTGGTAAATACATCATGAAAATACATATAAATACATATTTCTTTTTTTTTTTAATTTAATATTTTCAGGCAACAAATAAGTGAATCTGCAGATACTAATCCTGTGGATAGGAGGGTCCTACTGTAATTCTTAAAATACCCTTGTTTCGAATTGCTCTGGACATAAAGATACCACCTGGTCAAAAATTAAAGTTTCCATTAGTATTTGATTCCAGATGCCCATTCCTTGTAAGTGTGATATGCACAATAAAATGACTTGATGCTTACATATATGGGTTAAGGATTGTAAAGGTCTAAGACTGCAGAAGGGTTTTTTTATGCCTTTATCAGTGTGTATGACTAAGGACAAGAATCTCTTGACTCCCTACTTTAGCATTCCAGTCCCCTATAATGAGAAGAACATCTTTGGTGTCAGTTCTAGAAGGTGTTGTAAGTCTTCATAGAATTGGTCAATTTCAGCCTCTTCAGCATCGGTGGTTGGTGCATAAACTTGGATTACTGTGATGTTGAATACTTGCTTTTTTAATGCATATGCTAAGGCCCTGGTCACATGAGGGAAATGTTCTCTAGTTATCCACCAGTTATACTGATTTTTTTCCCCTGGTCACATAATGCATAGTCAAGATTGAAACATTTTCCACTCCCTGAGAGGCTTGTGTTATTTTGTACTTCTGTTGTACTTGTGCATTCCTTACTGGGTTTGCTTATGTGCATGACCTGCCCTGATGCCCTCTCGGCTTGACTTCTCTGTTCCAGTGTCCAATGGATATACAGTGACATACAGTGGTCCAGTGTCCATTGTGCACAATGTGTTTCTGCAGGATGAACCAGTGCAATGGAGGACACTTCTCAAAACAGAAAAAACCCTTAGACATATATTGATATATCAATAAATGATTATTTTAAAAAAAATTGAAGGCATAAATGGATCGTTGAGGATAGAGAGAAAATAAACCGGCAACAGTGTGTAGCCAGCCACATCGATTCAAAGAGGAGGAAATAGATCACTGCTGCTAAAAGTGCTTGGGACATTAATATACATAGTATATACATCGTGTCACTGCAATCCAATACAATAGAGGTATGGAAAGTATCGGAAGAACTACAGAACACTACTGTGTGCTGTTGTCCTCCTGATTGCAGCTAAAACACAATTCAGAAAAATGATCCACACAGCCTGGAACATAATTGTGAAGCTTGTGGAAGGTCTTGAAACCTCACTCAACCAACACCACAATTTGTAATAAGTGTGTGTTTTAGGTTCAGAATGGTTTTGCTTTAATTCAATCTGTACTGGACTCATTAGTTTCAACAACTAAATACATTTCTAGTGACATACTGGATGTATCCCAGAAAGCCTAAATAATCAAAACAGGCCTTAGAACCAGCAATCTTTAATGACAATCTGTTGACTGTCAGAATAATATATTTTGTAAGTTGATTAATACAATAGGATTTGTTTCTTTGTACCTAGAGCTAGGAAAGAGTACTGGGAGAATCTGCTGCCTGCTTCAGGCCGCCCGTATTGTCCATCACTGTCACATCCAGATAACTGGGGAGTGACCAAAGGAGATGATGAGCTGATACAGCAGAAAGAAGCAACAACTGAACAGCAACTGAAAGAACTCTTCAACAAAGAGAAATTCAAATCTAAAGTTGTGGCTTAAATTATTAGCAATATCATATGTACTAAACCAACTATATAAATGGATAATTGACAATAAATGAGAAGATACAGTACTAGGGACAGAATTTGCTAATCACAAGCATAATTATAATAAATTACAATTATGTAATATCATCTTTATGAAAAGTACTCTTAGCCATATGAATTTATGTGAAATTTAAGATTTTAAAGCACACGTTAACATTTCATTAAGTCCAATTCACAAAATGCAGAGAAAGTTCTTCCTCCTCTAGTCCTCTTGAAATAATTTCAAGAATTCAGCCTGCACTAAGAGTTTCATGGAGGGAGGAAAGTTATTTTGCCTCAGCTGACAAGATTTGGGAGGATATTATAGGGGACAGGAAAACAAGAAGTGAAGGCAGGAGACTCTGAATATCCAGGTGTTTCAAAACACTCAGGTGTGGCCCATTTGGGTCTCCCCATTCATACCCCTGAAACCTCCAAGAGACAAAGGGCCATTCTGCAACTGAAGCACCTTTTCTATTGGCAGAGTAGCACTTACCAAGTTTCTTACAGTTCTTTAGCTTTTCAGTTGTTAGCTGTTCCAATTGCTAGCAACCCTTCAGTTTCTCAGTAAGCCACATAGAATTCAGTAGCTGCCTAGTGAATGTATCTACAATTGCATTTCAGCTTTCTCTGAATTGTGCCTTCTTTCTTAGATTAAGAGGATTTATCTCTCCTGCCCTAGGCAGAGCACTGTTTCTGAGACCCAAAATCTGTGACTACTGAAGGAAATGTATTGCACAGTGTAAGAATCTGTAAGATATAATTTCACTACAACTGTATAAACTTAATGGGAAATGGAAGAACATGGTACCAGAAATGTACAGTCTGTTTTTCAAATATTTCCTAGCTACAGTAACCATGACTTCATCAGTGAGTATGAGAAATCCATTCCAATAAATCTCTTTGGTGAACCTGAGATGATTTTTCGCATATTTACTTATATAATGATGTCAGTGGGCTTTTGCCAGCTTTAAAAATTAAGTTTCCATTGGTGTGAGGAACCAACAAGATCAGATGTTACAATATTTAACATGTTAACAGTTCTGACATGTATCTACTGTAATTAGAACTAAAATAAGAGGCTCAGCACAACACTTCGGTGGTCTTTGTATCCAATAGCAACGTTCTATGTTTGTCAATAAAGATCTGTAAATTAAGTTAGTGTCAGCTGTTATAACAATTATATTGTAGTTAGGAAAAAAGGTAGACAATAGTTTAACTTGGATTGTGGTTTAAATAGTACTCACTATGAATATATACAACCTGTCATTATTGTAACTCTGATCTAAATGATGACAAATAGCAGAGAAATGTGTACACATACAAGGGGCATTGTTTTTGCAACTTTAAGGCAGAAATTGCCAACTTCAGCAGATCTGAAAGCCAATGTCACTTCCCTCTCTGTCCCAAGACTGCACCGCCTCCTTCCCCTTATTGGGGTTTTTGCAATATGTGAGATGTTCAACAAGTGGATTGCCGTTGCTATCTCCACAATGAGTTTCTGTGGAAAAGCAGGGATTTTAATCCAGGCTGCCCTAAATCCTTGTTTGACACTCTATATTATGCCACATTGCCTTTCAAAACACTCAGGTAGCACAAAATTGTACTGTAGACCTAAACTTCAGTTCCTTCCTCCCTTGCATCATTCTTCAAAAAAACATATTTTCCTCATTGTTCTAGAGCAACAGGTAGTCTTTCAGCAGGAACTGATTCTGCAGGATTTGTGTTTGTACTCTCCTTGCACACAATGAATGTACTAGGCTAGAATTTTCAGAGTCCCAAGGAAGAGCAAGTTGGATTAAGTAATTTCATCATTCTCAATTATAGCTCCTTAGTTTAAATAGAGAATCCTCCAAGTATACTGTATTCTGGTAATATGCAAACTCACAAACATATCTGGAATAGGGAGTTTTACTCTTAAAATTATCTGTCTGTAATCACTGGCTGGATAGTTAGGTAGTTAGGTTCCTGATTGTGGAACCCAAGGTTGGTAGATCAATTCCCCACTGCCTAGAGGAGAGGCAGCCTGTGTGGCCTTGGGCAAGCTGCACAGTCCCAGGGTGCCCTAAGAAAAAGGGAACAAAACACTTATGACTTCTCTATACTTAGAAAATCCTGGAAATGGTTGCCATAAAACAGAACTGACTTGATGGTACTTGATTATCAGCTTCCAGTGTAGTGTATTAGTGTGACAAACTAGATTCAAGTCTCCTCTTGGCCATTGCAATTCACTTAGTGGAGACACTGGTAAAACCACTCCTAAATATCTCGCATAATTTGAAAACTACTAGGGTCACCATAAATTGGATGCAACTTGGCAGCATGTGACAACAATATACTTTCATTAGTTCATTATTGTGAGAACCTTAGTCTATAAATAAGTAAAGTTTTAATAATACAAAATGGACTGCCCATACCTGCTCATTGCCTCACTGATACCTCTGACAAAGAACAAACAGGAAGTTCAGAACAGTTGAGGATTTATTGAACTAAAATAAATGTGGGATAATAACCTCATGAACATATTAGTATGATCATATTAGTATGATAGCACATGATTTAGAAGAATGTCTCATTAAGGCTACAATCGTATACATTTGCCTAGGAGTAAAATAGGTTGAACTCAATAAAGTTTATATCTGAGTAGGCATGCATATAAATGTATTGGCATGTGTTACTCATGACAGCCTGGGAAACTTCAAGTGAATCAAAATTTGTAATTGGTGATGCCCTGAAGTAAACTAAATAATTAAAAACAGATTGTTTTAAAACATATTTTAAATCTGTCCTTAAGTCATTCACATAAAATACATAGCTTTCTTTTCTTCATAAATCATTGCACATTTGTTTGCCATTTATGGCAACAATGCAGCTCACCTCTGTCACGGACTGTAATGTAATAGCATCATTGTTCTGATTTCATGCACTGATGTTACCTCTAAATTAGTATATACTGACTACATAGATTGGTCAGTTTTTCACAAAAGAAAGTGCAGCACATGCTTAGCTTTATACCAGGGCATTTACGGGATGCTGCCATTCTGTGTTATCAGAAATAGGGTGAACAATGAGAGTTTCATAATTCAATACAGAAGCTTCTTTTTTCCTATTTGAAGATAAGTCAATTTTTACAGCAAATTGAACAATATTAGTGGATATGTAGTAGTTTTATATTAATGAATGAATACTTTATTGCTTTGTAATCTTGAAAACAGTATTTGAAATCTAATGTAAGTACATGTAAAAAAGCATAAAAAACGTCTCGGCCTTTTGGTTAACATCAAGTGTAGTTGTATATATACATCTGAAAACTCTAGTTGTTTCTTTCCTTCTCCAGAACTGAAGACAAGAAATGTGAATGAAACCATTGGCTGAAATAAAAATGCATTAGCAGAATATACATGTCTACGTATAAAGGCCTTCTCCTTATGCTTATGGGCAGACAGTGCTGGGCTGTTTCTTAACGGCCATTCCGGTTCTTTAAAAAGCATTTTTCAGAGCGTGAATCAAGCCAAAAAGTCCAGTGGATATCACCTTAAATTACAGGGAATAGGCAGAAGTAGGTTGTCAGCTGGTCTGGATCATAAATAGTTCTGAGGACTCTAGGCAAGGCAAATATGGGTTTATGTATCAAGTATTTTAATGAGTTGTCTCCCACAAGCTGACTGTCTGAGCCTGCAAAATTTCTAGATCTCAGCATGAGGATCACTCAGCAAGGTGAGACATAGCATTTCTGCATAGGAACATTGTGTGTGTGTCTCTTTGAGATACAAGGCAGTCTTAGACAATAACATCATATTTGGCTAGAATTCTTCAATGGGAATTCCTCCTCCTGTCCCCCTGTTCCACAGCTTTCTGCACTGCCTAAAAATCTGGTCCAGATGATTTCATAAATTTTCCCAGGATATGCAAGATATCTGCAGGAAGAAGGGGGATTTCTCCGTCCCAGTTCTGTTGAAAAAAATTGCTTCCATAAGTGAATCTAGACAAAAATAAAAACAAAAAAGTGGAAAACAAAAATGTTGTAGCACCTTAAAGACTAACTTTCATGTATACATCAATTTCTTTAGACAAGAAAGCTCACATTAAAATATAAGCCTTTAAGGTGGCACAACATTTTTGTTTTCTCTTTTTTATTTTTTTCTTCTTGTAAGGATATGCTTGCACAGACCAGAGCAGTTACTTCTTTGAAAACATTCGTTAAGTGAAACACTGTTGGAACCGAGGCATTATCTTTAAACCAATCTCATATTGGCTGATACTTCAGACTGAAGATGCCTTTAGATGAACTGTCATTTGACAGCCCTTTAAATAGATAGTGTGGCCATTTATATTTATATGAAAAATAAAAGATCAGCCGGCCTTCCACTCTAAAACTGGTGCTGTTGAATGCCAGGTCTGTGTCCAATAAATCCCAGATTATTCAAGATCTTATTCTGGAGGAGGATGCAGACCTGGCGTGTATAACCGAGACTTGGGTAGGCGGGGAAGGGGGAGTTCCCCTAACCCTTGCCTGTCCCCCCGGTTACGCAGTCCAGCACCAGGGTAGACTGGAGGGGCGGGGTGGGAGTAGCCATTGTTTATAGAAACACTCTAGAGGTTACTAGGCGCTCTTCTGTGGTGAAGCCAGGTCTGGAGGCCCTCCACGTGTCTGTTGGGGCCAGGGATGGTATTGGGATCTTGCTGGGTTACCGCGCTCCCCGCGACCCAGCCACCTCCTTACCGGAGCTGGCGGACTTTGTCTCTGCGGCACTATTGGAGTCCCCGAGGCTTTTGGTCCTGGGCGACTTCAATGTGCATGCGGAGGCAGGGGTTTCCGGTCCAGCTCTTGAGTTCTTGGAAACCATGGCTTCCTTGGACATGTCCCAACATGTCAACGGTCCCACACATGTGGGCGGCCATATGCTAGACCTGGTATTTTCCACCGAGAAGAGCGAGTGTGGTCTGATGGTGACTGACCTGGTGTCGGTCCCCTTGTCATAGTCAGACCATCACCTAATAAAATGTAACCTCTCCGTGGCACTTCCTCTCTGCAGGGAGCAGGGACCTATTTTGATGGTCCGCCCTCGAAGGTTACTGGATCCATTACGATTCCAGGATACCATGAGAGGGATTCCAGCTGATCTGTCTGGCGCTCCTGTCAAAGCTCTGGTTGACGGCTGGATTGCCGCCGCAACTAGGGCCGTAGACACGATCGCTCCTAAAAGCCCTCTCCGTCGCAGAGCTCGGCCAGGGGCCTGGTATAATCAGGAACTACGAGCTATGAAGCGAAATAGGAGACGGCTAGAGTGCTCTTGGAGAGAAAAACCGACGGATTATAATAAAAGAGCTGTCAGGATCGCAACTAACCATTACCTGACTAAGGTGAAGGCTGCTAGAAGATCACACTTCGCTGACCGGATAAGCGAAGCTTCAAATCAGCAGGCGGAACTTTTCCGTATAGTTCACGATCTATCCAGAATTGGTCTGGGTGATGGGCCTCCCATTAATATCTCACCTGATCAATTTGCAGCATTTTTAAAATCTAAAGTGGAGGCCATCCACCGGGATCTCTCTCCTTTTTTAAATACAGTGGATCGAGCAGGGATGTCCAGCGCTCCGCCTTGCCCGGTGAGACTTGAATTCTTTCAGCCTGTGACGCCAGATTTGGTGGACAAAGTGCTTGATCGCTGTCGGGCCACCACCTCCTCCCTTGACCCTTGCCCGGCCTGGCTAATCAAAGCAGCCAGGCCTATAACAACTGAATGGGCCACTGTGATAATTAATGGGTCTCTCCTTGAGGGCAAGGTTCCTCCTGCCCTCAAGGAGACACTCATTAGGCCCATTAGGAAGAAACCAAATTTGGCGGCGGACGACATTGGCAACTATAGGCCCGTCGCCAATGTTTCTTTCCTTAGCAAAGTGGTGGAGAGGGTGGTGGCTGATCAGCTGCAGGCTCTTTTGGATGAAACCAATGCCCTGGACCCGTTTCAGTCGGGCTTCAGGCCGCGCTACGGTACGGAAACGGCACTGGTCGCACTGTTGGATGACCTGTTGAGGGAGGCTGACAGGGGTAAAACATCTCTGTTGGTCCTCCTCGACATCTCGGCGGCCTTTGATACCGTCGACCACGGTATCCTCCTGGGGAGGCTCTCTGAGTTGGGAATTGGTGGCTTGGCGTTTGCCTGGCTCCGTTCCTTCTTGGAGAACCGTCCCCAGAGAGTACAGCTTGGGGAGAGTGTCTCGGCCCCGTGGAGTCTCAATTGTGGGGTTCCGCAGGGTTCGATCATCTCCAATGCTGTTTAACATCTATATGAGGCCGCTGGGAGGGGTCATCAGGGGGTGTGGGGCTTCGTGCCATCAGTACGCTGATGACACCCAGCTCTACATCTCTTTTTCACCTTCCTCAGTGGATGCCGTCCCATCCCTTGAGCGCTGCCTGGAGGCTGTACTGCGGTGGATGCAGGAGAATGGGCTGAGGCTGAACCCAGACAAGACGGAGGTCCTGAGGGTGGGTGTCCCCTCCATCTGTGGTTTGGGAAACTCCCTCTCTTTTGGGGGGGTGACTCTCACCGCAAAGAGTGAGGTTCGCAGCTTGGGAGTACATCTGGACCCGGCGCTCACCATGGAGACCCAGGTGGCGTCAGTGGTCCGCTCTGCCTATTTTCATCTGTGACGGATTGCCCAGCTGCGTCCCTATCTTGATGTTGGGGCGCTCACCACTCTGGTCCATGCGCTCGTAATCTCGAGATTAGACCACTGTAACGCGCTCTACATGGGGCTACCTTTGGGGTTGTTGCGGAAACTTCAAATGGTGCAAAATGCGGCGGCCAGACTCCTTAGTGGGACGAGAAAATACCAGCACATCTCTCCCATGCTGGCCGCCTTGCATTGGCTGCCCATTCGTTTCCGCATCCACTTCAAAGTGTTAATGATGACTTATAAAGCCCTAAACGGTTTAGGACCTCGATACATGGTGGAACGCCTTCTCCCACCTAGATCTACTCGAGTCACCCGTTTTAGCCAGGAAAGGCGGCTGAGGGGCCTAACGCCGAGAGAGGCCCGGAAAGAAAGAACTAGGAACCGGGCCTTTTCGGCAGTGGCCCCTCGATTATGGAATACCTTGCCGCCGGAAATTACCCTGGCACCCTCGCTGGGTGTTTTTAAAAGTCATCTAAAGACTTGGCTCTTTAGACAGGCCTTCCCTCCAGTCAACACTTGATTTTTTTTTTTAGTTTCCTTTTCTTCCATCTTGAATTTTATATTTTGTTGATTTAAGTATGTGATTGTTATTTATGATATATTCGTTTTATATTGTTGCATTTTATGATGTTTTTATAACTGATTGTAAACTGCTCAGAGTAGACTCTGTCTAGAGGGGCGGGGTAAAAGTCAAATAATAAATAAATAAATAAATAAAATTAAAGAGGAAATAGATGTGCATAAAATTTATGGTGCTGAAATTTGAATTGAAATACAACACATCTCACATTAGAAGGCTCTGATATGGTGGTGTAGAGAACCGCTCAGTCTGCTGGCCTGCTGTTTCCAAGTTGTGGTGGGCAACTTGAAGGCCCTTGCTCTCTCCTTTCTCATGGTGCTTTATTATTAAATTGTAGTCAGATTCATTCTTCAAGCAGAGGACTCCTTCCAATAGATTCTAGAGGACTATCCTCTAAAGTAGATCTCATGGATGTTGTAGACACTGAACCAAGAGAGAAAGAAAGATGCCTGGTCTGGCATTTGCAAAATTGTGATGAGGGTGTCAGCATAGCAGAAACTCACATGCTTTGATGCTTCAGAACTAACCTAAAAACATGGCAAGTGTCCTGAAAAAAACTTTTCAGCCAATAATGTCTTCTGATCTGCCCCAAACAGCATCCTGCTCTAGGCAAAGTTTCTTTAATGTGTAAGGAAAGCACTGCCTCCTTGTGGTCAAAGGTTATCTTTACCAGAGAAATATTTTTTACTAGAGAAAAAATGAAGAGCATTTTGGAGAGGGGTGTAAAAATTCCAGACCTTGCTACAGAGAGACTTGAGACTCAGCCTCAGAGGACTTACATCAGCTCTCACAGACATGTACCACCACTCTGGGACTCTTGTGTACAATTTTTCTGCACTATCCATGAAGGGGTTGTGCTAAGCCTGAAGAAGTGGGATTTTCTCCATGAAACCTTGCAATTTGCTTGATTTTCAGTGGTCCAGTAACAGGTATCACCTGCTCTTACCTTGTGTAATATTTGGGGATCACGTAGCCTTTTCCTTATCCTTACCACTGTGAAGACTCACACATTTACTATGGCATAACCTTTGGAAGACTAGACGGCACCTCATAAAATAAGCATAGTGATGACTCAATAGCTACTGTGATGACAGTAGCTGATAATGACACAAATATTGTAAATGAATGAAGTTGTGCAAGTGTCCATGATTCAAGTCTAACTTTTCATTTATTTTCAGAAGCTGTTAAATCACAGCTACATTTGTTAGACATGTGGTTGATAACTGACTAGCTCAGTCCAACATGGCAAAATCTAAATAAAGTAACAGACATTAGGGACATTTGTACTTCAGAATTAGAAATGATGAATACACATACACTAGACAAACAAAAATGTTAAGAACATGGGAAGTATTGTATAGGGTCAGTGTAAAATCCTATCTGGTGCATCATTCTAGTCCCACATTGGCCAAGCAAGACATGGGTGCAGTGGCACCCTCTTGTTCATGCTTCCTTGAAACCAATCCATACATAGAATCATAGGATAACTGAGTTGGAAGAGGCCTATAAGGCCATTGGGTCCAACCCCCATGCAGGAATCCAAATCAAGGATATCTGACAGATGGTTGTCCAATTTTCTCTTGAATGCTCCATTGTTGGAGTGCTCACTACCTCCCAAGGTAATTGGTTCCATCATCGTACTGCTCTTTAAAAGGTTTTTCCTGATATTTAGCATAAATCTGGCTTCCTGTAGTTTGAGCCTATTCTTACATGTCCTGCACTCTGGGATGATCAAGAACAGATCCTGCCCCTCCTTTGTATGACCACTTTTCAAGTATTTGAAAAGTGCAATCATATTCCCCTCAGTCTTCTTTTCTCAAGGCTGAACAAGCCCAGTTATTTCAGTCTTTCCTCATAGGGCTTGGTTTCCAGTCCCCTGATCATCCTTGTTGAACTCCTCTGAACTTGTTCCAATTTGTTGGCATGCTTCTTAAAGTCTGGTGTCCAGAACTGGACACAATACTCAAGATGAGTCTCAACTAGTCTCAAATATAGGGGAACTAGTAGTTCACAGGATTTAGCGACTATACTTCTGTTAATGCAGCCTAAAATAGCATTTGTGCTTTTTGCAGACACATTGCACTATTGGCTCATATTCATCTTGTGATCTACAACAATTCCAAGATCCTACTCGTAGTATTACAGAGCCAAGTACCCCGCATCTTGTAACTCTGCATTTGGGTTTTTCCCCCTAGGTGTATAACATTGCACTTATCCCTGATTAATTTAATTCTATTGATTTCAGCCCAGTGCTCAAGCCTATCAAGATATTTTTGAATTTGGTTCTTGTCCTCCAAGATATTAGTATTCGACCCAATTTTGTGCCATTTGCAAATTTGGTAAGTATTCCCTGCACTCCTTAATCCAAATCATTAATAAAAATGTTGAAGAGCACTGACCCCAGGACCGAGCCTTGTGATACCCTCTTCCCAGTTTGAAAGTAGCCATTGATAAACACTCTCTGAGTATGATTCTGTAACCAACTGTGTATCCAATCTGATCCATAGAAACATATCAGCTTGGGTACTGGACAGAATATGTATGTCTAGATGTGACTATATATACATGATTCAGTGGGTAAGTTCAACAACTGATGGGGGGGAACTCACTATGTAAAGGAAAACAGGTAGACTTACTCATGTTCCTCGTTATTAGGGTTTGCCTAATATTTGTGTTTGCCAGTGTTTGTTTCATTGGGTATGTATTAACAAGAAAGAAAGAATCCTCACAGCATGTCACAGAAAGTTAGTCATGGAAGCATTGCATACATGCACTCTAAGGAACTAACAAAGCCACAGTCCAGACACTAGAAGCAAACTTCTGGAAGCATTATGTCATGTAGTATCATTAGCA
The DNA here is from genome assembly GCA_037013535.1 of Intellagama lesueurii. Lineage (NCBI taxonomy): Eukaryota > Metazoa > Chordata > Lepidosauria > Squamata > Agamidae > Intellagama > Intellagama lesueurii. The sequence continues at coordinate 34,858,814 of JBAJHW010000002.1, read as the reverse complement.
TGATCACTACAAACCAGTTTGGCCAAGTGGCAAAGGAAGGATTCTCATCTCCCACTGGCACCCGCTATTCAATGGCCTTGCTCCCATGCCTTGTTCCTATGTATTTGTAGACAAAAGGTTCCTATAATTCACAACTGAAAAGTATTGTGCTGCTATTCTATAATTTTCCCTTAATAAGTATAGAATGGAAAGAACAACAGAAAACAATAGGAACATTCAGGCGGGCTGCGAATTGGACAATACCGTGTCTGGATCACCTGTAAACTCCCGTGAGAGAGGCAGTGATCAAGTGGGATCTCACTCATAAAGAGAGGCTAGGGTGCAAAATACAATCATAATGGTCTTGGCAGATATCACACGCACATACTGTTTAGTGGATTTCCCTTTCATCTGCATATGCACACACACATACAGAACTCTAAATAGAAAATTCACAAGGAAAGTGTTGACAGGGTGAGTTGGAATCAAATTTTACACTTGCTACTCACTGAATGTTGGTACAGTCTGAAAATGTCTTAAGTATGCTTCTCTTTGCTTCTTTCAATGCTTGGTAAATTGTTTTAAGAATAATTAATACAATGATATGTTCAAGTCAACCATAAAGTGCTGGATGATAAATTTGGATCTTTGTAAAGTAAGAGCTTGGTAAGAATTAACATTTACTGTGCAATATGCGGTGTTGTAAATGAAATCAATTCAAAATTACATGATAGCCACGTGGTATTTGAATCGCTGTTTGCATTCCCAGCCGGAACTGGGAAGAGTGGAGAGGAGAAAGGAGAGGCAGCAGCAGAGAGATGGGGTGGTGTGTGAAGGGGTTGGAGAGAATCCAGTCTGGCCCAAGAAAACAAGACCAGCTCCACTTCCCAGCCCTCCGGCTGCTGAAACATAGTGCCGCTGGTTTTGTTGCTGCCACCACACTTGACTCTAACTAGAGGAAGGGCTAGGCAGGCAGGCAAGCAAGTAAATAGGCAGGCAGGGTCAGCCATTTGGTGTGGCACAAGGGAGCCATGAGAAGCTGCACTGCCAGCCTCAGCAAGCAGGCCGCAACGTTGATTTTGGTTTTTGGTTTAATTCCTACGATCTGGTATAGTGCTATATCAGATAGCAGGAATTTGAAAAATGCAGACTGGGGTGTTCACATATGTTGAATCGATTCCACATGTGTGGTAAAATTAATGGACCTCTGGCGGAGGACTAAAAAATTTGCTGCTGCACAGAAAAACCCAATTCCCCATAAAATTAAACTGTAGTCAAGAACATGTCATGTATTCACCCAAATCACCCAAATTTAAACAGAGTTAGAATCTGCTAAACCCAACTAAAACAGAGCTGTGGGGTTTTTTTTTTTGCTTTTAATTATGAGATGGGGCTCTTAGTACTCTTAAAATTACCTTTCCATGTTCTGGCTTCTTTTCTCTTGACAAACATGGACACAACAACGTCTGGTTTCCTTCTTCCTCCATGAAGTTCTCCTTAGCACTAATACAAGGGATTCTCTTCTCAATTACATTCCAAGTAAGTGATCATGAGGAAGGAAAATTGCTGGACAAATATAATAATTTGTAAATTTATAATTTATATAATTTATAAAATTTATAAAAATTAATATAATTTATAAAATAATTTATAAAAAAGCCGCCCAGAGTAGTCGATTGACTAGATGGGCGGGGTATAAATGTAATAAATAAATAAATAAATAAATAAATAAATAAATAACCATAATAGCATACTAAAAGTCATACAATAACTAAAACTGCCTGGACTGTTCATGAGGACCTTACCCCCCCCAACCCCCAAAATAACTTTACATAAAAGAAAAAGGTACCTGTTACTGGGACTGCTTGTTAGGTGGACATAATACAAGACAAAGGAAAACAAATCAAATTGTTTGATTATTTGTTTGTTTAATAGGATTTTAATTTTAAAATATGTGGCAGTTCATAATAATATAATAAAACACCTGGCAAAAACAAATTTTAAAGGAAAATTCATTAAATAATTATTTAAGGGAGGGATAGCTGATAATGCTTACCAGTCAGGAAAATGCCTGGGTGAGCATCTAATTTATAGCAAAATGGTGAGTCTTCCTGATTTTAACCTGGAGACCATTCCACATGTTGGATGCCACAAGAGAAAAAGCTTTCTCCTCTACAGCAACCAGCTGAGCTTCCTCAGGCCACAGTATATAAGCAGAGACACTACCCCTGCCCCCATATAAAAATCTGGTCAATAATACAAATTTAATATACATTAAATATGTATTTCTTAACTTTTCAATTTTAATATTCACCCCACTTCACCGAATAGTGAGACATTTCACAGTTTTCAGGGCATTTCTGTTGGTCTGGAGCTTTGTGGTGCTCTCTTTTTCCATTCCCTGAATACAAATACAGGCACTCCTCACTTAACGACTGAGTTCTGTTCTTACACTAGGTGACTAGGTCGTTAAGCAAATTAGTCAATAAGTGAGCAACAATAATAGTGTATGAGGGAGTAATAAATCACATGCTGTTGAGAAGGGGTAGGTTGAAAACAGCAAGCAGGTATTAACTGTTGGTATATTATAAGATATAACATTCTACCCACATTGGGTTAATATACTTAAAGACCTCACCTGTCCCTTGTAATCAATTAGGCTCTATAAAGTTTTGTCTCTCTCCCTACACACACCCCTTCGATGGTGCTGACTGACTGAGCGAGGCAGAGACTGTGTGTGCTTGCCTGAGTTTGTGGGCGTTGCCTGAGCTGCCGCCGCCTTTAATTCCCTTTACTGTTTGGTATGTTTTGTAATGTATTTTAGTACCTTTCTTGTTTTCTTAGGATGTCCCGTTTACCTTTTTCCTAAGAGAACTAGATAAAGATGATTAATTATATTTTGTCTCAGTGTCTTGAAGCCTTTTTTCCAACATTCACAAGGGTCGTAAAAGGTCGTAAATCCGAACAGTCATTAAACAGGTCGGTTGTTAAGTAAGGAGTGCCTGTACTGTTTCCATAATTTCTTCACATAGACCCAAGATTACATAGTTCATGGTTGTGGGGTCAAAGGAGAATGCCCCCTTTTAAACATTTCCTTACCATTCAGTAGACTCAAAAAGTAATACAGGATCAGGACAAGGAGAGACATATTTGCTGGTCCCACAAACTCTATCCTCCCCATCTGAATTTGGATTTGAAAGACCAAAGCAAAGCTCACTGCGAAGAACTTGCACAACACTTTGCAGATAACATTTTCTGATCTGCTCTGACTTGGATGTTGTAGTTGATACAGGCTTTGTGAATGTAGCTACGACCCCTGTTTGCCCTGTGCTGAGTTTCAATTTCTGCAGTGTGATATTGTGGACAAAACTCTTGGAGACTTGGAGGCTACCACATGTCTGCTGGACCCCATGCCCTTCCTGGCTTATAAAAGCTGCCAGAAAGAGTTGTTGAGTGGGTAGGAAGTGTGGTGAATGCCTCCTTGCAACAGGGTAGGATCTCAGCATGCTTACAGGACGCAATAGTAAGGCCATAGTTGAAAAAGTCCTCCTTAGATCCCACAATACTAAATAACTACTGAACTGTCTCTAATATTCCATTTTTAGGCAAGGTATTAGAGTGGGTTATGGCTTCTCAGTTCCAGGGATTCCTGGATGAGACGAATTATCTAGATCCATTTCAATTTGGTTTCAGGACTGGTTGTGGGACGGAGACTCCTCTGGTCACCTTGATGGATCACCTGCACCAGGTACTGAACAAGGGGAGTATGTTGCTGTTGGTTCTACTGGACCTCTCCACAGCTTTCAATACAATTGACCGTGGTATCCTTCTGGCCTGTCTCTCTGGGATGGGACTTGGAGGAACTGTTTTACAGTGGCTCAGGTCCTTCCTGGAGGGGAAAACTCAGAATGTGGTGCAGAGGGACTCCTATTCAACAACCTGGCCGTTGGCCTGTGGTGTCCCTCAGGATTGTGCTTTGTCTCCTATGTTTATTTAATTTATTTATTTATTTATTTATTATACTTATACCCCGCCCATCTAGTCATCGACTACTCTGGGCGGCTTACAACGATTGAAATAAAACAATTTTAAAACAATTTTTAAATATAACAGCCGTATACAACAACAATAAACAATTCAAGATGGAAAGGAAAGAGAAAAGATAAATCAAGTTGTGCCCGGAGGGAAGGCCTGCCTAAACAGCCAGGTTTTCAGTTGGCTTTTAAAAATAGCCAGCGAAGGGGCCATATGGATCTCTGAAGGGAGGTTATTCCAAAGACGTTATTTAACATGTACATGAAACCATTTGTCCGGGGTTTGGGGTTTGGTGCCACCAATATGCTGGTGACAGCCAACTCTATCTCTCCTTGCTGTCTAAATCTGAGGAAGCTGTTTTGGCTCTAGATCCGTGTCTAGTGTCAGTAATTGACTGGGTGAGGGTGAATAAACTTAATCCAGACAAGACAGGTGCTCCTGGTCAGTCAAAAGGCCGATCAGGGAACAGGGATTCAGCCTGTGCTGGATGGGGCTAAATTCTCCTTGAAAACCGAGGTGCACAGCTTGCAAGTATTCCTAGATGCTCTGAGTCTGGATTACTAGGTTTTGTCAGGGGCCAGAAGCGAATTTGCAGAGTTAGAAGGAGTGCGCCAGCTCTGGACATTCCTGGAGAGGTTTGATCTTGCCATGGTGACACATGCCTTATTTTCATCCCAGTTGGATTACTGTAATGCACATGGGGCTGCCTATGGAAAGTGTCATGTAGGTTCAGTGGGTACCAAATGCAGCAGCCAGATTGCTAACTGGAGCTGGACATAGGCATCACATAACCCTTATTTTACAACAGCTCCGCTGGCTGCTTATCCATATCCAAGCACAGTTCAAAGTGATGGTTCTAACCTATAAAGTCCTAAACGGCTTGGACCCAAGTTAACTCAAGGACCGCATCTCCCTTTATGAGCCTGCTTGAGTGTTAAGATCATTAGGAGAGGCCTTCTCCTCGGTCCTGCAGTCTTTACAGGTGTGTTTGGTGGGGACACAGAAGAGGGCCTTCTCTGTTGCTGCTCTCAGACTCTGGAATTCCCTTCAACAGGAGGCTAGGCAGACCCAACTTTACTGTCCTTTTGCAAGCAGGTGAAGGTCTTTCTCTTCAGGCAAACTTTCCCTGTGTGACTGGTTGCTCAGTGGGTTTTTTTAAACTTATTGCTGTATCTTACTGCACTGAATGTGTTTTGGTGTTGCTTATGCTTTTTAGTATTGTATTAATTTGATCCTTTTAGTATTGTATACTCACAGTTGTTAGCTTAAATACTGTCTTTTAATTGCTGTAAGCTGCCTTGGGTCCTTTTTGAGGGGAAAGGCAAGATAAAAATATTTTAAATAAATAAATAAGTTAATGGAAGATGAGTTGTAGAAGTTTAACAATTACTAACCCCTGCAGAGACAAACACTCAAATACCCTGGGCTGTTAAGGACAAGATAGATATTGATCTTTGGAAACTCATAATGATGGTCTAACATCAGAGAAGTCTGATAGAAAAATTCATTGCACAGTTTTGTTCGTTTATTTACTACATGCATATCAGTTGTCCATAGGAAAACCATGTCTAAATTATAATACCTAAGAGACAAGCACAAACATATTTCACTGTGTGTTAAGCTTGAGTGTTATGCATAAGTATTACCTATAAGCACTACGCATAAGCATGCTTACAATTGTGCATCTGTCATCATAATCCTGAACATGCCACTCACTCACAAGTCACATTAACGTCAAGGTAATCTTCCCAGAAAAATAGATAAGGCCTGCTGTCTTCAGAATTGCAGTCATAATTGAACACAGAAGTTATATCTGCATAAGAAAACTGGTCTTGTTGGCCACAGAGTTGATCCCTTTGGTTTTATATAGTTGTGCTGTTTAAGAAGTACAAAGGACAGGCAAATGCTGCTACACAAAAAATATTTTCTCATATGTGGGTGGACCTGCAGTTCAGCACATCAATACATCCGGTAGACAGGAATGAAGAGTTATGTACTGAGTCAGGAAATGAACAATGTTAGAATTTAATAGGAAGGGTGTGTTGCTGTTCCCAGTGGTGCGTTTCTAATATTTTGTCAGATTGCAGGCCTCAGAATTAGTCAGAGAGATCCACCTTATTCATCATTTGGTAAATTAGGTATGCCTGTTTCTTGCTTGATTAACACATACATCTTAGAAGCTGTTTTTAAGAACATAAATATGTGTATGGAAACATTTCCTTTTTTAAATGTAAACTTTATTTGCAACCTTGGGCATTAAAGGTTTTGCATTATTGGCCCTCTTGATAGATAATTCCATGCTTTAAAAAAAAACTCTGCTAAATTGAGTTGAGAATTAAGGCTATTTTATATTGATTCAGGCTCCATAAAATGAGGAATTTGGGAGTTAAGGCTAGTATCCCAAGACATGTGTTCTTTGATCAGGTATGTCTGTGTGCAATGTCATTAATTGTGCTTTTTTATTACTCATCCTCCACGAACCACACATTGCCTTGGTATTTCAAGCCCAAGTGTGCAATATTATCTTCACTGAAGTTTGAAGGTTTTAGTATATCAAACTGAGAATTTTTCCACACTAATCCATGGTATTATCCTAATGGTTTATAAATCATCTCAAGAACTAGGTGCTATATGTTGATTGAATTAAAATAAACCATACAAAAACCCTGCTCATACCTTGTAATGAAAGAGAAAAAGGATAAAGCCACAGGGGCACAAAAAGTGACAGAACAGCAAGTATTAGAACTGAAAAGAACCGGAAAAGAAGATACATATGGCTGAGATGACTTCAAGGAGGGAGAGAAACAGAGGTTGGAGGGGCAAAAGAAAGGACAGCAAAAAAGAAAGGCAATGAAATAAGAGAAATGTAAGGTTTAAGGGAAAGGAGACGACTGGCAGGACAAAGACAAGACAATGAATGAAGAGGTTTCAAAATAAAAAAACTGATAAGTTATTTTTTAAAAACAGAATCCAGTGAAGACAACAAAAAAGTTTGGACAAACAAGCAGCAGAGGGAACGACAGAGCAGAGTGAATAAAGCTAAAATAAACTGGAAAGAACAGAAATGCTGCAAAGAAAAGGCAAAAGAAAGAGGTAGATGCTAACCACTGTTACCAATATTAAAAAGCTGGAAACAGAAGCATAGTAGCAGCTGTAGCAGTAGTTTGCACAAAGGAAATAGAGAAGAATTGAAGAGCTCAGTGCAGTGATATGTGAGATTGCTGATACATTACTATTTTATTAACTGGGATGGAGTGACTGGTTAACTCATGCTAACAATAGAACTCAGCCAGGCTCACACTGTTTCTCATTGTATGACTAATTTCCTCCTGTTGAAGATCTTCTGGGAATTAGTCTTAAAACAACAGTAACATATATTAAAATCAGTGGTTTGAAAAGCTGAAATAATGTAAACAAAACAGAATATTGGTAATTTTATTTAACAAGGAGTGATTGCCTGAAAATAAGTGCTTTGATAGAGAGATGGCAGTACATAGAACAGAACTTGATGTGTGCCAAAATTACTACTATTAATAGCTGGGCAAGCCCAGTATTAACATTTTCTGTTGGAACTATGGAAGTACAATGATCTTGATTATTTAAGCCTGAATCCTATTATACAGAGCACCTTTATTTGTCAGAGGGCATGTGCAGACACTGTCTTGTCCACTTCAAGAATCTCTGTAGAGGTCAAATAGTTAAACTTCAGAACTACTTGCATGGGAGCACGGTTCCACTTCTTCAGATGATAGCAGAAACGATAAAGGACTAACAATATTGCAGCTGAGAACCATCCTACATTAACAATATTGCAATGTTGCAACAATATTGTAATATTATAAATGAAAAACAACTTACATTGATGAAAGTTCCACAGCGCAGGGATGCATGGCATCATAAACCATTATATGAGCAGCAATTACCTCCTGGATGAAAATGCTAATAGGCTCTGGAAAATTTGACCATCCCAAAATAACTTGCAGGTCTTTTTAGCCCAGAAAGTATCACTGATGGATATGTACGTGGCTCTCAGATTACACCTTTTGTTGTTTAGTCATTAAGTCGTGTCCGATTCTTAAGTCGTGACCCCACAGACCAGAGCACGCCAGGCCCTCCTATCTTCCACTGCCTCCCAGAGTTGGGTCAAATTCATGTTGGTAGCTTCGATGACACTGTCCAACCATCTCGTCCTCTGTCGTCCCCTTCTCCTCTTGCCCTCACACTTTCCCAACATCAGGGTCTTTTCCAGGGAGTCTTCTCTTCTCATAAGATGGCCAAAGTATTGGAGCCTCAGCTTCAGGATCTGTCCTTCCACAGATTACACCTAGCATTGTATAATGAGATGAGGGAGGAATGATGGCTCTCCGTTTCTGAAAGCACCAAGCTGGCTGCATCGTAGAGAGCTGTATCTTGCCTTTGGCAAAACACACAGCTGTTTAAAATAAATGAAATGAAATGAGTAAAGGTGCTAGGCTCAGCACCTTGCCTTCTCTTGCATAATGTTGCATACAATCAGAAAATAGCAGAGGGGATGTTAAAAAACAACAACATATACTATGAGGCTACTGGACAGCTACCTGGGTATAAATTGCTTCTGGATATTTACCTAGTCCTAGAGGTATCCCAGGTTTTGGGGAAAGCCTTTGCACTGGAACCAATATGGAACCAATATGGTTGCAGTGCAAAGGTTTATTGAGGAGCCAATAAACTGGCTGTTACTTATGGTAGCATGGAATTTTTGTTGATGATTCAATTATGTTGGCATAAAAATCATTAGTGAATACAGCTGGCAAACTTTGTTGACACATTCAGTCCTAGCAACTGTCTTCTTCTGTACTTGTAGGATCTCTTTTTCTTCAGATGATCCAGTTAAGTCCTCTTCACTTGCTGACATGCTTTTTCCACTTAATAGAGCATCATGTTCACCTCTGCTGAAGATTATTATAATTGATGAGAATTATGCATAGGCTTTTGTCACATGCCACTTAGGTTGAATCAAAGCTGCACATCTGATCGTTGTCCAGGCATTGAGAAAGTTTACACAGCTTTCAGCCTGAAGCAAAATCCAGTTTGGTTGTTGTCCTGCATGACGGGGTGTCAATAAGGACCATTGTATAGTGAGAAAAATATATGAAGTTTGTAGAATGACATATTGTGGGGGACAGGGATTGTCCTTGGAAAAATAACTGTTAGCAAATGCTTATTTCTACTAAGAGCAGGATTGTCAGTAGTTCTTAAATGAAGCAACGTTGCAGTGTTATAAAGATGTAGGTCCATTCCTTTAGTGTTACTGCACCACATCTTATGGACTTCAGCAGAACATTCAGCTCCTGAGTGTTCCTAATTACTTAAAAATTTTTTTGGCAACCTGAGTTGAAAACAGAACAAAGGCTCTTTGTGCTATTGCAAAGGAGAGCCAAAAAGTTCTTGAAGCAAATCTTGTTTACAAGACAGCCAGAGGCAATTCTTCACTAAAACAAGCTGTCATTCTGTATAATGGAAGATATATATTTTTTGTACACTGCAAGGAATGCAGAAGTGCTGTGTACTAATAAAAGAAAATGTACACTAATATAACCTGCTTGACAATTCTGACCTTACGTCAATCCAACACCACAATTTACAGGACTTGTCACAATCCGATGCCTATTTTCGGGACTTTTCTTCATAAACTAAAAGCTGATTTGTGGGTGATAACCAGCAGCCACACTGGAGGAAATATTTGGAAATATTTATAGATGACTCAGTGTACCTGACTCCTAAAGTCCATATGCTGAGTGCTGCTGATCCAAACCAATTAACACAATCAGTGTGGGTGGCAAAGAAGTGGCTACAGTTCAACTATGTCAACAGAAACCATGCCTTTGAAATCCCTTGCTACCTACTATGTCTTCCTGGTGTTTCATCTTCTCATACATAATGTGTGTTGCTACCAATATAAGGACAGATAGCTGTCCTTGGAAACACATGGGCTGGAGCCCAACGGCAGTCAAAGCTTATGTCCACATTTCCAAATAGTCTGATGTCTGCATATAGCACCTCACAAGAGAATAAACACAAGAAACTTCCTCTGCCTCCCCTCTGCCATTAGTCTCTATTCTACAGCCTGCTCTTTTCACAAGGCCTCCTGACACTCTGACTTGGCCATTTAGGGAAGCCATTCTCAACCTTTTTTGGGGGGGCAATGGCCATAAACACAATATGAAAGAAATACAGGCAGAATCAGAATTGTGTAAGTTGCATAACGAACCTTATAAGGTCACGTGTGAAGAATTGTTTCTAGTCTGTGGGTCCCCTTCAAATGTTTCAGGGGGCCATATGGCCACACCGAGAATGGCTGGTTTAGGGGATTGGTGGGCTGACAGCAGGAAAGAAAGCAGGAAAATTCACATTCTGGCCATTACTTTCTACCAGTGCTTCTCTGGATCCAAGCCTTTATCATAGCAAAATAGCACTTCCTAAGGCATAGATTTTATTTACAAGGAAAGGGGATGACCGCACTGGCAGAATATCTCGCAATTTAGATTGCTTTTGGTGCTGTTTGGTTTATGGTGTCCACATGTGTTTTGATTTAGAGTGACCCATCCCACCCCTTTTTAGACCTGTCCTGGCAGAGCAGTAGGGCTACAGGTTATTTGTCCACACCAAAATAGAGCTGTAGATGGTGTTATTTGAGATGTCAACCCTGTAATGCATATGGTGGGTTCTGGAACTGAAAGAGAGAAAGAGAGAGAGAGTTAAAAATTTAGATGCATATGCCACTTACGTTATTTATTTTTTTAAAGGAAAACTGCCATGGCCAGGTGAATGATGGCCACAAGAAAAGGCAGGTAAGGGGCCGGAAGGGGAGTGTCATTGATCGAAAGATGACAAAATGGGGAGATCCAAAAACCTGTCTGAACCCTTATTACAAGAGAAAAAAGTCAATCAGTGAACAGAAATATCATTCAAGTGAGAGATAAAATAGATTACACTAAAGATAAGAACCTTTTATGTGCAAACCAGACCGCTTCAACTTCCCCCATACAGAAGTTGCTTTGAGTATAATGGGTCTTCCTTGCAAGTAATTACACCCCTTTAACTCAGAGTAAGCCCTAGCGAACTTTTGTCCTATATATCTAAGGTAGGGCTGTACAACCCTATAAAAGGAGAGACTGTTAACATATAAAAAAGGGACTGTATACTTATTGGGAGAAAGGTGGCCTATAAATAAAACAAATAAAATAAGAAATAAATCTATTTTTTGGCAGACTAATAGAGAAGCATGACTCATTTAATTTTAAATTTTATCATATATGTAATATCAGTGAAGACAAATACACAAAATCAACTGCAGAAGTATGTTTTAAACCGCTTTATTTCTATGCACAGAAGATACACTGTAATTAAGAAATTTAGCTCAATGAGTTGGGTACGTGGCATCAGAGCTAGAGATTGGGAAGTTAAGCAACACTAAGTCAACCAAACAAGAATGTATAACAACAGACATATATTTTACATCCTACCTCATGATTACAAGAATACAGAAATTCTGGCACACCTTTAGAAGCAAAGCTTTGGCAAAACAAATGCTTAAACCAGTTTTTAAAATGGAGAAGGGGTAGCCCGACTTACTAAAGATAAGATAATTGTAATAACTAATTTAGTGAAGAAAAATGCAGCACTGGAACAACATTAAATAACTGGCAGGCCATGGGCATGTGCTAGACCATACCAAATGCTGACCTATAGTTTCTTTATCATGTAATGGGAAACTGCCCTCTTGATGCTTATGTTATCATCAAACAAGAACACCTATAAACCAGTATTTTCCCATGTAACTCCTACACATGAGATGTAGCAGAAATACACATTTGGATCCTGGCCTTGGGCAGCAGGGAAAGGCCTTTTTTATAATTATTCTCCCAATAAATTATTTATTACAATGATCTTATCTTTAGTAAAAAAAAAAAAGTAATAAAAAAACTAGTTTTTAATCATCAGATCATTCCCTTACACCTGTTTATGCAAAATAGTTTTCATGTTTTAACTTTGTAATTGCAGCTCTGTACCCAGTTACTTGAGGATATATCCCTCAGTAGACTTGATTTTGAGTGGACCAAGATGAGATTATACAATTAATTGTATTATGCCTCTGCTTTGAAAACCACTTTGTAAATAAGTTTGAAAGTTGAGATTAAAAAATCTACAATAAAATAAATACTATATGTTTGTTTAAAGTATTTCTATACCACCTTTTAAAGCAAAGCATTCCCAGTAAATTACATGGACAAAATCCTATTGGATTTTTATGTTATTGTAACACAATTGGCAGAAATCTTTCTCACCAGTCACCACAAGTTGAGAAATTAGTGTAGGCATTTGCTGTTGAGCCTGGAGTAACACAACTTGGTGTGCAAAAGAAAATGCCTATCATAACTTCTCAACTTGTGGCAATTTGCTGCCACGTTTTATGCTGATTGTGTTACACACAGAGGTGTAACTAATAGGTTTGGGCTCTGGTTTATTTTTTATGATCTGAGTTAGAAGAGATAAGTTTTGCCTTACTGTATGAGATAATACATTTTTCAAGATATATGAATATATATTAAATATATATATTCAGTATTAGAGATGGGCATGAGCTGCTGCTTTGGTGGTTCATGCCAGTTTGTTTATTCGCCAAACAGGTGTTCATTGCTTCAACCCCCCACCTCCTCTGTTAGGCACCCATTTGGAGGCAGCAGCCTGGTTTCCCTGCTCTACCTTTTCTGGGCTTTGAAGTGCCAAACACCTGTTCAGCCGATAAACAAACCAGCACAAACCACCAAACCACCCATCTCTATTCAGTATACATTTTACTTCTCCACTAAGCCCTGCTATTTCCTTCCAAACTGGAAATATTTTCCAGTATTTTTCACTGCTGCATATGGTAGGAATTGAATTAACATGAACACATCTACATTTCAAGGCTATTTTCCCAGTTATAACAGGTAATTTCTTATGTGAATGAGACAGATTTCCACTTAAAAAGAAATGTACTCAGCAGCTATTACTGTATATAAGATTTATATACTCTGTGGTTTGCGGCAGTTTCCTCAATTCCTGATTTACTGTTTTGGGGTTTCAGCTTCTAGTTATATTATTTTGCTTTATTTTTCTTTCAAAGTAAGTATTTCTCTGCTCTGTTAAAATTAGGCATTGCAGCATTAATCATAGAATCATAGAATAACTGAGTTGGAAAGGGGCCTATAAGGCCATCGAGTCCAACCTTCTGCTCAATACAGGAATCTAAATCAAAGCAGATCTGATAGATGGCCGTCCAATTTTCTCTTGAATGCCTCCAGCATTGCAGTGCCCACTACATATTAATCTAGGTAATTTATATAATCTAGATTATTAGATAGCAGTCCGTCAACATTGTGTTTACACAAGGCTCTCTCATTCTCTTCTATAGGCCAAGGGCATCTAGTGGGTAATATTTATGTATGTGCACAATTCTCTCCTCTTTATAGAAGAAAAGGCAAGAGGAGGGTTGGCTGAAAAGCTCTAGACTAGTGGTTCTTAACCTTTGTTACTCAGGTGTTTTTTGGACTGCAACTCCCAGAAGCCTTCACCACCAGCTGTGATGGCTGGGGTTTCTGGGAGTTGTAGTTCAAAAACACCTGAGTAACAAAGGTTAAGAACCACTGCATGGCTTCAGAATAGGGATGCGTGATCTGCACCTTTCATTCTGATTTTATGTACCCCTTTGTCAAATCTCAAAAGGCCTCTGCAAGGAAGTGATTCAGATCTCTGATAAGAGTAGTCAATTTTTTATTTCAATCCTTCCCTGGCAATCTGATTGGTGTGGGGGAAAGGAGCCATCAATCTCTACCCTACCTATCACATGCTTGGAGCTCAAGACAGATTTTCCCCAGGGAAAGCTGTTCAACAGTGGATAATAAGTTCATCCCGCAATTGAACATAACCTTCTCAGTTAATAAAAATCTAATAATTTTCCAAAACTCCTGATAGAAAATGGTGAAGTGAGAATGAGCCCTCAAAATGCACCTTTATCTTTGGTTGTTTCAAAAAATTAATGTTTCCAAAACCATGAGGATAATCATATGCATATATACATCCTTCCACCAATAGCTAAAGACCCATCTATCTTTTCAGGCAGAGTTTTAATAGTCCCAATTGAATCCCTGAATGCCTTCTTAGAGTCAGATAGTTTTTAATGTTCACTTGCTTTTAATTATTCAATTGCATTTTAATTAGCATATAGTTTAATTATTTTTTAATGTTTAATTTATTATGTTTTTAATTCTGATCCTTTTAATATTGTGCGTTGCCTTGGGTCCCCTTATCAGGAGAAAGGCAGCATATAAAACAAATAAACAAAACAAGAAACAAAGAAACAAATACACATGGGTAGTCCATTACTGTATAAATGCAGGATAGGGTTATGACTGATAGGTCCTTTAACTGTGGCTAGACAGATAGCCAAGGTGTCTCAAGAACCAACTGTGAATACAGTTCAGTTAATATAGTACAGGGAGACAAAGAGCTTTGATCATACTTGAAGGCCATATATAAAAAAAACCAATATATTCTAATTACTGCAAGTTGACATATTCACTTAACTCCTAGAATCAATGAATGTTGAAACACAATGGCTGGAATCCTCTGGTTCTAGTTATGACTGTGCAACTGTGATGACATCATCAGCTGTGGAACAGGAGAAGGAACACCCCAAAATTGCTGCTACTGATCCTGGTCCTACTACTTTTCAGGCATTAAAGACCCTCCTCCATTCTGTGGGGGGCAGGGAGGATAGGAGCTTTTAAATCACCCAAAATGGCCATAGCTGATGACATCATCACAGTTGCACAATCATAACCTGTGCAGCAGGATTCCAGCCAATATATCATTATGTGTTATTCTAGTTGGATAGATGTATTTGTGTATTTATTGCATTAATATCTTGCCTTTCCCCTGATAGTGGGACTCCAAGTAGCTCACAAATCATTACAAGAATTGGAGATAAGCTGTAATTATCTCATATGTGGGGTTGAGGGGTTTTTCAATAGAGGCTTTACAACTGCTTCCTTTAAGCATGCTGGCAGCCTATCTTGCTGCAAGGTGGCATTTATTACACCTCTTATCCATTTGGCCAGTTCCCCTCTGGCAGCTTCTATAAGTGAGAAAGGGCAAAGATCCGGTACACATGGAGTGGTTTTCATCTCTCCAAAGAAGCTATCCACATGTTCATGCTGCATAGACTGAAAAGCATCCATTAATATAAGGCAAGCAGGAGCCAAAGTACATCCACCAGAACTTCATCAACTGTGGCATCCAATTCAGTGTGAATCTGAGCAACTTCATCTACAAAATACTATGTAAATTCTTCACAGCAGGCTTAACCTAGAGAATTTTAACTAGTGACTCTTGTTTATCTACCAGTTCTGATATGTTAGGATCAAAAGTATAAAATTCAAACAATGACTTTGGAGATCTCTAAAACCTTATAACTATCAGTTTGAGTCTGTGATGGTCTGTCACAGCTGATTTTATCCCTGAAAGGGTTAATTCCAATGTGAAATCAGATAACCTTGCAAATCATATCAAAGTTAATCTGGGTATCAATGTAAAAGTTGTTTCACTGTTAGAATAATTCCAGGCAATATGAGCTTATCTATTTCTACAAACTTCATCTACATCATTGCTTCTATGCATAAAAATCAAACAGTTACTGAAAATATGTAACTTTTTGGAAAATCATAAGCATTTTTACTTCAATTATACAGAAATCAGTCTTATGCCTATGAAAAACTGTAGTACAAATATTTCAAGGATAAATCCATTATTAGAACTTGTGAAAAGCTGCAAGTATGACTGTCATTAAAAATTCTTACAACTATGAAAAGTTGCAAACAGAAGTACATTCGAAAGCAAAACTTAAGTTGTAGGCAGAATTAAAATCATGTTATAATCATGTTTCAAAGAGAAAGGACATTATAGCCTTAACAGGTACATTTCTTTAAAAAGTAACAATCCGTAAAATTAAAAATACGTTTCTAACATATTCAGACACACAAGATATTTAACAATGTTTTCACCCAGCCAAGCCAGCCATGTATCAGTTTGCACCTATGGAGTCATATCCTTGATATTTGTGTGTTGTTTCTGTGCTGCTGTGTCTTCTTCTTGCTTCTTAGCATCTCGTGTCTGGTGCTATGTATCTGTGTTGTTGGTATCTTGCATGTGGCTTTCTCTTGCTTCCCTATATTAATATTTTTCTAATTTTTAAAATTTTTCCTTCAACTGTCAACAATTGAGACTTGCTGGTGGAGCAAACTGAATGTACTACATCTTGAAAAATTTCTATGAGAATTTAGCTTTTTCAACCTGTCAACCCACTGGAAACCAAATTGCTAGGAGACCAAATTGCTGGTGAATGTATTTGGTGAGGTACCAATTTGCTATTGCTGCATTACAGCATTACAGGAGTTTCATGGTCCAGGAATTCCTCCACTCCCCATTGTTTGTATTTTTGTTTTTATCATTTGTGTATATGTCCATGCTCAAGTGTTAGCTTGCTAGGAAAGAGATTATTTTGCAAGGCAAAGTTATTTATATTATTTCACATTGACTGGATGAAATCTGGCTGGTTGTTTTGCAGATACTTGTAGCACACTGCTGCTTAAATCTTTTTCTTAAGCATAATGTATATATTCAGGGTTGCATTTTTATACTTCCCTTAATTATTTTAACACTACGCATACAAAATTTCAAACCTTGACAGGTAAGGTTCAGAGTTTTAAAAGCATGATTAAAGCAGCATTTGCCTTTTGGAAATTTATATATAAACCAAAAAATGATCAGGTAGCAGTGGCACTATTTAAAATGTATAAATGTAAAAATTTACTTTTGGAGTACAGTACCTGTAAAAGAAAAGCAAACGTGTTTTTTTTTCTATTTCAAGAATCAGACACCTACAATGAAAGAGAGATGAACACATAAATGCACTGCTTTTGGAGAACAGACAGATAGTTCAGGCCACTGAGTTCAAAACTTTGTTTTATCTCCTTTCAATGGTCCCTTCCTCTCCTGTGCTTCTCACCTCAGTTCTCCAGTTTCAGGGAAACAAGGACTATGGCAGCAGATGTGTAATAAACAACTTTGGTTCCTGGAGCTTCACTGTCCTATTAATTAAACTTGGGTCACATAGGACTGACATATGTGAAAAGAGGACAGAGGAATGATGAGGAACACCTGGCCGAAGTGCATGATGCCCATATTTGTTCTGTGTTAACCCTGTCTTTTCTGTGTTTCCTTTTGTTCAAGGAAAAACAGTTGGAGGTGGTTTATGGTAGACAAAGAGCTTGACCGCTGTCGTGCCACCACCTCCTCCCTTGACTATTGCCCGGCCTGGCTAATCAAAGCAGCCAGGCCTATAACAACCGAATGGGCCACTGCAATAATTAATGGGTCTCTCTGGGATGGCAAGGTTCCCCTTGCCCTCAAGGAGACACTCATTAGGCCCATTAGGAAGAAACCAAGTTTGGCGGCGGACGACATTGGCAATTATAGGCCTGTCACCAATGTTTCTTTCCTCAGCAAAGTGGTGGAGAGGGTGGTGGCTGACCAGCTCCAGGCCCTTTTGGATGAAACCAACGCCCTGGATCCATTTCAGTCCGGCTTCAGGCCACGCCACGGTACGGAAACAGCACTGGTCGCACTGTTTGATGACCTGCTGAGGGAGGCGGACAGGGGCAAAATGTCTTTGTTGGTCCTTCTCAATATCTCAGCCGTCTTCGGTATCCTCCTGGGGAGGCTCTCCGAGCTGGGAATCGGTGGTCTGGCGCTAGCCTGGCTCCGATCCTTCTTGGAGAACCGTCCCCAGAGAGTACAGCTCGGGGAGAGTGTATTGGCTCCATGGAATCTTAATTGTGGGGTCCCGCAGGGCTCGATTATCTCCCCAATGCTGTTTAATATCTATATGAGGCTGCTGGGTCAGGTCATCAGGGGTGTGTGGGGCTTCGTGTCATCAGTACGTTGATGACACCCAGCTCTACATCTCCTTTTCTCCAACAAGAGTGGATGCCGTTTCGTCCCTTCAGCGCTGTCTGGAGGCTGTACTGGGGTGGATGCAGGTGAATGATCTGAGGCTGAACCCGGACAAGACGGAGGTCCTGAGGGTGGGTGGCCCTGATGTCAGTGGTTTGGGGAACTCCCTCTCTTTTGGGGGGGTGACTCTCACCACAAAGAATTTGGTTCGCAGTCTGAGGGTCCATCTTGACCCGGCGCTCACCATGGAGACCCAGGTAGCGTCAGTGGTCTGTACCGCTTATTTTAATTTCCGGCAGATTGCCCAGCTGCGTCCCTATCTTGATGTGGGGGCCCTCACCACTCTGGTCCATGTGCTTGTAGTCTTGAGATTAGACTACTGTAATGCGCTCTACGTGGGGCTACCTTTGAGATTGATGCGGAAGCTTCAAATGGTGCAGAACGCGGCAGCCAGACTTCTTACTGGGGTGAGAAAACACCAACATATCTTCTCTACTCTGGCTGCCCTGCATTGGCTGCCCGTTCATTTCCGCATTGATTTCAAAGTACTAATGATGACATATAAAGCCCTAAACGGTTTAGGACCTCAATATCTGGTGGAACGCCTCCTCCCACCTAGATCTACCTGAATCACTCGTTCTAGCCAGGATGGGTGGCTGAGGGGCCTAACGCCGAGGGAGGCCCAAAGAGAAAGAACAAGAAAGCAGGCCTTCTGGGCAGTGGCCCCTCGCCTCTGGAACAATCTCCCCCCCGAAATTTGTCTGGCTCCTTCGCTGGGTGTTTTTAAGAGCGAACTCAAGACCTCGCTCTTTAGGCAGGCCTTCCCTCCTGCCAATACTTAATTTATTGTTATCCTATGGTTTAAACGTTGTTGTTTATTTTATTTTACTATTCTTGTATGTTGTTTGCTGCCTGGAGTAGACGTCGGTCTAGATGGGCGGGATATAAATTAATTAAATAAATAAATAAATAAATAAAATAAATATGCACTTGGGGAGGGCAAGTTCACACCCATCCAGCAGGAAACACTAAAGGATGGGTATGCACCTTTCTAGTAACAAATATCTGTGCCTACTCAATCTGAACACCATGGATACAAAGCCCCACCCTAGTTATAGCTCTGCAAGGCAATCTGCAAGTCAGTTCTACCACTCATCAAATTTCTCCAATTGAAAAAAAACTCTTCCTCAGAAAATATTATTCAGAGAGAGGCATTTTGATGCCTGAAGCTAAATAAATAAAAACCCAAGACTTTGCTTAAAGGCATTGCCCCTTAGATGGCCCTCAAAACCTTCTACTCGTCCATCTCAGAATAAGGCCAATGCTGGGCTGAGATGTCGCCTTGAAATATCTTCTAGAGCCAGGACTGTGGAGGATACCATGGTCAATTGTATCAACGGCCGCTGAGAGATCCAGGAGGACCAACAGGGTTCACTTCCCCATTAGGCCTCCCTTAACAGGTCACTGACCAGGATGACCAAAATTGTCTCAGTCCCATGATGCGGCCTAAACCCCAATTGAAATGGATCAAGAATATTTGTGTCCTCTAAGAATGTTTGCAGCTGATCAAACACTACCCTCTTAATCAGTTTACCCATGAACAGTATATTGGTGATGAGCTGGAAATTGTTTAGAATGATCATCCATCACCAAGCTGGACTTTTTAAGTCTGGGCTGGACCATCGTCTCCTTCAGACAGGAGGGCACATAACCATCTTGTAAGGAGGAGTTTATGAACTGAATGCCCTATTTTACCATTTCCTCCTTGGTTGATTTCAGAAGCCAGGAGGGACATGGGTCTAACCAAGAGGTGATGGCCTTGCAGCATGCAAGCGCCTTTCCAACGTTATCAGGAGTCACAAGCTAAAATAGATCCAATACATTCAGACAAGACAGTGCTTTAGACACATCAGTATGACCAGAAATATCTTGATAGGCATGAGCACTGGGCTGAAAACAACAGAATGAAATGTAACAGGGATAAGTGCCAAGTGCTGGGGGGGGGGGGGGGCGGGGGACGACAAATGCACAATTACAAGATGGGGGATACTTGGCTCAGTAATACTACATGTGAGAAGGATCTTGGAATTGTTGTAGATCACAAGCTGAACATGAGACAGCAGTGCAATGTGGCTGAAAAAAAAGGCAAATGCTATTTTAAGATGCATTAACAGAGAATCTCCAAATCCAGTTAAGTACTAGTTTCTCTCTATTCAGCACTGGTTAGGCCTCATCTTGACTCCTGTGTCCAGTTTTGGACACCACACTGGAAGAAGGATGTCAACAAACTGGAATAAGTTCAGAGGAGGACAACAAGGATGATCAGGGGACTGGAAACCAAGCCCTATGAGGAAAGACTGAAAGAACTGGGCATATTAGTCTTGAGAAAAGAAGACTGAGAGGAGATATAATAGCATTTTTCAGATACTTGAGAGGCAGTACTAGAGAGGAGAGACAGAATCTGTTCTTGATCATCCCAGAGTGCAGGACTAATGGGCTCAAACTACAGAAAGCCAGATTTAGGCTGAATATCACGTGAAACTTCTTAACTGTTAAGTAGTATGACAATGGAACAAATTACCTTGGGAAGTGGTGAGCACGCTAATGCTGGAGGCATTAAAGAGAAAATTGAACAACTGTCATATTTGCTTTGACTTGGTTTCCTGCACAGAGCAGGGGGTTGGACTGGATGGCCCTATAGGCCCCTTCCAACTCAGCAATGCTATGATTCTATGATACTGCTACATTAACAGAGCCAAGATCCCTTTGGAGGGCTTCAGTCTTAGAATGAAAACATTCTAGGAAGTGATCACAGGTAATCAGTAGAGCGCCACCTGTTGAATAGGATAAGCCTGATGTTATAAGCTTTTTTCACTGATTGAATTGTGTCATGGAAGCTACTGGATATCTTTTTTATGGCAGGCCAGTTTGCATCCAAGGGAGCTTTCCCTCAGAAATTAATTAATTAAGTTTGAATCCCAGTTCCATGCAGATCATGTGACTCTTCTAACCACCTAAGCGGGCAACACACATTTGTGTAATGAACATTTTTAAAATGTATGCTGCTACACAATTTCTCCCCTAAAATCTTGAGGGCCAGCAGGGCACATAGACTTGAGGACTCACTATCCTGTTGCCTCAAGTCTGTTTCCAAGCGCAGGTAAACCATGGTTTTGCCAGTGAGATAGATACTTCCTGACAAGCAGAGTCCTGGTCTACCAAATTTGCTCACCCCCCCCCCCCCTCAGGGCACTTAACTAGCTACACTCTGTCCTCGGGTCCTGTGGCTTTCCACAAGCCCGACGGACAGCTGCGCGCAGGGATGGCGGGTGAGGCGTGTCGTTCTTTTCTTGAGGGCGGTGAGGTGTTGTTGTCTTTGTCTCCGCTGAACATCCCTGAGGGAAAGGAGGAGGCTGCCCTTGACGTGCGCTGCTGCCGGCGTGGCTTGAATGGGAACATTGTTTGACCGAGGGAGATAATGAGGGCGCTCCTGGCAGTCAGCGGAGAGAAACTGGAGAAAGGAGGCAATCTGGTCGGGCCGGGGAGGAGGAAAGCGGGAGGCATTTGCGGGGGAGCAGAAGAAAGGGTACCCTGCCCCCACCCCTCTCCCCCCCCACCCCCGGGGCCGGCGGCGTCGGAGAGGAGGAGCCACAGGCTGCGCCAGCGGAAAGGGCGGGAAGGGAGAGGGAAAAGCCTCGATGGTGATGGAGTGGCAGCGGGCGGGGGGGGGGGGGAGGCGGCGGGAGCGAGAGAACGCCGGAGAGCCGCGGGCTCGGAGGCGGGGCGGGGCGGGGCGAGAGGTCCGAACGCGCGGTTGCCTCGTCGCCTTCGTCGCCGCGACGGCTTGTAAACAGATCCGGGCTCTCCACGTGACCCGCTTGCTGTACCTGTGCGCGGGAGGGGGAGGGAACGCGGCTTGTCGCCGGGCGAGCGAGGAAGCCGCCAGCCAGCCAGCCAACCACACGGGACCAAAGCTCGGCGCCGGCTGCCTGGCTCAGGACAACAAAAGCTCGGAGAGGGAGAAGCGCGCAAGCGCGCGGAGGAGACGGAGGCGGCCTTGGCCGCGGTGGCGCCGGGCGAGTCTGTCCCGGCATCCCATCCCATCCCCGCCCGACCCAGCCAGGCCGGTCGCGCATCCTGCCCGCCCTTTCCCCTCTCGCCTCTAAAATGGCTGATGGTGGGCAGTGAACGGAGTGCTTGCGGGCAACGGCGGCTGTGAGAGGCCCAGGAGGGCGGCGGTGGCGGCCACCATGAGCACTTTCGCCTTGGAAGAGACCTTGGAGGCGGACTGGGTGGCCGTGAGGCCTCACGCCTTCCAGGAGCGCGAGAAGCACAAGTTCGTCTTCATCGTGGCCTGGAATGAGATCGAGGGCAAGTTCGCCATCACTTGTCACAACCGGACGGCGCAGAGGCAGCGCAGCGGCTCCCGGGAGCTCCGCCGCGGCGACGGCGGGCATAGTACCACCGGCAGCCCCGGCGGAGCCGAACCCCGGGCGGCCTCCGTCAAAGCGGCCGGGACGAGCCCCACCTTGCGCAGGAGCCCAGTCTGGAGCTCCACCGAGCCGAGCCATGCCAGGAGCTCCCCGGCCTCGCTTGCCCGGGCCGAGTCCTTGCCGCGGAGCCCCGGAGGCCGAGTGGCTGAGGCGTCGCCGAGGAGCCCGGCCAGGGCCAGGAGCTCTCAGGCCCGGCGGCCGCCGCCTCCGCCGCCCCCTTCTCCTTCCAAGGCGCCGCTCAGCCCCGCGGCCTGTGCGGCCGACGACATCGAGGTGCTGGAGTTGGGGAAGGAAGAGTCCGCAGGAGGCCCCGCGGCTTTCGTCCTGCCGTCCCCGCTGGCCGGGCCTCAAGCCGCCGAGCCGCTCTCGGCGGGGGCCTCTTCGGAGACGGAGCCCTCGCCCGGGGAGGAGTGCAGCTGGGCCGGCCTCTTCTCCT
Organism: Intellagama lesueurii; assembly: GCA_037013535.1. NCBI lineage: Eukaryota > Metazoa > Chordata > Lepidosauria > Squamata > Agamidae > Intellagama > Intellagama lesueurii. The sequence goes on along the minus strand of JBAJHW010000002.1, from coordinate 34,835,837 downwards.
TCCAGGACCTGCGAGCCGTGCATCAGCAGCTGTGCTCGGTGAACTCCGAGCTGGAACCCTGCTTGCCCGTCCTCCCCGAGGAGCCCTCGGGCATGTGGACGGTCCTCTTCGGGGCTCCGGAGCTCTCCGAAGAAGAGATGGACGCGCTGTGCTACCGGCTGCAGGTTTACCTGGGCCACTGCCTCGACACCTGCGGGTGGAAGATCCTCTCCCAGGTGCTCTTCACCGAAACGGACGATCCGGAAGAGTATTACGAGAGTCTGAGCGAGCTGCGGCAGAAGGGCTACGAGGAGGTGCTCCAGAGGGCCCGGAAGCGCATCCAGGAGGTGAGAGAGGCTCTCCGGGCAATTGTCTTTTTAAAACCATGCTTTCCTCGCAGTGGTAGGCTGCTCCCTTCACCACTACCCTAACAGCCTCATTGTGAACGATGACCTGGAAGTCAGTCATTGAGCTTAGCTAGGAGGAAGAGCCTAAGTTCATATACAGTATTTGAATGGGAGACCACCAGGGAATATCGGGCGCTCTAACTCAAAGGATACTCTTTAGTGGCAGAGCACAAACGTTGCATGCAGAAAGCCCCATGTTCAATATCTGGGATCTCCAAATAGGGTTTGAAGAGAATCTTGCCTGACAGTACTAGGCTGGATGGGCCAGTTGTCTGACTCCGTATAAGGCAGCTTCCATTGTTCCCAAATTCCATTGTATTCCTTGCAGCTTCCCTGTAAGATTTCCTATTGGATTTTGGCCTTTGTGAACTTTCTTTTCTCCTTGTGTCATTCAGTAAAGTTATTGACTTAGGAGAAATAAAACTTTGGATAAATGTTGGTGGATGCTAAAAATCTTGTCCACTGCATGTTAAATCAGAAATATTTCCAAAAGATTAGGCTTTCTGGATCCATGGCTCTTTTCCAATGCCAGTATCCCCAAATGTACCACTGACAGTGCCCCCCCCTCCACTCCAAAAGTGCTACAGGATCAGATTTTAACTGCAAAAGAAAGGTGACTAGATTTTTACATGTTTGATCTTGCACTTGGTATGTTTTTCAGCTGTGCTGCAAAGTACTAGTCTTAATGGTAGGAAATCAGTTAACCTAAAATGAGTGTTTTAGGTCAGGTTTTGACATCAAAAAAGACATTGAGACTAATAGCCGTCCTCCATCCAGTGTGTTATTTGCTAGAAAATAAGGTAGAAGTATGGTTGTCAGAAGCAACCAGTTTCAGCACAGAAGGCATTCTTAGATCTTTCACATGCATTTGGGTGAAATCTTACCTTATCTGGTGTTAGTGAGAATGGTTAACAGCAAATGGCGTGAGGTGGTCTGACATTGTCAGTTGCAGAACAGAAGAGCAACATTTTATTCAAATAATTTAGACACTGAGTTTGATATTTGTGTGTTTTATTTTCTGGTGATCTTTGTATGTGAATACCTCAGAGTGTGGTGTAGTTGTTCTTTTTATGAGGGTATACCCTTTTTTTGAATGGGGGTGGAGACAAACACATGCCCAGTAATTTTTCAAATATCTCCTGTTTCTATGATTTGATCAACATGCTCTTCACATGAAATTTTGCAAAACAAAATGAATGGTCATGAAATTATGTGTTCCATGGAAGTCATGTGTGGTTTGGATTGGTTGTACTACATACTGCCCTAGCCTGCTGCCCTCAGTGTTTTGGAAAATGTCTCTCATTGACTCCAGACATTAGCCCCACATGGTCAGTGGTCAGGAATGGTGGGAATTTGGCCCAGATCATCCAGAGGGAAGCAGATTGGGCATGTGTGCTCCAGAGTTCTCCTGAGAATGGTCTTCATTTACCTTACAGTAGAAAATCTTATTTAGCAGCTATTTTGGATTTTTTTTTAAAGAAAGACCAGGCAGAAATTGTTAAAATAATTTTAAAAGGATCTGCTGTTTTTTATCTATATGTCTGTATCTGTTTATAAAATAAAACGGCTTTAGAGGGTCTAAACTTAGTGAATGTCACTTGTGTATGTGATTTAGTGGAGGTCAGTCAGTCAATGGAACATTTTTAAAAAATATGTTTTTATTTGTTTATTTTTGAATATAGTTATAAAACAAAAGAAAACAGAGTAAGAAGCTAACTCTCCTAAGTGGTATTGCTTTGAATAGAATTGTATCAGAATGCAAGTGTGTGTGTGTGAACAATTAGTACTGAACTTGGTCATCATAGTGTTTTTTCTCATTTTCTTTACTGCCTTCCTTGTTCCTTTTAACACAGGTGTGGGGAATGTGGCCTCAAACTCCTGTCCATTCCCATCCCACATGGGCAGTGGTAAAAGATGGAATTATATTCCAAAACATTTATATGGAGGGACACAAGTTCCCCACCATTGTTGCTCCATCTCATTGAGTTGTTCAGCCTGCTGTTCCAACACTGACGTATGAGTATTCTCCACTTCTTTGCTTGATTGTTGGGATCATGTGCAACTATACAACTTTGCAGGATGCTTTTATCACAGAGGTATTTTTTTTGGTGTTGCAACTTCACTTTTTTCTTCTGATTTTGTTTTAAGAAGCAGAGTCTGAGATGGTACAAGAAGGAGCTGGGGGGAAAAACAGATGTTTGGTTGTCCAAACTTTATACTGGCAGCTGATAAAGATAAATCGTTGCAGCCGTTGATGACAGAAAAATGAAGTATATCCTTCCCTGTTCAGAAACGTTCTGTTTAGTCTAGTTCTGGGATATGCAGTTATTACAAATAAAGAAAAAATATGGTACAGATTTATAAATGGGAGAAATGTTAAGAAACTAGTCAGCAATAAAAGCTGCAGAAACAAGGAATCAGATAGGAGTGAAGTAATGCCGACTTTGTCTCTGCGGCACTGTTGGAGTCCCCGAGGCTCCAGGCCTTGGGTGATTTCAACGTGCATGCGGGGGCAGAGGTTTCTGGGCCAGCTCTTGAGTTCTTGGAAACCATGGCTTCCTTGAACATGTCCCAACATGTCAACGGCCCCACCCACGTGGGTGGTCATACGTTGGACCTGGTCTTTTCCTCCAGTTGGAGCGAGTGTGATCTGATGGTGACGGACCTAGTGTCAGTCCCCTTGTCATGGTCAGATCACCACCTAATAAAATGTAACCTCACAGTGGCTCTCCCCCCTCGCAGGGAGCAGGGACCCATTTTTATGGTCCGCCCTCGAAGACTACTGGATCCGGTTGGATTCCAGGATGCCATGAGAGGTGTTACGACTGACCTGGCTAGCGCTCCTGTCGACGCTCTGGTAGACAGCTGGTTCACCGCTGCCACCAGGGCCATAGACACGATCGCGCCTAAACGCCCTCTCCGCCATAGAACTCGGCCAGCGCCCTGGTTTAACCAGGACCTTCGAGTGATGAAGCGAATGAGGAGGAGGCTAGAGCGTAGATGGAGGAAGAACCTGACGGATTATAATTGGATAGCTGCTAAGGTCGCAACTAACTTTTACCTGAATAAGGTAAAGGCTGCATGTCGATCATTCTTCGCTAACCGGATAAGCGAAGCGTCAAACCAGCAGGCGGAGTTATTCCGTATAGTGCGTGACCTATCCGGAGCTGGTTCAGGTGATGGGCCTCCCCCTAGTTTTTCACCTGACCAGTTTGCAGTTTTTTTTAAATCTAAAGTGGAGGCCATCCGCCGGGACCTCTCTCCTTTTTTGAATACAGTGAGTCGAGCTGAGATGTCCAGCACTCCGTCTTGCCTGGTAACTGTTGACTCCTTTCAGCCGGTGACGCCTGACTCTGTGGACAAGGTGCTTGATCGCTGTCGAGCCACCACCTCCTCCCTTGACCCTTGCCCGGCCTGGCTAATCAAAGTAGCCAGGCCGAAAACTACAACATGGGCCACAGCAATAATAAATGGGTCTCTCCTTCAGGGCAGGTTTCCACCTGCCCTCAAGGAGACACTCATTAGGCCCATAAGAAAGAAACAATATGGCGGCGGACGAAATTGGCAATTATAGGCCCGTCGCCAATGTTTCTTTCATGAGCAAAGTGGTCGAGAGGGTGGTCGCTGATCAGCTTCAGGCACACTTGGATGAAACAGAAGCCCTGGACCCATTTCATTCGGGCTTCAGGCCGCGCCACGGTACAGAGACGGCATTGGTCGCCCTGTATGATGACCTGTTGAGGGAGGCTGACAGGGGCAAAACGTCTCTGTTGGTCCTCCTCGACATCTCGGCGGCCTTCGATACTGTCGACCACGGTATCCTGGGGAGGCTCTCCGAGCTGGGAATTGGTGGCTTGGCGCTTGCCTGGCTCCGTTCCTTCTTGGAGGACCGTCCCCAGAGAGTACAGCTTGGGGAGAGTGTTTCGGCCCCGTGGAGTCTCAATTGTGGGGTTCCACAGGGGTCGATCATCTCCCCAATGCTGTTTAACATCTATATGAGGCCGTTGGGTGGGGTCATCAGGGGGTGTGGAGCGTTGTGTCATCAGTATGCGGATGACACCCAGCTCTACATCTCCTTTTCACCAACGGCAGGTGATGCCGTCCTGTCCCTTCAGCGCTGCCTGGGGACCGTACTGCAATGGATGCAGGAAAATGGGCTGAGGCTGAACCCAGACAAGACGGAAGTTCTGAGGGTGGGGGCCCCCGTGGCTGGTGGCCTGGGTGACTCTATCTCGTTTGGGGGGGTGACCCTGGCTGCAAAGAGTGGGGTCCGCAGCCTGGGCGTACATTTGGACCCGACGCTCACCATGGAAATGCAGGTGGCGTCGGTAGTCCGTACCGCCTTTTTCCACCTCTGGCGGATAGCCCGGCTGCGGCCCTACCTTGACACGGGGGCACTCACTACCTTGGTGCATGCGCTCGTAATCTCAAGATTAGACCACTGTAACGCGCTCTACGTGGGGCTCCCTTTGAGGCTGCTGTGGAGGCTTCAGGTGGTCCAGAATGCGGCGGCCAGACTCCTTACTGGAGTGAGAAAATACCAGCACATTTCTCCTACTCTGGCCATGCTACACTGGCTGCCTATCCGTTTCCGCATTGACTTCAAAGTCTTAATGCTTACTTATAAAGCCCTAAACGGTTTAGGACCTCAGTACTTGGCGGAACGCCTGCTCCCACCGAGATCTACCCGGATCACCCGCGCGAGTCAGGAGGTGAGGTTGAGGAGCCTGACGCCGAGGGAGGCCCGAAGGGAAAAGACACGAAACCGGGCCTTCTCGGCGGTGGCTTCTCGCCTCTGGAATGGCCTCCCACTGGAGATCCGCGAGGCCCCCACGCTGGGTACATTTAAAAGCCAATTAAAAACATGGCTGTACATCCAGGCCTTCCCTCCTGTCAGCACTTGACTCTTTTTTCTTTCTTGCTATTCATTTTCATTTATAGTTTTGCACTATTTTGTTATTGATTATGTTATAATGTTTTTATGTCATTTTAATGTATATATGTTTGTTGGAAGCCGCCCAGAGTGGTAGAATATACCAGATGGGCGGGATATAAATCAAATAAATAAATAAATAAATAAATAATTTCCAGTGTAGACACATGTGACTCAACTCATAAAGAAGTTGCAATGCAGCCCTCTTTCATGGTGGGTGAATTATGTAGTTGCCTTCAATAAAGGTTAACTCATAAATGATACCAGTTATCTGTTAGCATATGTTGGTAAACTGACCTGTCTTTAATTAAAAAGTGCTTCATATTTAGGAAAGAAGATAATTTAGGTAGCTTTCTTTCTTCCCTCTAGCTCTCAGGTTTCTGTTGTTTGTTACTTGCATGATAGTGGCTTTCTGTGAAACAAGAAGCTCATATCTCACTGCTCTAAGCTATTCCATGATAATGGAGCAACAGATGACAGGCATGTAATATTTATGCAGTGGTTTTCCACACTTCAGGATGGGAAAGAAATACAAACCTGCCAATCTCATGTGTTTCATATGTATTTTCTTTCATGTTGCCTTTGTCATCTGTATTTGAAAATGTCAAGAAATATTGGTTGAGATGCTGGATTGTACCAACGTTGTATTTGAAACCCTTATAGAACTTCCACGGAAATGTGATCTGAGTTTCAAAGGGGACTTGACATGGATTAAATTTTAAAATGAGACAACTTTCATTAATGTAAAACAAACTCAGTTTTAATTCTTATACTAAGCCTCTTTGTAATTGACAAATTTTGCTGTATGAATCAGTCTTCCTGAACTAGCAAGACAACATGACTTTTTCTTTTATTGTTTCAAAGTTTTAAAACTGGAGTCAGTAGCTTTTAATGTTTGGATAACTACCAAAGAGGAATTCTGTATGTACTAGTTTCGAATCTTTCTAAACTTCTGCAATAACTCTAGTGAGATAACCAGTACTAGAATCCAGATTGCTACAAAAATTGTGATTGAAAGAAATATGAGAACTTTGTTAACAGTTCTACAAATTTCTTTTAAAAATAGTCTGGTATAAAATTGCATATGTATCTTGTTTTACAGGTGTTTCTGCACTTAAATATTGTAATTCTAAACATTCTGCTTTCTAAAATGTACCCTGGTGCACAAACAAACTGGCAGTGCCAGAATGTTTGACTTAAGATGATTGATGGTAGACTGTGTAAGTTACACTGATGGCTGGTCTAGTGCCGTGACCTGTATAGAGTAAAGATGAAAGGCTGTAAAAAAAAAAAGCACAAGAAAATATTTCTCTTAACTATTTATATGTGTAGTTGTATAAGGAACTATATATTGATACATAATAATTGTAATTATGTGCTGTCAAGTTGATTCTGGCTTGTGGCGACCCTCCCAGGATTTTCTAGTAATAAAGTATTCAGAAGTGATTTACTAATTCCTCATTCTGGTGGCACTCAGGGACTGCACAGATGGCAAGTGCGTAACCTCATCGGCCACACACATTCTGGGTCTTCTAGGCTGGCTCCTCTCTTGGGAAGCACAGTGAGGATTTGAATTTTTGGTCCTTAACTCTGCAGTCAGGAACTCCAACCCACTGAACTATACATATTGGGGAAATATATTTTGGTTGATCAGCTGTTTTATGTTGACCTTGTGTTTCAGAGCATCTGGGATTGTAAGTTAATGCAAGTTCTGATTTATTTTCTTGAACCTATTTTGAAAGGAAATAGAAACTTCAATTCGTTGTTTAACTGAGCAACACCATATGCATCTAAGAGGGAAAAATATCAAGCCAAAACAAAAGGAAAAGAAAAAATATTTATTTAAAATATTTATATGCCGCCTTTCTCCTAAAGGATCCAAGGCAGCTTACAGTATTAAAGGAAACAAAGTTAAAAGCTAAAATAATAAATATTACAATATTAAAACAGAATTAAACAAATATCATATGAAAACTTATAAAAAGAGCAATCTTATAAAAACCATGTAAAACCACAGAATACAATCATACCTTTAAAAAAATCTCCTTGGTCAACCAGTCATTTAAAGGAAAGCTTGTCTGAAGAGAAAGGTCTTCATCTGCTTGTGGAAGGACAGCAAAGATGAGGCCAGCCCAGCCTCCTGTGGGAGGGAGTTCTTGAGTTTGGGAGCAGCAGCAGAGAAGGCCCTATCTCATGTCCCCACCAAATCACAGAATCATAGTATAATTGAGTTGGAAAGGGCCTAAAAGGCCATCGAGTCCAACTCCCTGCTCAATGCAGGAATCCAAATTAAAGCAGATCTGACAGATGGTTTTCCAGTTTTCTCTTGAATGCCTCCAGCATTGGAGCGCTCACTTTTGAGGGTGATGGGACCAAGAGAAAAGCCTCTCCTGATGATCTTAATTCCCAGGCAGGTTCATAAAGGAAGATACAGTCTTTTAGATTGCTTGGACCAAAGCCATTTAGGCTTTATAGGGTAGAACCAGCAGTTTAAATTGAGCCTGGAGACAGATCGGCAGCCAGTGGAGCTGCTGTAATAGGGGAGTTATATGTTCCCTGTAACCGGCCCCAGTTAACAATCTGTCTGCATTTTGGACATGCTGGAGTTTCCAAACACTTTCCAAAGGCAGCCCTGTGTAGAGAGTGTTACAGTAATCCAGATATGTGACTAAGGCATGTGTCCAGACCAGATCAGACCTCCCTAGGAATGGGCACAGGAGGCACACTAGTGCTAACTATGCAAAGGCAGTCCTGGCCACCACCAAAACCTGTGCATCCAGGCTCAGAAACAAATCCAGCTGCACACCTGTTATCAGAGGGAGTATAACCTCATCCAGCACAGGCTGCAGCCTGACCAGCAGCACATCTGTCTTGTCTGGATTAAGTTTCAGTTTATTCACCCTCATCCAGCCCATTACTGATGCTAGACACTGATCTAGAACTGAAACAGTTTCCTTAGATTTAGGTGGCAAGGAGAGAATAGAGTTGGATGTCATCCACCTATGGTTGACAGTGAACCCCAAGACTCCAAACAACACTTTCCAGCGATTTCATGTAGATGTTAAATAACATAGGAGACAAAACAGAAGCCTGAGGGACAGGCCAATGGCCAGGTTGTTGAACAGGAATTCTCCAGTACTGCCCTCTGAATTCTCCCTTCCAGGAAGGACCAGAGCAACAGGGCCTCCAAGTCTCATTCCAGAGAGACAGCCCAGAAAGATAACCATGGTTGATGATATTGAAAGCTGCTGAGAGGTCCATCAGAACCAACAGGGACACATTGCCCCTGTCCAGTTCCTGGTGTAGGTCCACCAAGGTGATGAAAAAAGACAAAAATATTGTGGCACTGTAAAGACTAACTGCTATATTTAATGTGAGCTTTTGTGGACAAGTCCACTTTCTCGGACATCAGGGAACACTTATCCTCTGCGCATGTTGCACAATAAATAGGGCATTTATGTGTGCCTCATATATGCAGATCACTGTTATTATTATAGTATATTGACATATTTTAGCCTTCCCCAACTGGTTCGCCTCCAAATATTTTGGGATACAACTGCCATGATCCCCTGCAAATATGTTCCTGCTTGGGAATGATGAAAGTTATAGTGTTAACACATCAAAAGGCAAAACAGGCAGTCCTTCCTACTTGGCAATCAAGAAGTCCCTGCTGGGATTCCTGAGCATACACGAAATTAAAGAGCATGCAACCCACCCCCAAAGCCCATCAGGGACTTGTTAATTGCTGGCTAGGAATGACACTTATGCTTTTTTGCCTTCTGTATACATAACAAAGCAACAGGATTTCAACCATTATTTTACTAATGGTCCATCTGCTTAGATTATTTTTATCTTTAAAAATGAAACATGGTTAGGGTGTTGGAGAGATCATTTGTTCTCATTTCACCTTATGCATGCCTAAGAGCCTGGTATGGGCAGCTCAGTAATTGCACTGTTGACTCCACCTTGTATCTTTTTTTTTATTTTGTCTGATCTTCAGCACATTATTCTTATTCAGCAGTGTTGCCCATTAGGGAACAGTTATTTTAATTTAAACAATAACATTTGGGTATGTATTTTATTAACATATTTTATTGAAGAATCAGTGTTTTGAATATCAATGATTGAGTTCAAACCTCACGAAAAATACTGCTTTTGCTCAGCTGAGCCAGAGGAAATGTTGAATCTGTTCTGATAGAAACAGAGATGTTTCAAGCCTTAACATATTTTTCACATAATTTGTGACTGTCACAAATACTCAAAATAGTGTTAGGTTGTGATAGTGTTATTTAATTTTAAAGTATGCAAAGTGTTATTTAATTTTAAATTCCAGATATTGTCTGAAATCCTGTTGCTTAGCATAGTAAATTATACTAGAATAGGAGTTGACTTACCAGTGGTGATCTGGTGAGGCAACTCCTCTGTAAGTTCCATTGATTAAAATAGGCCTACTCTAGTTGTAACTTAGTCACAACTAGAGTAGGCCCATTTTAATCAATTGCATTTAAAGAGGAGTTGACTCACCAGATCCCCACTGATTTAGTGGACCTACTCTAGTATAACTTACTACACTAAGTAACAGGATTTCAGCCAGTGTTTGCATCTTAATATTAGTGTATGTTGTTAGATTTAGACGCTGAATAGTTTGGACTATGAATTAACAATAGCCATTTTCAGAAGGATTAAAAGGTAGTGGTCTAATGCCGCTGTCATGATAACAGATGTCAGTTGGTTAGACAGGACATTCATTCCTTCTCCCCTGTTGCCCCTTGTGTTTCTGAGCCATCTGGAGCATGTTTTCAGAGTGCAAAGAGAGGGACTTCAGAAGGAAAACCAGAATAATGTTCCACTGTTTGGTTGATGTATCAGCAAAATGACCTTGCTGGATATCTGACAACTCATCTGCAATGTGGTTTGCTACCACCTAGAAAATCTCTGTGTCACCTTTCCATGTTGTATTGGCTTTTATAGTAGATGTGGCATTTCAGTATGATGGTAGCATTTAATTCAGTGCACACTTTTAAATGTTACCCCAGGGAAGATGTGGTTTAGAAGTGACCAGTGGGGATGACGTTTTGTGTGTTGTAACCTGTGTGCTAGCCTTTAGGTGGCTTACAAAATTAATGGCAGATTCCTCTTGCCAGTGGTGAAATAAGAAAGAGTTGGAGAGCACCTTTAAGACCAGTAGATGTAACATGAACTTTCATGAACATATAGTCTACCTTGTCAAGTACATGAGGTAACAGCTAAGTGGAACAACAGCATTCAGAGGGAAAATGCCTAATTACTGTATGCTAAGGAAAAACGGCTTGGAAACAGGGATGAGCACTGCCCCCTAGAGTCGGACACGACTGGACAAATTGTCAAGGGGAACCTTTACCTTACCTAAGAAAAAACAAGAGTAATAGGCTATTGCCGTTATACTACTATGTTAGTTTTTAGCTTCCTAGATGCCTACTTTGGAAGGTTGTGATGGATCCAAGAGGCCCTGATCCTTATGCTCTGACAAATAACCTTTGTGTTCTGAAGCAACATTTCTCTTTCCTTTCTTGGGTATTTTTAGAATTTTGTATGTCTACGAGATATCAGTCTCTCGACATAGCCTAAAGCTGTTAATGCAAAGTAAAGCTCATAAATGCAAAGTTGTGTAAACCTATAGTAGCTGTAATTAGCATTTTTAAAATCTAAACAAAGGTCTTATATTGTGTGGCCTGTTTCTGGTTATTTATAGAATTTATTTGTTTAGCCTTTTTATTGGGCTTACCATAGCTAAACCTTTTAGTTGCTTCCCATAATTCACCACTGCAGTGATATTTATGATTACTAGTGTTTTGACAAGATGTCATCAACCTCTGATGATTCACCAAGCACAGGAATATGTGTTTCTTTGCCGTGGGTCTGAGGGAGGTGAGAACCCTTCATCCTTTCTGTGCATGTCTGAGGAACATGAATAGTGATGGAACTGTATGTTGTAACTTGGACCTAGTGACAACTGTAGTGGTGCTCTATTCATGGATGCAAAAAAAAAAGGAAGATTCTCTTGATACTGTTTATCTGTACAGGTTTCTGAAAAGTTTTGGCAAACATTGAAATTGCCTGAAAGCTGTTTCTTTAGGTGAAGCAAATTATAAAACTGTACCTATTGTCATTTGCGTTGCATTTATTAGTCCTCTAATAAAGGGTCTTTTCATTCCTAGTTTATATCTGTTTACAAGGAATGAAGAGTCTTGTGCCATCTTAAAAACTAACATATTTTATTTGGCATGTGTTTTCACGTACCATAGCTCCTCTCATCAGTTGCCCCCTTTGTTGCTTCTGCCACAGTGGACTAATATGGCTACTGCTCCTTCTCTCTGAAAATAGATCTTTTAATCTCCCATTTCTGAGAGCTGCACATTTTCATGTGGGAAACTGTCTTATTCACTGCCTTCTAAAAGTTATCAAATGCTACTAAAAACACTAGTAAGGTATACTACTGAGATATACACCCAGGGAGATTCAGATTTATTGGGTGATCTTGGGTCTCTTTTTGTCAGCATAACGTACATCTTAGGGCTGCTGTGAAGAAAGAACCTTTTTATCTTGCTTGAAATTCATTGAAGGAAGAGTATAAATACTTTTGTATACAGTATATTTGTAAAGTGATTGATATATAAAAGATGGGCATAAACCACTGGTTTGGCAGTTTGTCCCGGTTTGTTTACCACTGCAACAGGTATTCCATGGGTTGGCACCCTGCCCCTTCTGGCGGGCACCCACTTGGAGGCAGCAGACAGACTTCCTTGTTCTGCCTCCTCCAGTTGCTGCTTCTGAGTGGGCACCCGCTGGAGGAAGCGGGGCGCTGAACAGCCGAACACTGTAAACAAATCAGGCTGAACTGCCGAACTACTGGTTCATGCCCATCTTGAATATATATCAGTCATTATACAACGCTGATACATTTATCTATCACTCAGTTATGAAAGTCTTTCATTCTTCATTACTTTGAATACTTTGAATTCAAAGTAATGAAGAATTTGAATTTGAACATTACTTTGAATACTGCTTGAATTGCAGTTACCAAGGTGTGAACATAGAATTTTGAGTGCACAAAATATGTAGTCTACCTGTGCTCTTTGGTTCTTTTCTCAGTACTGGATATAGTACTTCAAATGTGGCCTTACCAGTGTTGAGCAAAGCAATTCAGTTTTCTTTTCTTGGGGTTGGAAAGAATGAATATTCTTATACAGCCTAAAATAATATTGATCTTCTTTATGTGCCACACATTAATGTTTTGTTTCTTATCCATGTTAATTCTTAAAAGGTACTCAGAAGTGCTGTCGTAATCTTACACATCTGGTTCTTCTACCAACTGTTAAACTTTTGTAATCACTGCAAGCAAGACTGTTGAACTGAAACACTTTGTTTGGAACTGCAGGTTGTAAGTGGGAGGATGTTTGTGTTCAAAAAAGGATATTTAAGTGATGGTCATCTCATGTTTCTCACATGAACAATGTTTGCAATTCCAAATCATCCTTAGATCACAAATTAAAAAGAAAAATTGGACCTTTTAAAATATTGTTTAATCAAAAACATGGATTTTTCAGAATAAAAATACACTAAATGTAACCACTGTAAGTCACAAAAGATTAAGGAATACTAGCAGTTTCAGCAAGATTTGGTTATAAAGATCAAAATAAATATTTTCGTTTCAGCTGCAATTACTAATAATTTACAGGAAATTACATGACCCGTACTAATTAATTTCCTGTAGGTTATTAGTAATTATTTATGCTTGGTTCACATGCAGTAGCCATACCATAATGTGGGTACTTTTCAGCAGGCTTTAGGTTTATGTGTACTTCCTTTATCCTCTTAATTCCAACCCCAGCTTTCTGTTCAGTAATTTACTTCTGTTCCCAAAGAAGAATGAGAATACCCATTCAAACGGTACAGCTTGTGCAGTCTGAGGAGAATGCCTGATGGCTGTTGGCAGTCACAGTAAATACGTATCTTTTTCAGTTATACAGAGCAGGAGTATGTTCTGGGATGTTGCCTCATTGTAACTCCATTGGCTTTCTGCATGTGTGAGCAAGCACATGGGTATTGTTACTGGCAGGCTTTGGCATGATTTCCTAGCATAAAGCAGGCTTGTCTGCCATTATTATGCCATTTGAAAATTTTATCCTGTGTATCTCTGTAGACAGTGTATCTGTGTATCTCTGCAGACAGACAGACAGACAGACACACACACACACACACACACACACATGCATGCATGCACACGCACGCACACACGCCTTGGTACACCTGGGCTGTAAGGAACTCCGCCAACCTGTTTTTCAGTTCTTCTGCCAAATGTTAGGATTTAATAGTATACGTATCTATTTCCACTCTTTCTCATTTTGCCCATGTAACAAAGTACTTATTCCATGGCCTGCAAGTAAATCACTTTTTGTTTTCAATGAATCTTTGACAACAAAGAGACTCTTTCTAAAACTGAAGTCCCTGTCTGATTTTCTTGGAGATGGATCCATGCTAATGCTCTTGACCTGTAGTGATAATTCCTTTTCCTGTAGTACCACGTTCTGAACAAGGAATATTTCAGCAGCAGCATTTTACTGGGATAGAAAAGTTTATGTTTCCTAGAATATGTAGGTGAAGTTTGCATGTAGAAAGTATTGTGTAATAAGAGGCAGGGGAAGCTTCAGAGGGATGTTTGAAGTCAAAGAAAGAATGTTGATGTCAAACATGTCTGGGTTTCAGTGACAATAAAGTCTTCGTTAGTGGTGGATAATAATGGATATTTTATTGATAATAATGAAGATGATGTGGGGGCATGATATAATTTGTCAATAAATGAAAGTGGTGACGTTGCTACAAAAAGAAATGTGAATCTGATGATTGCCATATTAAATTAAAATACATGCTGGTCTGGTAAGTTTGTTTGACATGTTCTAGAGATCTTACCTCACTGCATGTGTTAATTGGCATACCTAGTGTTGAGATGTTAATGTTATCAGCAAAGGTTCTGTGAATGGCTAATGCCAGTAATGTAGTTCTCAGTGTCAGTATTTCAGCACCAAATTTCCATCTGATCTCAGTCCCATTCCCAACAGTGTGCCATATTTACACTTCAGATTCTGGATAAAACTTTGATCTATAATCACAAATGCTCATGCTGTAATAAATCCATTAGTCTGTCAGGTGCCATCTGACTCTGCTGTTTTTGCTGCAACAGGCAAGCATTCCTGTATAATTCTGCAAATTGTCATTTTTATTCATGCCTTTGTTTTATCATCCAATCTTGTAGTTTATAACAGTTTATGAATATAACTTGACATCTCGTCAAATTACTCTGCTCGGTGGGTGCATCTGTGTGCTGTACATGTGTGCATGTGCACATTTGCAACAGAAAGACAGGGTAAAAATATTCTAAATAAATAAAAAAATTAAAATTACTTCAACCCTTGTCCTGCCATGATTCTTTGTTCTTCTGACCAGAAGAACATTGCAAACTGGTCATTACTTTCTACTGAAATTCACATGTAGTTTATCTTGAGATGTAGGATGCTCTGTTTGGAGGAGGAGACAAAAAATAAAAAGCCCTGCTGTTGCAGCCTTAGTACTTATGAGATTTTTTATAAAATATGGAATATAGAAAAAATGTTATGAACATAATATAAAGAGAAAACACTTTTACCTATGAACAGATGTATTACTGCTCAGTCAAATGCTTGTCTAGAAGTTATTTGTATATGTCCACAAGAGATTTCCACTATAAACATTTATGAAATATCTGTACAGTGAATATAGGGTGCTGTAAAAAAAAAAGGTGAATCCAGGCTTTTTAAAAAACCATTCATTTAAAAATTAACTCCAGGTTGCAGCCTTTGTTTGAGATGAATTATTGAAATATATTAAGTAATATGTATATTTTTCTTCTAGCATTATTAATTTTTTTTGTTATAGACAATTAAATTAATTAGATCTTTCCTGTTCAGAATTTTAAAATTTGATATGCTTTATTCATTGTTATTTGAATCAGTTGAATGAAAGATAAAAGGACCAACAGTTAACAGTGTTTGTTCCATATTCCTTAAACGTTCTTTTAAGCAGAACTGCTAAATGTTACCCAAGTTTTTCAATTTTATATTCTTTTTGGATTTCTTTTTTAAATTAAAAGAGAGAAAGAAAATCCAGAAACTTTTCCTTAATGGGCACTGGTGGACAGAAAGATCAGCATGAGGCTCAGTGGAGGCCTATCCCATTCTTCCTTCCTTCCATTCAGCACACATATTACAATGTATTGGGCCATTAGTGGGAAAGAAGAGTTTCGGCATACTGTCTATGTCTCCATTCAGTCTTCCATCTTGTTTTGTGCACCATGCCAAGATCCTTGGTACTATATGGAGACTCTTGTGTATTAAGCCCTGTGCCTGTCCTCCTGTGCATTGGGAGTTGCTTTTTCTTTGGAAGCAATCCTAGTTTGCTTGTTTTTTTCATTGCTTGTTTAGCATGTGCTTTCTATACAAAAACTTCCCCTTCTCAAAGTATTAGAGACAAACTATAGTCTTTAGTCTGTGGCCAGTAAAAAAAATGTACTTCTTCGTTTTTACTTCTTTATTTTTTCCTCTCAGTGTTAACTGAAAAACATTTTAAAAGAAAAACCTTAACATCTTCTTAGAGGAATCTCATAACAAAATGGCAAATAACGAAGTGATGATTTAGAGTTAGTATTACTTCAAATCAATTTGCAGAGATTTTTAAAATAAGAATTATTATTCTCACTATTTTTAAAAGAAAGAACATATGGCATAATGTCAAATAATGGAATAGCTTTTGGTAAATCATAAACAATTCATCTTAAAAGTAACAAGATCTGTACTACATTAAAACTATTTACTTTATTCATAGCGTACAGAAAGCTAGAGATTGAATGTTGTCCTTGCCTTTTAGTTTTATAAACTTTATGTGAAAACCGAAGGTGGGCTTAAGTAATCCCTGTAGTATTAACTATTCAAGATGTGAAAATGGCAGTTGTTAGTTACAAATAATCACTTCTGATGTTAGGCTAAGAACATGAATGTTTGATTATATTACAATATATTATTTTTCTTCACTTCTTACATAGCTCCTGGAAAAACACAAGAATACAGAAAGCATGGTAGAACTGCTTGAATTATATCAGATGGAAGATGAAGCGTATAGTAGTCTTGCTGAAGCTACAACAGAACTCTATCAGTACTTGCTCCAGCCATTCCGAGATATGAGAGAGCTTGCAATGCTCAGAAGACAGCAAATAAAGGTAAAAATAGTATAAAACTAAAGGATAGAACATTGTATGTGATAATACATCTTTGTTAATCTTTTGCAGAGTTTTGGGTTAGGGAAAGATCTTATGGCAGTTCTGTCTGAAAGACTTAAAAGTTTCTGTCTTATTGGGTGTATACATTGCCTTTGTCTGTTTGTCAAGTGTAGGACATGACGTATTACCTGCTAAATTCTCCCTTCCTGCATTTACTGCTTTTTTGTGTAGAATTTCCTCCTGTCAACCCTTATACATATGGAGAGCTGTGTACACCCAAACCTCAATGTTCTATCTGTTAATCTTTTAGAGCCAAAACCAATTGTGTTGCTATGAACTCAACACTAAAATCTCTTAAGGCTCTGAGCAAATGACACAAAGCTAGCACGGCTTCTTAATTGACTCTACATGCTTTTTAGGTGATTATGAATTGAGGCATGTATTTGGAGACTTTGGAATTTCTGTTGCATATGCATATTATTTATTATTTGAAAATAATTGCTGTTTCTATATTAAAATATTCAGTGTAGCTTACAAGGAAAATTTTTCTAGTTAAAATAGTAGACACACACAAGTGAAATAAATTTGGCAGCAGCAGCTATAGGCATAGGGGCAGCCTGTGGCCTGTATGGGTGGGAGTGCCTCATTTTAAAACCATAGAATCATGTAGCTGTAGAGCTGAAAGGGTTATTGACCAGGGGTCTTCAAGTTCAACCCTCTACTGAAGCAGAAAATCCACAGCTAAAGTATCCCTGACAGATGGGCATCCAACTTCTGTTAAAAAAAGCCTCTAATGAGAGAAAGATTACTTACCTTCTGAGGTGGCTGATTCTGCTAACCATCACAGCACTTACTTTCAGTAAGTTCATCCTAATGTTAATTGTCATTCCTTGTAATTTGAATCAATTACTTTGGATCCTATCCTTGGGAGCCTCAGTAAGCAAGTTTGCTTCATTTTCATATAGCAGACCATCTTTCCAGTTGTAGTTCTTTAGGAGGCACCTTGTATAGACAATAAAGAATAGCAAGACTACAACACCCAAGAAGTACTGCAGTACATTTCTCCCAGGAAGCATTGCAGCAGGAAATGAAGCCTAGAGGTAGGCCATGCTCCAGGTGAGGGAAACATAGGTGTCTCCAGATATGGTTCTGTGGATTAGAACTCCCACAATTCTGCCTGGGGAATTCTTTGGGGAATTCTGGGAGTTGGGGTCCAAAAAAATCAGAATGGCACATTTCTAATCTTTATATAAGACATTTCCCTAACTGAATATCCAGTCAAGCTTTCTGTAACCAGAATGGGGACAATTGTTTTTCTGGTAACTTGCCAAGTGTGGTTCAACTTGTTAAGACAAAAGAGGCAAGCTTAAATTGATGTAATCACAGTATGTTTTTTAGCTTTAGATTGTATCATTTTGCTACACATATTTCTAGAAGAATATTGTTCAAAATGTAAACACCGTACCCTGTTAACAAATATGTACAGATGGAGAAATACTGAGTGTAATTGTGTGTAATGAGCTAAGTTTATGTTCATGTTGCTTTCCTAGTTTAGCATTTTATATATCTCTTCACATCAGTTAGGGGATCATATGGGATGTGGAGAAAGGTAGAGATACCAAAAATAACATGTTATTCATAATATCATATCCATGTACGTTTGCTTATTTGTGTGTGATTTTGGAATGACAGACAGGCTTAATAGAAAGAGTCCCACACAGATTGGCATCCCAGACTGGTATAGCAGCTTGTTGTTAAAAAGGAGGAGGACAGTTACGTCTGACTAGTCATTATGTGCTATTTGGCATTCAGAATGTCTTCCTATTCCAAATTACGAGTTCAGAAGTGGCATACTTTGAGAGTTCTATTAGGATCAGAACTGCTCACCCTTCCAAACCTTAATCTGAAAGATAAGTAATAGAATAGTGCATCCTATTATCTGTTGTCTAGTCGTTGTTTTTTGCATTAGTAGTAAACATGTGAATGAGAAAGTTGTAACTGGGTATGAGCCTCAAATTGGCAGAGCAGTCCTAAATTATGTACGTGTGTTTGGTGGCGGTGGGGTAGCTTCATCAAAATCCACTCACTTGCCAACTGACCTGTGGTATGGAAGTCTTTAATCTTGGCAAACAAGAAATAAGGGTGCCAGAAAAATCTGTACCATATTTTCAGGAGTCTGTCTCATTCAAATCTGAATGAGACCAACGAAAACATCTTCTCTTTCTCCTCCTTTCCCTTTCCTGGAATGATACAGATCTGATAGATAGGCATGGGGAGGGGCCCCATCCAGTGCTGTTCACTAATGCATTTTGGTTTTTTCTCTCTCGGTCTCTGCTTTCTCATGAAGTCAGTTTTGGTTTTTTTGTTCTTACAACTTTGCAGCTCAGCCTCCATGTCACCTTGAAAATATATTCTCTTTAAGTACCTCTCACATACAAATTCTTCTACTTTCTTCTAATTGCATGTAAATTTTAATGGAAAGGTTGCTTTCTAAATGAACGAGCAGATTGGGTGGGACCAAGGTGAAGGACAAATTCCAATCTCCCCTGACTTTTTTTTTGGTCTTCTATGTGTCTCTGCGTATGCCACCTTTGTCCTTTAGTGAGTTTTTCTTCCAGCTGTACTCACTCTTCTCCCTCTGGCTAGTGCTTTCCATACAAGAATGTAGGGGGAGGAGGCAAACTCCCTTTGTTCTGTGCTGTAAAAAAAGACATTTAAAATAAGACAAAAATATTTGACTGTGGAGGGAAGCTGCTTCAGGGAAAGGAAACAACAATAGCATTTGAACTGCGGAGCTGGAAGGGACCCTATGGATCATCAAGTCCAGCCCCTGTCAAGGAGGCACAGTGGGGGATTAAACTCCCAATCTCTGGCTATACAGTCAGAGACCTATAATCTGGAGCAGATGACTTTAGGAGAGAGGAGAGGTTGGATTACTAAGGAAGCAAGAGCAGTGTTTAGTTTTCAGAAAGTGACGTATGGGGGACATTTATTTCTGAGGAACAATGCTGTCTTTGCTGTTGGACCTTCTCTTTAACTCTTTGTGAGGATCAGGCAGTCACTTGTTGGTTGGAAAGGTAAAGCCACTCTGCATGTTCTCAGGTGATGGGTTTATTATTATTATTATTATTTTGCAAAAGAATCACTGCTTCCTAAATTCTCTTGACTCCTACAGCACCCTGGCTGGTTAAAAACAACAATAAATATAGCTCATTTTGATACCAATGGGAAAGAAAAGGGTTATACCAAGTGCAAGCTGATGTTCCCTGGGTATGTTAGGTGAATGGGAGACCTTCAAGTCCTGAAGTGTTTGTGAAACACTGTATTGTAGGAAACACCACCAGCAGTACTCCTGTGCCCACAGAGATTTTCACAAGCTTCCTGGTGACCATTGTGGTGAAAATGTCTCTCTGCCAGCGAGCGTGCTGTCCTCTGGTAGGTTAGCACTCTGTTCCATCTGGCATTCTCTATACCAGCTTTCGGTGGCAGATTTGATTGCTTTGCCAAAGACTTTTTTAATGTCATGGGAAAATTCTTTTCTCATCACTGGAGTATTCAAAGTTCTCTCATTCCTGTAATGTTCCCGTGAATTGTAATCTGAAGTACACTGGCCTGGATGGGGCATAGTTATTTTCCTTCCCATTGGTATCAGTAGGAGATGTGCATTTAAAAAAACAGCACCAGCAAGGGAGCAGTGCTTGCTTAGCAGCTAGAAACAAATCATTTTAAAATGTTTGTAGTTTGGCTGCCTTAGTATTCTGCTAAATACTCAGTCCTGGTTTGAAAAAGCAGAAGTAAAATGTTCCCAGAATCAAACAGAAATTATCCCCCTTTACTCCCATTTCTAAGACCTCCCTCCCTCCCTTGTAATACTGTACTATTCAGGAAAGTCCAGTATCAGCCAGCTTTCCTTCCTAATTATATTCTTTTTCTATTTTTACTACATTTGTTATGTTATTTATTGTTTGTGTTTTGCCTGTTGCATTTTTCTCATCTCTCATTTGCTAAAC